>CM035842.1:226174078-226774078 GCA_020510985.1 Pholidichthys leucotaenia | reverse complement strand
AATATTTAATAAACCACATTTAATTTTTAAATTATGAGGAGGAACAGAGGCCAAATCATTCAATTTAGAGGCTTTATGTTTAATTTGAGTTTTACCAATATTTTGCTTTATCACTTTGGGATGCTTATACATTATATTTTTATTTACTTTGGAGGGAGCAGACAACGATTCTCTGATGGGGAAGACAGGGGCTAAGCTGAGGGGTGGCGGATGAAGAGGAGCTGCAAAGAGGCGTGTAAGACTGCGACTCTGCTTCCTGGTCCCAACTCTGAGTAGTCATGGTTTTGGAAATTTGGATAAAAAAGATGCCAGATTGTTAGATAAATGAGAAGCACCATCCAAAGTGGGATGAATGCTGTCTCGTCTCATAAGACCAGGTTTTCCCCAAAAAGAGCTCCAATTGTCAATGTAGCCCACGTCATTTTTAGGACACCACACAGACAGCCAGCGGTTCAAGGATGACGAGCGACTAAACATGTCATCACTGGTCAGATTGGGGAGGGGCCCAGAGAATACTAGAGTGGCAGACATCGTTTTTGCAAACTCACACACCGATTCTATATTAAGTTTCATGACTTCCGACTGCCGGAGACGGATGTCATTAATGCCGGCGTGAATAACAATTGTGGAGTATTTACAGTTACTTTTAGCCAGCATTTTCAAATTTGACTCGATGTCGCCTGCTCTGGCCCCAGGAATACATTGGACTATAGCCGCTGGAGTCTCTAGGTTCACGTTTCTGACTACAGAGTCGCCAATGATCAGAGTTTTTTCCTCAGCGGGTGTGTCGCTGAGCGGGGAAAAACGATTAGAAACGTGAACAGGTTGGTGGTGAACCGGGGCTTTGCGACTAGGCTTCCTTCTCACCGTCACCCACCCAGTCTCCTCGCTGCTGAGGAGAGCCGGGGAACCGCTGACAGTGGGACCTAAGCTAGCTAGCTCCGCTGCTGCTAATGGGCGTCCGTCGAGATTAACTGGCGCAGACGGTGTTTCAATGCAGCGGAGCCGGGATTCCAAATCAGACAACCTCGCCTCGAGCGCCTCAAAAAGACAACATTTATTACATTTACCGTTATCACTAAAAGAGGCAGAGGTGTAGCTAAACATCTGACAGAGAGAGCACACCAGAGGAGGAGAGGAAAGAGAGGTAGTAGCCATAGCTAGTGGTTAGCTAGTGGCTGGAGAGCAAACCACACAGGCAGACAGCAAAACAGGAAGTGACGATACGTTACCACAAGGAAGTGACGATCGAAAACTGAGAGAAGAAGAAGAGGAGAACCACTTGGTGGCAGTTGCCACGGCCAAGATGTGTAGAGTGATGATATAGAGTGAAATGATGATATAGAGTAAAGTACGAGGAAACGAAGAAGAGTGATGTTTGAAGATAGAGTTGAGGTTCGATTGGACACAGCAATGATGACAGAAGGACTACAGCTCCTGAGCAGATAGAGTGATGATATAGAGTGAAGTACATGGCGGTAATGCACCTGTAAGCTGGTTGCCAACCGCCAATCAAATCTAAAAGAAGAAGAAGAACATGACACAGAACAGTAACAAGCAGGAGAAGAAGTAAAAAGCAGGAGCAAACAGAGATGGCAGGGCATGGTTACAGAAAACGTGATGGGCGGGGCTGCACAGGTAGTCACACAGGAGACCAGAGGGGAGACAAGACCAAGGCAATAATGACAATAGTAATAATAATAATAATAATAATAATAATAATAATAATGCTGATAAAATTAAACTAAGAGGAAGACCAATGAAGAAATAAATATGCAAGACAGAATAATAATCTGTCACGATGTCATGATGTCGCAATCATAGGACTCGCTAAAAAATCATAGGACTTGCTATGAGATCAAAGGCAGGCTGCAATCACGGTCATAGGACTCACTAGGATATCATCAAAAATCAATGCAGGCATTACTCATGATCATAGCACTTGCTATGACACTATCAAAGATCAAAGGCAGGCATCACACATCAAAGGCAGGCATCAACGAACGAGTGGTGACGTCTAAAGATCCAAGGCAGGTTTCACCGTGGTTGCTATTGCCATGGTAACAGTATCTTTCTACGGCCATGCAGAAATGTTTGCTTACACTTGCTTTCTATGGGCACGCACGGGTATGCACGGGCATACACAGGTATGCACTAGTACTTTTAAATACAGTCCCCAATGTACAAACCTTTTTACACCACTGGATGGCAGACCGGTATAGCTTTCTGCCTTGCACAGAAACTGGATATGGCCCAATGCAAAGTTTAGTTCAAAATCCAGTCTGAAGTGGGGGCTTTTTCATTCGGGTGAGAGGCAGCGGAGAGAGAGGATGGCGAATAGGACGATTGAAACCGATGGTGCAGCACCAAGGAAGACTGCAGGTGTTTTTTCTGTGTTCAGTGACACACAAAATAGCACAGGAGCAACTTCTGCAGATTGTTCAGCTTTGCCTAACTGTGGTTGAGGGGTGAAGAGGCCGGGGACACAACGTGGACAATGCTTGGAAAGTTGTGGTTCCAAATGCATGGTGGGGGTGGCATGCACGCACGCGCCACATGGCCAAAGAGGAAAAAGTGGCAGACCAGCTGCCTTCAGCGGTACAAATACTACAGTAAGTTGGGACAATGATGCCTGGGACCTTCTGAGAGATGAAGAAGATTATCAAGCGTGGTTAAAACCGTTTGAAGAGGTAGTTGGATACCGTGGAGACGTGAATTTGTCATTGCTCAACCCATTGATTTCCTGTCGTTGTTTTGGAGCGAAGAGTTCTGGAGGAGTCTCACCAAGGAAATAAACAGGTACGCTGAGCAGTTCTTAACCCAGGCTAAAGCTAAAGATGAACTCAAACCCAAGTCCAGATTTCAGAAGTGGACTGCTGTAATGGAGGAGGAGATGAAAGCGTTCATGGCACTCCATTTGTGTATGGAAATTGTGGAAAAGCCCGCATTGGTGGACTACTGGTCAGAGTATTGGCCAGCTCTTATGTCTGGATTTGGCAGAGTGATGTCTAGGTCCAGGTTTGAAATGATCCTCTCTTGCCTTCATTTTGTGAACAATGAGAACAGTGTTGCATGGGGTGAGCCAAGCCATGACAGACGATTCAAGATACACCCAATCATTGACTGGATAGTTCCGTGTTTTGCTGCTGTTTATGCTCCAGGCAAGGAACTCTCCCTGGATGAAATGCCGATTGCATTCAAGGGAAGGTCCACCTTGAAGCTGTACAATGCCAAAAAACTGGACAAATACAGCTACAATGCATTTGTCTTGGATGCATTTGTCACTTATATAGCGCTTTTCTAGTCACAAAGACCACTCAAAGCGCTTTCATTAATACTAACCCTCTATTCTAAGGGCCTATAGGAAACAAATATCTAGGGACAATTTAGAACAGCCAATTAACCTAACATGCATGTTTTTGGCATGTGGGAGGAAACCGGAGAAATCCCGGAGTAAACCCACGCAACACGGGGAGAACATGCAAACTCCACACAGATCACTGTTGGTCGGGGGCTGGGATCGAACCCACGATCCCCACAATCCCCCGGCCAAGGGTAAACTGTGCTGCCGCAGTGCTAACCACTGCGCCACCGTGCAGTGAAGCAAGCTCAGGATATGTGTTGCAGTGGTCACTGTACACAGGACAAAATGGCGAAGACTGTGACGGTTTGGGCCCGACCTATCTTGTTGTGCATCAGCTGATGGAGCCATGCACTGTGAAAGGACATGAGGTGTACATGGACAGCTACTACACATCGCCAGCTATTGCCAAGGAGCTAGCAGCTAAAGACACTGGACTGTGTGGCACCGTGAACTACAACAGGAGAGGTATGCCAAAGGATCTGCGACCAGCCCATTTGCCGTTGAGAAGGGGAGATGAGCCAGTGTTCATGTGGCAAGACAAACTGCTGGCCTATGCGTGGCATGACACAAAGCATCTCACCATGCTGTCATCCATTCATGGCAACACTTGTGCCCTGAAACGCATTCGCACAAAGGGAAGTGCGACTGGTTTCCATGATGTCAATAAGCCTGCATGTGTGAACAGCTACAAAAGCTACATGGGAGGAGTAGACAGAGCTGACCAGAGGATGAAAACCTACCTCTTTCCACACAGAGCAAGAAAGTGGTGCAGCCGCATTTTCAATGCCCTGATGAGCATCTGTGTCGTCAACTCCCACATCATATACACCAGGTCTACTCCAGGTCCACACAAGACCCTGAAGGTCTTCATTCAGGAACAAATCACAAGTTTGCTTGAGGGCTACAAAAGGATGGAGGCCAAGAGAGCTGGAAGGCCTTCACATCAGCAAGCTTTGAAGACACAACAGCAACTCTTTGAATGGCACTTTCTTGCTGAAGCTCACGGACGTCCAGATTGTGCAGTGTGTTCTGATCGCAACCGTCACCAAGGTCGTCACCAGATGCACCTCAGGTGCACTCAGTGTGAGGTACAGTAGGTCTGTGTGCTGTAGCTGGCCTTGAGAGATACCACACACTCAAGAACTACAAACAGTGCCACCTTGGTAGATGAGGGCAGATTGGGGTACACAGCTACTTGGAAAAGATATGTAAATATGTAAATATGGTTGCCATCATGTTGTTGTTCTTGTTTTCCACTGTTTTTAACCATTTTTTAAACCAGTTTCTTACTAATGTTTATTTTGATTCTACTGATTTTCTGTATAAAGTTGTAGGATAAGATGACCAAAAACAAAAAAATGGCTTTGTGGACTGTCATGGTCAAAATATGCAAATTACATCATTACGTGGCATTATGCACATTGGTATATAAAATTTCTGAAATCACAACCTTTTGAGTCATTTGCAGTATTTTTCCAATTTGCAATGTGCCTGTAACTTACCATTTTCAAGCTATAATCGTTTGAAATTTTGATTGTTGCAATATGTAAATTAGGTCACATTATGCAAAATGCATGGATGAAATTTCTCCAATCACAAACTTTGGCTCATTTGGAATATTTTTCCAATTTACACTGTTCCTGTAACTTTTACTATTTTCAAGCTATAGTCGTTTGAAATTTTGAGGTCAAAATTTGTGTTTCCTACCATAAATTTATAGTTACTAAAAAAAGAGGAGAACAAGAATAATCCCAGGTTTCTTTTCAGCATTGTACTCAGGCTGACAAAGACTGTCAAATCTAGTATTCCCTTAGAGCTTACTAGTCAGGACTTTATGAACTTCTTCAATAATGAAATGTCATCTATCAGAGATAAAATCAGTCAGATCCTTCTACCGTTAACTTCAATACAGTAACTACTACAACTCCTTCAACTGATATCTGTTTAAATAAGTTTACTCCAATTGACTTTTTACAGTTAAATAAAATAGTGTAGATAGTGTAGTGTAGTGTAGAGTGTTTTGATCTTCCCAGACGTACATTCTGTAAAACTTACAACCGTGAGACTTTATTAAACATCAAGGTACTGCACGCTGCAAGAATCGCGGCGATCGGTTGTGACTTGGACATTCTACGCCAGCATGGAATTCAGACGGTGTCCCCGCTGGAAGCTACCCGAGAGAGGAGGAGGCATAAGCGGAGCGAACGCAAGCAAAAGCGTGGAAAAAGGGCCGGGATCCATGCTAGGCTAAAGGCTAACCCCTCCAGACCAGCGGTAGCATCGCTCATTCTCTCTAACGTCCGCTCCCTCGAAAACAAGCTGGACGAGCTGCGTCTGCTGAGAGAAACCCGGAGAGAGTGGAGAGACTGCTGTGTGCTTGCGTTCACTGAGACATGGCTCCACAGCAACATTCCTGACGAGGCCATTCAACTGGAAGATATGGCGATATTCCGTGCCGACAGGGAAACGGTGAGATCCAGTAAGAGCCGGGGGGTGGGCTATGCATCTATGTTAACAAGAACTGGTGCGTGAATGCCACGTTAGTGTCTAAACACTGCTCTCCGTTGGCGGAGTTCCTTATTGTAAATTGCTGCTGCCTGCCTACAAACCTTTATTGAAGCGCAGCAGGCCAGCAGTGAAACAAATTAGAATTTGGCCAGAGAGTGCAACCTCTGCACTGAAAGACTGTTTTCTGCACACAGACTGGGAGGTCTTCAAAATAGCAGCCTCCCAGGAAGACAGATGTGGAGGAGTATGCTGATACGGTCACCAGCTACATCGCGAAGTGCACAGAGGATGTCACTACAGTGAAGACCATCACTATGCGGGGTAACCATAAGCCCTGGATGACTGCAGAGGTGCGCTCGCTGCTTACAGCCAGAGATGCAGCCTTCAGAGCGAAGGACAGGATCGCCCTCCGCTCAGCCAGGTCTGCGCTCTCAAAGGGGATTAAGGTGGCAAAGCGCGCCTATGCGGAGAAAATCTAGGGACACCTCTGTGACACTAGGAACACCAAGCAGATGTGGCAGGGAGTTCGGACACTGACAGGCTATAAGTCTAGGCAGGGGGTTGATGATGACGACACTTCGCTTCCAGACAGACTTAACGACTTCTTTGCACGTTTTGAAGCATCAAACTCGACAATCAGAGGGAGGGCTGGCCCACCTCCATCATCGGTCGGAGCAGCTTTTACCATCAACACAGCGGACACACGGAGGACCCTAACCAGAGTCAACCCACGCAAAGCTGCAGGTCCGGACAACATTCCGGGACGTGTGCTCCGAGACTGTGCGAGCGAGTGGGCGGATGTCCTGACTGACATTTATAACATCTCCCTGAGTCAGGCCATCGTTCCCAGATGCTTCAAGACCTCTATCATTGTACCGGTAGCAAAGAAACCAGTTGTGTCCTGTTGCACTGACACCAATTGTGATGAAGTGTTTTGAACGGCTTGTCAAACCACACATTACAGCCTACCTCCCTGCATCACACAACCCGCTCCAGTTTGCATATCGTTCAAACCGCTCCACGGAGGATGCGATAGTCACCACCCTACACTCTGTCATCACCCACCTGGACCAGAAAGACACCTACGCCAGACTCCTGTACATTGATTTCAGTTCAGCATTCAACACCATTATTCCCCAGAGACTGATGGAGAAATTACTCCTTCTTGGTCTGAACACTGCCACATGTCTCTGGATCCTGGATTTCCTGAATGAGAGACCTCAGTCTGTCTGGGTTGGAAACAACATCTCCAACTCTGTCACGCTGAGCACTGGATCCCCTCAAGGTTGTGTACTCAGTCCACTGTTGTTTACACTTCTAACACATGACTGTGTATCCAGACACGAGGGGAACCAGATTATTAAGTTTGCAGACGACACCACAGTGGTGGGACTTATTCAGAGGGATGAGGAATCAATGTATAGGGAAGAAGTGAGAGACCTGGAGGGCTGGTGCAGGGAGAACAATCTGGTGCTCAACGTGGACAAAACAAAGGAGATGATTATTGACTTCCGGCGGTCACAGCCTGAGCATGTCCCCCTCAGCATCGGCGGCCGTTTAGTGGAGAGAGTGGAGAACATCAAGTTCCTCGGAGTGCAGATCTCGCAGGACCTGACCTGGAGCAAGAATTCCTTGGGGATCAGGAAGCGGGCTCAGCAGAGACTGCACTTCTTGAGGAAACTCAAACAGGCCTCTCTCCCCATCTGCATCCTCAGGACCTTCTACAGAGGTGTGGTGGAGAGTGTTCTGACGTACTGCATTGCTACATGGTACTCCAGCTGCAGTATGTCAGACAAAAAAGCCCTGCAGAGGATAGTCAAGCGGGCTGAGAGGGTAATTGGAGTCTCCCTCCCCTCTGTTTAAGAACTTTTTCAGAACCGTTGTAGGAGCAGGGCACTGAACATTGTCAAGGACCGTTCTCACCCTCTGCATAAACACTTTGAACTTCTTCCATCTGGTAAACGATTCCGGAGCATCAGAGGCAGAACCACCAGACTGATCAACAGCTTCCTTCCACAAGCTGTCAGGATGCTGAACAGTTGACCCGGAATCTCTCATACACACTACTGCACCTACGGACATTATGTATATTATTTGTATATTATAGTTAGTTTGTTTTTTTTCTCCCAAGTATGTCTCAGGGATGTGTGAATGGATGGGGGGGTGGGGGTGGGGGGGGGGGGGGTGAAGCTATGTGTGAGTGTGTCTTAAATCATGCTGCTTCTATTTATATGGATGCCGAGAGAAATGCAATTTCATCTTGCCTGCGCTACAGTTGTATGTACAGCAATATGACAATAAAGTTTGATTTGATAATTTCCTCATTCAAGCCTTCAACTTGTCTTTTAGACCCTATTCCTACCAAGTTATTTTTAAATTACTCTTTATTGTCATTCAACCATACAACCAATCATGTACAGTAGAACGAAATTATGCTTTATCCTATCTACAGTGTAAATCACCCCCCCCATAGTAGAATCAGAAAGGCCGCTGCCATGCAAGGCGCCGCCACAGATTTCCCTCTTCCATTCCATTATTGCTGAGCACCAAGCTGGACAGCAGGAAGTTCCACTTTTATATGGTCTTCGGCATGACCCGGCCGGGATTTGAACCCCTGCCTCCCGGGTGTGGGGCGGATGCTCTACCAACTGATCCACCACTCCGGCATTTAAAAAAGTCTTCCCATTTATTGGTAGTTCTATTCCTCCAATAATCAATTCTTCATTAACATTAGACCATGCACCGCAGGCTTTTAAAACTGCTGTAATTAAACCCTTACTTAAAAAGCCAACGCTGGATCCAGGAGTTTTAGCTAACTATAGACCAATCTCTAATCTGCCTTTCATTTCAAAAATCTGAGAAAGAGTTATTGCTACGCAATTTTTTGACCACTTGCGGGAAACAATTTATTTGAGGAGTTTCAATGAGGGTTTAGAATTCTTCATAGTACTGAAAAAAGCTTTAGTGATGGTCACTAACGACCTTTTTATTGCATCTGATAATGGATTTGTTTCTGTACTTGTCCTTTTGGACCTTAGTGCAGCTTTTGATACTATCGATCATAATATTTTACTTGATAGACTAGAACACCTTGTTGGACTTAATGGAACTTCGTTGCAGTGGTTTAAATCTTATTTATCTGATAGGTTCCAGTTTGTTCATGTCAATAATGAATTTTCTTCCAGCTCAAAGCTCAGTCACAGAGTTCCACAGGAATCTGTGCTAGGCCCTACTCTTTTTAGTTTATACATGCTTCCGTTAGGCAATATTATTACAAAGCACTGCATACATTTTCATTGTTATGCAGATGACACACAATGATACTTGTCAGTGAAGCCAGATGATGGTAATTAATTAGCTAAATTAGAGGCTTGTCTTAAGGAAATCAAAGCTAGGGTGACTTGTAATTTCTTGCTATTAAATTCAGAAAAGACTGAAGTTATGTCATTCTAGTTGGTCCAAAAAACTTCAGAAATACCTTTCCAAATCAAACTCTTAGTTTGGATGTTGTTACTCTTTCTCTTAATAGCTCTGTGAGGAACCTTGGAGTTATTTTTGATCAAGATCTGTTCTTTAATTCACATGTTAAACTTGTTTTTAAGACTGCCTTCTATCATTTGTGTAATAATGCCAAGATTAGGAGCATCTTGTCTTAGAGTGATGCTGAGAAACTAATCCACGCTTTTGTTAGCTCTAGATTAGATTACTGTAGCTCTTTATTATCAGGCTGTCCTAAAACATCTTTAAAAATTCTTCAGTTGATCCAAAATGCTGAAGCAAGAGTTTTAACAGGTACTAGAAAGAGAGATCACATCTCTCTTGTTCTGGCCTCCCTTCACTGGCTTCCCATAGAATTTACAATTAAGTTTAAAATCCTTCTTCTCACTTACAAAGCTCTAAATAATCAGGCCCCTTTTTATTTAAAAGGTCTGATAATAACTTATCCCAACACAGCACTACACTCCCAAAAGGATTACCTGTAATACCTAGAATCTCCCAGAAGTACAATGGGAGGCAGAGCCTTCAGTTACACACGTGGACAAAATTGTTGGTACCCCTCAGTTAATGAAAGAAAAAAACACAATGGTCACAGAAATAACTTGAATCTGACAAAAGTGGTAATAAATAAAAAGTCTATGAAAATTAACCAGTGAAAATTAGACAATGCTTTTGAATTGTGGTTCAACAGAATTATTTAAAAAAAAAACCTCATGAAACAGGCCTGGACAAAAATGATGGTTCCCTTAACTTAATATTTTGTTGCACAACCTTTTGAGGCAATCAAACGATTTCTGTAACTGTCAATGAGACTTCTGCACCTCTCAGCAGGTACAGTGGGGCAAAAAAGTATTTAGTCAGCCACCAATTGTGCAAGTTCTACCACTTAAAAGATGAGAGAGGTCTCCAATTTTCATCATAGGTATACCTCAACTATGAGAGACAAAATGAGAAAAAAAATCCAGAAAATCACATTGAAGGATTTTTAATGAATTAATTGGTAAATTCCTCAGTAAAATAAGTATTTGGTCACCTACAAACAAGCAAGATTTCTGGCTCTCACAGACCTGTAACTTCTTCTTTAAGAGGCTCCTCTGGCCTCCACTCGTTACCTGTATTAATGGCACCTGTTTGAACTCCTTATCAGTATAAAAGACAACTGTCCACAACCTCAAACAGTCAGACTCCAAACTCCACTATGGCCAAGACCAAAGAGCTGTCAAAGGACACCAGAAACAAAATTGTAGAGCTGCACCAGGCTGGGAAGACTGAATCTGCAATAGGTAAGCAGCTTGGTGTGAAGAAATCAACTGTGGGAGCAATTATTAGAAAATGGAAGACATACAAGACCACTGATAATCTCCCTCGATCTGGGGCTCCACGCAAGATCTCACCCCGTGGGGTCAAAATTATCACGAGAACGGTGAGCAAAAATCCCAGAACCACATGGGGGGGACCTAGTGAATGACCTGCAGAGAGCTGGGACCAAAGTAACAAAGGCTACATCAGAAACACACTACGCTGCCAGGGACTCAAATCCTGCAGTGCCAGACATGTCCCCCTGCTTAAGCCAGTACATGTCCAGGCCCGTCTGAAGTTTGCTAGAGAGCATTTGGATGATCCAGAAGAGGATTGGGAGAATGTCATGTGGTCAGATGAAACCAAAATAGAACTTTTTGGTAAAAACTCAACTTGTCGTGTTTGGAGGAGAAAGAACACCATACCTACTGTGAAGCATGGGGGTGGAAACATCATACTTTGGGGCTGTTTTTCTGCAAAGGGACCAGGACGACTGATCCGTGTAAAGGAAAGAATGAATGGGGCCATGTATCGTGAGATTTTGAGTGAAAACCTCCTTCCACCAGCAAGGGCATTGAAGATGAAATGTGGCTGGGTCTTTCAGCATGACAATGATCCCAAACACACCGCCCGGGCAACGAAGGAGTGGCTTCGTAAAAAGCATTTCAAGGTCCTGGAGTGGCCTAGCCAGTCTCCAGATCTCAACCCCATAGAAAATCTTTGGAGGGAGTTGAAAGTCCGTGTTGCCCAGCGACAGCCTCAAAACATCATTGCTCTAGAGGAGATCTGCATGGAGGAATGGGCCCAAATACCAGCAACAGTGTGTGAAAACCTTGTGAAAACTTACAGAAAACGTTTGACCTCTGTCATTGCCAACAAAGGGTACATAACAAAGTATTGAGATGAACTTTTGTTATTGACCAAATACTTATTTTACCGAGGAATTTACCAATTAATTCATTAAAAATCCTTCAATGTGATTTTCTGGATTTTTTTTTCTTCTTTTGTTTCTCATAGTTGAGGTATACCTATGATGAAAATTGGAGACCTCTCTCATCTTTTAAGTGGGAGAACTTGCACAATTGGTGGCTGACTAAATACTTTTTACCCCACTGTATTTTGGCCCACTCCTCATGAGCAAACTGCTCCACTTGTCTCAGGTTTGAAGGGTGCCTTCTCCAGACGGCATGTTTCAGCTCCTTCCACAGATGTTCAATAGGATTTAGATCAGGGCTCATAGCAGGCCACTTTAGAATAGTCCAATGTTTCGCTCTTAGCCATTCTTGGGTGTTTCTAGCTGTGTGTTTTGGGTCATTATCCTGTTGCAAGACCCATGACCTGCGACTGAGACCAAGCTGTCTGACACTGGGCAGCACATTTCTCTCTAGAATACCTTGATAGTCTTGAGATTTCATCGTACCCTGCACAGATTCAAGACACCCTGTGCCAGATGCAGCAAAGCAGCCTCAGAACATAACAGAACCTCCTCCATGTTTCACAGTAGGGACAGTGTTCTTTTCTTGGTATGCTTCATTTTTGCGTCTGTGAACATAGAGCTGATGCGCCTTGCCAAAAAGTTGCAGTTTTGTCTCGTCTGTCCATAGGACATTCTCCCAGAAGCTTTGTGGCTTGTCAACATGCAGTTTGGCAAATTCCACTCTGGCTTTTTTTATGATTTGTTTTCAACAGTGGTGTCCTCCTTAGTCGTCTCCCATGAAGTCCACTTTGGCTCAAACAACGACGGATGGTGCGATCTGACACTGATGTACCTTGACCTTGGAGTTCACAATGAATGTGTTTAGAGGTTGTTCTGGGCTCTTTTGTTACCATTCGTATTATCCGTCTCTTCCATTTTTCATCAAGTTTCCTCCTGCGGTCACGTCCAGGGAGGTTGGCTACAGTCCCGTGGATCTTAAATTTCTCAATAATATGTGCAACTGTAGTCACAGGAACATCAAGCTGCTTGGAGATGGTCTTATAGCCTTTACCTTTAACATGCTTGTCTATAATTTTCTTTCTAATCTCCTGAGACAACTCTCTCCTTTGCTTCCTCTGGTCCATGTTTAGTGTGGTGCACACCATGTCAACAAACAGCACAGTGACTACTTGTCACCCTTTAAATAGGCCGACTGACTGATTACAAGTTTGTAGACACCTGTGATGTTAATTAGAGGACACATCTTGGTTGAACATGTCCCTATGGTCACATTATTTTCAATCTTTTCTAGGGGTACCATCATTTTTGTCCAGGCCTGTTTCATGAGTTTGTTTTTTAAAGTAATTCTGTTGAACCACAATTCAAAAGCACTGTCTGATTTTCATTGGTTAATTTTCATAGAATATTTATTTATTACCACTTTTGTCAGATTCAAGATATTTCTGAGACCATTGTGGGTTTTTCTTTCATTAACAGAGGGGTACCAACAATTTTGTCCACGTGTGTATCAAGCTCCTCTCCTGTGGAACCAGCTGCCAATCTGGATTCGGGAATCAGACTCAATCTCTGTTTTTAAGAATAGGGATAAAACCTTCCTTTTCAATATAGCCTACAGTTAGGGTGGGATCAGGTGCCCCTGAACCCTCCCTTAGTTATGCTGCTAATAGGTTTAGACAGTCGGTTGACCTCCAACAATGTACTGGGCTTCACTCTCAATGAAATATTTTTGCTGGTCATTAACATCCCGTCGTGCTGTTTGCTCTCTACATGTCTGTTCTTTTCATCTTTTCTATCCCCTCACCCCCCAACCTCGCAGCAGATGACTGCCCCTCCCTGAGCCTGGTTCTGCTGGAGGTTTCTTCCTGCTAAAAGGGAGTTTTTCCTCTCCACCTTCGCCAAGTGCTGTTCACAGGGGATCACCTAATTGCTGGGGTCTTTCTGCAATTGTGGGGGTTTCCCCTACAGTTGAAAGTGCTATGGGATGACCTGTGTCTGCGTTCATTTACTCCGGGTACTCCAGTTTCCTCCCACAGGCCAAAGACATGCAGGTTAGGTTAATTGGCATCAGCTGGAGATTCTAAATTGTCCTTAAGCATGAATGTGAGAGTGAATGGTTGTCTGTCTCTGTGTGTTGGTCCTGCGATGGACTGGTGATCTGTCCAGGGTGTACCCTGCCTCTCGCCCAAAGATACTGAGATAGGCTCCAAATGAATGAAAAATGAAGGGCCTGTCTGTTGGAAACAACAAACATTTTTTATGTTATGTAAATCAGGATGCCCTAAAAACTGGCCAGATTACTGGATGATCGTGCTCATAAGTCATCTGGCCAAGTTCTACTAATTATCAGTTTAAATTGCATCAAACAAAAGGTGGAACTTGAATTACTGGACGAACAAGCCAGATATCGATCAAACAGGAGTCCTTGCAATATGCTTGCCTGTATACAAATGTGAATGGAGAAAACCATTGCAGAAGAAAGTAATCTGTATTTGGTCTTCATAGATTACAGTAAAGCTTTTGACAGCGTAAGACAAAACCAGCTCTTCAACATCATGAACCAGATGAGTTTTCCTGGGCATATCGTAAATCTACTTAAGTCACTCTACACCAATCAAACAGCCATCATTCGTTGGAACAACTCACACACCGAACAGTTTCATCTGGCCAAAGGTGTCCAACAAGGCTGTGCCTTATCTCCGCACCTATTCAGTGTCTATACAGAACAAGTAATGAGAGAATCTGACATTTCGGATTTCGGAGTGCTTGTGAGAGGAATTAGGATATCAAATTTATGGTTTGTGGATGACGCCCTCTTAACTGACAAAGAAAAGGATCAGATTAATGAGTTGGTGAGAAGAATTGACAAGGCAGGTGAAATGAGATTGCTGAAGATGAACACAAATAAAATAAAGGGAATGACAATTGGGAACAGAACAACGCATTATAAATTAGCAGGAAGCACCATAGAAGAACTTGATGAGTTTAAATACCTGGGACCCATAACAACCAGCACCACCACCTCTACAAAGGACATCAAAGTTCGTGCTGCAATGGCCGAAGCTATGACTGTAGCGCTCCTAAATATTTGGAAAAATAAAAGTGTTCCTCTCCATCTTAAAGTTAAACTGGCCAAAGTGCTCATATGGCCTATATTGATGTATGGGTGTGAAGGATGGATGATCAGGAAGTCAGAGAAGGACAAAACTAATGCAACAGAATTGTGGATCTATCATAGGATTCTCAGAATCCCATGGACACAACAGCAAACAAACGAGAGTGTACTACAACAACTTGGAGTGGAGAGAGAGCTATTTGGGAAAATAGTGGAAAGAAAGCTATTATTCTTTGGGTACCAAATATGACATTCGGGTGTTAGTTTGTTCCAAGACGTATTACATCATGAACCCACGAAACAGAAAAGAGAAAGGCCACGGACAGACTAGAAAATGAACATAAAAGTATGGTTGAACCTCCAATAGAACCAGCCACTCATAATTCGCCCTGTCTGACTCCTGATTGGGTGAAACTGTGGCACATTCATAGTGCTGTGCCATGTCGAGTGAGTGCACAGATACAGTTGAGCGTGAGCAAGCGGAGCACAATTAAACACCGCAAGCGAGCAGAGAGAAAATCTGAGGAAAATATATTGTCAGTGCACACTTTATAAGCTTAAATCCTTGCAAAAAACAGATTGTTGTGCTCAAAATTGATAATTCCTCGCTCAAAATCTCTAACTCCTTGCTCAAAATCTCCACTTCCTTGCTCAGAAATGAGGTGCAAATGTAACGCCATACGATTCCACCCTCTGACCATCGGTGACCCTTCTGTGTAGTGTTTGCATGTTTTCCCTGCGTGGGTTTTCTCCGGGTACTCCAGTTTCCTCCCACAGGCCAAAAACATGCAGGTTAGGTTAACTGACATCAACTGGGGATTCTAAATTATCCTTAGGTATGAATGTGAGAGTGAATGGTTGTCTGTCTCTCTGTGTTGGTCCTGCGATGGACTGGCGATCAGTCCAGGGTGTCCAGCCCCCCACGACCCGAAAAGGATTAAGCAGTAGAAGATGGATGGTTTTTTAACAGTTTTCACTGTAGCAGGCTAAACAGAATTATTGCATAGAAAAACTATTTCAGTAAAGTAGTTTTTTGACGTTAATGTCTTTTTGAAAAATAATTCAATAAGCGTTCTCAATATTCATTACAAGCAGAGTGAAACATTTAAAATTGTTCTGATTTAATATTGATGTTTATGATTATAGTTTTTAAATTTAAATTATAAACCATGATATTGATTGATTGATAAAGAACCTCTTTACTGGCCTTGCAGTCATCAGAATTAACCACACCATTGCTGAGCAACTTTGATATGATGATGTCACTGACAACTTTGTATCAAGGAAAACAAGAAAGGTCAGTCTTTAGACTGAAGTTGGGGGGGGGGGTGCGGGCGCCAGGGAGACAGTCCACCCAGGGCGTCACACAAGCCAGGACCACCCCTGATCAGAGAAATAACTCTAGTTTCATGTGCAGAGGAGGGATAGTGGAGATATTGGACAAAGGATGTTAAAGATGGAGCTGCCAGGCAGGAGGAGAACAGGAAGACCACAGAAGATTCATGGATGTAGTGAAGGAGGACATTGAGAGGGTTGGTGTTACACAGGAAGATGAAGGGATAGGGTGAGATGGAGACAGATGATCTACTGTGGAGACCCCTAAAGGGAGCAGCCAAAAGAAGAAGTGTGATTATTCAAGTTAGCTGTTTTTGTTTGAGGCCAATTGCTGACCAAGTAACCTAAATTCACACTCTACCAAATCTTCAAGGTCTAACCCAAGGTCATGTGACCTTCACCAGGTGTGAAAGACCCAATTCTAAATTGCATTAAAATTTCTTGCCTCTAGTTGTAGCAATGAAGTCACAATGGGCCAAAATGGATTTTGACCTTTTGTAACCTTGTGATCTTTTGGCCAAGAAAGTATACTGTAGCTTGGTGGAGTAGTGGCTAGCACAGTGGCAGCACAGCAAGAAGATCGCGGGGTCGATCCCACCCCCTGACCATCAATGACCCTTCTGTGTGGAGTTCGCATGTTCTCCCTGTGTCTGCGTTGGTTTACTCGGGGCACTCTGGTTTCCTCCCACAGGCCAAAAACATGCAAGTTAGGTTAACTGGAGACTCTAAAGTGGCCCTAGGTGTGAATGTGTGGGTGAATGGTGAAGGGATTGGCGTCGCACCGTGGCTGCCTCATCCATCCAGGTGGATGCCCTTTAATTTCCCCACTGTGAGACTAATAAAGGACGATAAAATAAATATAAATAAATAAAATAGCTACTGATCCGAGTCTAGGGGTCAAAGTTTAGTGGCCATAGCCTAATTCTGCATCAAGCGCCAGCCACTCAACCCACACAACATTGTTGTTATTGTATTGGTTGTGTTTGTTGCCAAATGAGTGCAGTGCTGTGGAAAAGACACACCATTGAACTGTGGATCAGTGAACCAGAGTGCCGCTCAGCCAAGCTAGAAGGCTAGAAGCTAGTTAGCTAATGGCTAACTGACATAAGAAGGAGGGCAGAGTTGAAAAGGTGAAGGATGGTTCTTAAAGTGACAGGCTTTAAATCGGAGAGTTTCAAGAAAGCCAGGAAAAATACAAAAAGAATTTGCTTCAGTAATTTAAAAAATTAAAGAAAATGTGAACAAAATACTATGTCACAAACATTCTATTAAGACATATGTGAGCTGTTAAAATATGGAAAAGTGCAGTCATTGACCCCTTTAAAGAAAATTAACTTAAAAATGCTAAATAAATGCTTAAAGCTTAAAAATGTTAGCACAAAAGCTGAAATAACTAACAGATTAAAACAGCTAAAGAAAAGTTTGAAGCTATATAAAAAAAGTTTCAGTTTAAAAACTAAACTGGTCTTGCAAGAAAACAACTTTTTCTTTCCAGGAAGAATCATATCAAAACAGGTCATGGGCAGAAATGAAAGTACAATTCAGTCTTTGTAAGCCATTGTGCCACTGAGGGATGACGACTTTCCCTGTTCATACAGTTCAAAAGTGGACAAAACATCCTCACATCATTGTCAGCAGTCAACCAACCCACTTTAGAATAAAACCAATATTTTTCAATATGACAGTGTCGTCACTCATATCACAAGACACAGAAGTCTTCAAAGGCATTTATTGTGAGACAGGATGAGCACGTACTAGCTGCAGGGGAAACACATGGGCTGACAACACCAGCCTATTCACTTCCAGGGTCATATGTTCTTCTGTTGACTTAGCTTCTAACAGCATGTGTGCAGAGCAGGGCACTCACAGGCCAGCATCCCAAACACCGCAATCCATACATGCCAGACAGATAAGGTCAAACTCCATCAAATAAAAAGCCCACTGACGGATTGAGACATTTCACCAACAAAAAGCTACCAAAGATAAAAACAGGTTTATAGGCAGCTCTGCACCATTATGATTTCAATGAACCCCAAGCTCTTCTTTGATTGATTTAATTACCTCCGCCAAGGGGAGGAGGTAATGCTTTGAGTGGCATTGGTTGGTTTGTTGGTTTGTCTGTTAGCAACATTACTCCAAAAGTTCTGAACGGATTTTGATGACATTCTCAAGAAAGGTGTGTAATGGCACGGGAAGCATATGATTAGATTTTGGTGGTTTTCCAGATCACGATGTGAATGCAGGAATTTTTTGGGTGGAAAATAATAATAATATGGAGATTCCCCTTTAAGACGTGTCCACCTCTGCACCCATACACAATATGTGATGGTTGACATTATTTCATTTGAAGATGTCAAGAAAAAACAAGCAAACTGCGGTTTATAAATGGATTTTTATGACATTTTCAGGAAAGGTGTGTAATGGCAGGAGGAACCAGCAGTCAAGCTAAGGATGTCTTGTGAGGCACATTACCCACACGGTATGTAAACACACAGCATTGGACAATGTTTCATTTTTATTATCTCCCCAAGAGGAGGAGGTATTGTTTTTGCCTGTTATTGTGCCAAAAACTACACTGTAATTGTCCATTGTTGATGCATAGAATATGTATTTATACAGTATTTACATGTATACACTATATCCAAGGTTCCAAGGTTGTCATAGCCAGGAGTGGTGCTGGGGATAAGCTCCCAGCACTCAAAAAATGCTCCTTATGGCATGTGTCTCGAATAGCCTCTGACAACCAAGTCCAACTCCTGGCCTGCTCATGTGACTTAGCTTCTAAGTCTGGTGGAACTGCTTCTACTGACAGGAGAAGGTGCAAAGGCAAGTCTCTGGCACCTTCAAACCAGATGCTTCGGGTAGATGGGGCTCAACAACCTGGGAGGGTAGTCCATCTAGGGGAAGGAAAACCCTGATTTCAAACCTCTGCTGCCTTGAGGCATACCCGGTCACGGGAAAGGCTTCCAGAGTCAACCCTGGGGTAAAATCCAGAGTCAGAGCCCCTAAGGCAGTCCGTCACTGATGTAAACTTTGTTCTGGCAGCTCCTACAATGGTGCTGATGCCAAGCTGTAACAGCCTTGCTGTTCCTTTGGATCCATCAGCGATGTGGAGAGGGGGGACATGCTACATGGGCAACAGCCTGTCCTCCATATCACATTACCCAGGCTAGCATCCAGCAACACTCACCAACACAAACTCACACCCTACACCCTGGAGAAGTCACTCCAGCTTCGCTTGCAGCGTCGACACAACACGGGGAACAGCAGTTACCGGTTACAAGTCATTGCTCGATTGGCGTAGAGCTTGGCACCACCATTGTGGTGCCTTCCCTCCCAATGGTGGGAGGGATCCTTGGATCTCACTGGACAATTACCGCCTGCCTCAAGCTGGGTAGCCCCCTGCCAGTAAGGTGTTGTCCCAGCACAGCCTGCCATCCTCAAAGGGTCCATGGGGATTAGGAAACGTCCAACTAGCAGACTGCAATTGTCACACCAGGAAACAAAACAAAACAACAAACCAGCTTTGAAACTGGGATGTTGGAACGTTCGGACAATAATGACCGGTCTTTCTGAAAACTTTCAGGATGTCGGTGACTCCATGAAAACAGCTGTCATAAATGATGAGCTCAGGAGGCTGCATGTGGACATTGCCACCCTTCAGGAAACACGCCTTGCTGACTCAGGCACGCTTAAGGAGAAGGACTTCACATTCTACTGGCAGGGAAAAGGCTCTGACGAGCCAAGGGAGTATGGAGTTGGCTTTGCAGTGAGGAACAACCTGCTGAATATGGTAGAGCCAGGCAGCAACAGCACAGAGCATCTCCTCATTCTTTGCCTCAACACCACCGACGGCCCAGTCACTATTATTAGCGTGTATGCCTCAACACTGTCTTCCACAGTGAACACAAAGGATGAGTTCTATGAGAAGCTTGCATCCATCATCACAAGCATCTCCAGCAAGGAGCAACTTGTTCTCCTGGGTGACTTCAATGCCAGAGTGGGTGCAGATCATGACTCATGGCCCTCTTCCCTTGGACAGTTTGGTAAGGGCAAAATGAACGAGAACGGCCAACGACTGCTTGAGCTTTGTAGTTACCATGAATTGTGCATTGCCAACTCCTACTCCAGGACCAAGCCTCAAGGTCTCTTGGAGACATCCACACTCAAAGCACAGGCATCAGCTAGATCTTTTCCTGGTCAGGCGTGCCGCCATCAAGAACGTCCTCCACACACACTCTTACCACAGTGCAGACTGCAACAGATGACTCCCTGGTCTGCTGCAAGATCAGGCTACAGCCAAAGAGGATCCACCGCTCAAAGAAACAAGGGAATCCCCACACTGATGTCAGCAAGACGTCTCAACCAGACCTCGTGGAAAAGTTTGCAGAGACCTTCGAGAAGGAAATGCAAACCTCACAGCCCAGAGACTCTGCCACAGAGAAGTGGGAAGTACTGCGGGACACCATGCACCGCACTGCCTTGGCTACCTTTGGGAAGAAGTCCTCCAAGTCTGACGACTGGTTTGAGGCCAAGTCCACAGAGATGACTCCTGTCATTGAAGCCAAACGCGCCGCCCTCACCAAGTATAAGCAGTCACCTAGTGAGAAGAGCCTGCAGATTCTCAGGGCTGCCAGGAGCAAGGCTCAGCAGACTGCCAGGCATTGCACCAACGAATACTGGACAGAGCTCAGTGAAGACATCCAGACAGCTGCTGCTACAGGCAACATTAGAGGTTTGTACGATGGCATCAAGAAGGCGCTCAGACCAGTCTACAGCAAGACAGCTCCCCTCAAATATTCCACTGGTGTAGTAATTACAGACAAGGGCCAACAGATGGAGAGATGGGTGGAACACTACTCCGACCTCTACTCCAGACAGAACACAGTGTCCCCCACAGCTCTTGACGCCATTGAGTGTATGCCAATCATAGAGGAGCTGGATGTACAGCCAACCATAGAGGAACTCAGAAAGGCCTTTGACAACTTGGCCTTAGGCAAAGCCCAAGGCAGCGATGGGATTTCCCCGGACCTGATCACACACTGCAAGACTACTCTCCTGCTCCCATTGCATGAAGTCCTTTGTCAGTGCTGGCAAGAAGGAGCTGTACCACAGGACATGAGGGACGCCAAGATCACCATCCTCTATAAGAACAAGGGTGAAAAAAGTGACTGCAACAACTACAGAGGCATCTCTCTACTCAGCATCATCGGCAAAGTCTTTGCTTTGATTCGCATGCAGAAGCTGGCAGAATGCGTCTACCCAGAGTCGCAGTGTGGCTTTCATGCCAAGAGATCAACGGTTGACATGGTCTTCTCCCTCTGCCAACTCCAGGAGAAGTGCAGAGAACAGCAGATGCCCCTGTATGTTGCCTTCATAGATCTCACCAAGGCATTAGACCTCGTCAGCAGAGACAGCCTGTTCAAGATTCTCCCAAAGATAGGCTGTCCACCAAAGCTGCAGAGCATGATCGAGTCTTTTCATGATGACATGAAGGGGACTGTGCAGTTCAACGGGAGTTCCTCTGACCCCTTCAGCATCTGCAGTGGCCTCAAACAAGGCTGTGCCCTTGCTCCCACACTCTTTGGGATATTCTCCGCCGTTCTCCTAAAGCATGCCTTTGGCACTGCAACTGAAGGAATTTACCTATGCACCAGCTCAGATGGCAGGCTGTTCAACCTTGCCCGCCTCAGAGCCAAGACGAAGGTTCGTGAAACACTCATCAGAGACATGCTGCTTGCTGATGACACAGCAATTGCAACACACACCCAACAGAAGCTGCAGACACTGATGGACCGCTTCTCACAGGCCTGCGAGGATTTTGGACTCACCATTAGCCTGAAAAAGACCAATGTCCTGGGACAAGATACTGAATCTCCAACTGCCATCACCATCGGTGACTATGAACTTGACGTCGTCCACCACTTCACCTACCTTGGCTGTACCATAAAGGACAGCCTCTCCCTTGACACAGAAATAGACAGGAGGATTGGAAAGGCAGCTACAACACTGGCTCGCCTCACAACCAGAGTGAGGACAAACCTCAAGCTGTTGGTGAAGACTAAGATGGCAGTGTATAACACCTGTGTCATCAGCACACTGCTGTATGGCAGTGAATCATGGACAACATATGCCAGACAGGAGAAGCGACCTAACTCCTTCCATCTGCAAAGCATCCACCGCATCCTGGGCATATCCTGGCAGGTCAGGGTAACCAACACAGATGTCTTGAATCACGTGGGACTTCCCAGCATGTTCACTCTCCTCAGACAGCACAGGCTGTGCTAGTTAGACCATGTCCACCGCATGGACGATGGGCGCATCCCAAAGGGCATCCTGTATTTAGAACTGGCATCTGGGAGGAGATCCACTGGTCACCCCCAGCTCCGGTGCAAAGATGTCATTAAGAGAGACATGAAGGCCACCAACATCAACACAGAGACCTGGGAAAGCCTAGCAGGTGACCGTGCAAAGTGGAAAGGGACCCTGAAGCAACACCTGAAATCAGGGGAGGAGAAAATGATGATGGCTGCTACAGAAAAACGAGCACGCAGTAAGGAAAGCAGCAGCTCCAACAGACCAGAGACTATACACAGGTGTGACCTTTGGAATAGAGACTGCCACTTGCACATCGGTCTATTTAGCCACAGATAACGCTGCTCCAGGCGAGCAGACAACCAGAACTAGGATGCTTCAACCATGGTCAACCCTGACCGACGGAGGCCTAAGAGAAGATACTATAATATAGTTTATATACTATATAGTAACTATATCCAGTAAATCTAGGTATTTTTCCATGTAACCTTGTGACTCCATTATTTTAATTGCCTTTAATCCTACATCAACTTTGTTTCCGGTTCAAAATGCATCATAAGTGTTAAATAAATCTTATTATACCTAATTAATTAATTTAATTAAGTATTATTATTTAATTAATTACTTAATTAAGTATTATACCTAATTAATTAATACCCAATAAATTGTATTCATTGGGTAAAGCAATTGAATATTAAATCCACGTACCTTTGCCAGCATGCTTCCTGGTGGTATCCAGGCAAAAGACTCCTGAGGGGTTTGAATGCCTTTTAAAGGATGCCAGGAGGAAGGAGGCATGTGATGGGTGAGTAAGGGGTGATTTAATATGTAAATATGGGTTTAAGACTATTTATTGTATTATTTATGGTGGGTATTTATTCTGTAAATAAGGGGAAATCATTTATGTGTTTATATCTCTTTTTAGGTATTATTGGGTGTGTGGAAATGTGAAAATGTTTATTGTTTGCATGGGATTTGTCACATCTCGCCGCTCATCAGCGGCGCCAGCTGCACGCACACCTGCGCCTCGTCAGTGGCGAGGGATTTAAGCCGCCTTGCCCTGGGCTTCGGCCTGAAGCCGGCTGTCTTCGTTGGCTTCCCTTGCTGCAAGGAATCCCCTTCACCAAGCAAGATAGCAAGTAAGATCCTCTTACCTTCTCCTTCCAGTCTCCTCCCCTGTGCACAGGTGGATTTCCCGGAGGCGGACAACTTCCTCCAGCCACCGCCTCCTCACTGCTGCATCAGGCGCTCCAGGTTGCTGTCTACCGGGCTACGCCCTTGCTGTGCCAGCCACCTGCCCAAACCAAGTAAGACTACAGTCATTATCATATCTCCTGTGTTGGTGTGGTGCCCGTTACCCTTCTCCCTCTGCTTCTCCCATAGGGTTGTCCGGCTGAACGGCTTCCTGCCCCCATACCTGACGCAGACGCCGCCACCAACACATACACATCTCACATACACGCACTGATACACACTTGTTGTCAATAAAGCTATTAAATCTACCCTGAGCCTGCGTGTGTGTCTCCTGAGCCGTGCATTATGTCAGTACGGCTTCAGCAGAGCGGCTCGGCAGACAGCGGGCTTGCACGCCGTCTTTCCACCCTCGAGGCTCGGGTGGATCTAATAGCCCACCAACAACAGGTGATTTTAAATCAGTTAAGCATAATAACTAACCGATTGGACCGCTTGGACCCCCAACAACCGTTCCCCCCGGACCGTCAGGGTGGCGTGGCTCCTGCTGCTCCAGCGGCCGTCCAGCCTGCTCCGGCGGCACCGGCACGGCTCACACCCATTCCGACCCCCGCCCGCTTTAGCGGTAAGCTCGGTGGAGCGTGGGGGTTTATCATGCAGTGTGAGTCCGTGTTTCATCGTGTGCCCGGAGACTTTCCCTCAGACCATAGCCGGATTGGCTACATAGGTAACCTCTTGGAGGGGCGAGCGCTTACCTGGGCTTACGCCGTTATGGCGAAGCCCAGTTACGCCACCCTCACCTATGGCCAATTCGTGAGACTGTTTCTGGAAGTATTCGATCATTCGCGTACAGAAAGCGTTCAGGTCAATCGGCTTCTCAGCCTTCAGCAGGGAAGCCGGTCGGCAGCTGACTACGCAATCGACTTCCGGGTCACTGCGGAGGAGGTCGGCTGGGGAGAACGTTCTCTCTGTGGCATCTTCCTCCACAGTCTCAGCACTGGTCTGAGGGATGAACTGGCTGGACGGGACATCCCGGAGACATTAGCGGAGCTAACTTCCCTTGCCATCAGCTTGAATAACAGGCTGCGCGAGCGTGCCTCGGAGCGGAAGTCGTCTTCTTCTCGCCCTCGAGGTGCCTCGTTTCGCCTGTCCCAAGCTCGCCCCCTGGCGTTGCCGTCACCGGGTTACTCCGAGGAGTCGGAGCCGATGGTGACAGGCTGGACTAAGCTCCCCCCAGCGGAGAAACAACGCCGTCGTGAGTTGGGTCTCTGTATGTATTGCGGAGACAGCCAACACACGGTGGAGCTTTGTTCACAAAAGCCAAACGGGGAGGTCCGCGAGTCACTGTAGGGGGCCTCGTGGACGCTAATCGGTTAACTCCCCTCACTCAATTGATGCTGCCCATCCGATTTTGTCATAACCCCACAGGGCACCTCACTCACGCACTGGTGGACTCGGGCGCGGAGGGCAGCTTTATTTCACAGAGCCTGGCAACCCGATTGGGCATCCGTTGCCAAACCCTCAAGTCTCCTCTCGCCCTAGTCAATCTCTCCCATGTGTCCCTGGGGAAAGTTACACATCAGACCGTCCCTGTCCCAGTGATTATCTCTGGAAACCACCGGGAGGAGGTCTCCTTTTACGTCCTACCTAACTCTGTGTCACCCGTCATTCTTGGATACCCATGGCTCCGCCTCCACAATCCTGTCCTGGACTGGAAGTCCGCCAGAGTGTCCGCTTGGAGTTCCTTCTGTATGAGCACCTGCCTTCAATCCGCTGCCTGCGCCCCATCCTCTCCTCCTACTCCCAAGGACGCTGCGCCTCCGGATCTCACCCTGGTGCCATCAGAGTTTCACGACCTGGGTATGGTATTCAGCAAATCCAAGGCGATGTCTCTTCCCCCGCACCGGCCCTACGACTGTGCTATAAACATCCGCCAGGGGGCACCCTTACCCTCGGGGCGACTCTACAGCCTGTCTGTGCCGGAGAAGGAGGCTATGAATTCTTATCTCAAGGAATCGCTGAGTGCTGGAATCATCCGTCCCTCGTCATCTCCATTAGGTGCTGGGTTCTTCTTCGTGGGCAAGAAGGACGGCTCCCTCCGTCCTTGTATTGACTATCCCGCCCTGAATGACATCACGGAGAAGGATCGCTACACCTTGCCCCTAATGGACACCGCCTTCCACTCCCTCCAGGGGGCGATTTGGTTCACCAAGCTGGATCTTCGCAGCGCATACCACCTCGTCCGGATCCGAGAGGGAGACGAGTGGAAGACAGCCTTCCGTACCCCGAACGGCCATTTCGAGTACTTGGTTATGCCGTTCGGGTTGACCAACGCTCCAGCCGTCTTTCAACGCCTTATAAATAACGTCCTCCGGGACTTCATCGGCCTGTTCGTGTTCGTCTACCTGGATGACATCCTCATCTTCTCCAGATCCAGGGACGAGCACCGGGTCCATGTGAGGCGGGTCCTCCAAAGGCTGCTGGAGAACCGCTTATATGGCAAGGCTGAGAAGTGTGAGTTTTACTCTAAGACTATGTCCTTCCTCGGGTTCGTCATCTCCCATGACCAGGTGCTTCCGGACCCAGCGAAGGTGAAAGCGGTGGTGGAATGGCCCACTCCTACGTCCAGGAAACAGGTACAACAGTTTATTGGGTTTGCAAACTTCTACCGCCGCTTTGTCCCGAACTTTGGTACCATCGTCGGCCCTCTGACCTGCCTCACGTCCCCTAAGGTCCCGTTCCGGTGGACTGAAGAGGCCGCAGCTGCTTTCCAGGCACTGAAGGCGGAGTTCTCCTCCTCCCAGGTCCTCAGCCAAGTCGATCCCTCGCTGCAATGCATCGTGGAGGTGGACGCTTCGGACACGGGGGTGGGGGCAGTGTTATCTCAGCGGTCACCTGATGACGGGATCAAACGGCCCTGCGCCTTCTTCTCTCGGCGCTTGTCCCCGGTGGAGTGAAATTATGACGTGGGGGACAGAGAGCTCCTCACTATCAAGCTCGCGCTGCAGGAGTGGCGTCACTGGCTAGAGGGGGCGGCCCTGCCATTCGTGGTTCTAACCGACCACAAGAACTTGGAGTATTTGAGATCTGCCAAGCGTCTGAACGCCCGCCAGGCGCATTGGTCCTTGTTCTTCGCCAGGTTCCGCTTCAACATCACCTTTAGGCCTGGCTCCAAGAACGGCCTGCCTGACGCCCTCTCTAGGCAATTTGCCCCTGAGGCGTCTGAGGACGCAGCCCACACCATCTTGCCCAGGTCGCGCATCGTGGGAGCCGTCACTTGGGACATCGAAAGTAAGATCCGGAAGGCACAGGAATCAGAACCAGACCCTGGCGGCGTACCGGAGGGGAGGCTTTTTGTGCCGTCCACGGTCCGGGGGGAGGTCATCCACTGGCTGCACACGTCAAAGCTCACCTGCCACCCTGGTTCCTCCCGGATGATTGACTTACTTCAACGATCCCTCTGGTGGCCGGGCCTGCGGAAGGACGCTGCCCGCTACGCCCGGGCCTGCCCCGTCTGCGCCACCAGTTAATCAGGGAATGCCCCTCCAGCGGGTCTGCTCCAGCCCCTGCCCGTCCCTGGCAGGCCCTGTTCGCATATCGCCCTGGACTTCGTCACCGGTCTCCCGGTCTCTAACACCTTCGACACAGTCCTGACCATCGTAGATCGTTTCTCCAGGGCTGCTCACTTCATCCCATTACGAGGGCTTCCATCCGCCTTGGAGACGGCGGACCTCCTTATCCAGCACGTGGTCAGGCTGCACGGGATTCTGGTAGACGTGGTCTCGGACTGGGGCCCCCAGTTTTCCTCAGAGGTTTGGAGGTCTTTCCGCAATGCCCTGGGAGCCAAGGTAAGCCTCTCCTCCGGCCATCACCCCCAATCCAACGGACAGTGTGAGCGGACCAATCGGGAGCTGGAGGCTGCGCTCCGCTGCGTCACAACATCCAAACCTGCGTCCTGGAGTACTCATCTCGCCTGGGTGGAGTACGCCCACAACACCACCCGCTCTTCTGCCACTGGGATGTCCCCATTTAAGGCGTCCCTGGGCTACGACCCCCCTCTGTTCCCTACGCAGGAGAGTGAGGTAACTGTCCCCTCAGTTCGGGCGCACCTCAGGCGGTGCCGCTCCATCTGGGCGTCGGCACGCAATGCGCTTTTACGCACGGCGGAGCGCAACAAGTCTACGGCGGACCGGCACAGAAGACCTGCCCCAGTCTACCAGGTAGGCCAACGTGTCTACATGTCTACCCAGGACGTCGTTTTAAAGGGTGAGAGGAGGAAGTTGGCACAGCGTTTTATGGGCCCATACCCCATCACCAGGATTATCAACCTGGTGGCTATGCGTGTGGCTATTCCCCCCTCCCTCCGCATCCATCCCACCTTCCACGTTTCCAAGGTGAAGCTGGCAGTCTCCGACCCCCTTTGCCCTCCCCCTGCTGCGCAGCCCACGCCCCAGATGATTGATGGTCATCTGGCCTGGCCAGTCTCTTCCATCCTGGACTCCTGGCGCCGGGGTCGCGGGTTACAGTACTTAGTGGATTGGGAGGGCTATGGACCTGAACATAGGCAATGGGTGCCCTCGTCGTTTGTGTTGGATCCATCTCTCATCACTGAGTTCCACCGAGGGCACCCGGAGAAACCATCGCCAGGAGGCGCTGCTAGAGGGGGGAGTACTGTCACATCTCGCCGCTCATCAGCGGCGCCAGCTGCACGCACACCTGCGCCTTGTCAGCGGTGAGGGATTTAAGCTGCCTCGCCCTGGGCTTCGGCCTGAAGCCGGCTGTCTTCGTTGGCTTCCCTTGCTGCAAGGAATCCCCTTCACCAAGCAAGATAGCAAGTAAGATCCTCTTACCTTCTCCTTCCAGTCTCCTCCCCTGTGCACAGGTGGATTTCCCGGCGGCGGACAACTTCCTCCAGCCACCGCCTCCTCACTGCTGCATCAGGCGCTCCAGGTTGCTGTCTACCGGGCTACGCCCTTGCTGTGCCAGCCACCTGCCCAAACCAAGTAAGACTACGGTCATTATCATATCTCCTGTGTTGGTGTGGTGCCCGTTACCCTTCTCCCTCTGCTTCTCCCATAGGGTTGTCCGGCTGAACGGCTTCCTGCCCCCGTGCCAGACGCAGACGCCGCCACCAACACATACACATCTCACATACACGCACTCATACACACTTGTTGTCAATAAAGCTATTAAATCTACCCTGAGCCTGCGTGTGTGTCTCCTGAGCCGTGCATTATGTCAGGATTTTGGTAGGGTCCAATTAACTCTAATTATCTCACTCAGTATATAACAGGTGTTTGTCATTTGGTTTATGGTGGGGTGTCGGATGTTCATGTGAGTTGTTGCCTGTGAAGTATTTTGTAATAAATGGAAAATTGCTGATTGCAAAACTGTTTGGAAGCCTCAGTTCCTTCTCTGGTGTGCCTTGACCGCTAGAACCTGTGACAATTGGTGTCAGAAGTGGTTCGTTCCCTGACAAATGCTGACAATTGGTGTCAGAAGTGGTTCATTCCCTGACAAATGGCGACGTTTGGTGTTGTCAAATTAAGGAGTGATAACACGGGACGGAAGGAGTGATGTCCAGAAGGAAAATAAAGAGGCAACAAGAGCAATTAGAGGACTTTGACGCAGGTATGGCAACTGAAGAGCAAGGAGCCAGTGGACTAGACGGGCTGGAGGAATTAACGAGCTTGGTGAAGTCCATGGTACGTTTACTGACAGTCGGAGACCGTCAGAAGGAGGAAGAAGCCTCTCTTCAAGAACAAAGGTGGCAGACTATGAATCATCAAATTCGCCAGATGCAGTCACAAGTTGTGGAGCTGAGAGAGGAGTATGGGAGCCGGGCTGAACGCAGCGGTGACGACGGCGCTTCGGGGGGAGACCCCAGGGTGATGGCCAGCCGGGTCAGCCCGCAGGAGGATAGCCTACCACTGCAGGTGCAGCTGAGGACAATGCAGATGCACTGTGAGCCCAGGCTGAATCCGCTCTCTCCCGAGGATGACATCGAGCATTATCTGGAGACGTTTGAGAGGATCGCTACAGTCTGCCACTGGCGTAAAGAAGAGTGGGCTATTCAGTTGGCTCCTCTGCTCACAGGTAAAGCATGGAGTGCGTATGTGCTTATGGACATTGCTGACACGGGCAATTATGACAAAGTGAAGGAAGCAATTTTAATTAAATATGAAATAACACCCGACACTTATAGGAGATGGTTTCGGTCCCCGGACATTCATCAGGACGAAACCCCCCGTGAACTTTATGTACGTTTAAAGGACCTGTTTTGTAAATGGATTAAACTAGAGACCTCAACTATAAAAGACATTTCGGAACTGTTGATTTTGGAGCAGTTTCTGCGGATGGTGGACCCGGAACTGGGAATCTGGATACAAGAGCGGGACCCGAAGACTGCAGAGGGCGCTGCTCGTCTTGCGGAGGTCTTTCTGTCAGCCAGGTCTGGGAGCAGGAGACCTACTCTCGGCCGTGACAGCTCTTTCACCGCATGGAGTAAGTCTAATGGGGGTGAAAGGGGTGGTCAAGCTCAAAATAGACTGTATTCCAGTTCCAGTCAGATCACAAATGGCAGATATAATGGTAGCAAAAAGTCACGTTTCTAATAAAGAAATACGCTGTTATCAGTGTAATAAAATCGGTCACACTCAATATTCATGTCCTGCCACAAAAAATGATAAGCGTTCATTGTTATACTCAGTTCCAAGACCCACTCTGTCAGCACCAGTTCACGGTGAAATATATAAAACGACTGTTCTGCTTAATGGTCAGTGTGAAGAGGCCTTGTTGGACTCTGGTTGTTTTCAGACTGTTGTTCTGCCCAGTTTGGTCCCTAGAGATTCGTGGAGTGAGTCTACAGTGAATATTAGTTGTGTTCATGGGGGAAAAAAAGCTGTACCCGACCACTGAGGTCTATTTAACAGTGGGGGGTCAAACTTATCTCCTTCCTGGAGCTCTTGTGCCTGATTTGCCATATCCAGTTATTCTTGGCAAAGATGTTCCAACTTTGTTGGACATCATACAACAGGTTAGGGATGAACAAACTGAGGAGGGACAGGCAGGTGGTGCTATAGAGCAGAGGCTTGATGCACCTGTCGGAAGGAATTGTAATATGGTAACAACCAGGGCGCAGAGGGCTGCCAATGTTCTCCAGGAGTTGCCTTTCTATGATTCTGGGATAGAGGCAGGCCCTATTAAGCTGCCAAAATCCAAGGCTCAGAGAAGAAGAGACAAGGTTTTAGCTTCAGTGAAGAACTTGGGTGAAGAAACACCACAGCTAAGCCAGTCAGTAGGCTTTGACATCCCTCCTGACATAGCTGCACTGCAGAAAATTGGCCCAGCGCTAGAACCTTGGTTTGATAAAGTCTCGGAGATTGAGGGTGTGAAACAGGGCAGAGTCGATTGTTTGGCTGAGGCCGTGTATGTCATCAAAAAGGGCATTTTGTATCAACAGCAAGGTGAAGTTATGGCCATAGCTTTGCCACAAGGCCTCACACCAAAGGTTATGGAACTGGGACATGTTATCCCTTGGACAGGTCATCTAGCATTCCAGAAAACTCTACAAAGAATTGCTAGAAGGTTTGTGTGGCCGGGAATGTATACCCAGATTAAGGAGTTCTGCACAACATGTCAAACATGCCAGATTACATCACCTAGGGGAGTAGCCCGTGCCCAACTGCAGCTATTACCAGTCATTGGAACACCATTTGACAGAATAGGGATGGATGTAGTTGGCCCCCTAGAGAGAAGCTCCTCGGGTAATACATAGATTCTGGTGATTTGTGACTACACTACTCGGTACCCAGAAGCCTTCCCATTAAAATCTATTAAGGCTAGGCAGGTTGCCAACTGCCTTATTCAGTTATTTTGGAGGGTAGGCATACCCAGAGAGATCTTAACAGATTGTGGAACAAATTTCTTATCAAAACTGTTGCAGCAGGTATATAAGCTGTTGGGTATTAAGGGAATTAAGACCACCCCATATCACCCTCAGACAGATGGACTGGTTGAGCGATTTAACCAGACTTTGAAAAACATGCTGCGAAAATTTGTTTCCGATATGGGCTCGGATTGGCACCAATGGGTGTCATACTTGTTATTTGCTTATAGGGAGGTGCCCCAGGCTTCAACAGGGTTCTCACCTTTTGAACTACTGTATGGTCGTCAGGTGAGGGGCCCACTGGACTTATTAAAGGAGCACTGGGAGAGTCCACCGAGTGATCAGGACAATGTGGTCTCATATGTTATTAAAATGAGAGAAAAACTGGATCGAATGACTGCTTTGGCTCAGGAGCACATGAGGACAGCGCAGGCCAAACAAAAAACTTGGTATGACAAGAAGACCAGAAAGAGGGTTTTTCACCCAGGTCAACAGGTATTGTTATTGCTGCCCTCTTGTGACAGTAAGCTGTTGGCTCGATGGCAGGGGCCTCATGAAATTTCTAAGAAACTACGTGCAGTGACATACAAACTACATATGCCTGACAGGAAGTTAAAACATCAGTGCTTCCATATTAACTTGTTAAAGGAGTTTCAGCAGCCTGGTCATCAGCAGCAGCAGCCTGTTCTTCAGCAGACACATCATCAGCTCCTCATTTGTGCGATGGAAGTGGATGAGGAGAGAGAACAGTCCTTTCCCACAAATGTGACAGAGCCTTGTTCATTTCAGGTGTCTCATTTGCAGGTTGATCAGCAGAGAGAGTTAGAGGCACTGTTAGATCCAGAATTGTTTCAGGAGAGACCTGGTTTCACCACATTTGTTCACCATAAGGTTCATTTAAAAGAAGAGGCTGTTCCGCGTAGAAAGTCTTATAGGATCCCTGAGCGGTTGGTCCCGAAACTGAAGCAGAAAATTGACCTGATGTTGCAGCTGGGAGTGGTTGAGGAGTCAGTCAGTGAGTGGTGTAGCCCGATTGTGCTGGTCCCCAAAAAGGATGACTCTTTGAGGTTCTGTATTGATTTCAGATACCTTAATACAGTCTCTAAATTTGAGTCGTATCCCATGCCCCGTATTGACGAGTTATTAGAGAAGGTAGGCAGGGCTAGGTTTATTTCCACGCTAGACCTAAGCAAGGGGTATTGGCAGGTGGCGTTGGCACCTGAAACGAAAGAACTTGCAGCCTTTAAAACACCTTATGGCAGTTTCCAGTTCAAGGTTATGTCATTTGGCCTCCAGGGGGCGCCTGCAACTTTCCAGCGGCTCATGGACCAGGTATTGAGAGGGGTATCAGACTTTGCAGCTGCCTATTTGGATGACGTAGTCATTTACAGTCAGACCTGGAAGGAACATTTGTTACACCTTAGGCGGGTCCTTCATTTGATTAAGAGGGCAGGACTGACGATCAATCCGCGCAAATGTGCGTTTGGACAGCAGCAGGTGGAGTACCTGGGACATGTGGTTGGTCAGGGGGTTATTAGACCACGAGTAGGTAAAGTGGATGCCATCCAGACCTATCCTGTCCGTACTACCAAGAAGAAGGTACGGTCATTTATGGGAATGGTGGGATGGTATAGTAAATTCATTCCCCATTTTGCTGAAAGAGCAGCAATCCTGACTGACCTCACTAAGGCTTCAGCACCAAATAGGGTAAAATGGACAAAAGAGTGTGGTAGAGCCTTTGAATATCTGAAGGGTGCTATTTCTGATGAGAAGGTTCTTTACACTCCGGATTTCGCCCGTCCATTTATTCTACAGACAGATGCTTCAGGAGTTGGCATCGGAGCAGTACTTCTCCAGGAGGTGAAGGGAGAGAGACACCCAGTACTGTTCTTGAGCTGTAAGTTGTTGGACCGGGAGACAAGATACTCTACGATAGAGAAGGAATGTCTTGCCATGAAATGGGCAATAGGGTCTCTTAGATACTATTTACTGGGGCATCATTTCATGTTGGAGACAGATCATCGGGCCCTACAGTGGCTGAACAGGATGAAGGACATGGATAGTCGTCTTACAGGGTGGTATTTGTCCCTTCAGCCTTATAACTTTACTGTTCGGTATGTGGAAGGGAAAACCAACCTTGTGGCAGATAGCCTCTCCAGAGTACATGACTCGTAGAGTACTGTACTCTTGGGAAAGGGGGTAGGAAATGTGACGACGGAGTGTCGCCACTGCTACAGTTTCTGTGATTATATGTGTAGTATTTGTAAATGTTATCATGATTGTTTTGATAAAGTGCACATATATTGGGAGATCTGTTTTTGACTGATTTGAATTCCTTTGTGAGAAATGTTAAGGTTAATTGTATTAATTGGGTAACGTAATTGAATATTAAATCCACGTACCTTTGCCAGCATGCTTCCTGGTGGTATCCAGGCAAAAGACTCCTGAGGGGTTTGAATGCCTTTTAAAGGACGCCAGGAGAAAGGAGGCATGTGATGGTTGAGTAAGGGGTGATTTAATATGTAAATATGGGTTTGAAATTATTTATTGTATTATTTATGGTATGTATTTATTCTGTAAATAGGGGGGAAATTATTTATGTATTTATGACTTTTTAGGTATTACAGGGCATGTGGAAATGTGAAATGTTTATTGTTTTGCATGGGATTTTGGTATGGTCCAATTAAGTCGAATTATCTCACGTAGTATATAACAGGTGTTTGTCATTTGGTTTATGGTGGTGTCAGATGTTCACATGAGTTGTTGCCTGTGAAGTATTTTGTAATAAATGGAAAATTGCTGATTGCAAAACTGTTTAGAAGCCTCCGTTCCTTCTCTGGTGTGCCTTGACCGCTCGAACATGTGACACACGGGTATGTACTAGACACTCTATCACTCTATAAATTCAAGAAATCTCTGTCTGTCACGATCATAGAACATCATAGAACGGCCTATGATATCACAGGAAGTAACGTTACAGGAAGTAACGTATCATCACTTCCTGTATTGCTGTCTGTCCGTATGGTTAGCTTTTGGATTTTGCTTTTAATTGTATTTTAACCACTTTTTTCCATCTACCATTAGCTCTCACTTCTGTTTATCAAGCCTCTTGCACCTGTGTGCGCACTCAGTGTCACCTAATCACCCTCTTCAGCCTTCTGTTCACCTTTCATCGGTGTTTGTGTTAGCTTCAGGTTAGCCACTAGCTATGGCCACTAGCTCTTCTTCCTCTCCTCCTCTGGTGTGCTCTCTATGTCAGATGTTTAGCTACACCTCTGCCTCTCTTAGTGATAACGGTAAATGTAATAAATATTGTCTTTTTGAGGCACTCAAGGGGAAGTTGTCTGATTTGGAATCCCGGCTCCGCTGCACTGAAACACCGTCTGCGCCAGTTACTCTTGACGGACGTCCCCTAGCTGCAGCGGCGCTCGCTAGCATAGGCCCCGTTAGTGGTCCTCCGGTCCTCCTCAGCAGCGAGGAGACTGGGTGGGTGACGGTGAGAAGGAAGCCTAGCCGCAAAGCCCCGGTACACCACCAACCTGTTCACGTTTCTAATCATTTTTCCCCGCCCAGCGACACACCCACTGAGGAAAAAACTCTGATCATTGGCGACTCTGTAGTCAGAAACATGAACCTAGAGACTCCAGCGGCCATAGTTAAATGCATTCCTGGGGCCAGAGCAGGCGACATCGAGTCAAATTTGAAAATGCTGGCTAAAAGTAACTGTAAATACTCCACAATTGTTATTCACGCTGGCATTAATGACATCCATCTCCGGCAGTCGGAAGTCACGAAACTTAATGTAGAATCGGTGTGTGACTTTGCCAAAACAATGTCGGACTCTGTAGTATTCTCTGGACCCCTCCCCAATCTGACCAGTGATGACATGTTTAGTCGCTCATCATCCTTCAACCGCTGGCTGTCTGTGTGGTGTCCTGCAAACAATGTGGGCTACATTGACAATTGGAGCTCATTTTGGGGGAAACCTGGTCTTATGAGACGAGACAGCGTCCATCCCACTTTGGATGGTGCGTCTCATTTATCGAACAATCTGGCATCTTTTTTATCCAAATTTCCAAAATCTTGACAACTCAAGAGTTGGGACCAGGAAGCAGAGTCGCAGTCTTACACACCTCTCTGCAGCTCCTCTTCATCCGCCACCCCTCAAGTTAGCCCCTGTCTTCCCCATCAGAGAATCATCGTCTGCTCCCTCCAAAGTAAATAAAAATATAATGTATAAGCATCCCAAAGTGTTTAAACAAAAAGTTGGTAAAACTCATATTAAGCATGAAGCCTCTAAATTGAATGATTTGGCCTTTGTTCCTCCTCATAATTTAAAAATTAAATGTGGTTTGTTAAATATTAGGTCTCTAACTCCCAAGTCTCTGCTAGTCCATGATCTGTTAATTAATCATCAGATTGATTTAATTTCCCTTACAGAGACTTGGTTAGGGCAAGAGGATTATGTTGGTTTAAATGAATCAACTCCCTCTGGTTATTTAAACTGTCAAAATCCCAAAAGTTCTGGTCGTGGAGGAGGAGTAGCAACAATTTACCATTCCATATTACTAGTTAATGTAAAGCAAAAAACTGTCATGACCCACTCTGGGCCGTCATCTGCCACAGCTGCGCGCACACCTGTGGTTAATCAGTCTCGGGCTTTATAGCCCGCTCTGCCTGAAGCCTCGGCACAGAGCCGTCTGTCTTGCTACAACCTTCGTCCTCTGCACGTCTGTTTCCACACAGCCCTGCGCATCGTCTAAAGAACTCTGCATTCGCACGTAAGCTCATTACAACTCACCTTGTCTCCCAGGCTCTCCCCTGTGCACAGGTGGATCCCTTTGGCGGCGGATTCCATTCTCCGTGGCGGCGGAAACACTTACTTCACCACACCGCGCGCCACAGCTCATCGCCGAGTGCGCTCCACAGACGCTGTCTCCCTGGTAGGAGGCCCAAAGCCTAAACTGGCACTAGCATCAGAACACCTGCAAGTAAGCCCCAGTCAATTATACAACTCACTGTGACAAGGCTGAAACTAACGTCTGTGTTTGGCTCTGTTTCTAGGGTTGCCAGGCTGTACGGCGCTCTGTCTCGCCCCCGTCTGCAGCTCGTTCACCAACAAGACATTCACATACCGCATACACGCACCCACACACCCGCTGTTGGAACAATAAAGATAACTGAATTGCACTTGAGCCTGTGTGTGTGTGTTTCCCTGGGTCCGACAATATGTCAGTATGGCTCCGTCAGAGTGACCCAGCGAACAGCGGGCTCGCACACCAGTTAATCATCTTAGAGGCTCGAGTTGATCAAATTACTCACCAGCAGCAGGTCATACTGAACCAGTTATTTCAGATAAACAGCCGGTTGGATCGTCTGGAAGGACAGCGAGCGTTCCCTCCGGCTCATAGTAGCAGGCCAGCTCCCGTTAGCTCTCCTCCTAGCCAGGCTAGACCGGGCTTGCTCACTCGTCTCACGCTGGTTCCCACTCCCACGCGCTTCAGCGGAAAGCTCGGGGAGGCTCGGGGTTTCATTCTCCAATGTCAGACGGTGTTTCAGCGAGTCCCGGGGGACTTCCCCACCGATCACAGCCGAATTGGGTACGTGGCTAATCTGTTGGAGGGGTGAGCGTTAGCATGGGCTTACGCCATTATGGCGAAGCCCAGCTACACCAATTTAACTTGCGCCCAATTCGTGCTCGATTTCCACAAAGTTTTTGACCATTCGGACCGTGATGGCGTGCTAACCACCCGACTGTTAAATCTTCGCCAGGGTGGTCGGTCGGTGGCCGATGACGCTGTCGACTTCCGGGTGGTAGCAGCGGAAGTTGGGTGGGAGGATGCCTCGCTTTGCAGCATCTTCATTCGTAGCCTGAGCCCTAGTCTACGGGACGAGCTGGCCCGCTTAGATAAGCCCGAGCGACTCACTGAACTAATTTCATTAACTATAAGTCTTGATAACAGGCTGAGAGAGCGAGCTGCCGAGCGGAGGTCTTCCAGCCGCTCGAGCAGACAGTCACAACGCTCCTCTCAGTCCTCAACCTTGGCATTGCCCGCGCTAGAGGGCCCAGACGAACCTGAGGCTATGATAATGGGGCGGACCAAACTCTCGCAGGCTGAGAGACAGTGCCTCAGGGAGCTAGGTCTCTACATGTACTGTGGGGATGACCAGCACGAGATTGAGTCCTGCCCGGTTCGGCCAAAAGGGGGGGTCCGCGAGTCACTGTAGGGGGACTCGTGGATGCATCTTGGCCAAATCCCCTATCAAAATGTCTCCTGCCAATTAGGTTCTGTCACAAGCGCACTGAGATTCTCACGCACGCACTGGTGGACTCGGGGGCCAAGCAGAGCTTTATTTTGGGGAAACTGGCAACCTGACTGGGGCTCCCCTGCCATGCTCTGTCAACTCCCCTTAACCTCGTCACACTGTCAAAAGCTCCTTTGGAGAGAGTGACGCATCAAACAGCCCCTGTCTCGGCGATCATCTCAGGCAACTGGCGAGAAGACCTTCGGCTGTTTGTGCTTTCCACCTCGGCTGCCCCTGTCATCCTGGGTTACACCTGGCTGTGCCTACATAATCCCACCTTCGACTGGCGAACCGGGAGTGTCCTCGCCTGGAGCCCTTTCTGCCTGAGTGTGTGCCTCCAGTCTGCAGCTTGCTCTCCTTTGGTTCCTCTCTCCTCCCCTGCCCCTCCCCCCGGCCTGTCCAGAGTGCCTCCGGAGTTCCATGACCTTCGAGCAGTGTTTAGTAAATCCCAGGCACTGTCCCCCACCACCACCACCACCCATACGACTGTGCCATTAACCTCCGCCCAGGAGCCCCCCTGCCATTGAGCTGCCTTTACAGCTTATCGGCTCCGGAGTGGGAGGCTACGGAGGCGTATATCAAGGAATCACTCAGCTTGGGCATCATTCGGCCTTCGTCGTCACCAGTAGGAGCGGGTTTCTTCTTTGTCGGGAAAAAGGATGGTTCCCTCCACCTGGCATTGACTTCCGGGCCTTGAACGACATCACTATTAAGGACAAATACACACTACCACTTATGGACTCTGCCTTCGACTCCCTCCAGGGGGCCTCCTGGTTCACGAAGCTGGACCTCCGCAGCGCTTACCACCTCGTGCGGATCCGGGAGGGCGACGAGTGGAAGACGGGATTCCGGACCCACAGCGGCCACTTTGAATACCTCATCATGCCGTTTGGGCTCACAAACACTCCGGCCGTCTTCCAACGTCTGATCAATGACGTTCTCCGGGATTTCCTCGGGTCCTTCGTCTTCGTCTACCTGGACGACATCCTGATCTTCTCCCAGTCCCGGGAGGAGCATCAGGTCCATGTGAGGCGGGTTCTTCAACGGCTCCTGGAGAATAAACTTTTCGTGAAGGCAGAGAAGTGTGAGTTTTACACCGAGAAGACCTCCTTCCTAGGATTCATCATCTCATACAATCAGGTCATCCCGGACCCTGAGAAGGTGAGGGCGGTGGTGGATTGCCCCCCCCCCTTTGTCGAGGAAACAGCTGCAACAATTCTTGGGGTTTGCCAATTTCTACCGGTATTTTGTACCTAATTATAGCTCGATCGCCCTTCCCCTGACTCACCTCACCTCTCCCAAGGTGGCATTCCGGTGGACAGAGGAGGCTGCGTCGGCCTTTGCAACACTGAAGACGGAATTCTCATCCTACCTGGTCCTGACGCAGGTGGATCCCGCTCTCCAGTGCTTGGTTGAGGTGGATGCCTCTGACTCGGGGGTGGGGGCAGTGTTATCTCAGCGCTCACCGGTGGACGGGGTGATCTGCCCCTGCGCTTTCTTCTCCCGGCGGCTGTCACCCGTGGAGAGGAATTATGACGTCGGCGACAGAGAACTTCTGGCGGTGAAGCTCGCGCTGGAGGAATGGCGGCACTGGCTGGAGGGGGCGGCGCAACCCTTTGTGGTTTGGACCGATCACAAAAACTTGGAGTACCTGAGAACGGCTAAACGCCTGAATGCCCGCCAGGCACGTTGGTCCTTGTTCTTTGGGCGCTTCAGGTTTACCATCACCTACCACCCTGGGACGAAGAACGCCAAACCGGACGCCCTGTCCAGGCAGCTCACCTCGGAGGTCTCTGAAAGGCAGGAGCACACCATCCTCCCGGCTTCATGTGTTGTGGGCGTCCTCTCGTGGGCCATCAGGGACAAGGTCTTGAGGGCGCAGGAGGCTGAGCCGGATCCAGGCGGGGGGCCTGCAGGAAGACTCTTCGTCCCATCGTCCGTTCGGGGTGACGTGATCCACTGGGCTCACTCGTCCAAGCTCGCCTGCCATCCTGGGATCACTCGTCTGGTGGAGCTGCTTTAGAGATCATTTTGGTGGCCAGGTCTCCGGGGTGATGTCATCAACTACGTCCGGGCCTGTCCCCAGTGCGCCACCGGTAAGACGTCGTCATCGCCGCCAGCGGGTCTTCTCCATCCTTTGCTGGTCCCTGAAAGACCGTGGTCCCACGTTGCCCTAGACTTGGTAACCGGTCTCCCGGTGTCCAACAGCTTCGACACCGTGCTCACCATTGTGGACCGTTTCTCTAAGGCCGCCCACTTCGTCCCCCTACGTGGCCTTTCAACAGCATGAGAGACGGCGGACCTATTGGTGCAGCACATCGTGTGTCTGCACGGGATCCCCAAGGACATTGTCTCCAATCAAGGTCCCCAGTTTGTGTCCCGCATTTTGAAGAGCCTCTGCAACGCATTAGGGGCTACGGTAAGCCTGTCCTCTGGGCATCACCCCCAGAGCAACGAGCAGTGCGAGCGGGCCAATCAGGAGCTGGAGGCCGCTCTGCGCTGCGTCATCGCTTCCAGCCCGTCATCTTGGAGCAGTCATCTGCCATGGATTGAGTACGCTCATAATCTGACTCTGTCATCAGCTATTGGTATGTCACCTTTCAGGGCGTCGCTGGGCTACGATCCCCCACTGTTTCCCGAAGAGGAGGGGGAAATGGCCGTGCCTTCCATCCATGCCCACCTGAGGCGCTGTCATTGGCTCTGGGCTGCTACTCGCCAGGCCCTTTTGCGCACAGCGGACCGCAACACCAGAACAGCGAACCGGCGCAGGAGGCCTGCTCCCCAGTATCAGGTGGGTCAGCAGGTATGGTTATCCATGCAACACATCAACCTGAAGGCTGAGAAGAGGAAACTGGCTCAGTGGTTTATTGGGCCCTTCCCGATTGTCAGAGTAATTAATCCTGTGGCTGTGCGTCTGGCTCTCCCCCCCCTCTCCGTGTTTGTCCTACTTTTCACGTTTCCCAGGTCAAACCCGTGGTCTCCAACCCGCTCTGCCCCCCTCATAGGGTTCCATCCCCGCCAGTGTTGATCAACGGAGACCCGGCATGGAGGGTCAACTCCATCTTGGATATCCGCCGCTGGGGTCGCAGCCTGCAGTACCTGGTGGACTGGGAGGGGTATGGCCCCGAGTGGAGGTCCTGGGTGCACAAGTCGTTTGTGCTGGACAAACGTCTCATTGAGGACTTCCACGAGGCGCACCCAGGTAGGCCAGGGCCAGGAGGCGCTGCTCGGCGGGGGGGGGGGGGGGGGAGTACTGTCATGACCCACTCTGGGTCGTCATCTGCCTCAGCTGTGCACACACCTGTGGTTAATCAATCTCAGGCTTTATAGCCCGCTCTGCCTGGAGCCTCGGCACGGAGCCGTCTGTCTTGCTATGACCTTCGTCCTCTGCACGTCTGTTTCCACACAGCCCTGCGCATCGTCTAAAGGACTCTGCATTCGCACATAAGCTCATTACAATTCACCTTGTCTCCCAGGCTCTCCCCTGTGCGCAGGTGGATCCCTTTGGCGGCGGATTCCATTCTCCGTGGCGGCGGAAACACTTCCTTCACCACGCCGCGCGCCACAGCTCATCGCCGAGTGCGCTCCACAGACGCTGTCTCCCTGGTAGGAGGCCCAAAGCCTAAACCGCCGCCAGCATCAGAACACCTGCAAGTAAGCCCCAGTCAATTATACAACTCACTGTGACAAGGCTGAAACTAACGTCTGTGTTTGGCTCTGTTTCTAGGGTTGCCAGGCTGTACGGCGCACTGTCTCGCCCCCAGCTGCAGCTCGTTCACCAACAAGACATTCACATACCGCATACACGCACCCACACACCCGCTGTTGGAACAATAAAGATAATTGAATTGCACTTGAGCCTGTGTGTGTGTGTTCCCTGGGTCCGACAATATGTCAAAAACATGTTATAATTCCTTTGAGGGCCTGGTCCTCAGTATTGGGCACTTCAGCAATTTTAGGTTAAACCCAATTTTATTTGCCATAGTTTATCGTCCTCCATCAACCTACTCAGAATTTTTATCCGAATTTGCTGAATTCTTAGCTGATTTAGTGCTGAAATCAGATAGAATAATTATGAGATGATGAGATGAGATTCAACTTTATTGTCATTACAATTATTTAATTATAGTAGGGGACTTTAGTATACATGTAGATGTAGATAGTGATAGTGTAGGAGGTGTAGGAGGTGTAGGAGTGATAGTGTAGATGTAGATAGTGACTGCCTTAATGTGGCATTTAATTCAATATTAGACTCGATTGGGTTTTCTCAGAAAGTAGGAAATTCTACTCATTATCTCCACCATACATTAGACCTTGTTCTGACATATGGCATAGAAATAGAAAATCTAGTAGTGTGTCCTCATAACCCTGTACTGTCAGACCATTGTCTGTTAACCTTTGAATTTACTATTTCTGACTATTTGGCTCCTAAAGAAAAATATTACTACAGTAGATGCCTCTCAGATGATGCTGTTACCAAATTTATGCAGATTGTTTCCTCTATGCCATGTGTCAACACAACGGAAATAAGCTATAGACAGCTTGCTCCTTCTGTAATTGATAGTACGGTAGATAGTGTTACAGCTTCTCTGCATCAGACTCTAGACTTGATGGCCCCCTTAAAAAAGAAAAAGCCTAATCAGAGATTTCTAACTTCTTGGTTCAACACAGAAACTCATAGCTTAAAAGAGAAGACTCGTTTAAATAGAAAGAAAATGGCGCTCCACTAATTTAGATGAAATCTATTTAGCTTGGAGAAATCATCTTTTAATTTATAAAAAATCTCAGAAAAGCTAGAATGAGTTATTATTCTGCATTAATAGAAGAGAACAAGAACAATCCCAGGTTTCTTTTCAGTACTGTAGCCAGGTTGACAAAGAGTCAGGACTCTGTCAATCCTAGCATTCCCTTAGAGCTTACTAGTTAGGACTTTATGAACTTTTTCAATAATAAAATTTCATCCATCAAAGATAAAATCAATCAGATTATTCCCACTGTTAACTTAAATACAGTAACTACTACAACTCCTTCAAATGATATCTGTCTTGATGAGTTTACTCCAATTGACCTTTTAGAGTTAGACAAAATAGTTTCCTCATCCAAGCCTTCAACTTGTCTTTTAGACCCTATTCCTACCAGGTTACTTAAAGAAGTCTTCCCACTTATTGGTAGCTTTATTCTTCATATAATCAACTCTTCATTAACTTTAGGCTATGTACCGCAGGCTTTTAAAATGGCTGTAATTAAACCCTTACTCAAAAAGCCAATGCTAGATCCAGGAGCTTTAGCTAACTATAGATCAATCTCTAATCTCCCTTTCATTTCAAAAATCTTAAGAGTTGTTGCTACGCATATTATTTGACCACCTGCAGGGAAATGGTTTACTTGAAGAGTTTCAATCTGGGTTTAGAATCCATCATAGTACTGAAACAGCCTTAGCGAAGGTCACTAACAACCTCCTCATCGCATCTGATAATGGACTTGTTTCTGTACTTGTCCTTTTAGACCTTAGTGCAGCTTTAGATACTATCGATCATAATATTCTACTTGATACATTAGAACACTATGTTGGACTTAATGGAACTTCGTTGCAGTGGTTTAGATCTTATTTATCTGATAGGTTCCAGTTTGTTCATGTCAATAATGAGTTTTCTTTCAACTCAAAGCTCAGTCATGGAGTTCCACAAGAATCTGTGCTAGGCCCTACTCTTTTTAGTTTATATATGCTTCCGTTAGGCAACATTATTAGAAAGCACTTTATACATTTTCATTGTTATGCAGATGACACAATTATACCTGTCAATGAAGCCAGATGATAGTAATCAATTAGCCAAGTTGGAAGCCTGTCTTAAGGAAATCAAAGCTTGGATGACTTGTAATTTCCTGCTATTAAATTCAGATAAGACTGAAGTCATTCTTGTTGGTCCAAAAAACCTTAGAAATACCTTTCCAAATCAAACTTTCAGTTTGGATGTGGTTACTCTTTCTCTTAATAGCTCTGTGAGGAGCCTTGGAATTATTTTTGATCAAGATCTGTCTTTCAATTCACATATTAAATTTGTTTCTAAGACTGCCTTCTATCATTTGCATAATATTGCCAAGATTAGGAGCATCTTGTCTCAGAGTGATGCTGAGAAACTGATCCACACTTTTGTTAGCTCGAGATTAGATTATTGTAATTCTTTATTATCAGGTTGTCCTAAAACATCTTTAAAAAGTCTTCAGCTGATCCAAAAATGCTGCAGCAAGAATTTTAACAGTTACTAGAAAGAGAGATCATATCTCTCTGGTTCTGGCCGCCCTTCATTGGCTTCCCATAGAGTTTAGAATTAAGTTTAAAATCCTTCTTCTTACTTAAAAAGCTCTAAACAATCAGGCCCCTTTTTAATTAAAAGATCTGATACTACCGTATTATCCTAACAGAGCACTATGCTCCCAAAATGCAGGATTACTTGTAATACCTAGAATCTCCAAAAGTACAATGGGAGGCAGAGCCTTCAGTTATCAAGCTCATCTCCTGTGGAACCAGCTGCCAATTTGGATTCGGGAGTCAGACTTGATCTCTGTTTTTAAGAATAGGGCTAAAACCTTCCTTTTTGACATAGCCTACAATTAGGGAGGGATCATGTGTTTCTGAACCCTCTCTTAGTTATGCTGCTAATAGGTTTAGTCAGCCGGGAGACCTCCAATAATGCACTGGGCCTCACTCCTGTCTTCACTCTCAATGAAATATTTTTTTTTTGCTGGTCATTAACATCTGTTTGTTCTCTCCCATAAATTGAGTCCCCATCATGCTGTTTGCTCTCTACATGTCTGTTCTTTTCTTCTTCTCTGTCCCCTCACCCCCCAGCCAGTCGCAGCAGATGACTGCCCCTCCCTGAGCCTGGTTCTGCTGGAGGTTTCTTCCTGTTAAAAGGGAGTTTTTCCTCTCCACCGTCGCCAAGTGCTTGCTCACAGGGGATCGTCTGCTGGGGTCTTTCTGCAACTGTGGGGGTTCCCCCTACAGTTGAAAGTGCTATGAGATGACTGTTGTTGTGAAATGGCGCTATATAAATAAAGTTGAATTAAATTGAATTGAAATACTTGCTTAACCATGCCAAAGATCAAAGGCAGGGATCACTGGGGAGACATCATAGGCATCCTGTGAGGTCAATACTTTTTACAGGCATGCAGGAATGCTTGCTTACACTTGCTTTCTTCGGGCATGCAGAAATACTTGCTTATACTTGGTTTCTACGGACATGCATTTATGCATTGATGCATTTATAATGCACTAGTACATTATAAATTCAAGAAATCTCTGTGTGTCACGATCATAGGACATCATAGGACCGCCTATGATGTGCCTATGCTGTCCCTATGAAGTCTGCGTCATAGGACAGCCTATAGGACACACTAATTTAAACCTGGATCAAATGCAGGCATCATAGCACTCGCTATGCCATCATCAAAGGTCATAGGACAAAGGACACCTTCCAAGATCAAACGCAGGCATGACTCACGATCGTAGGACACAGATCATAGGACTCACCATGACACCATCAAAAATCAAAGGCAGGCATCACTGAATGAGTTCCGACGTGCTTGCTTACACCCTTGCTTACACCTGCTTTCTACGGGCGTGCAGAAATACTTGTTTATACTTGGTTTCTATGGGCATGCACGGGCATGCACAGGTATGTACTAGTTTTTAGAAAGTTCCAAATTCCATCCACCCATCCATCCATCCATCTTCTACTGCTTTCCCGAAGGTCCGGGTCATGGAGGCAGCCGTTTCAGCAGAGAAGCCCCGACTTCCCTCGCCGCAGCCACCTGCTCCAGCTCTTCAGAGAGGATACCAAGACATTCCAAGGCCAGCTGGGAGACACAGTCTTTCCAGCGTCTCTTGGGTCTGCCCCAGCATCTTCTCCCAGTGGGATGTGCCTGAAACACCTCAAGTGGGAGGCGTCCAGGAGGCATCCTGATCAGATGCCCAAAACACCAAAACTGGCTCCTTTCGATGTGGTTCTACTCTGAGCCTCTCCTGGATGACTGAGCTTCACACCCTATCTCTAAGGGACTACAGATGGAAATTAGTGAGAACGTTATAATTTGGTACAGAGCATCTTTACCCTGTGTTTAATGTATTGTTTCCCTGACAAATAAACCAATAAATCAAGGGTGAGTCCAGCAATCCTACAGAGAAAGCTCATTTCAGCTGCTTGTATCTGTGATCTCATTCTTTCGGTCATTACCCAAAGCTCATGACCATAGGTGAGGGTAGGAACGTAGATTGACCGGTAAATCAACAGCTTTGCTTTAGAGCTCAGCTCCCTCTTCACCACAACAGACCAGTACAACAACCACATCACTGCAGAGGCTGCTCCAATCTGTCTGTCAATCTCTCGCTCAGTTCTCCCGTCACTCATAAATGAGACCCTGAGACAGCGGAAATTAAGTGAACTGAGTTGATTGAGCAACAGCAACAGAAGAAAAAAAAGACATGAAATCAAAACATGGAGCATCTCTGCTTTCTAAATGAAATGTTGTTGGTTCAGACATTTGCATGAGGATCAGCTCCGGGTCCTGTGCGGATGCGGTCTGGAGCTCCTGTGGCAGCTCTGGTTCTACAGGGTTCTGCTCGATGTGCAGTGCGAAGCAGGGAGTGGCTGCATCCACCTCTGAGTGCAGTGGACTCAGACCGTCGTTGGTCAGATCTGGGCCTGTGATGGAGAAGCCCAGTTCACAGAATGAGTCCCACTCAAGGATATTATCGCTATGGTGTGTCATCTGGAACAAGAACACTGGGAGAGTTCTGTCGCCAGAGTGCACTGAGAAGGTGATGCTTCTGCTGGTCTTGGAGCATCCGTAGTCCGGCAATTCCACTGTGTCTGGGCGCCAGGGAGTAAGCCTTCTAATCATGGCTTCATTTATCAGAGATCTTGAGGCAGTAGTGGCTAGCACCATCAATATACGCCATCCAGCTTCACTATACACCACTAGGCTGACCAGTTGTTGGGGATCAAAAAGTTGATGGTGTCCATGCTGGACGTGGGGTCGAAGGGCTGAGCAGCCAGGATAATGGCTTGTACCAGCGGAGCTGAATGTGGGGAGTGCGGGTCGGGGCCCACTAGCCACGATGCTAACTGGGTCATTACCTCTAGCTGGGACACTTTCCAATATGTCCGTCCATGTCAGATCGTCCAGCGATATCCACAGCATTTCCCATAGTATTTCCACTGTGTCTGCCAACGGCAGGTCGTCCGATGCCTCCAGCAGCGTCTCCCGTATGTCTGAATTCAAGGTGTATGCCTTCAACTGTCCTCGCACCAACCCATCTTCCAAGTGTCCAAACTCACACGTGCTAGCCAAACAGCGGAGGGAAGCTATGTACTGCAGGAGCAACTCGTCCGGTCACTGTTGACGCTGGTAAAACACAAATCTTCGGGCAATTACGCTCTGTGGAGCAGTGAAATGTCCAATTAACAAAGCTACACACTCGTTGTAGGTGTCCGTGGTCTGAGTAACTGAAAGATGCTGTGTCCCTCGTTGCCAAGGCTGTTAATTACCATAGCTCACAGCCTAGCTTCCTCTAGGTCGATAGCGATAACAAATGTTTTAAACAATTCATACCAACGGGACGAAGGGATAGGTGGCTCACCAGGCTAAGCGAGGAACAGTGGTAGAGGTGTCAGCAGCATTTCCATTATCCTTGTCGCCAATGTTATGTCTGGAAATGAGTGTGGACACATCCACGTTTTGAGGTTCGCTTTATTAGGTGTTAGCCGAGCAAAGAGTACACAGTGCAGGTGTAGCATGGAAGGGCAGAGTGCCAAGAGAGCGGCTGGCCCTGGGCAGCCGTATAATATACCCTGCAGCGTCATGATGTCACACGTGCATACGTACTACTGCAGTGTAGTGTGTCACGCCATTTCACATGCATCACACATACAAATCCCATTCACACAGAGATTCGTACGTGTGTAAGGTGATAGTGAGGCGCTCATAAGATGGAAGTACATCATTCGTGCAACATTTGTGCTGACAAAATGTGCCGACAGCCATAAGATCTTCCTACCAACGACTTGAGTGTCGTGAGTTGCACAAAAATGTTGTAACATAATAGTAAGTATGCCGTAGGAAGATCCCAAGGCACCCTTACGAAGAATGTAAGAACTCTAGTGACATAACGTTCGGCTCAGGAGACGCACACACACAGGCTCAGAGTAGTTCAAACTGTTTATTAACAACAGGGGTGTATGAATGTGTGTCTGCGGAATGTTAATGTGTTGGTGGCGGCGTCTGCTTCAGGCACAGAGGCAGGAGACCGTACAGCCGGCAACCCTATGGGAGAGAACAGAGACACAGGGTGATGGGCACACACCAACACAGGAGGAGAATAGGCGAGGGAGAAGCTTACTTGCTTGGGACAGATGACTGGCACAACAAGGACGGGACCCCGGGAGACAGCCACCTGCAGGACTCGGTGCAGCAGCGAGGAAGGACGAGGAACGGAGTTGTCCACCGCCGAGGAATCCACCTGTGCACAGGGGAGCAGACTGGAGAATATGAGGTAAGTGGTTCTTACCGCACAGCGTCGTGCTGAAGAAAGAGTTGCGTCACGTAGACGGGGAATGAAGTCTGACGGCTTCAGGCCGAAGCTCAGGGCGAGGCGGCTTATATTCCTCGCCGCTGATGATGAACAGGTGTGCGAGCAGGTGGCGCCGCTGATGAGCGGCGCGGCGTGACAGTACTCCCCCCTCTAGCAGCGCCTCCTGGCGATGGCTTCTCTGGGTGCGCTCGGTGGAAGTCAGCGATGAGCGATGGGTCCAACACGAATGACGGGGGCACCCACTGTCGATGCTCGGGCCCATAGCCCTCCCAGTCCACCAAGTACTGCAACCCCCGACCCCGGCGCCGGGAGTCTAGGATGGAGGAGACGGGCCAGGCCGGATGGCCACCAATCATCCGGGGCGCGGGTTGCGCAGCAGGAGGAGAGCAAAGGGGGTCGGTGACTGCCAGCTTCACCTTAGACACGTGGAAGGTGGGATGGATGCGGAGGGAGGGGGGAATAGCCACGCGCACAGCCACCGGGTTGATGATCCGGGTGATGGGGTAGGGACCCATGAATCGCTGTGCCAGCTTCCTCCTCTCGCCTTTTAGAGTTACGTCCTGGGTAGATATGTAGACAAGTTGCCCAACTCTGTACGCCGGGGCAGGTCTTCTATGCCGGTCCGCCACAGTCCTGTTGCGCTCCGCTGTGCGCAAAAGCGCATTGCGCGCGGCAGCCCAGTGGAGCGGAACTGCCTGAGATGTGCCCTAACCGAGGGAACAGTTACCTCACTCTCCTGCACCGGGAACAGCGGGGGGTCATAACCCAGGGACGCCTTGAAGGGGGACATCCCTGTAGCAGAAGAGCGAGCGGTATTGTGGGCGTATTCAACCCAGGCAAGATGGTTGCTCCAGGACGTGGGTTTGGATGAGGTCACACAGCGGAGCGCAGCCTCCAGCTCCTGGTTGGTCCGTTCACACTGCCCGTTGGATTGGGGGTGATGGCCGGAGGAGAGGCTCACCTTGGCTCCGATGGCGTTGCAAAACGACCTCCAAACCTCAGATGAAAATTGGGGGCCCCGGTCCGAGACCACGTCCACCGGAATCCCGTGCAGCCTGACCACGTGTTGGACGAGGAGATCCGCCGTCTCCAGGGCAGTAGGGAGACCTCGCAGGGGGACGAAGTGCACAGCCTTGGAGAAACGGTCCACAATGGTCAGGATGGTGTCATAGGAGTTGGAGACGGGGAGTCCGGTGACGAAATCCAACGCGATGTGCGACCAGGGCCTGCCAGGGACAGGCAGGGGCTGGAGCAGACCCGCTGGAGGGGCATTTCCCGACTTGCAGGTGGCACAGATTGGGCAGGCCCGGGCGTAGCAGGCTGCGTCCCTCCGCAGGCCTGGCCACCAAAAGGACCGTTGGAGGAGGTCTATCATCCAGGAGGTGCCAGGGTGACAGGTGAGCTTGGAGGTGTGCAGCCAGTGGATGACCTCTCCTCGGACCGCGGATGGCACGAACAGCCGCCCCTCCGGTCCGCCGCCAGGGTCAGGTTCCACTTCCTGCGCCTTCCGGATCTTGCTCTCAATGTCCCACGAGATGGCTCCCACGACGCACGACCTGGGCAGGATGGTGTGGGGCGTTTCCTCCGACTCCACGGGGATGAACTGCCTAGAGAGGGCATCAGGCAGGCCGTTCTTGGAGCCAGGCCTGAAGGTGATGGAGAACTGGAACCTGGCGAAGAACAAGGACCAGCGCGCCTGGCGGGCATTCAGGCGCTTGGCAGATCGTAGGTATTCCAAGTTCTTTTGGTCCGTCAGGACCACGAACGGCAGGTTAGCCCCCTCTAGCCAGTGGCGCCACTCCTGCAGGGCGAGTTTGATGGCCAAGAGCTCTCTGTCCCCCACATCGTAGTTCCTCTCCGCCGGGGACAAGCGCCGGGAGAAGAAGGCGCAGGGCTGTTTGGCGCCATCGTCCGGTGACCGCTGGGATAGCACTGCTCCCACTCCTGTGTCCGAGGCGTCTACCTCCACGATGCACTGCAGCGCGGGGTCGACCTGGCGAAGGACCCGGGAGGAGGAGAACTCCGCCTTCAGCGCCTGAAAGGCAGCAGCGACCTCTTCGGTCCACCGGAACGGGACCTTAGGGGACGTGAGGCGGGTCAGTGGTCCGACGATGGAGCTGAAGTTGGGGACAAAGCGGCGGTAGAAATTGGCGAAACCAACGAACTGTTGCACCTGCTTCCGGGACACAGGTGTAGGCCATTCCACCACCGCCTTCACCTTCTCTGGGTCTGGGAGCACCTTGTCGTGGGCGATGATGAACCCCAGGAAGGATGTAGTCCTGGCGTAAAATTCACATTTTTCAGCCTTCACGTATAGCCGATTCTCCAGCAGTCTTTGGAGGACCCGCCTCACATGGACCTGGTGCTCGTCCCTGGACTTGGAGAAGATGAGAATATCGTCCAGGTAGACGAACACGAAAAGGCCAATGAAGTCCCGGAGGACGTCATTAATGAGGCGCTAAAAGACGGCAGGAGCGTTGGTCAACCCGAACGGCATTACCAGGTATTCAAAGTGGCCGTTCAGGGTACGGAAGGCTGTCTTCCACTCATCTCCCTCCCGGATCCGGACGAGGTGGTATGCGCTGCGTAGATCCAGCTTGGTGAACCAGGTCGCCCCCTGGAGGGAGTGGAAGGCAGTGTCCATGAGGGGCAGGGTGTAACGGTCCTTCTCAGTGATGTCATTGAGGGCCCAGTAGTCTATGCAAGGGCGGAGGGACCCATCCTTTTTCCCCACGAAGAAGAACCCTGCCCCCACGGGTGACGATGATGGGCGGATTATCCCAGCGCTCAATGATTCTTTCAGGTAGGCGTTCATTGTCTCCTTCTCCGGCGCTGACAGGCTATAGAGCCGACCAGAAGGTAAGGGAGCCCCCTGGCGGAGGTTGATGGCGCAGTCATAGGGCCGATGAGGGGGGAGAGACATAGCTTTAGTCTTACTGAACACCATACCCAGGTCGTGAAATTCCGGGGGCACCAGAGACAGGTCCGGGGGTGCAGTGTCCGTAGCAGGGGGAGGAGCGGACGGAGAGCAGGCAGCGGACTGAAGGCAGGTGCCCATGCAGAACGTGCTCCATGCCGATACCCCAGCTGACTTCCAATCCAGGACAGGGTTGTGAAGGCGTAGCCAGGGATACCCCAGGATGACGGGCGACACAGAGTTGGGTAGGACATAAAAGGTCATCTCCTCCCGGTGGTTTCCTGAGATGATGACCGGGACGGGGATGGTCTGGTGTGAGACTCTCCCAAGGGAAGCACGGGAGAGGTTGACAAGGGAGATGGGATTCTTGAGTGCCTGACAGCAGATGCCCAAATGGGTTGCCAGGCTTTGTGAAATGAAGCTGCCTTCTGCGCCCGAATCCACCAGTGCGTGGGTGAGAAGCCCAGTGGGGTTGTGGCAGAAACGGATGGGCAGCTTCAATTGGGTGAGTGGATTTAACCGGTTGACGTCCGCGAGGCCCCCTACAGTGACTCGCGGACCCCGCCGACTGGCTTTCCGTGGACAAAGCTTCACCGTCTGTTGGTCATCTCCGCAATACATGCAGAGATCCCACTCACGGCGGCGTTGTCTCTCCGCAGGGGAAAGCTTTGTCCAGCCCATCACCATCGGCTCCGACTCCTCGGGGCACGATGGTGGCGGCGCCGCCAGGGGGCGAGCTTGGAACAGGGGCGGTGAGGCTTCGCGAGGGCGAGAAGAAGACGACTTCCGCCCCGAGGAGCGCTCGCGCAGCCTGTTATCCAAACTGATCGCTAGAGATGTTAGCTCCGCTAGCATCTCAGGGATATCCCGCCCAGCTAGTTCATCCCTCAGATCATCATTGAGACTGCGGAGGAAAAGGCCGCAGAGGGAGCGTTCCTCCCAGCCTAACTCCTCCGCCGCTACCCGGAAGTCGACCGCGTAGTCCGCTGCCAACCGGCTTCCCTGCTGGAGGGCGAGAAGCCAATCGACCTGGACCGTCTCGGTAAGAGCATGGTCAAAGACCTCCAGGAAGCGTCTCACGAACTGGTCATACATGAGGGTGGCATAACTGGGCCTCGCCATTACGGCGTAGGCCCATGCTAATGCTCGCCCCTCCAGGAGATTCCCGATATAACCAATTCGGCTATGATCTGAGGGAAAGTCCCCTGGCACCCGGTGGAAAACGGACTCACACTGCATAATAAACCCCCACGCTCCGCCGAGCTTACCGCTAAAGCGGGCGGGGGTCGGAATGGGCGTGAGCCGAACCGGTGCACCCGGAGCCTGCTGGACGGCCACTGGAGCAGCAGGAGCTGCGCCACCCTGACGAGCCGGGGGGAACGGCTGTTGGGGGTCCAAGCGGTCCAACCGGTTAGTTATAGTAATCAACTGATTAAAAATCACCTGTTGCTGATAGACAATCTGATCCACTCGAGCCTCGAGAGTGGAAAACTGGTGTGCGAGCCCGCCGTCTGCCGAGCCGCTCTGCTGAAGCCGTACTGACATAACGTTCGGCTCAGGAGACGCACACACACAGGCTCAGAGTAGTTCAAACTGTTTATTAACAACAGGGGTGTATGAGTGTGTGTCTGCGGAATGTTAATGTGTTGGTGGCGGCGTCTGCTTCAGGCACAGAGGCAGGAGACCGTACAGCCGGCAACCCTATGGGAGAGAACAGAGACACAGGGTGATGGGCACACACACCAACACAGGAGGAGAATAGGCGAGGGAGAAGCTTACTTGCTTGGGACAGATGACTGGCACAACAAGGACGGGACCCCGGGAGACAGCCACCTGCAGGACTCGGTGCAGCAGCGAGGAAGGACAAGGAACGGAGTTGTCCGCCGCCGAGGAATCCACCTGTGCACAGGGGAGCAGACTGGAGAATATGAGGTAAGTGGTTCTTACCGCACAGCGTCGTGCTGAAGAAAGAGTTGCGTCACGTAGACGGGGAATGAAGTCTGACGGCTTCAGGCCGAAGCTCAGGGCGAGGCGGCTTATATTCCTCACCGCTGATGATGAACAGGTGTGCGAGCAGGTGGCGCCGCTGATGAGCGGCGCGGCGTGACATCTAGGGCCATCGTACAACAGAAAAGCACCTCATTTCTCAAGAATGCTTCAAGTTGCTCTTGCAAATTGAACAGCAGCCGTAAGAAACTTTGCCCCCCTCCATGAATGTCTGTGAACTCAGGAATTCGTGGGAACTGGGAGATTCTTACAAACCCATCGTTCATAAGAATCTTTGTGACCGTAGCTTAACAAGCTATCCCACTCCATTTGCATTTCTAGCTTGCCTAAAAATATTGTTTCCATAAATCATAACAGATGAATCCTCAAATGTGGAGTCTAAATGAGTCTCTGGTACACTGAGTGTCACCTCCACCAATTTATTCCTTATACTATATACAGTATATTTATATGGGCTATTCTGAGACAAAACCTTTGTTTTGTCTTTTTAAATAAAGTCTATATTGGAGCAAAATAACATGATCACAAGATATACAACATACACATGCAATTGACAAAATCTGTTCCATTGCCACTCATATGTTTCCAAAATCATTTTGGTCATGCCTCAAACTCTGACAATGTGATGTCACTTCCACCATAGCCTGAGTGGGCCTGCAGAACCTGCGACAGCACTGTGGAACATTCCTGTTCCTGACAGAAACAATGACAAGACTACAACCCAGCCAGCATGTCCATGTGGGCCAAACCAAAGGTTAAATGGGCTGTCTTATGGGTTCCATGTGGGTTTGTCCATGGGGTCCATGTTGGCCGTGTCTGTTTATCCACATGGACTTTACCGGTTTACCTATTTTCAACTTATTTTCTCGTAAATTTTTCCACTAATTTGACCATTTTTTTCTTGAAAATCTGAAATTTCTCATAAATCTGTGACTTTTTTACTGTAAACTTGCAACCTTTTCTCATAAATTTGTTAGTTTTTCTAGTAAAATTGTGACTTTTTCATGCATATTTTGTAGCTTTTTCTTGTAATTTGTTTTGTTGTTATTTTGTGATGAATTAGCTGTTAGTTACTTTGTGACCTTTTTCCCCAAAGGATTTGTAAATACTGGTGTATATAAATTGGTAAGACCACATTCTTGAACATATTCACAGAGCAGAAGGGGTGATCTGCCTATTTCTTTGTGTCTGCTTTTCTTCTGTTTTTGTTAGCATAGGAAGTCAATTTTATCCAATTTCAGGAACTGGGGTCACAGTATGACATCAGTGATAAAAAGTTTCTTGAATACCAACAGCTTAAATCCATAAAAAAAGCAAGATTCAATCTTAATCAGACAGATTTAGAGGTACCAGTTAAGGTGACAGAGTTTCTAAATCTGTGTTCCCCGAAATTGATATTGAAAACTCACGAACTATTATCAAAACTGGATGAGTCAGTTTCTCTTCCAAAATCAAAATGGGAGACAGACCTATCAATAAAGATGAAAGCTTCTGGACACAAATATGTTTAAACACTTTTAAGATGACTAAAAACTCTAATTTACAACTCAAACAGTACGAAGTTCTACATAGAACTCATTACACAGGACAAAGTATGTTCAAAATGGGCCTGAGTCACACAAATATCGGCTCCTACTGCACCAGCAATGTCCTGAATAGTTATATGCATGCCATGTGGTCCTGTGCACCTGTCCAAAGGTTCTGGCAGAAGACATGTGAGGACTTATTGGCATGGCTTGGGTATCGTATCCCATCCTCACCTACACTTTGCATATTAGGTGATTTAAGTGAAGTAAATTTAGAGGACACTAAATTCGATTCCAGCCCCCGACCAACAGTGGTCTGTGTGGAGTTTGCATGTTCTCCCCGTGTCTGCGTGGGTTTACTCCAGGATTTCTCCGGTTTCCTCCCACATGCCAAAAACATGCAAGTTAGGGCAATTGGCATCAAACGGGGGATTCTAAATTGTCCTTAGGTATGACTGTGAGAGTGAATGGTTGTCTGTCTCTCTGTGTTGGCCCTGCAATGGACTGGCGATCTGTCCAGGGTGTACTCTGCCTCTCGCCCAAAGATGCTGGGATAGGCTCCAGCCCCCACCGCGACCCGAAAAGGATTAAGCGGAAGAAGATGGATGGAATTTAGAGGCAAGGATGTCACACATGGTTCTCACTGCCTTATGCATCACAAAGAAAACTATCCTCATGAACTGGAAATCCATAAATAATTTATGTATGACTCACTATAATAACCTACTATCATATTATATTAGCCTGGAGAGAATGTCTGCCTCCTCAAATAACCAACTGGCTGAATTCAATTCTCTCTGGTCCCTGCTTATTAATTCTATAAGCTGAGGGGTGGCAGGCAGTGGCTCGTTCTCCTTGGTGCCTCTGGCAGCTGGCTGCGCCCTGACCATGAGGGGTTTCTGTGACCCACTGGGGCCGGTGTACAGGGAGCCTGTTCCGGGGTAGCTATGTGTCTGGCCCGGGGGAGGGGGGGTCTGTGGGGTGGGCTTGGCTGTGGCCCCAGGCCAGCTGGCCTTGCTTCCCGAGTGGGGCTGGGTCTGGCCCTGGGCCCCTGGTGCTGGGGGGGATGGGGGGCTTCCCCCTCTGGGTCAGAGTTGGGTGTGCGTCGGTGGTGCGGGCCGGCCCCGGAGCATCCTGGTGCCGTGGGGTCGTTTCCTCTCCGGGGCTATGGCAGCACTCTCGGACTGGTGCCTGTGTCCTGGGGGTGTCACCCTCCCCGTCCTCCTGGACCTGCGTGTGTATGTGTGTGTGTGTGTGGGTGCAGATGTGGGTGCGTGGGCGTGTGTGTGTTGTGTGTGGGCATGTGGGGCTGTGTGTGGGTGTAGGTGGGCACGTGTGATGGTGAGTGTGTGTGTGTGTGTGTGTGCGCGCGCACATAAGGGTGGATGGGGGTGTGCGTGCGGGTGGATGTGCAGCGGTGGAGGATGTGTGTGTGGGTGGGGGAACCTCGTTGGGTGGCGGGGGTGGAGTGGGCCATCTGGTGGCCTGGGGGTTGGCGATTCAGGGCCTGCCCGTCCCAGCCACCCTGCTGTTGGGTCAAGGGGCAAGGCGCTTTGTTGCATTGCCTCTGGTGTCTTTGGTGCCGGGTGTGTGTGGGTACTTGGGGGTGGTCGGAGGGGCCGTTGGCATGTGTTGGCAGACGTGTTGCCGTCGATTTGCTCCAGGGTGGCTGTGGCTGCGAGGCAGCCTGCTGCTGTCGGTGTGTGTCTGGAGTGGGTGGTCGGTGGGCTTGCAGTGGGCACTCAGGGGTGTCGCTTGGAGTGTGGGGCACCGTATGGGTCTGGCCATTTGTCCACTATTGTGATTATTGTTGTTGTGTATGTTCGTGTGTGTAAGATGAGTAGGAGTGGGAGTGGGTGTGGCTGTTCCATTATGTTTGTGGTGATGGGAGCGCCGGGGCACAATGCTGGTGGGTCCCGGGCTGCTCGGCTGGGCGGCCATCACCCTGGATTGGGATTTGGGGGTAATGGGTGGCCTGCTGAACCAGTTTGTGAGCTGGCTTCTGAGGGGAAGGAGCTCACTATTGGATTGCCTCCCTCCCAGTCTTATTCCACCCCACCCCACCCGATTCTGGGTAGAACATACATCATCTTAGATACACTTAGGGTTTTGGGGTGGGGGTATGCCGCACTGTGTTGGTGAAGGGGATACCTCTGCTGCGCAATAGGGCTGTCCTCACCTCAATTTTAATTGCACTTTAGACACTGAGGGCTTGAGGGGATGGGGGCCCCGCTGTCTATCGCAGTGGCTAGTGGTGCTCCAACCACCATCCCCCCAATTTTAACTGCACTATGGTAGTTCACACACCTACACACAATCACATCATACAACTGACACACACTTATCATGATTTGTGCAAGGAGGAGGGGGGTGGGGGGTTCTTCTCCCACCCCTGTTGCCCTCCTTCTGCTGAGGGCCTGGGACTCGACATGCTGTCAAAGTCCCCGGGTGCTGCCAAATGAATAGATGTGAGCAAGGGAGTGAGAGAGTGATTGAACAAGAGAGTAAGTGAGAGTGAGGGAGTGATGAGTGGAGATGGTGATGGTAGGTCGGTTTTGTGTGGTGCTTTGCGTGTTGGGTGGCATCTCGGAGCGCCTGCGGTGGTCCACTGATCAGTCGCTCAGGTGGGTGCTGGGGGCGATGGTCTCCTTCTGTTGCTGCGACCACCGTGGGGTGGGGTGTGGGGGCGTGGCTGCTAGCTTGCGCCGGCGGTCTCCCCGGCAGGTGCTGGGTGCTGGTGCGCGCTCATGCTTGCTACATTTACATCGCGGCCGCCGTAAGTAATAAGGGTGAATGAGGGTGGGTAAGTGTGTGGGGGAGAGCACAAATAGATGTGAGTCGGTCAGAGTGTGAGTGAGAGTGCATGTATGGGTGAATGTGAGTGAGTGTGGGTACCCTGAGAGCGAGGAGTGAGAGAGAATGGGTGAGTCTGGGAGTGTGAATGTGGGATTGTGTGGGGGAGAGGATGAGCGAGAGTGAGTGAGTGCATGTGGGTACATATGTGAGCTTGAGGGTATGAATGTGTGGGAATGGGAGTGTCTGCTAGTCGGGGAGGTGCTGTATTGAGGGGGTAATGCCTCTTGGCTGCGTGGGCTCCCCTGGAAGGGGGGGGGGTGTTCTTTGGCCGTGGGGGGTCCCCAGGGTATGCGGAGGTGGTGCTGGGGGGAACGGGCCCACTGTGGGTATGCCTGAGGGACTCGCGCCGGTGGCACACCCGGGGACACACCCCGGGACATGGGCCCACCACACCGGCCGCCTGTTGGCCTGGCCTCCCTTGGCCGTCCCTCCTGGGGCAGATGCCTGGCTTTCCTGGGGCTTGTTGGGCTTGGACATTTGTGCCCTGTGGGGGTTGGTGGCGTTGCCTTGCCTGCTCAGTGTTTCCGGGGGGAGGGAGTTGTTGTAACAAGCTACCCTCTTCGTAAGTTCCCTGACAAACCACTCACATACACACATTTATTTTGCGCGCACTCTCATATACATACATTTATATATACATATACATACATATATATTTATGTATACATATACATACATATACATCTCATATACATATACTTTTTTTTTTTCCGGTTCCGGTTCCGCCGGACCAGTGGCGCCACACGAGTAGGCTGCCTGTTGCAACAGCCTTTTTTTTTATCTTCCTTCTTCTTTCTACACCTTTCACTCTGTATATATATCACGGACGCACGGATCGCCCCGGGGGTATCCCGGGTCGGCGGACGGAGCCACGGTTTGCAGCGGGAGACGCTACAGCGGGGAGGAGCTAGTGCTAGCTAGCACTTGGCCACTGCCCGGTGCTAATGGGAAACTCGACATACCGGGAGCTGTAGCGAAAACGACGCGGGTGCCGGGCTGGAGTTTAGGCGGCGTGCAAGAAATATAAGACAGAATAATAAAGAGCGATGGCAAGAACCAAGCAGACCGCCCGTAAAATCTACTGGAGGAAGAAGCCCCCCAGGAGACAGCTAGCCACCAGGGCTGCTCGGAGAGGCGCTCCGGCCACCGGCAGAGTGAAGAGACCTCGCCGTCACAGGCCCGTGGCTCTGAGAGAGATCCGTCGCTGCCAGAAATCCACGGAGCTGCTCATCCGTAAGCTGCCCGTCCAGCGCCTGGTGAGGGAGATCGCTCAGGACTTCAAGACCGTCCTGCGTTTCCTGAGCTTCGCCGTCATGGCTCTGCAGGAGACCAGCGAGGCCCACCTGGTGGTCTCTTCTTCGCTAAGGGGGTCACCATCATGCCCAAAGACTTCCAGCTGGCCCGCTGCATCCGCGGAGAGAGAGCTTAGACTTTCTGCTGCACATTCACCAACCAACCATAATGCTCTGCACTGTGTGTCTATATATATATATATATATATATATATTTATAGTAATATGGACATACTGTATGTTTACTAGATGTTGTTTTTTCTTGCCTTCTGATTGTTGCTCTGAGTGTTGCTATCCCGGTGCTGTTGCAATCCTGGAATTTCCCCATTGTGGGACTAATAAAGGCTTATCTTATCTTATCTTATCTTATACACACGGATGCACACACACAAATGTCTCCCCTTTAACATGTGCGGATACCAGACTTGTGTTGAGACCTCTTCAGTGGAAGAAGCAGTCTGTCTTCTGTTTGTTTTAGTTGTTGGTTTGTTTGTCTTTTTTGTTTGTTCCTGTTCCTGCCTGTTGCTTTCCCCCTCCCCACACTTCCTTTCCCCATTCCCCATCCTGCCGGTCCTTCATGGGTAAAATATTTTAAATAAAGTATTAAAAATTATTACAGGAGGAGTATACAACAATATACAGAACATAGATGTGTACTGTATAAAGCTCCTTTTGGCAAAGTAAATCTGTTTTGGCACAATAAGGGTAGAAGATTTCTGTTCTGCTCACCTAGCTGCCTGACAGGACAAGGGAAAAAAAATGCATAGGATGTCAAGTGTAGGGTTGTCTTTGTCATAACCCGAGTGTCGGTTCTGGCCACACTCGGGCCTCATATCTTTTTGTTCCTTGGCTTTGGCAGCTGAGGGTTCCTTCCAGCTCCTCGGGCTCTTATTGTGAAGGCGCCCGGGGGAGCTCCCTGCTGTCAAAGTCAGCTGCTGCTCTGCTGTCATTAGCAGCAGCTGTGCCGCGTTGGGGTCATTAGCCACCAGATATAAGCGGGTGCTAAATGTCCTCCAGCGCGGCAGTCTCTGTTATATCCTGTTATCTTCTGTTATATTCTGTTGTGTTCCTGTTATTCTTGCTCATCATGGTTAACAGACTTGGGAATCCCCTGTTACCCGCCTGTTAACAGTCCCGTCGTTAAGGTACGCTTGTTGTAACTTTACCTTAATTATTATCTCGTCTGGTGCATCGGGTGCTCCCCGGCTCAGGCGTCACCTGTTCACTATATATATTCCTATGCCTGTCTAAACCTGCACTGTAAATAAACATCACTGCAAACTCACTGGTGACTGAGGCGTCTTGTGACGGTCCGTGAGGGCCGTTGTGACAGTAGACTGCCGCCTAACGCCCGGAGAGGAGGCGTTGTTTCGAGACGCCATTCACCGTGCAGTTTGCAGTAGGGGACTGTTAATTCCTACCTGTCTGAGTGTCTGCAGCGGGGAGTATGTCGTCATCCAGGGGCCATTGTCGGCGCCTTGGCAGGCAGCAAGCGGAGGTTCTGAAGGAGGTGGACTACACCATCTTCACCGCTACACTGTTGGACGCTCCCAGCGACATTTGTAGATACCTGGACCTAGCCGAGGAGATTCTGGATTCTCTTCCCCGCTTCACCGATCATCCAGAGGTAAGCGTGAGGAGAGATGACATCGCCACCCAGCGTGAGAGACTCCGAGGGCTGGAGGGAAATCCTGGCAGGAAGCTGAAGCGGCGGAAACGTCGCCCCTCGCTTCGGGATCCCGCTCCTGCCTCCGTTCCGGCCCGGGAGTTCGCACCATCCGGAGGTCTTTTCCCATCGGGCATGTCGTCACTCGGGATTCCCCCAGAGAAGCTGCAGATGACAGCAGACAAGATCTGGGACCGGGTGGCAGCTGCTTGCTCCGCTGAGAATCCTCCAGCGTGTATGAAGCATGTGGTGGCGGCGGTCAGACTGGTGGGGAGGAATCCAGCGCTGCGTGAGTTTCCTGAGTTTGCTGACTTGCTTGCCGCCGTTTCTGCTCAGGAACGGCGATTTCCGGACCTCACCTTCGCCTCACCCCCTACAAGGAACCGTCGTCAATCCGGCTTCCAACCTCGGCTAGACCCCCGTCTGGATGCTGTTCCGGGTCGCCGCAAGGGCTCAACCCCCCACACAGCTGTCACTCCTGCGCCTCGTCAGAGGGGAATCCCCGCAGCCTCGTCTTCTCCCGGGCCCTCGCCTGCTGTTCCGTCAGCGCTCCATGCCCGACTGACCCCGGCTGTCGCCCCCTCCTCCTCGTCGCCTATCCTGGCTGCTGTGTGTCACGAGAGCTCCGTTTCGGCGAGCTTCATCCCGGATCCGCCTCGAGTGGCCTCGTCTCGTCTTCCCAGAGGGCCCTCTGTCGCCATCCAGCGGGGAAAGGAAGGAATGACGTCCCCCACAGCGGAGACTATCTTACCCTTAGGGGAAAGGCAAGTGCATGATAATTTCTCTTCTTTTGACATTGTTTTGCCTTGTCTGACTCCTAGGGGTGGAGTTCGGGGTATGCAGCCCCCCGAGCTCCCTCCACCCGCTGTGGATGAAAATATTAACCCTGCTTCCTCTGTGTCTCCCTCCGCTGAGCGGTCCTCGACGTCAGGCCAACGTCGCTGGATGAGGAGGGGGCCTGCGGTTCTGGAGAGCCTGGTTCCGGTTCCGCAGCCACGCCATGGGCGGAGGAGGAGAGCGGACTGCAGCGTGGAGCCATCGCCGATGAAGAAGCGTCCCCGGGGTTCCACGGAGGAGCGGTCCAGTCCAGCAGGGCGAGATTCTCCTGCCACCACGCCGTGCGGGCCACCGGCGTGGACATCGGTGCCGGAGGACTCTCTAGCTGCACGCACCATCATGCCAGCTGCGGAGCCCGACGCAGCTGAGTGGGAGCCTGAGGACGACCTCCTGACTTCTGAGCCCGGATCATCGCAGTCCTGGACGGTGTCAGAACCCGAGCTCGGGGTCGCCGGCAAGGGGCTGCTCTCGCCTGCTGCGCCAGAGGTTCCGGTTTTGGGGTTGGAGGTCGAGTCTGGTGCCACGCCGACCGGGTCCACCGGGAGTGCTGTTCTGGTCCAGTTGGGGTCCACTGGGAGTTCGGTTCCGGTCCAGTTGGGGTCCACCGGGAGTGCTGTTCCGGAGGCCCAATCGGGGTCCACCGTGGGTTTGGTTCCGGAGGCCCAATCGGGGTCCACCGTGGGTGCTGCACCAGCAGGTCCTAGGTTCGGTGAGGGAGCTGCAGATCCCCAGCCACCGGGTGCTGGACAGGCTCGTTTTCTTCATCACCCTCTTCTCCACAGTCATCCTCCTCGTCACCCTGAGGAGCACTACCCATCTCCACCTGGGGCCGTTGGGGTCCCGAACGCTCCGCCCGGTTTCCCCTCATCTCCCCCCTTTTCTGCGGGATCACCGGCTGCTTCCTCCCAACGGTTCTGGTGGGCTGGTGTTGCGGGGCGGCCGCCTGAAGGGCTGTCTCGTTGGTTGGGTTCTCTGGGCCGGCCCCCCGACCTGTTTATCTTCCTGTGCGGCGACCTGCTCCGGCCGCCTGAAACTCTCTTCCCCCGAGCATGGGACTGGGGTAGGCCGCCCGAACTGTCCTCTTTTCCCCTCCCTGTTCTGTGGCCTCTTGTTGCCGGATGAACCCCCCGAACCTTCTGCCCCATCCCTCCGGGCCTGGACTGCGCCCTTTCCGGGCTCCTGATATCGTCTGTGGGACTGTTGGGGTGTTTGTGGGGGGGGGGGATTGTTTTGTTTTTGTGTCACTCTGTTTGCCCAAGGGTGTGTTGCCTATTTTGTACTTATTGTGATTTTGTTCTTGTTACCCGGGATTATGGGGTTTTTTTTCTATAGCCTTGTTGGTTGTTTGTCTCTCTCCCTCCTGCCAGCACCCCATCCACCCACCCTAGGGGGGTGGGGGGGGCTGGGGTGTTACTCTGGCCGCTCAGAGCTCGGCCTTGAGGGGGAGGTACTGTCATAACCCGAGTGTCGGTTCTGGCCACACTCGGGCCTCATATCTTTTTGTTCCTTGGCTTTGGCAGCTGAGGGTTCCTTCCAGCTCCTCGGGCTCTTATTGTGAAGGCGCCCGGGGGAGCTCCCTGCTGTCAAAGTCAGCTGCTGCTCTGCTGTCATTAGCAGCAGCTGTGCCGCGTTGGGGTCATTAGCCACCAGATATAAGCGGGTGCTAAATGTCCTCCAGCGCGGCAGTCTCTGTTATATCCTGTTATCTTCTGTTATATTCTGTTGTGTTCCTGTTATTCTTGCTCATCATGGTTAACGGACTTGGGAATCCCCTGTTACCCGCCTGTTAACAGTCCCGTCGTTAAGGTACGCTTGTTGTAACTTTACCTTAATTATTATCTCGTCTGGTGCATCGGGTGCTCCCCGGCTCAGGCGTCACCTGTTCACTATATATATTCCTATGCCTGTCTAAACCTGCACTGTAAATAAACATCACTGCAAACTCACTGGTGACTGAGGCGTCTTGTGACGGTCCGTGAGGGCCGTTGTGACAGTCTTTTTGTTGTTTTTGGTTTCACATAGGATAGGTAGCACTCATTTGGGTAAAGATAGGTGAGGTTTTATTTGTTATTTTAGCCTTGGGTCACCCCGGAGTCATGCTCACTGGCCTGTAAATAACTCACGTGTAAATAAAGCACACTGAACTTATTATTAAACCGGCTTTGGTTTTTTTGGGGTCCGGGACGAGGCTTTTCCCATTCTGTTTATGGTGTGCTTCTTTTCCCCTAGACAGGGGCGTAACAGTCCCCGTCGTGCTGTTTGCTCTCTACATGTCTGTTCTTTTCTTCTTCTCTATCCCCTCATCCCCAGCCAGTCACAGCAGATGACTGCACCTCCCTGAGCCTGGTTCTGCTGAAGGTTTCTTCCTGCTAAAAGGGAGTTTTTCCTCTCCACAATCACCAAGTGCTGCTCACAACGAATCACCTGATTGCTGGGATCTTTCTGCAATTGTGGGGTTTTCCCCTACAGTTTGAAAGTGCTATGAGATGACTGTTGTTGTGAAATAGCGCTATATAAATAAAGCTGAATTGAAAAATTGAATAGACTTGCAACTTTTTCTCATAAATTTTCAATTTATTTACTCGTCTATTTGCTACTTTTTTGTTATTTTGCAAATTTTTCTGATATTTTCCTCATAAATTTGTCACTTTTTTCTTGTATATTTGCAATTTTTTCTCCTAAATTTTCCACATTTTATGATAAATTTGCAACTTTTTTCGAGGAAATCTGCTACTAAATTTTTGTAAATCTCATTTTTTTAATTATAAATTTTCATATTTTTTGCTCTTAAATTTGTGACTTTTTTGACTGGATTACCTTTACAGATAATCTGGTTACCTGTACCACAGGTAAAGTCCATGTGGGCAAACATAGATGGGGCCAACATGGAACCTGTGGACAAACCCACATGGACCCATAAGACAGCCCGGTTTCACCATTAGTGGGGCACACATGCACACACTGGCTGGGAACTTTCACATTTTAAAGATAAGGAGGGGCCCAGATTGCCATCGTGGGGACTTTGTGAAGACGCTAACGGCTTCATTTCAGTGAGCAATGATTCAAATGTGACTATACAACGGAAAGAAGATCATCTGCCTGAAATCATGCCACAATGATCCTGTCGATGACCTTCACAGCTGTCAAAGTTGCAGAAAGATCCACCTGGATCTACAGCTGGGAATCAACCACTGCAAAAAGGTCCCGAATCCAAGACTCATCAGCAGTGCCTACCAACCACTAGTCAACTCTTTTGCTGGTCCCCTGGTGAGGTGATTGAAGTGGTGGAACAAAGAATGGTTAAAAGCACAGTTTTAGATGCCATAACTTATCATTTTTCATTTATGATCCCTTTTATGCCATCAAAGGGGGGAAAATGATAGGAAAATTTTATATTTTGTAACTTCTGTTCCCTCAGAGTCTGTGTGAAATGTACAAGGTCATGGCAGCTGGATATTTATCTCTTTGTTTTTGTTTTCATGTACTGTATTGTTATGAGTATGTCTGAGAAGGAGATAGCTTGGAAGAACCAGCCTGAACTAGATATTCTCTCACAGACAGTCTTGAGATAGCAGGACACTTAAATGACTGAAAGTTGTGTGTGTGAATCAGAATGATTCGCAGATAGACACTGAGGCTGTTGTGTATTGTTCTCCACCGACCAGTGCAAATTAAATTTGATGAAACTTTAATCCTGCCTGATTTTTTTGACTACTGGTTGAAGGAATTTTTCCAACAACACAAGTCCCATCAGCCAATCACAAGGCACGACTTTAGCCACCAACTAACAAAGAACCCTGTGATTGGCTACTGGGGCAAAACGTGGCAGTAGTAGTCTTTTCAGTGTTCCTTCCTGGAAAAGGGGAAGTTACATAGTGCTCCTTTAACAATGTTTTTCCTTAAATGGATGAATAATGAGAGTCATCACAGTACCTGATATGCCAAAATCAAAGATGGCTAGATTAACAGTCATGAGTTCAGGAGGCTTTAACTTGGTCTTGCGTTTGATGGCCATATAAATGACGTAGCCATTCCCTGTAGCAGACAGGACTCCTGTAAGAGAGGCAGAGAGAAGCTTTAGTACGACACAGACCACCAGGAAATGCTTAGTTAACAGCAGTCATTTTCATGTAAAATAACAAGGCAGTCAGACACAGCAGGTTTCGCCCCCTGCTAGACCCTCATTTATTTATCGACCACAGTACTTCACCATCCTGGGAACACAAACAGCAGGAGCTCTAAATGTGTGGCTCAATGCCACTCTGGCAATTCAGGTACACGGTTACATGGATCATGGGTCTGCTTATTTTGATTTGGAAAGGATTATTTTTACGCCAGATGCTCTTCCTCACACAACCCCCACCCCCCCCAGTTGCCCAGGGTTGGGATTGGCACCAAGAGTACACTGGTTTTGTTTGTGTTTTCTCTTTTGGGCTGCTTTTCATAAACTTCGGGATAATTGGATTTAATATGCTTTCATGAATATCATGTGGTTTTGTATAAAGGGCTTTTGATTGAAAATAAGGTCACTTCACTCCTTTCTTCACTCTCACTGAAAAACACCCTCCGTAGCGACCGGTATTGTCCTAGTTGTATACCAGAGGGAACCATTGTGTAAGTCTATTGCGTCTTTTGCATTCAATACTATTAGGTCGTCACGTTTTTTTGCTATCTCTGCGAGCAGCCCTGCTTAGGTTATACAGTCTGACAGCCGTAGGTAGGAAGGACCTGCGAAACCTCTCGGTTGCGCACCTAAGATGATGTAGTCTGCTGCTAAATGAGCTCCTCAGTACGTTCAGTATGTCCTGCATAGGGTGGGACTCAGACTCCAGCAGAGATGACAGTTTAGCCACCATCCTTCTCTCTCCTATCTCCTCCACTGGGTCAAGGCATTGCCCCAGGACAGAGCTAGCTTTCTTGATCAGTTTCCTCAGTCTCTTCCTATCGGCTGCTGTAACGCCACTGCCCCAGCAGACCACTCCAAAAGTGATGGCTGATGCCACCACCGTGTCGTAGAATGTCTTCAGCAGTGCCCCTTGTACACCAAAAGACCTGAGTCTCCTCAGTAGGAACAGCCTGCACTGTCCCTTCTTGTAGAGTGCATCAGTATTGTGTGACCAGTCTAGTTTATTGTTCAGATGAACACCCAGGTACTTGTAGGATGTCACCATCTCGATGCCTGTTCCCTGTTTACTGGTGCTGTGAGGGGTTGTCCTTGCCTGCGGCAGTCCACCACCAGCTCCTTAGTTTTCCTCGCGTTGATCCGGAGGCAGTTCCGATGGCACCAGTCCACGAAGTCCTGGATAAGTCCTCTGTACTCAGCTTCATCTCCATTAGAGATGAGGCCAATGATCGCAGAGTCGTCAGAGAACTTCTGTAGATGACAGTGTGTTGTGTTGTGTGAGAAGTCCGCAGTATAAAGGGTGAACAGGAAGGGAGCCAAAACCGTTACCTGGGGGGCCCCCGTGCTACCGATGATCGTGTTGGACACACAGTCCCGGGTTCTTACAAACCGTGGCCGGTTAGTGAGGTAGTCCAGGATCCATGATGACAGGTGCTGGTCCACCCCTGCGCACAGCAGCTTGTCCTTCAGGATCATCGGTTGGATGGTGTTGAAAGCACTGGAGAAGTCAAAGAACATGATCCTCACTGCATTCCCGGGCTTCTCCAGGTGGGACAGAGAACGGTGAAGGAGGAAGATCACCGCATCCTCCACCCCCATGCCATGCTGGTAGGCGAACTGGAGTGGATCCATCGCTGGTCCCACCAGGGGGCGGAGGTGAGCAAGGAGCACTCTCTCCAGGGTCTTCATCATGTGGGACGTCAGGGCCACTGGTCTGTAGCTATTTAGATCTTTGGGGTGGGAAGTCTTTGGTACAGGTACCACACAAGATGTTTTCCACAACTGTGGTACCCTCCCCAGCTTCAGGCTCAGGTTGAAGATGAGCTCCACAATCCCACACAGCTGGTCTGCACAGAACTTGAGGAGCTTCGCACTGATGCTGTCCAGTCCTGACGCCTTTAATACAATCCAACCTCATATTTTAGTTGAAAGGCTCCTGCAACAATTTGATTTGAGCAATAATCTGGTGGGTTAGATTCTGGATTTCTTAACCAACAGGATGCAGAGAGTAAGGGTCTGCTGCTCGCTAAAATATTTAAAAATTGCTTTGTCTAGTATTACTCATTCATATTCTACATTTTATTGCATGTATAGTTTTTTATTTCTATCTTTTATTTTTATCATGTTTAATGTTGCAGCATTGCACCGAGACAAATTCCTAGTTTGTGTACTACATGAACAATGGCAATAAATCTGATTCTGATTCTGATTCTGAAGGGTCAATAGTACATTATCTGACCTAAAGTGCTCTTCTACTGGCTCTCCTCAGGGGTGTGTGTTGTCACCACTACTCTTCATCCTGTACACAAACATGTGTCGGAGCAGACATGACAACAGACACATTATAAAGTATGCTGATGACTCAGTTATTGTCAGTCTCCTCCAGGATGGTGAGAGTGGCCACGGCCCAGTAGTTGATGATTTTGTTCACTGGTGTGAGGATTCCTACCTGCAGCTGAATACGACAAAAACTAAAGACATGATTATTGACTTTAGGAGGAAAACTCCCAGGCACAAAGTCACCGTACTAAAAGGCCAGACCACCAAATGTGTACAATCCTACAAATATCTTGGGACGATTATTGATAGTAATTTAAACTTTGAAGAGAACTGTGAAAGGGTGTGCAAAAAGGGTCAGCAATATTTGCATTGCTTGAGGAAACTTGCACGCTTCCAAATTGACCGAACCATAATGACAATGTTTTATCGGGCTTTTATTGAATCTGTTTTATCATTTTCTTTAGTGTCTTGGTTTGGTCAGATAAAACTGAAACAGAGGAAATCCTTGGATCAGGTAGTTAGATGGTCCAGTCGTTTGCTTGGTGAGTCACAGCTGAGCCTGACATCCCTGTACACCAGACAAGTACAGAGGATGGCTACCTCCATTTTAAATGATGACTCCCACCCTTTGCACTGCAACTTTCAGCTTCTTCCCTCAAGACGGAGGTTTGCTGTCCCAAAAAGTAAAACCCAGCGCTACAAAAACAGCTTTGTTCCTGCTGCTGTCAAAGAGTTGAACAAGTTGTAACAATATATTGCACATAATTTAGGTACCTATTTATTAACTCCATTTTATATTTACTTATTTTTGTAGGATGTTATTTGGGTTCTAAATATTTTATTGGGTTTTAGACCTTTGAGTTTTTAACCTCTCTGACTAGTTTTTAACTTTTTAATATGACCCTTCTCTCTTACCTCTGGTTTTTCTCTTATCTCTTTGTCTTTATACCCTGATTGACGGAGCCTTGAGTATTTTTATCATGTTTATAGTCAGCTTCATGTGTGCCTGTGTTTGTGTCTATGTTGAATGTAATTTGTGGCTTGTAAATACGGATGTCACCAGACTGCGAAACAAATCTACCTACGGGTACAAATAAAGTAACCTGAACCTGAACCTGAACCTTCCTCGCCTTGATCTTCCTCAGCTCCGTCCTCACCTGGGTTTTAGTGAGGGTCATGTTGGGGGGCTGTGTGTTGGGAGTGGGGGGGTGTTGGTGGAGTGGGGTGTGGGCAGCAGGACTCGATGTCTTCAGAGGCAGCAGTGGTTGTTGCGCAGTCGGGGGGGGAGGGCGGTTGGTCAAACCTATTAAAAAACAGGTTCAGATTGTTCGCCCAGTCCCTGCCCCCCGTGGCCTGGGGGGAGGTATTCTGGAGCCCAGAGATGGTTTTAAGGTTTCTCCAGACCCCACCGATGTCGCTCTGTTGCAGCTTGTCCTCCTTCTTCCTGAAGCTGTGCTTGCCTTCTCTGATCTTCCTCCTCAGCTCCCTCTGTACGGACTTCAACATCTCCTTGTTCCCCGACCTGAAGATCCTCTTCTTCTCTCTCAGAAGTGTTTTTATCTCAGGGTTGATCCAGGGTTTGTTGTTCGAGCAACACCGTATGGTCTTGGTGGTTACGGTGTTGTCCACACAGAAGCCGATGTAGTCCGTGATGGTGTGAGTGAGGCCATCGATGTCCTCACCATGTGGATCGCAGAGCTGCTCCCTGGCAGTGGTTTCAAAACAGTCCTTTAGAGCGTCCATTGCCTCCTCAGACCATAACTTCACTGTGCGCATGACCGGAGGTTGTCTGTGCACTAGGGGTTTATACACCGGCCGGAGATGAACCAAGTTGTGATCCGATCTCCCGAGTGGGGGGAGTGGTGATGAGGTGTACGCCTCCTTAGTGTTTGCGTAGAATAAGTCCAGTGTTTTATTGTCTCTAGTGTGGCATGTGATATACTGGGTGAACGTGGGTAGAATGGGAGACAGTGAAACATGGTTGAAGTCGCCTGAGATGAGGAGAAGAGCATCTGGGTGTTCTGTCTGCAGCCTGCCAGTTACTGAGTGGATGACGTCACGCGCTGTCCCAGCGTTCGCCGTCGGATTTGCATAAATAACAATGCAGATCGCGTGTGAGTATTCCCTCGCGAGATATGTAGGCCACATGCTAACAGCTAGCAACTCCATGTTTTTGTTGCAGTGTTGTTGTTTAACCATGATATGTCCCGGTCTGCACCAGTTGTTATTAACATACATCATCACTCCCCCGCCTCTTGCCTTCCCACTGTCTGGTGTTCAGTCTGCCCGTATTGCGTGCAAACCCTCCAGTTCAATGTTAGCATCTGCTGCTAGTTCTGTTAGCCACGTCTCCGTGAATAGCATAAGGCAGCACTCCCGGTATATGCTCTCGTAGCGGGAGATAGCCGCTAGCTCATCTGTTTTTCCTAGTATCGATCGTACATTCCCCATAACAACGGATGGGAGGGTGGGTCTGTACCATATATTCCTCACCCGCCGTCTTGCCCCAGCTCGACAACCATGCAGTTTCTGTCTCATCTCTCCCGGTATGTTGAGTTTTTGCGTTAGCATCGTGGGCCGGTTAAGTGCTAACAGCTGGTCCCTATTGTACTGCCTCTTGCACGAAACAGTGGCTCCGTCCACTGGCTCAGGAGACATTTGGGCGATCTACGTGTTTGGATGGAATAAAGGTGACGCTGGATCAGAAAGATTGGCAAGAGAGCCAGATAGTAAATAGAAATAGGCAGAAATTGATCCGCTGTTGCAAAAGGCAGCCTACCCGTGTGGCGCCGAAAGAGCCATACGGCTCCATACGAGCCATAAGATAAGATAAGCCGTTATTAGTCCCACAATGGGGAAATTCCAGAATTGCAGCAGTGCAGGTGATAGCAGCACTCAGAGCAATAATTAAAAGAATAAGATAATAAGAACAAATGTACACAGATATATACACAGTGCGGGAGCATTGCAGCCAGATGGTATAGACAGCATCATCATCATCATCATCATCATCATCATCATAGCAGTCTGTCGGGGGCAACAATGACTGTTTCATTTCTTGGCAGATAGAGAACAGTCTATTAAGGCTGCATTCACACCAGGACAGTCGGGGGTCTCGGTTCAACTCAGCAGGGGATGGCGAGAATTTTCACACCTTCGTTTGGTTCGGTGTGCATTCACACAGCACTTCACTCAAGCAGACCAAACTGCTTGGACAACGTCACGCAGTTACAACAGCTGCTTGTTTGTGGCGCTGTAGCCAAAGCCACCACTGACCATGAAGAAAAAATCTTGGCAAAGAAGAGAAATCCAGCTCACTGAATGGCCAGAACCGGTGTTATGCCAAGAATTGCTCGCTTGCCAAGAATTGCATCCCATGCACCAAAACTATAAAATACAACACTACAGCCAGGCTTGTAACCATCATCATCATCAACCATCATCATTTTTAGAAGTAAAAATTGTTATTACCTCTTGTAAATAATCTTTAAATTATATTTATTCTAGGATGGGATGCAATTCTCGGCAAGCGAGCAATTCTCAGCATAGCACCATTCCCTTCAGCTGAGGTGTTTATCGGCCACAAACTAATAAAAATGAAAAGCTCCGCTGTCTGTATAAACCCCCGTGCCGCCATCATGTCACTAAACGTTTTAAAAACATTGGCATTCTTGTGTGCAGCCACAAGCAGCTGAGAAATCTGGTCTTCAGACCAAATGTCTATCAGAGCCTGCATTTACTCACTCCTCATTCCTCCAAGCCCAAGAGACATTTTTTTAAAACTTTTCTCCTCGGTTTTCTCCAGCAAAAAGATTTCTTGGATCTGCATGGTTGTCTGTTATTTTCTATCCAAAAGGGAGTTTGAAGAACCAGGAGCTCTTCAGCTGAATCTGGTTGTTGGATTTATTTTTACCCACGGATTCCTACCATGGAAACACACATGGAGTTTTCAACAGGAACAACTTTTTCAGGTGAGTGACAACTTTGCCTGTCTGCATCCACCCAAACGGTGAGTTCTTGTCTTTTCATGTATTTACATTGAGTTATAATGTAATCGTGCTGTGCAAAAAATTTACTCGTTCGCGTTTGATGTGAAGGCACCTTCAGAGTAAACGCCACTTTCTCTTCTCACATACCTGCCAACTTTTAAAACCTGAAAAGCCTAGTAACTAGCCAGGGTCCAGGGGCCGCAGGCCCCGGTAGGTCCAGGACAAAGTCCTGGTGGGGGATTCATGAGGGCGAAGCCCCCCGACGGCAAACAAATATTAGCATTAAATCAAGTTAAAATGTGGCTAACAACCTCATATTTCTTCAACAATCATGTTTCTATTTTCCTTAAATTGTCAATACAGATATGCTGATGGAAAAGATCAAGGACAAACTCTATGGTAACTCTCAAGCATTGTTGTTTTCCATGGTGCACCTCTTAGCTTTCTTCAGTTGGTCTTTTGAATGGAACACACTGTGGCACTTGTTACCCGAAGTGGTCATCATCATTTTCCTGGTCATGAGGTTGCCCAGAACTTTAGTTGACAGACTGGACCTGAACTCAGTTTTTGTTCTTGTTCACATGGCTGAATATGCGCTCACAGTCCGCAGTAATAATTCCTGGAAATGCTTTGGAGTATTCCTCATGAAAAGACTTGCCATGTGTGTGGATATGGATTACCATAGTCTCTTAATTTTCTTAATCAGTGTTCATCTATATTTATTTAAGTAAGTAAGATCTCTATTATACTCTTTTGCTTCCTCAGGTGTTCTATTTAGTTTGATCCAAACTCTACAATTTCTTGTCCATGTTACCTGTATCTTATTTTGTCTTTTCTGCATCCGTGCTCGCCGTGCTATTTCAGCATTAGTTTTTGTTAATGCTCATTTAGGTAAACTTCTGTTCCCTGTAACTTTCTGGCCTGCCTCAGTATGTCATTCTTTACCCAGGGATGTGATTTGGGTTTGGGGAAATTATCTGAAAATTTAGCAGGGGGTTTGGGGGACGGAGTCCCCCAGCGGGATCCGTGGCAGAGCCCCGGTGGGGGGACAAGGGGGGCAAAGCCCCCTGAAGCTCCTGGGTTTTTATGATTTTTAAGTACCAGAACTGTGCTTAAATGACATAAAACAAACAGCTGAATGCCACTTATTACTGTATAATATTGACTTATGTTCCAAGAAGATAAAATCTCTGAACTTAGTTCAGAGATTTTTTGATCTCTTCCATTTCCTCCTTCTTTGGTGGCATTTTTACTGACCTGTTGATAGTAAAACAATCTCTGCTGGTGACGCCGATATCCAAGCCGACCGACCTCGAATCCAGCTGGGCCTCAGCTAGCCCCCTCCGCTGCTAACCGCCGCTGCAATTGAGCTCCTGTCCAGCCGGGGTACCGGCAGCTCCTCCACCGAGTCCCGCTGCCCACCGCTGCTGTAGTTGAGCTCCGATCCTGCTCCTGTCCAGCTGGGGTCCTGGTAAATCCTCTGCTGAGCCCCGCCACCTTCCGCCGTCTTCCTCAGTAGTTCCTCCGCCGAGCCCCGCCGCTGTAGCTGGGCTCCAGCTACAGTCGACTTATCCAGCTGGGGCCCCGGCTGCTCCTCCACTGGTCCCTGTCTCCTACCACCGCTGTACTTGAACTCCGATCCGGCTTCCGTCCAACTGTTGCCTCGGTTGGTTCCTCCGGCGAGCCCCAATCACCAGGGACGGAGTCGCTTCTTTGTATCGGTGTTAGGTGCTACGACTAGCTACGGCGTTAGCTATAGTGCTAGCATTAGCTTAGCAAAACGCTTCAGGTAAATTTAAATACGATTCCTAGTGATCTCGTGTTTGGAATTGCTTTCGTGTTTTTTTTACGATTTAAAATTTTTGACTGAATTTTTAGTGAAAAAACGTAATTTTGATTAATAAAGCCGTAACCTGGAATGGGGTCTTGAAAACCGTAACCATTACGGCAAAACCGGAGTAGATGGCAGGTATGTTCTCACTGTGTGTTGCTGGGGTTACACAAGCACAGAGGGGCACGTCTGCCCTTTGGTCCGCTGGATACTCCGTTTGCATTCACATGGCAAGTGAAGCGCACCAGACTGCGTTTACAAGTGAACCGAGACCCCCCCCGTTTTCAGGGGGACCAGAATTCGCTTGTTTCGTGGTGCACCAGAGTTCCAGGTGCATTCAGACGGCACCAAACAAACCGAACTATCCACGGAATACACACTTTGGTTCTTTAGTCTGGACCAAACAGTGACTGTGTGAATGCGCCCTAAGTTACCCTGCAGAATATGAATATGTACCCATACAGTATATTTTGTATTTGAATCAGCCGTATTGTCACCCTCAGTAATGACTGATGTTGTCCTAGTTGTATAATGGAGGGGACCATTTATTGTGCAATGTTGTTACGTTTTGTACATTCAATACAACCTCTATGAGCAGCCCTGGTTAGGTTATAAAGTCTGACAGCCGTAGGTAGGAAGGACCTGCAGAACCACTTGGTCACGCACCTAGGATGGTACAGCCTACTGCTAAATGAGCTCCTCAGTGCATTCAGCGTGTCCTGCATGAGGTGGGACTCGGACTCCAGCAGAGATGACAGCTTAGCCACCATCCTCCTCTCTCTCATCTCCCCCATTGGGTTGAGGCGCTGCCCCAGAACAGAGCTAGCTTTCTTGTCTGTTCAGTCTCTTCCCGTCAGCTGCCATGATGCCGTTGCCTCAGCAGACCACTCCAAATGTGATGGCTGATGCCAACACTGAATCGTAGAAGGTCTACAGGAGTCCCCCTTGCACTAAAAGACCTGAGCCTCCTCAGGAGGAACAGCCTGCGCTGTCCCTTGTAGAGCGGGTTGGTGTTGTGTGACCAGTCCAGTTTATTGTTTAGGTGAACACCCAGGTACTTGTAGGATGTCACCATCTCAATGTCTGTTCCCTGGATGTTTACTGGTGCTGTGGGGGGTTGTCCTCGCCTGCGGCAGTCCACCACCAGTTTCTTAGTTTTCCTCACATTGATCTGGAGGCAGTTCTGATGGCACCAGTCCACGAAGTCCTGGATAAGTCCTCTGTACTCAGCTTCATCTCCATTAGAGATGAGGCCGACGATCGCAGAGTTGTCAGAGAACTTCTATAGGTGGCAGTGTGGTGTGTTGTGTGAAAAGTCCGCAGTGTAAAGGGTGAACAGGCAGGGAGCATGTCTGGTCTTTTTTTCTTCTTCTTTATCCCCTCAAGAACAAAAGTTAGTTCTTCTACTAATGGCAACACAAGCTAGAAATCACTCATCCGAGATGCAGACCCACTCCTTTTGCAGCCCTATAGTTTTAAAACCTTGATCTTTGACCTTTTGACCCCAAACCTATAGTCAGAGGTCAGGGTGTCAGGGTGAACCTGTGTACCAAATTTGGTGATCCTAGCTTTACTCATTCTATAGCAATAGGGCATAGGGAATGCAAACATTGACATTTGACCTTTTGACCCCAAACCTATAGCCCCAGGACAGGATCCCAAGTTGAACCTGTGTTCAAAGTTTGGTAACCCTGGCTGTCTTTTGTTGTTGAGATAAAGTTTATATAGCATCGTGGCCTTGACCTTTGACCTTTTGACCCCAAAAGTATAGCCATAGGTGCTAGTCCTAAGCTCAACCTGTGTGCCAAGTTTGGTGGCTGTAGCCTCATTTGCTGTTGAGTTAGAGCACAATCATTTCCAGTGAGTTAGCTGGCTGCAGACGGGACCGACCTCCCTACCCACAGGCCTACAGTGGGAAATGACTGATTTTACTGGTGAAAAGTAAAAATGACAAGTTTTACTTTTTCTCAAAAATGTAACCCTAACATCACAGAATGCATGACTATATTTTGCAATAACTTTGAGATCCAAAAATGTATTTTTAATGAGACTTAATGAGAAATGCAATGGGACTTATGTAATTTGTGCCCATGTGTAAATCTGATGTCACACAAAAACTAAGAATGCATCAAAATCAATATTTTGGATAATTTTTGACATATTGATGACTGATTTAAAAAAAAAAATCCCCACCCCCCAAACATTTCTGATATGGAAAAAGGTTGCTATCGTCACCTGAAGGTTTATTAAAGTTGTAAACATATCCAAAATGAAAAAAAAAAAACTATCCAGAATATTCTTCAGAAAATTCTCAAAAGTATTACTGCATGTGCAAACAACAGAATGCCAAGGCTCAATAACGTCACTGATCAACAACCAGTCAGCAGCCACAAAAGGAGCTTGCTCTTTCTCCCATAGCAAACATCCACCGCTTTTAAGCAGATCAACACAAAACCTTGTGAGTCACAACAGACACAATTTCCCTTTTAGCAGAAAAATGTCAAACATAAACAAACAACTATGTCACCCATGATGACACCCTACCGTGCTGCAAAAATGGTGGGGGAGAGAATGGACATTACGAACACAGCTTCAGAATTTTTTTTAGACTAGTGCTCACCAACAGTTGGACCCAAAGCTATGAGGATGAAAACAGGTGAATTTCTGTCCATGTCAGCTGCTGGAGGTCAGCTACAACCTAGCATGTAGCTACTAGCCAGCAAGCTAGCTTCTAGAGAAGAAGAACAGCCCAACATCCAGGCGAAGTTTTGGAGGAAGCTGTAACAATTATCCAGGTGAGAGCTCCAACAGATAACATTATAAACTTAAATATGACAGTACTTTGGGGATTTTCACGGCTGTAATCCAGCTTGTTTGATTTCGCAATATCTGCATGGCGCACACAGTGTCTGTGGCAAGAACAGCTTTGGTACGGAGAACCACTAGGCTCAAAAGTACTGTTGGCACTTTCTGCCATTAACTGCCGTTAACCGTGATTACAAAATTTTTCACCGTTAACAGGGGCAAAGTGTTAACAGGTGATTGGCACAATAACGTCAACACCACTAGTTTTTTCATTAAAATAAATATTATGACAATGTAATCAAACTGCCACTTAAGATAAGATAAGATAAGATAAGATAAGATAAGATAAGATAAGCCTTTATTAGTCCTACAATGGGGAAATTCCAGGATTGCAGCAGCAGAGGGATAGCAGCACTCAGAGCAATAGTATATCCAGTGGGGCAAAAAAGTATTTAGTCAGCCACCAATTGTGCAAGTTCTACCACTTAAAAGATGAGAGAGGTCTCCAATTTTCATCATAGGTATACCTCAACTATGAGAGACAAAATGAGAAAAAAAATCCAGAAAATCACATTGAAGGATTTTTAATGGATTGGTAAATTCCTCGGTAAAATAAGTATTTGGTCACCTACAAACAAGCAAGATTTCTGGCTCTCACAGACCTGTAACTTCTTCTTTAAGAGGCTCTTCTGTCCTCCACTCGTTACCTGTATTAATGGCACCTGTTTGAGCTCCTTATCAGTATAAAAGACACCTGTCCACAACCTCAAACAGTCAGACTCCAAACTCCACTATAGCCAAGACGAAAGAGCTGTCAAAGGACACCAGAAACAAAACTGTAGACCTGCACCAGGCTGGGAAGACTGAATCTGCAATAGGTAAGCAGCTTGATGTGAAGAAATCAACTGTGGGAGCAATTATTTGAAAATGGAAGACATACAAGACCACTGATAATCTCCCTCGATCTGGGGCTCCACGCAAGATCTCACCCTGTAGGGTCAAAATGATCACGAGAACGGTGAGCAAAAATCCCAGAACCACACAGGGGGACCTAGTGAATGACCTGCAGAGAGCTGGGACCAAAGTAACAAAGGCTACCATCAGTAACACACTACGCCGCCAGGGACTCAAATCCTGCAATGCCAGACGTTTCCCCCTGCTTAAGCCAGTACACATCCAGGCCCGTCTGAAGTTTGCTAGAGAGCATTTGGATGATCCAGAAGAGGATTGGGAGAATGTCATATGGTCAGAGGAAACCAAAATAGAACTTTTTGGTAAAAACTCAACTTGTCGTGTTTGGAGGAGAAAGAACACCATACCTACTGTGAAGCATGGGGGTGGAAACATCATACTTTTGGGCTGTTTTTCTGCAAAGGGACCAGGACGACTGATCCGTGTAAAGGAAAGAATGAATGGGGTCATGTATTGTGAGATTTTGAGTGAAAACCTCCTTCCACCAGCAAGGGCATTGAAGATGAAATGTGGCTGGGTCTTTCAGCATGACAATGATCCCAAACACACCGCCCGGGCAATGAAGGAGTGGCTTCGTAAGAAGCATTTCAAGGTCCTGGAGTGGCCTAGCCAGTCTCCAGATCTCAACTCCATAGAAAATCTTTGGAGGGAGTTGAAAGTCCGTGTTGCCCAGCGACAGCCCCAACACATCACTGCTCTAGAGGAGATCTGCATGGAGGAATGGGCCAAAATACCAGCAACAGTGTGTGAAAACCTTGTGAAGACTTACAGAAAACATTTGACCTCTGTCATTGCCAACAAAGGGTATATAACAAAGTACTGAGATGAACTTTTGTTATTAACCAAATACTTATTTTACCGAGGAATTTACCAATTAATTCATTAAAAATCCTTCATTGTGATTTTCTGGATTTTTTTTTTTCTCATTTTGTCTCTCATAGTTGAGGTATACCTATGATGAAAATTGGAGACCTCTCTCATCTTTTAAGTGGGAGAACTTGCACAATTGGTGGCTGACTAAATACTTTTTTTTACCCCACTGTAAGATAAGAAGATAAGAACTGGTTAGCCAAAGCAGTAAATAAATACACATATGTACACAGTTATATACACAGTGCAGGAGCATTGCAGCTAGATGGTATCAACAGCATTTCTGTTAGTTAAATTACCCAGCAGAATATAAATATAGACCCAGACAGTATATTAAAAGGTTAAAATCCTCATTAAAATGACTGAATGCTTGGTAGTTTTGAGCAGGGCTGAAGTTTAAGAGATTTATGCAAAAAAAAGAAGAAAAAAACATTCATTCATCTTCAGCTGCTTAATCCTTTTTGGGTCATGGGGGGAGGGGGGGCTGGAGCCAATCCCAGCCTCTTTGGGTGAGAGGCAGGGTCCACCCTAGACAGATCACCAGTCCATCACAGCGCCAACACAGAGACAGACAACCATTCACTCCCACATTCACACCTTGACTTCATACTTGGTTTGTGCTTTGACGTGCACTGTCAACTGTGGGACCTTGAATGAATGCACTGAGGAGCTCATTTAGCAGCAGACTACATCATCCCAGGTGCACAACCGAGAGGTTTCGTAGGTCCTTCCTACCAACGGCTGTCAGACTGTACAACCTAAGCAGGGCTGCTCGCAGAGATAGCAAAAAGACGTAACTAATAGTTTTTAAATGCAAAAGATGCAATAGACTTACACAATGGTCCCCTCCGGCATACAACTAGGAAAATACCGGTCGCTATGGAGGGTGAGAATATGTATGGGCACATAATCATACCATGTAGGATAACTAAGTAGAGGGTTATGCTGTTTCATCCCACCTAGCAACAATGCTCTGCACTGTGTGTGTTTATATATTTACATATTTATTCCATCTAGCTACAATGCTCAGCACTGGGTGTGTTCATATTTATGTATCTATATATTTATTCCATCTAGCTACAATGCTCCACACTGTGTTTTTATATATCTATATATTTATTCCATCTAGCTACAATGCTCCGCACTGTGTGTGTTTATATACTTACATATTTATTCCACCTAGCTGCAATGCTCCGTACTGTGGGTGTTTATATATTTACATATTTATTCCATCTAGCTACAATGCTCTACACTGTGTGTTTATATATTCATATATTTATTCCATCCAGCTACAATGCTCTGCACTGTGTGTCTGTGTGTGTGTATATATATATTTTATAGTAATATGTACATATTTATATTAGCTGCTCTTGCTTGCTTGTTTTTTTTTTCTTGCCTTCTGATTGTTGCTCTGAGTGTTGCTATCCCTGTGCTGTTGCAATCCTGGAATTTCCCCGTTGTGGGACTAATAAAGGCTTATCTTATCTTATCTTATCTTATATAGACAGGTGTGTGCCTTTCCAAATCATGTCCAATCAACTGAATTTACCACAGGTTGACTCCAATTAAGCTGTAGAAACATCTCAAGGATGTTCAGTGGAAACAGAATGAACCTGAGCTCAATTTTGAGCTTCATGGCAAAGGCTGTGAATACTTATGTACGTATGATTTCTTAGTTTTTTATTTTTAATAAATTTGCAAAAATCTCAAAAAAAACTTTTGTCACATTATGTCATTTTGTCATTATGGGGTATTGTGTGTAGAATTTTGAGGGGAAAAAATGAATTTAATCCCTTTTGGAACAAGGCTGTAGCATAACAAAATGTGGAAAAAGTGAAGTGCTGTGAAGACTTTCCAGATGCACTGTACAGTCCATACATATACATACATCTATACCCAGAGTCCATACGTATACATACATCTATACCCAGCCCCAAACAACACATATACACAGTACTGTCCCACCTACCATTCCATAGTGTCTCAGAGTGAGTTTAATGCATTTTGCATATTAATACTACACCTCTAACATATATCCTTTTAGCAAATAATGTTTATACCTCTTTCTGAATTGATTTCTGTCTGTACATAGTTTCAGTTCCGGCTCCAGACTGTTCCACAAATCCACCCCACAGACAGATATGCACAGACTTTTCTTAGTTGTTTGAACCTTAGGTTTTGTAAAGCTCAGGTCTCCTCTCAAATTATAATCATTGTCTCTTTTTTTTTAAATATTTTTTGTATATTAGTTGGAAGTTGCTTATTAATTGCCCTGTACATTACTTGTGCTGTCTTAAGTTTACCTAAATCCATGAACTTTACGGCATGTGACTTTAAAAACATTGAGTTGGTATGGTCTCTATATCTTACATTATTTATTATCCTTATAGCTTGTTTTTGTAATGTGCATATTGGCTGTAGGTTGGTCTTGTAGGTGTTTCCCCAGACCTCTACACAGTAGTTAAGATAAGGTAGAAACAGTGAATTGGACAGTAAGAACAATGATTTATAGTCCAAGATAAATAATGGCGCCGGAGGCAGGGCGGCCGTACCAGCAGCAACTCTCTCGTGTCTTTGTGTTTCTATCTGTTTATTCCTGTATATAGTGTGTCTCTTATTAACCAGGGCTCTGTAGGAATACTCGGACTAAGAATGGACCAACTTTTTTCTCTATTTTAGCCGGTCTTTCTCTAGTTTTCTTTTCTTTTCTCTTCCTCGGGCAATGGAGATCAACAGAGGTGGGGGTGGACGCATTGTTTACACACGTGAACAGCTGATTGCGCTGAGGAGGCCAGCGCCTGGAGCGCTGCGGCCGGCAGTGAAGCCCCTCATCCCAGATGAGCTGAAGAGGAGACGCCGTGGGCGAAGGGCTGGAGCGAAGGTGAGGAAGAGGAGGAGGAAGCATAAGCCGGCTGTACCGATGGTCATCACTGGGAACGTGCGATCGCTGGGAAATAAAACAGATGAGCTTACAGCGCTGGTCAGGACACAAAAGGAGCATCGTGAGTGTAGTTTCATGTGTTTTACGGAGATGTGGTTACACTCACGGATCCCGGATGTAAACGTAGCGATACCTGGCTTCAAGACTATACGGGGGGACAGAGACATGATAAGCAGCAGGAAAAAGAGGGGAGGAGGAGTGGCACTTCTTGTTAATGAGCAGTGGTGTCATCCTGGACACATTTATGTGAAGGAAAAGTGCTGCAGCCCAGACATTGAACTGCTGGCTGTGAGTATGAGACCTTATTATATGCGGCGAGAAATGAAGTGTGCCTTAGTAATTATCATCTACGTCCCTCCGTCAGCTAACGCAGCGGTGGCCTGTGACGTCATCAGCTCCACTGCGGCCACATTACTGAGAAGCACCCAGATGCATACATGGCCATCACAGGTGATTTTAACCATGTCTCAGTGGGAAAAACACTACCAAACTTTCACCAGTTTGTTGACTGTCCCACCAGAGAGAACAAAACACTGGATTTTCTGTATGCCAATGTCAGAGATGCATATAGTGCCACAGCTCTACCCCCCATTGACAAACCAGATCACTGCATGGTCATGTTAACACCCAAGTACGTTCCCCTTGTGCAAAGGCAGCCTGCTTATACACGGACTGTGAGGAGGAGGACACAGGAGGCTGCTGATGCACTACAGGATTGCTTTGCGACGACAGACTGGAGCGTACTCTGTGAACCACATGGGGTGGACATAGACAATATGACTGACTGCATCACAGAATACATTAGATTCTGTGAAGACATGACCACGCCAGCTCAGACTATACACTGCTTCTCCAACAACAGACCATGGGTCACCAGTGACCTGAAAGCACTTCTGAACAAAAAGAAGAGAGCTTTTAGGGCTGGAGACAAGGAGAAGCTGAGGGGAGTGCAACATGAATGAATGAATGAATGAATTTATTTCGGATAATACAGTACAGGTTGAAGAAACTGTATAATATAACAACAAGGTCAAATTAGACAAAGACTCCTTCTACTAAACAATTCCACGTGAGTTATCCGAAATGGGTGATGGCTGAAGCCGCAGCTTATATTGCAATGAGCTGAGAGAGATGCTGAGGAGGTGCAAGGACAATTATAGGAGGAAGTTGGAAGATAAACTCAGGCAAAACAACGCTAAAGATGTGCGGGGGGGGGATGAAACAAATAACTGGGTGCAAGGGGAGAGTCAGGCAACCATCTGGGAGCCAGGAGAGAGCTGAGGAACTGAATCTGTTTTTTAATAGGTTCAACTCACAGTCTGTCACCCCAGCAGCAAAACCAGACCCCCACACACTCCTCCCCACCCACCCTCCTGTGCAGAACCTCTCTCCATCTCCCCCCTCCTCCTCCTCAGGGGGCACCAGGACCCTCCCTCACTTCACGGTGACTACAGATCAAGTGGAGAAACAGCTGGAGAGACTCCGTCAGTGGAAGGCGGCAGGCCCTGATGGCATCTCCGCCAGGACCCTGAGGACCTGTGCCAACCAGCTAGCTCCGGTACTGAAACACCTGTACAACCTGAGCCTGAGTCTGGAGAGAGTACCGGTGCTGTGGAAGACATCCTGCCTGGTTCCTGTCCCCAAGAAGTCATCTCCATTGGACCTGAACAACTATCGACCAGTTGCCCTCACATCTCATGTGATGAAGGTCCTGGAGAGACTGGTCTTAGCCACCTGAGGCCGCAGGTGAAGACGTGGCTGGACCCTCTGCAGTTTGCGTATCAGCCCCATTTAGGAGTTGAAGATGCTGTCATCTACCTGCTGCAACGAGCCCATCTGCACCTGGATGGTGGAGGAGATACTGTAAGATATAACTTTTTTTGATTTCTCCAGTGCCTTTAACACCATCCAGCCACTGCTGCTGGGTGAGAAGCTGTGGGTGATGGGGGTTGACAGCTCTGTGATCTCCTGGATTACTGACTACCTGATGGGCAGACCACAGTTTGTCCGGCTGGGCAGTGTCTTGTCTGGAGTGGTGGCTTGTGATACGGGAGCTCCACAGGGGACTGTGCTCTCTCCTTTTCTCTTTACCTTATACACCACTGATTTTCAGTATAACACAGAGTCATGCCACCTGCACAAATTCTCTGACGACTCAGCTGTTGTGTGGTGTATAAGAGGAGGAGAGGAGGGGGAGTACAGGAAACTGGTAGACAGATTTGTGGAGTGGACGGAGCAAAATCACCTGAAGTTGAATGTCAGCAAGACCAGAGAGATGTTGATTGACTTCAGGAAGAGGAAGACACCTTCTCAGCCACTGCAGATTAGGGGGGAGGATGTGGGAGTGGTTGAGGACTACAAATATCTGGGTGTCAGGATCAGCAGCGGGTTGGACTGGAGATCCAACACCGATGCTGCGCACAAGAAGGGGATGAGCAGACTCTACTTCCTGAGGAAGCTGAGATCCTTCAACGTGTGCAGCAGGATGCTGGAGCTTTTCTACCAGACTGTTGTCACCAGCTCCATCTTCTTTGCTGCTGTCTGTTGGAGTAGCAGTATCAGGTCCAGAGACATCAACATACTTGACAAGATTATCAAGAGGGCTGGCTCTGTAATTGGTCTCAGACCGGATACCTTTGAGACAGTAATGGAGAGGAGAACACTAAATAAACTGCAATCCATCATGGACAATCCTGATCACCCCCTCCACCACACACTAGACAGACAGTGAAGCACCTTCTCCAGTAGACTACTACAGCTTTGCTATCGAACAGCCAGGTACAGGAAATCTTTCCTGCCACATGCAATTTCACTGTACAGTAACTCACTATGATGTTGTATTCTGGTCATAATAATGCTGCCACACTGTACCTTACAGACGTGGTACCTCACATTTCACTCTGCTCCTGATAGTCAGTGACAACCATACGTTCTAAACTAGTACCGGAAGTTGCGCCCATAATTCACTTAAGGCATCGTGGGGCCTAGGAATAAGGTGGATAGTGGTATTACTTTTGCTATTTTCATTTTGTTTGGAAATTTACCAGTTTGAAATGGCAGGTTACAGATGTGGGTGAGTGGTTTAACAATTCCTTCAATTACTTTTTTCACTATTGTCATGTCAATTTCATTCCAGTCAGTTGATTTTTTGTTCTTAAATTTATTTACAGTCTCAATAATTTCCTTTTCAGTAACTGCACCCAAAAAGATTGTTTGGATTTCTATCTTCTGTTTCATTAATTAATTAAATTAAAACTACATTATTCATTTACAGACCCACCATCATTTTCAAACAAGTTTACTCTCCAATGTTGATATTTTTACTGAGATGACGGCACCATCCCTTGGACGTGAATATGTGAATGCACAATTTCACGTGTGCTCGCTTCTTTCCATTGACTTTGTATGGATTTGTGCCGCTGGTTCACGTTTGGTGTGAAGGCACCTTTACTGGGGCCTCAGCTTTGTCTTATGTGTGTTTTTTGTCACAATGGGCCTCATGCAGAAACCGTTAGTACTAAAAGATTTGTTCGTAAATGTGATGGACGATCAATTTAGTTGAACTTCTGGGATTCATCTGTTTACAAACATAATTTATGAGTGGTCCAGACTAGTTATTAGAGTTATGTGTAAATAGTTTGCTGTTATTCTAACCTTAGTTTTCACAAACTGGCTCTCGCCTGAATCACAATCAGGGTTGAACAAAAGCTGTAAATCTGTTACAAGACTGCTATGTGGAATCTATTCACTGTAGGCATAAAAATCTTGCTTCATTTTATTAGAATGAACATTATCTTGAAGTGCTGAAAACATCGAAATAATCTGTTGATTAATAAATGTGTGGATGGACTTTCTGTATCCAGAAATCTGGATGTTTTCTTTGTTACAGAGTTGCATTCATCTAAACACAATAACTAAAAAGGCATAATATTCAAAATGACCAGTATTTTCAGTCAGTATGAGGATCAATGGCGGCTGTAAAATATTATAGTAAGACAATTAAACTTGGTGATATTATTGTCTGCCAAACAAATTAAATTTCCTTGGCATCAATTGTAATTTACCACTTTGTTACACAATTGAGCAACATCCAAGCAAGTAAAGTAATCTGCGTACTTACCCTGCATACAGTATATAGCAGCAATATATGCCAGAAAGCTATTCATTTATACCTAAGCATGTCGTTGCAACATAATGAAAAAAACTGTGATGGGATTATTTGCATTTAAGAAAAGAAGATGAATATGTTGGATAAGCAAGTGGATGAGCTGAAACAGTACCTGAGAGTTGACAATGTCATTGTCAGCGGTTTACACATCAGATGCCGCATGTACTGTATGCCAGGGCTACAGCGAGAGCAGGTAGCACTGAGACAGAGGACGATACGCCAGGGGAGGTGCAATCTCTGGAACATCAGGTACTCCACTTTTTTGATTCTAATGGTATTTTTGTTGATGGAAATACCATCTCAGCTAGCCACATGCTCCCATAAAAGGACAATAAGGCAACACCAGCCATTATCATTCGGTTCGCAAACAGAAAAGCTAAGATCGATAAGGCAAAGCAGAAAACTCAAAGGGACAGATGTATACATCAATGAACACTTAAAGAAAATGCTGACATTTCAAGGCAGGCTGGACTCCTAAAGAAGCAGAATAAAATACAAGCAACTTGGACAAAAACTGTAAAGTATGGATTAAATTAAACAGTATACGAGAGGAGGCCAAAGTTATCATGGTAAGAGAGCGCATGGATTTTGACAAATTCAAATGACGCTAGATTTCGTATTTGTTGAAAAGCTTGTTAAACCATGGATCTGACATAATTGGCCATGAACACTAAATGCACTCAAATCTTTTCATCAGGAAGTAAACTCTGCTTGAAATCATTTGGATGCAAAGAACACAAACTACATGACACTGAAGCCATTATTGATCTTGTGAAAAACTTTTAATGTAGCCTAAACCATCTTTGCAATTACTTTACAGAAGAGGACCTGAAAAATAATATCTCGAACAAGACATTTTCAACAATTCATTTTAATAATAGAAGTGTTAGTATGAATTGTTCTCAAATCCATGACTGCTTGTTACAGTACAACTTAAATTTCTCTGTTGTAGCAATTTATGAAACTTGGTTAAAAGATTGACAAGTTAACACTGTGGAAATGAGAGGCTCAGATTTATATACAACCAACAGAATGAAAAAGAAGGGAGGAGGTAGCCGTGTATGTATGGTCTTCCTAAATATAGATGGATGGATGGATGGATGGACGGACGGACGGACGGACAGACGGACTTTACTGATTCGAAACTGGGAAATTACAGTGTAACAGCAGCATGACACAGGCAACCCAACCAACAGAAAAACACACAGAATAATGGAAAAGGAGTTACTCAGGGAAGTAAAGTAAAAATGCTTACATAACTTTATATACAACATAGGCTACTATTACGTTAAATACATGATTCTTATGAGTCTATGGATAGTACTGACTGTACAGAGAAGGATTATAAGGCACAGGGTGAAATACAAGGTACCAATTATGCTGTAAGGTGCAGTATGGCAGCATTGTTGTCACCAGAATTCAACATCAGAGTGAGTTATTGTACAGTGAAATGGCATGTGGCAGAAAAGATGTCCTGTACCTAACCGTTCGGCAGCGAAGCTGTAGCAGTCAGCTAGAGAAAGCGCTTCACTGTCTGTCCAGTGTGTGGTGGAGGGGGTGATCAGGATTGTCTACAATGGATCGCAGTTTGTTCAGTGTCCTTCTCTCCACCACAGATTCAAAGGTCTCCAGTCTGAGACCAATTACAGAGCCAGCCTTCTTCATAATCTTAACCTTCTCCTATAATCTTGTCAAATCTATTGGCGTCTCTGGCTCTGATACTGCCACCCCAACAGACAACAGCAAAGAAGATGGTGCTGGTGACAACGGCCTGATAGAAAAGCTCCAGCATCCTGTTGCACACATTGAAGGATCTCAACTTCCTCAGAAAGTAGAATCTGATCATCCCCTTCTTGTATCAGTGTTAGTTTTCCAGTCCAGTCAGTTAATGATCACGACACCCAGGTATTTGTAGTCCTCCACTAGCCCCACAACCTCCCCACTAATCCGCAATGGCTGTGAAGGCATCCTCTTCTTCCTGAAGTCAATCACCATCTCTCTGGTCTTGCTGACGTTCAGTCTCAGGTGATTCTGTTCAGTCCAGTCCACATATCTGTCTACAATTGTACTACCTGTACTACCCCTCCTCTTCCACTCTTATACACCCAACAACAGCCGAGTCGTCACAGAATTTGTGCATGTGGCATGACTCTGTGTTGTACTGAAAGTCAGTGGTGTATAAGGTGAAGAGAAAAGGAGAGAGCACAGTCCCCTGTGGAGCTCCCATATCACTAACCACCACAACAGACAAAACACTGCCCAGCCGGACAAACTGTAGCCTGCCTGTCAGGTAGTCAGTAATCCAGGAGATCACAGAGCTATCAACCCCATTACCCACAGCTTCTCACCCAGCAGCAGTGGCTGGATGGTGTTAAAGGCACTGGAGAAATCAAAGAATGTGATTCTCACAGTGTCTCCTCTGCCATCCAGGTGCAAGTGGGCTTGTTGCAGCAGGTAGATGATGGCATCTTCAACTCCTAAATGGGGCTGATGACTAACTGCAGAGGGTCCAGTCACGTCTTCACCTGCGGCCTCAGGTGGGCTAAAACAAGTCTTTCCAGGACCTTCATCACATGTGATGTGAGGGCAACTGGTCGATAGTCATTCAGGTCTGATGGAGTCAACTTCTTGGGGACAGGAACCAGGCAGGATGTCTCCCACAGCACCGGTACGCTCTCCAGACTCAGGCTCAGGTTTTTGGGCTGCAGGGAGTGTCGCCTCTCAAGTTGTCAATCCAGCTGCTCCTCCCTCACTCATCCAGCTGACTCCAATCATCGTTTTCTCCTTGCCTGTTTTTGCGAGCCCACACCAGAGCTTATTTGTTAATCACTTCTCCTTGTATTTATACTCAGCCATTAACCCTTGTTGTTTGACACTTCATTGGATTAGTCTTCTGAACTCTCCTGTTTCTACAATTGCGCTGTTCATTTCCTCCGGACCGTTCCGCTCCGAGGCACATTTTGTAAGTTACCCCTTGTTTGTCATCTTTGTATTTTTGTGCACATTTTGTCTGCAAGTCTCTTTGTTTATTAAATGCACGAACACCATCCAGCGTTTGGGCCATCTCTCTGTCTGCGCCTCGCAGAGGCACACATGACAGTTAAGGTAACTCCTGCCAGCACTCCTGTACTGTAGCAACAATACTCCAAAACTAATGGACAGACTTTGATGCAATTTTCACCAGAAATGGCTCTAGGCCTACACACAAACCCATTACATTTTGAAGGTGATCCATGAGGGACAGAAGGGGCCTTGGCAGAGGTATGCACTCTTTTAGTGCTTTTCCAGTTATGTTGTTGTGTTGTTATGTTCTTCTCTTCTGTTATGCTGAGTTGTTCTGTTATTATGTTGTTGTGTTTTTATGCTATGTTATGTTGTTATGTTATGTTGTTATGTTACAGCGGGGAAAATATTGAACACATCAACATTTTTCTCATTAAACATATTTCTTGTAGAGCCATTGACCTGAAATTTTCACCAGATATCAGTAACAACCCAAGTAATCCATACGCACAAAGAAACCAAGGCAACTGTGTCCGCAAAGCAAGTTATATTTAATAAAGTTGAATGACACAGGGAATAAGTATTGGACACGCTTGGTGAAATTCCTTTAATATTTAGTAGAAAAGCCTTTGTTGGTAATAACAGCTTCCAGACGTTTCCTGTATGGAGAAACTAGGTGCAGGCATTGCTAAGGAGTGATTTTAGCCCATTCTTCCACACAAACGGACAGCTTTATTTTCCTTCTCTGGAGCCAGTTGAGAGTTTCCTTGGCTGTGTGTTTGGGATCATTGTCTTGCTGAAATGTCCACCCTCATTTCATCTTCAGCATCTTGGCAGATGGCAACAGGTTCTTATCAAGGATGTCGGTACATTTGTCCATTCATCTTTCCTTCAATTATATGAAGTCTGCCTGTACCACGTGCTGAAAAACACCCCCACACCATGATGCTCCCACCTCCAAATGTCACTGCTGGTATAGTGTTTTGGGGCTGATGTGCAGTGCCATTTCTCCTCCAAACATGCTGTGTGGTGACATCCAAAAAGTTCAATTCTGGTCTCATCTGACCAGACTATATTCTCCCAGAATTTTACTGGCTTGCCCAAATGTTGTGCAGCAAACTTTAAACAAGCTTCAACATGCCTTTTCTTCAACAATGGAGTCTTGCGAGGTGAGCGGGCATACAGCCCATGTTGGTTGAGTGCATTACTTATTGTTTTCTTTGAAACAGCAGTACCTGCTAACTCCAGGACTTTCTGGAGCTCTCAACCAGTGGTCTTTGGCTCTTGGATAACTGTTCTGATAATTCTTTTGACTCCACTGTCAGAAAGCTTGCAAGGAGCTCCTGATCGTGGCCGGTTTATGGTAAATGTGATGGTCTTTCCACGTCCAAATGATGGCTCCAACAGTGCTCTCTAGAACATTCAGCAGTTTAGAAACGCACCTGTAACCAATGCTTTCATTACATTTTGCAACAATAAGGTTGCGATGGTCCTGAGAGAGCTCTTTGCTTCTACCCATAATGAGTTCTTTGTGGTGTGACAATCTGATATTCACAGACCTTTTAAAGGCTATCAGTCGGGACTTAAGAAGAAGCCAACTTTATTGTCATTCAGTCCATACAGCCAATCATGTACAGTAGAATGAAATTACATTTCTCCCATCTACAATGTTAATCACATCTAGAATCAGAGGGGGTGCTGCCATGCAAGGCGCAACCACAAACAACTTTTTCTTTCCCTCATTCTATTATGCTGAGCACCAAGCTAGAAGGTGGGAAGTACCATTTTTATGTGATTTTTGGTATGACCCTGGCCAGGACTTGAACCCCCAACCTCCCAGTTGTGGGGCGGATGCTCTATTAACTAGGCCACCACTGCGGTGGTGTTAACCAGCTAAAATCAATTTGCATTGATGGGAGATGGGATGGCTTCCTACATGATGGATTTCAGCTGGTTTCTTGCTTTCTATGCCTTTTTGCAACTCTTTTTTTCATGTGTTCAATACTTACTCCCTGTGTCATTCCACTTTATTAAATATACAGTAACTTTTTGTGAACACAGTTGCCTTGATTTCTTTGTATGTACGGACTACTTGAGTTGTTACTGATATCTGGTGAAAATCTCAGGTCAATGGCTCCATCAGAAATATGTTTAATGTGAAAAATATTGACGTGTTCAATACTTATATTCCCCGCTGTATGTTATGTTATGGAGAAGAATCACAGACAAATTACTACTGAGGTGGACAATAAAGTCCAGTACAGAAAGAGCTCATTGTAGAAATGAATTTGTCCTTTACTGGATAAGGCTAGCCAATCAATTAAAAAAAAAAAAAATCAGTTCCTTCAGTGTATCCTCAGCATGAAAGCACATTATTCTTTTAAGCTTGAAGCACATGAAGACGACTAATGCTGTGAAGTGCATTATAAACCGTGACTGTGATGTTTTTCTCTCCCACACCAAAGACCTACAATTACGTTCCAGACAATGAATAAGTGAAAAGGTTACACCAAGTCCAGAATATAATAAAAAAGCATTACTGTGGACAGTGAACCATGCAGAAAATCTCTAACAAAGTTCAAGGATGGAAAATGTGTAAAACTGGTCAATGCTGTGTTAACGTTGACTGGGGCCAATCAATGTTGAACGTTTGCGGTCTTTATTCATTTTTGCTCTGTTAGAGAATGGTGTTTTGCAGGTTTTTTAATCACTCTGACATGGTGTTAATATGTGTTGTGGAATTTCCCATTTTGCTTCAGCACTATTTGTCATGTTCAGGTTAGCGCACGCCCCCTCCTTCCTGTCAAGGATTCCCTGACTCCTCAGACAATCAGTACACCTGCGTGACTGGACGCACCTGCCACTCCTTCTTCGCCAGTGCATAAAATGACCATCAAGCGGAGGCTTCAGCGCTGGCTCATTGGATATACTGCCTACAGTACAAGCAAGCGAACTAACATTGCATTCAGAGGATTTATGCTTAATTCCTCTCTTTTTTCTCCTTCCCAGGTTGCTGCTATCGGTGCGGTGGGTCTTCGGGGATTGTTGTGCTCTCATCTGCTCCATCATCCTCACACCGCCTCAGCTACAGTACCTGTCTCCACTCGGTCAGACACCACCCAGCTCCTTTCCTCTCCTACTCCCTGCCATCTTCATCCTGCTGGTTTGTCTATTCCTGCTGGGTCTCTCTGTTGGGCTTTCTGCTCAACTCACGTAAGTGGCAGATTTGTCTTTCCACTTCCCTTCCTCCCTCCTCTTATTAATTAGGTCTTGTCTCTCCCCACAGACTGAGTCTTCCCGTGGCAAGTGACATTTTCCTTGACAGTGCTCCATATTTTGAAATCAATAAATTGTTTAAACATTGCTTCTCTGTGTCGTGTGAGTTTTTCTCTGGTGTGGCATCCTGTACCTGAGCTGACCATTCTATCAATATGACACTATTGTACACTTCCCTCAGAGTCAGCCAAAGTAAACCCAAACCATTGAGAGCACTTCCTTTGCTTATCAGAAGCCACAATTGTATGTGGCTCAGCTGAACTACTTCTAAATTGGTAGATGCTAGTGTGGCATACACTGACATTAACAGATCCTGTACTATCTGCTGTTCAAAAGATGCTATAGAACACATTTTTTAAAACCAGACATCCATTCAAAGATGAGGAAAGAGACTGACCTATGATGCAGATATATAAGGCGGCAACAACATCCGCCTCCTTGGACAGTCTTGAAGCAAAAGGGTCACCACGGAGGAGATAGTGGGGGATGTACGAGGGATGTGACCGTGTCACGTTCTCCATCACTGCCATCAGCCGGGAATGTCCTGTGAAAGAAAAGGCTAAAACAATGTGTTGCTTCCTTAAAATGAAAAGAGCACACAAACACATGCAGGTTGCAGTTTAACAAGAGACGCAACAGCAATACAGCAAGTCTAAGTCCATATGTAGCTCATATTTATTGTTTATTTATTTACAGTATATATTTATTAGAAAGCACTGTATACATTTTCATTGCTATGCAGATGACACACAATTATACCTGTCAATGAAGCCAGATGATAGTAATCAATTAGCCAAAATCAAAGCTTGGATGACTTGTAATTTCCTGCTATTAAATTCAGATAAGACTGAAGTCATTCTTGTTGGTCCAAAAAACCTTAGAAATACCTTTCCAAATCAAACTTTTAGTTTGGATGTAGTTACTCTTTCTCTTAATAGCTCTCTGAGGAACCTTGGAGCTATTTTTGATCAAGATCTGTTTTTCAATTCACATATTAAATTTGTTTCTAAGACTGCCTTCTATTATTTGCGTAATACTGCCAAGATTAGGAGCATCTTGTCTCAGTGATGCTGAGAAACTGATCCACACTTTTGTTAGCTCTAGATTAGATTATTGTAACTCTTTATTATCAGGTTGTCCTAAAACATCTTTAAAAAGTCTTCAGTTGATCCAAAATGCTGCAGCAAGAGTTTAACAGGTACTAGAAAGAGAGATCATATCTCACTGGTTCTGGCCTCCCTTCATTGGCTTTCCATAAAGTTTAGAATTAAGTTTAAAATCCTTCTTCTCACTTTCAAAGCTCTAAACAATCAGGCTTCTTTTTATTTAAAAGATCTGATACTACCCTATTATCCTAACAGAGCACTACGCTCCCAAAATGCTGGATTACTGTAATACCTAGAATCTCCAAAAGTACAATGGGAGGCAGAGCCTTCAGTTACCAAGCTCCTCTCCTGTGGAACCAGCTGCCAATCTGGATTCGGGAGTCAGACTCAATCTCTGTTTTTAAGAATAGGGTTAAAACCTTCCTTTTTGATATAGTCTACAATTAGGGAGAGATCATGTGTCTCTGAACCCTCCCTTAGTTATGCTGCTAATAGGTTTAGTCAGCCGGGGGACCTCCACTAATTGCACTGGGCTTCACTCCTTTCTTCACTCTCAATGAAATATTTTATTTTTGCTGGGTATTAACATCTGTTTGTTCTCTCCCATAGATTGAGTCCCCATTGTGCAGTTTGCTCTCTACATGTCTGTTCTTTTCATCTTCTTTATCCCCTCACCCCCCAGCCAGTCGCAGCAGATGACTGCCCCTTCCTAAGCCTGGTTCTGCTGGAGGTTTCTTCCTGTTAAAAGGGAGTTTTTCTGCGCTTGCTCACAGGGGATCGCCTGATTGCTGGGGTCTTTCTGCAAAGAACATCAATTTCCCACCCTCTGATGACCTCCACCACCTCACACTCACCCACACCGACGTCCGTAATGCACTGAGTCATGTCAACGTACGTAAGGCTGCTGGCCCTGATGGCATTCCTGGGCGTGTGCTGAGGGCATGCGCTGAGCAGCTGGCAGGGGTCTTCACAGACATCTTCAATCTGTCCCTGGCCCAGGCCATGGTACCAGCATGCTTCAAGACCACTTCAATAGTACCAGTGCCGAAACATTCAACACCATCATGCCTAAATGACTATCGCCCTGTGGCACTGACGCCCATAGTCATGAAGTGCTTTGAGCGACTGGTCTTGGCACAGCTCAAAAAAAGCCTGCCCCCTACACTGGACCCTCATCAGTTTGCCTACCGGAGCAACAGGAGTACAGAGGATGCGGTTTCTACAGCGCTGCACTATGTACTCTCACACCTGGATGACAAGAACACCTATGCAAGAATGCTGTTTATTGACTTCAGCTCAGCATTCAACACAGTTATCCCCTCCAAGTTGCTCACTAAACTTGGGGACCTGGGAATCAGTACCTCCACCTGCAACTGGATCATGGATTTTCTGACCAACAGACCCCAGCATGTTAGGTCAGGCCCCAACCGTTCTTCCGTCATCACACTCAACACTGGTGTACCACAGGGCTGTGTGCTCAGCCCATTCCTCTACTCCCTCTACACCCATGACTGCAGGCCTATGTATGGATCCAATTCCATCATAAAGTTCGCAGATGACACCATGGTGATTGGACTCATCAGGGACAACGACGAGTCAGATTACAGGGCAGAGGTTGAGCACTTGGCTACTTGGTGCGCTGACAATAACCTGCTCCTTAACACCAGCAAAACCAAGGAGCTCATAGTGGACTACAGGAAGGAGAGGGAAGAGACACATGACCCCATCCATATCAATGGCATAGCTGTTGAACGTGTCCCCAGCTTCAAATTCCTGGGGTCCCACATCTCGGAGGACCTGTCCTGGCCAGTTAACACCACCAGCCTGATCAAGAAGGCCCATCAGCGCCTCTTCTTCTTGAGGACATTGAAGAAGAACCATCTGTCAACTGACATCCTGGGCAACTTCTACCGCTGCGTGATAGAGAGCACCCTGACCAACTGTATCACAGTCTGGTATGGGAGCTGCTCTGTAGCTGACCGCAAGGCGCTGCAGCGGGTGGTGAAAACCGCCCAACGCATCACAGGGACTCCACTTCCAGCTATAGAGGACGTCTACAGGAAAAGATGTCTGCGCCGGGCACGCAGCATTCTTAGGGACTCCAACCATCCTGCTCATGGACTGTTCCAGCTTCTCCCCTCCAGAAGACGTTTCAGAAGCCTTCGGACTAGAACCAGCAGGTTTAGGAACAGTTTCTTTCCAACAGCTGTCACGTTACTGAACTTAGTTCCCCGCTGACTCTCTTACAATCATCTTTTACCATCCTCACCTGTACATAACTGCATAACTACATAACTACATTTAACTTATTGCACATTATTTGCACATAACAGTACTCTTAACTTTCTGCACTGCTGCATATATTTGCATATATTTGCTTAAATTGCACATACTGTTAATTACCGTATATACTGCACTGCTGTCCTTTGCACTTCTGATTGGATGCTAAACTGTGTTTCGTTACCTTGTATTCATACATGTGTAATGACAATAAAGTTGAATCTAATCTAATCTAATCTAATCTAAATTGTGGGGGTTTCCCCTACAGTTGAAAGTGCTATGAGATGACTGTTGTTGTGAAATGGTGCTCTATACTGTAAATAAAGTTGAATATTTGTTGAACATACTCACTATCCATGGCCCTACATACGTACTCGACTAAGACTTAGTATACTCTGGCAGCTTTATAGACTGATGGAAAATGTCATTCACACCACCAGAGAAAACAACTCATCAGTCTCTATTAACTTTGAATTATGTGAAGGCACCACCACAAACACTTTTGTCACATTAAAAGCTAACAATTGCATTCATTAAAGTTTCCTCAAGTAATTAGCTTAAAGACCTTTCTTCAGGTTTAAGTAAATAGTTTTATCAACAAACACTGATACTGTACAGCAGATAAAATAAGTATTGAACACATCACCATTTTCTAAGTACATATATTTCTAATTGGGCGATTGTAATGAAATTGTCTGGGACAATATCAGTCATTAATGAGGGTGGCAACAACACTTGATTCAAATACAAAATATACTGTCTGAGTACATATTTATATTCTGCAGGGTAACTTAAACCGTAATGTTGTTTATTCCATCTAGCTGCAATGCTCCTGCACTGTGTATATATCTGTGTACATATGTATATTCATTTACTGCTTCAGCTAACCAGTTCTTATTGTCTTATTAACTATTGCCCTGAGTGCTGCTATCCCTTTGCTGCTGTAATTCTGGAATTTCCCCATTGTGGGACGAATAAAGGCTTATCTTATCTTAAATTTTGACCAAATGTCAGCAACAACCCATGCAATCTACAAATGCTAAGAAATCAAACCATAGATGTCCATAAATTAAATTATGTATAATTATGTGAAATGACACAGGGAAAAAGTACTGAACATGCTTACTGAAAGTTATTTAATACTTGGTACAAAAGTCTGTTGGTAATGACAGCTTCAAGACTCCTCCGATATGAAGAAACAAGTCACATGCATTGCTCAGGTGTGATTTTGGCCCATTCTTCCATACAAACAGTCTTTAAATCTTGAAGGTTCAATGGGCCTCTAACCCTAACTCTTCAGTTATTTCCATAGATTTTCAATTGAATTCAAGTTAGGTGATAACTGGGCCCTTCTTTTTTCTGAAACCAGTTGAGAATTTCCTTGGCTGTGTGCTGAAATATCCACCATTGTTTTATCGTCATCATCCTGGTAGATGGCAGCAGATTTTTTTTAATCAAAAATGTCTCAGTACATTTTATCATTCATCCTTCCTTCAATGATATGAAGTTTGCCAGTACTGTGTACTGAAAAACAGCCCCACACCATGGTGTTCCCACCTCCAAACTTCACTGTCAGTATGGTGTTTTTGGGGTGAAGTGCAGTGCCATTGCTTTTCTAAATGTGGTGTGTACTGTGACATCCAAAGAGTTCAGTTTTGGTCTAATCTGACCAGACTATATACTCCCAGTATTTAACAGGCTTGTCCAAATTTTGTGCAGCAAACAAGCTTCAGCATGCTTTTTCTTCATCAGTGGAATCTCTTGTGGTGAGCGTGTATACAGGCCATGGCGGTTGAGTGCATTACTTATTCTTTTCTTTGAAACAATTGTACCAGGTCTTTCTGAAGCGCTCCACAAGTGGTTGTTGGCTCTTGGACAACTCATAAGATTATTACTTTCACTCCTCTGTCACAAATTTTGTGAGAAGAACCTGGTCAGGGCCGGTTTATGGTGAAATGATGTTCTTTCCACTTCTAGATTATGGCCCCAACATTGCTCACAGGAACATTCAGAAACTGGTCTTGTTCTTCTATTCAGACAAAGTAAGATAAGATGAGATAAGATAAGATAACATAAGATAAGCCTTTATTAGTCCCACAATGGGGAAATTCCAGGGTGTGTGTGTGTGTGTGTGTGTGTGTGTGTGTGTGTGTGTGTGTGTGTGTGTGTGTGTGTGTGTGTGTGTTAAGATAAGACAAGTGAAGAGATGTCTCACATATGTAATGTGTCACATAAGCTGTTTTATCCTTTCCGTAGGCATGACCAACATGACAGATTCGACAGATCTGCCAGGTCGGTCACGCCCCCCGCCGTGCGATTGTCTCTGGAGAAGAGTCCCAGGTGTGTGAAAACATGAAGGCTCCATCATCTCAGTTCATGGTGTTGTAGGCCCACTTCCTGATTTCAGTTGCTTCTTTGATCCAGCGTTTGTGTTTGCTGTCCTCTGATCCAGTCTATTTTTGTGTTGATGTGGTTGTTTATCTTGCAGTGGTCTGATATTGCTGATTTGAGCATTTCCTGTTCTGCCCTTTCTTTTTTCATTCTTGTGAGTTGCCCTGTTTCTTTTTTTACATTCTTTTTGGTGTTCCCTTTTCCATGTTGCAAACATCCTCCCCGTTTCTCCTATGTATGTTCTTCCACATGACTTGCATGGTATCCAAAGACCACCTCATGGCAGGGGGCGTGACCGACCAGGCGGATCGGTCAAATCTGTCAAGTTGCTCACGCCTATGGAAAGGATAAAACAGCTGGTGTGACTCGTCACAGACGTCAGTCTTCTGAAGAAGACTGCAGGTGACAGTCAAAACATATCAAGAAATAAAACATGTCAAGATATAAAACATCTCTTTAATTTGTCTGAATAGAAGAACAAGACCAAATGAACCTGTTTGAGTTTGTTTCAGAAGTTTAGAAATCCTTCTGTAACTAGAGCCATCAGTATGTTTTGCAACAGTAAGGTTGCAAAGGTCTTGAGAGAGCTTTTTCTATTTACTGATCATGAGATGTTTCTTGTGTGACACCTCAATAGTGAGACACCTTTTTATAGGTCATCAATGTGGATTGAATCAGCTGAAATTAATTCAACTGACAATTGCTTTCTAATTACTGATAGACTTAAGCTGGTGTTTTGGCTTTAAAATGCCTTTTTACATGTCTCTTTCTTTATGTGTTCTTTATGTGTTACCTGTGTCATTTCACATTATTACCTCCGCCAAGGGAGGATGGAGGTAATATTTTCGGTAGCGTTAGTTTGTCTGTTTGTTGGTTGGTCTGTCTGTTACCAACATAACTCAAAAAGTTATGAACATATTTTGATGACATTTTCAGGAAAGACGTGTAATGGCACGGGGAACAGATGGTTGGATTTTGGTGGTGATCCAGATCACGATGTGGATGCAGAAATTTTTTGAATATTATTTTATAAATTAATCTGGCACTTTTCCTGTACTGCCCCTTTAAGACGTGTCCACTCAGTTATGTGTGTGGTCACACCATAGGGCCACGCGCTTCAGCAACTCGGAAGTCAAACACTGCAGAAAAAGTATTAGGGGGTGTGTCCACCAAACTGGTTTTTCCTGCTGTGGGCGACTATTTTCTAATCATTCTTCTCTGTAGTCCAGTGTTTACAGCACTGAGCATGGAGGCTGAACTTTGCTGCGTCAAACAAGCCGGTACTTTTTGATCTAACACTGAAAGGATCTCATGATCAAAATTTGAAAGCAAACACTTGGAGGAACATGTCCGCATCTGTCAGCGTGTCAGGTTAGCATTTGTAATATGTATTTGTAATATGAAAACTATGTGAATTTGTAGTTGATAACTGCAAAAAATGGTATGATATCGCACTGTTGTGTAATATTGCTTAATAATTATGAACCTTGTCAGTAAACTGATGGAGAAGAGAGGAGGAAAAAAAATGAAAACCGACCTGAAAGATCCAATAAACCATAATGTTGATTTAAGGTGGAATTGCCCAGCCCCAATGTATGGTCAATGCAGTTATGACAGTCTTGCTATTATTATTATTATTATTATTATTATTATTATTATTATTATTATTTGTCATGTATCTGAGCTCAGGTTTTTTCTGAGCTTAGATCCTCACCTCATTTCTAGTTTTGTTTATCTGTTAGTCTATTTTGTAATCTGTTGTATATGTTGGTATGTTCCTGTTCCATGAACATCTCCCTCCTCATATCCCAGACACACCCACCAGCTGCTTGCTGTTGCCTTCCAGCCTTCCCAGCTGCGAGCAGTTGATAATTAGGTCACCTGCCATTCACACCTGCTGCTCGTTATTCTCCCCACTATTTATTGACTGCCATTTCTCTCCATCAGTGCGGCAGCCACAATTGTGTTTAGACTGTTCTCCAGCTCCTTGGACAGTCTCCCCCTCCTTACCTCCTGGGATTACTTTGCCCAGGAGAAGCTCAGTTATGTAAGTTATTCTTGTTGCCTTTTTGTATTTGTCTGCACAGTTATTTATTTTGGACTGGTTATGTTTTTCTGTTAATAAATGTTCCACTGCAGTCAAGCGCCTGGGTTTGTTTTTGTCTTGGAGGGGCGTTCATGACAGTTGGCTGCCGCCAGTTAGAAAACCCAGCTTCTGCAGTAGAGCATTTTTCCACCTTTTTGTGTTTTTTACTCACCTAGTTTTGGAGCTATCATGTCCCCAGCGTGCCGGTTCTCAGCCAACAAAGGAGGATCGGTGGCTCGGAGTCCCAGCCTGGAGGAGCAGTGGGGGGCTCTCTTCATCCAGAACTGCGTCTCCAACGCTCTCACCTCTCAAAGCCCGAGGAGAGTCGTGCAGAATGTGGAGGCAGCGGTCGGGAGACTGAGGGCGCTTCGTGGGCTGAGGAAATATCCGGAGTTTGCGGACGTGTTGGCTACACTCGCCAACCTGCAATGGTTCTTTCCCGATCTGATGAGGGGAGAGCCTCCAGCCAGGCCAGCGCCCACACGGAAGCGCACTCCACGGAAGAACGCCTCCTGTACGCCCGCTCCTGCTCCGGCTACATTAACTCCACCACACCAGCGTCGTCCTGCCCCAGACCGCCGGAGGAATAATCCTGCCTTGTTGACAACCTCTCCCCGAACACCGAGCCCAGCTATTCCCGCAGCAGTCTCTCGCTCTTCTTTTTCCTCGTCGGCTGTTTTGTCAGCTCAACCTCCCTCCACTACTGCTGCGAGGCCTGTCCCCCTGGTGTCTCTTCCTGCTGCCAAGAGGTGCTCCATTTTTCCACCAGCTACTCCCATTCCAGTGACTACAGGGGTGGCTCCTCAACGATCCACAGAGGGGTCCAAGATCACCTGAGCCACAAAGAGGGACAATGCTCCTGATACAGCAGCAGGCAACATCCAGATCCGGGAAAACAGGAAAGTTTTATTTCATTCTTCTTCTATTTATGATGAAATGTCTTGCCTGATTCCCGGTAGGGAGGCTCAAGGAAAGCAGTCCCTTAAGCTCTTCCCACCTACTGCTGTCATTCTTTGCCCACCTGTCCTCTCTGTGTCTCCTCTTTTTTCTGTTGAGTGTCCCCCGGCCCCAGAACAAGAAGGCTGAATGACGGAGGAGGCCATGGCCCTGGAAGTTCCAGTTCTAGCGCCAAGGGTGGGCCAAACCCCAGTTGCCACGACAGGAGAGCCACCAGTGTGGTTGACTTCGCCTGGGGTCTCTAAGACTGCTATCACCATCATGCCTGCTGCAGAAGCCACCACAGTAGAGTGGGAACCGGAGCTGGACCTTCTAGAGGCCAGGCCCGAGGCATCATTGTCGCTTGGATCGACGGAGTCCTGGACGGCAGTGGAGCATGAGCTCAGGCAAGTGATCTCCTTTGTTTTTCTTGTGTCTGTGTTGGAGAGATCTTATCTGGCTCTTGGTGAGGCGAACCAGGTGCAGCCACCAGCTGCACCTGAGCTCACCTTGCCGTGCTTCGCCGCTGCCGGTGACCCTAACCACGTTTCTCTTTCTGTCATTCCCGAGCCTTCTCCCAGGGTCACCAGAAAGGATCTACCATTGTCAGAGGTCTCCGTGGATCCAGTCTCACCATCCAATGACGTTGTGGTTCCAGCTCCCCCCGCCGAGGTCATCGTGTACTCTTCTCCTTCGCCCTTGCCCGGGGTCCCTTTGATTAACCGCATCCTTGGCCTGGTGCTCTCACGGGTCGGCCTGTTCACCACGGTAGCAGCTTTGGCCCAGACCGGGTCTGCCGTGGGTGCAGCCATGCTCCAGCCCGGAGCCACCGAGGGTGCAGCCATGGCCCCGTCCAGGTCCATCGAGGGTGCAGCCATGCTCCAGCCCGGAGCCATGGAGGGTGCAGCCGTGGTCCAGCCTGGAGCCACCGCAGGTGCAGTTATGCTCCAGCCCAGAGCCACAGTGGGTGCAGCTATGCTCCAGTTTAGAGTCATCGCGGGTGCAACCGGGTCCCAAACCAGGACCATCGAGGGTGCTGCCAGCCAGCCTGAGGGCACCGAGGCCTCTTCTTCTCTGCCAGAAGCTGCCGGGGTTCCTCTCCCCCCTCTGCCGAACACCGTCGTGGTCCTCCTTCCTCCGCCACCAGACGGCATTGGGGTCCCCCTCCTCCAGTCCGGCTTCCTGCCATTGAACCTCCCGGTGGGAAAGCCGTCTCCTGGTTCACCCCTCCAGTCCTGGTGGCTCAAGAACGCTGCACGAAAGACTGAGTCTCTGGGTCGGGTGGTTCAGTTTCTCTGGCAGGCTGCCTGACTCTTTTCATCGGCATGTCTGGCTAGCCTGGGACTTCGGCAGGCCACCCAAACCTTGGAGCTCTGGGAGCTTAGGGGACTAGGGGTTTGACTGGGCGCAGGTGCAGGTTATGTTCTGAGTTGCAGTTGTGTTTTCCCTCCTTAGCCTGCTCCCCCACCTCCCACCCGGGGTAGTTTTTTTGCTGTGCTCCTTCTCGGGGGGGGGGGGGGTCTTCTTGGTGTTGCCTTGGGGTGTCTGGGGTCACCCCTTGAGGGGGGTTGGCTCTGTCATGTATCTGAGCTCAGGTTTTCTCTGAGCTTAGATCCTCACCTCATTTCTAGTTTTGTTTATGTTAGTCTATTTTGTAATCCGTTGTATATGTTGGTGTGTTCCTGTTCCATGCACATGTCCCCCCTCATATCCCAGACACACCCACCAGCTACTTGCTGTTGCCTTCCAGCCTTCCCAGCTGTGAGCAGTTGACAATTAGGTCACCTGCCATTCGCACCTGCTGCTCATTATTCTACCCACTATTTATAGATTGCCATTTCTCTCCATCAGTGTGGCAGCCACAATTGTGTTTAGACTGTTCTCCAGCTCCTTGGACAGTCTTCCCCTCCTTACCTTCTGGGATTACTCTGCCCAGGAGAAGCTCAGCTGTGTAAGTTATTCTATTTGCCTTTTTGTATTTGTCTGCAGAGTTATTTATTTTGGACTGGTTATGATTTTCTGTTAATAAATGTTCCACTGCAGTCAAGCGCCTGGGTTTGTTTTGTCTTGGAGGGGCATTCATGACAATTATTATTATCATTATTATTATTACCTCCGCCAAGGAGGTTATGTTTTTACCGGCGTTTGTCTGTTTGTCTGTTACCAACATAACTCAAAAAGTTATGAATGGATTTTGATGAAATTTTCAGGAAAGGTGTGTAATGGCACAGGGAACAGATGATTAGATTTTGGTGATGATCTGAGAGTGCATACCTCCACCAAGGGCTTTGTTTGTATTTGTGCAGCAGGATTACACAAAAACTACTGCATGGATTTGAATGAAATTTTCACCAGAGGTGGTTCTTGGGCTAGAGAGGAACCCATTATATTTTGGTGATGATCTGAGAATGCATACCTCAGCCAAGGCTCTTATCTTCTCACAGTGTGTTAGCAACAACACTCCAAAACTGATGGACAGACTTTGATGCAATTTTCACCACAAGTGGCTATAGGCCTGCACACAAACCCATTACATTTTGGAGATGATCCATGAGAAACGGAAGGAGCCTTGGCGGAGGTATGCGCTCTATGAGTGCTTTTCTAGCTATTACTATTGTTATTATTATTATGCATTCATATAATGTAGTCATATTGTTTTTGCTGTCATTTCTCTGTCAATAATAATAATAATGGATTGTATTTATATAGCACCTTTCATTCAAATTTTCAGAAAAGGTGTGTAATGGCACACTGAACACATGATTAGATTTTGGTGATGATCTCCAAATGCATACCTCCACCAAGGCTCTTATCTTCTCACAAAGTGTTAGCAACAATACTCCAAAACTACTGGATGAAATTTGGATGAAATTTTCACCAGAGGTGGTTCTTGGCCGAAAGATGAACTCATTAGTTGTTGGAGGTGATCTGTGAGTGCATACCTCTGCCAAGGCCCTATTGCTTAATGTACAGATGGATGGTGATATGGATGGACAAAGGGATGGAGTAGAGGACAAAGGGAGGGAGGGACGGAGCCTTGGCAGAGGTATGCACTCTCTGAGTGCCCTCTAGCCACACATAATTTATGAGCATCTATGGTTTGATTTCTTTATGTGTGTGGATTGCATGTGTTGTTGCTGACATTTAGCAAAGCAAAAAATTAATTGCAACAGCCCCATAGAAATATATTTACTGAGAAAAATGGAGACGTGTTTGAAACTTATTTTACCTGGCAAAAAAAAACCCAAACACTTCAGCAATTCACTTGACATTCTTTACATGCTAGAAGAGCAGTTCAGCCTTCCCTGCTTCATTGTCCTTCCTGAGTCTGAACACAAATTGAATTCTAAACAACTAGATCTTTAACAATAACTGTTGTTGGAAAACAAATTGTCCCTGAAACAATATTCACTGATATCATGAAGACCATTTTATTCCACTGATGTGATCACATAATGATAATAATCCATGTACATTTTTTGATTTATCAACAATATTTAACAATGGAATTGAAATGGAATCAGTTTCAATGGAATTGAAACCGATTTGAACACCCAGAATCAAATAAAACAAGGAGGAAGAATTTGAAGGCAGCTCATTTCAGTATAAAGAAATACGATGAGTATAAGAATTAACTCAATTTCTTTGTTTAAGGATAAGTCAATATAGTAATTATTATGACAGCCCCATATACAGTGGATATAAAAAATCTACATACCCCTGTTCAAATACATGGTTTTTTGTGATGTAAAAAAATGAGACCAAGATAAATCACTTCAAAACTTTTTCCACCAATAATGTGACCTATAACCTGTACAGCCCAATTGAAAAACAAACTGAAATCATGTAAGGAGAAAAATAAAAAATAAAAAACTTACAATGATCTGGTTGCATAAATATGCACACCCTGTTATAACTGGGGGTGTGGCTGTGTTCAGAATTAACCAGTCACATTCAAACTCATGTTAATGGGAGTCAGCACACACCTGCTACCATTTCAAGTGACTCTGATTAACCCCAAATAGAGTTCAGCTGTTCTAGTGGGTTTTTCCTGACATTTTTGCAGTCACATCTTACAGCACAAGCCATGGTCCGCAGAGAGCTTCCAAAGCATCAGAGGGATCTCATTGTTCAAAGATATTAGTCAGGAGAAGGGTACAAAAGACTTTCCAAGGCATTAAATGTAGCATGGAACACAGTGAAGACAGTCATCATCAAGTGGAGAAAATATGGCACAACAGTGACATTACCAAGAACTGGACCCCCCTCCAAAATTGATGAAAAGACAAGAAGAAAACTAGTCAGGAGGGCTGCCAAGAGGCCGACAGCAACATTGAAGGAGCTGCAGGAATTTCTGGCAAGTACTGGCTGTTAAGTACATGTGACAACAACCTCTCATCTAGGGCGGCAAAATGGAAGCGTTATCTTATGAAGAAAAACATCCAAGCCTGGCTACATTTTGCTAAAAGCACATTTGAAATCTCCCAAACACATGTGGGAAAATGTGTTATGGTCCAATGAAACCAAGGTTGAACTTTCTGGCCATAATTCCAAAAGGTACAGTGGATCCAGAAAGTATTCAAAGTGCTTCACTTTTTCCACATTTTGTTTTGTTACAGCCTTATTCCATAAGGGATTAAATACTTTTTTTTCCCTCAAAATTCTACACACAATACCCCATAATGACAATATGATCTTTTTTTTTATTTTTGCCAATTTATTAAATATAAAAAACTAAGAAATCACATGCACATAAGTATTCACAGCCTTTGCCATGAAGCTCAAAATTGAGTTCAGGTGCATCCTGTTTCCATTGATCATCCTTGAGATGTTTCTACAGCTTAACTGGAGTCCACCTGTGGTAAATTCAGTTAATTGGACATGATTTGGAAAGGTACACACCTGTCCATATAAGGTCCCACAGCTGACAGTGCATGTCAGAGCACAAACCAAGCATGAAGTCAAAGGAATTGTCTGTAGACCTCAGAGACAGGATTGTCTCGAGGCACAAATCTGGGGAAGGGTACTGAAAAATTTCTGCTGCTTTGAAGGTCCCAATGAACACAGTGGCCTCCATCATCCATAAATGGAAGAAGTTCAGAACCACAAGGACTCTTCCTAGAGCTGGCCGGCCACCTAATCTGAGCAATCGGGAGAGAAGGGCCTTAGTCAGGGAGGTGACCAAGAACCCGATGGTCACTCTCCAGCATTGCTCTGTGGAGAGAGGAGAACCTTCCAGAAGGACAACCATCTCTGCAACAATCCACCAATCAGACCTGTATTGTAGAGTGACCAGATGGAAGCCACTCCTTAGTAAAAGGCACATGGTAGCCCACCTGGAGTTTGCCAAAAGGCACCTGAAGGACTCTCAGACCATGAGAAACAAAATTCTCTGGTCTGATGAGAAAAAGATTGAACTCTTTGGCGTGAATGCCAGGCGTCATGTTTGGGGGAAACCAGGCACTGCTCATAACCACGCCAATGTTGGTGGCAGCATCATGCTGTGGGGATGTTTTTCAGCAGCAGGAACTGGGAGACAAGTCAGGATAGAAGGAAAGATGAATGCAGCAATGTACAGAGAGATCCTGGATGAAAACCTGCTCCAGAGCGCTCTTGACCTCAGACTGGGGTGATGGTTCATCTTTCAGCAGGACAACGAACATCTCTGGAGAGATCTGTCAATGGCTGTGCACCGACACTTCCCATTCAACCTGATGGAGTTTGAGAAGTGCTGCAAAGAGGAATGGGCGAAACTGCCCAAAGATAGGTGTGCCAAGCTTGTGGCATCATATTCAAAAAGACTTGAGGCTGTAAATGCTGCCAAAGGTGCATCAACAAAGTATTGAGCAAAGGCTGTGAATACTTATGTACATGTGATTTCTTAGTTTTTTATTTTTAATAAATGAATTTAATCCCTTTTGGAATAAGGCTGTAGCATAACAAAATGCGGAAAAAGTGAAGCGCTGTGAACACTTTCTAGACGCACTGTATATTTGGTGCACACACAACACTGACACCATACCTACAGTGAAGCATGGTGGTGGCACCGTCATGCTTTGGGGCTGGTTTTCTTCAGCTGGAACTGGGACCTTAGTCAAGGTTAAGGGAATTATGATCAGTTCCAAATACCAGTCAGTGTTGGCACAAAACCTTCAGGCTTCTGCTAGAAAGCTGAAGATGAAGAGGAACTTCATCTTCATCTGCATGACAATGACCCAAAGCACACATCCAAATCAACAAAAGAATGGCTTCACCAGAAGAAGATTAAGGTTTTGGAATGGCCCAGCTAGAGTCCAGTTATGAATCCTATCAGACATCTGTGGGGTGATCTGAAGAGGGCTGTGCACAGGAGATGCCCTCGCAATCTGACAGATTTGGAGTGTTTTTGAAAAGAAGAGTGGGCATATTGCCACATCAAGATGTGCCACGCTGATAGACTCCTACCCAAAAAGACTGAGTGATATAGGAATAATAAAAAGAAGAAGCCAACTTTATTGTCATTCAATCCATACAGCCAATCATGTACAGTAGAACAAAATTATGTTTCTCCTATCTACAATGTTAATCACATCTAGAATGGGCTTGGTATGACCCAGCTGGGGTTTGAACCCACGACCTCCCAGCTGTTAGGCAGATGCTCTATCAACTAGACCACCACTCTGGTGGTGGCTTAAAAGCCAAAGGTGCTGCAACAAAGTACTAGTTTAAGGGTGTGTATATTTATGTAACCAGGTAACTGTAAGTTTTTTTTATTTTTTAATTTTCCCCTTAAAAGATTTCAGTTTGTTTTTCAATTGAGTTGTACAGGTTATAGGTCCCATTAATGGTGGCAAAAGTTTTAAAATGATTTACTTTGGTCTCATTTTTTTTTACATCACAAATCCTGGCATTTGAACAGGGGTGTGTTGACTTTTTATATCCACTGTACAACATCATTTATTTTTGAACCATAGGTTTCACCTCCCTGCTGTATGTTGGACAGGACAAAGGTTTATGTACACCCTGAATTCATTATTTAATATGCATGTACAGGAGACCAGGGGTTCCCAAACTTTTCAGCCCACAATCCCCAAAATAACGGTGACAGAAACTGGTGACCCTCACTATCCCCGGATGTGACTGAAACATTTTAAAAAAACGTACACACAGGACTCACGCACTAATAAATGTAAACAAACACGGGCATAACAACACAAAAGAGCAGAACAGCCTGACAACCATGATATAATTTTACATATAACAATTTACTAAATGATTAAAGCAGAATACATTAAAGTAATTTCCATGTAATATAGGAGTGAACATTGTTGCTCTCGTGCAAACTTAATTTTGGCACAATGCTTTCATTTCCATGTTAGCACAACAATCAGTCAAAGTAATAGCCATAAACTGTAGCATTGCATAAACGTGAACATTGTTACGGTGCAAATGTATATTTTGGCAAACTATGTTTCAGCGTTAATCTCACCTAATGAGATGGGTGGGCAATATGCGTGCAGCACAAGTCAATTCTGGGTTTAATTTTGGAGATGGCCATCTCGGAGATCATCCTCCACGTTTAAGAGCGATCTGTATTTATTTTTAATATATGTCAGTGCTGAGAAAGTTTTTTTGCACAGGTATGTAGAGCCAAACAACATCAGTATGTCCATCGTGGCCCTGGACAGCTGTGGATATTCTCTCTCAACTGAAATCCAGAACTCAGCAAGCATTTTTGAATGTAAAGCTGTCTTTAGGGTGCAGTCACTTGACAGCTCAATCAGTGCGTCCTCCACGTCTGATGGCAGATGACTTGGGGCCATTACAGTGAATGGTGATCTTATCCAGTCATATTTTTCCGGAGTTGTATCCTCGGGGAAAAACTTGTTAAAGTATTGCAGGAGGGCTTGAAGGTGGGTGGTGATGGACTTTTTCACAGCGTTAACACTCAGACTATTTTCCTCCATGAGCTCCTCCACCTCAGGAAACATATCAATCCTGCCCATCTCAACTCGCGCAGTCCAGCGATCCACTTTCCTTTTGAATGTGTGGATTTTATCAGCGACATGATGCTTGTGTTTTCACCTTGCCATGACATGTTAAGTCTGTTCAGTCTGTCAAATATGCAGGACAAATACGCTAGCCTTGTTAAGCAGTCAGGGTCAGTCTGGTGGTCAGCGAGCTGGGACCCGTTCTCCATCAGAAAAAAGTGCACCTCATCTTGCAGTTCATACAGGCAGCTGAGGACAGTTCCTGGTGAAAGCCACCTGACCTCTGTGTGGAACAGCAGGCCCTGATGCTCCAATCCCAGTTCATTGCAGAGAGTAGCGAACAGCCTGGTGTTGAGTGGGCGTGATTTTATGTAGTTGACAATTTTTATGGCAGTCTCAAGAACACTCTTAAGATCTGGTCGAGCGTTTTACTCGCAAGAGCTTCTCTGTGAATCATACAGTGCGTAAAGTTTACGTGGGGTGCCACTTGTAAGACTTTTGCTTTTAATCCTTTCTTTTTGCCCAGCATTGCTGCAGCACCGTCTGTCCACGCACCGATGCACTCATCCCAAGACAGTCCCTCTTCTTTTAGCTTGTTGCCAAGTTTTGTGAAAACATCCTCACCTGTGCACTTTACATCCAGCGGGGCGCAAAACAGCATGTCCTCGTTAAGTTTTCCATCAACACTGTAGCTGATGAAAACAAGCAGCTGGGCTGAGTTCGATATATCTGTGGATTCATCTAACTGCAAAGCATATTTCCCTTTCTTCAATCTGTCAATCAGCTGACACCTTATGTCCTGGGCCAAGTCCGTGATTCAATTCAATTCAATGCAATTTTATTTATATAGCGCCAAATCACAACACTGGTTATCTCAAGGCACTTAACAGAAAAGAGTGGGTTTAGGCCACGCTCTCAAATTTATAGAACCCAGCAGAGACCCCTAAGAGCAAGCACTGCAGCAACACAGGTGAGGAAAAACTTCCCTTTAACGGGCAGAAACCTTGAGCGGAACCACAGCTCATAGAGGACAGCCATCCGCCTCGACCGGCTGAGCTGAAAAAGGAGGTAAAAAGTCGGAGGCCTGGCAGTAACTACATTCAAAACAAACATAACAAATACAATATTCAAAGCCAGAAATTCCAGTATCAAGCCTGGTTAGGCTGCACATGCGGGTGAAGGCCTGGCAGTGGCAACATTTTTATGCGCCGGGATATGGTCCCGTCAGACTGCGGCACTGCTTCCAGCTCCTGTGCCTGTTTATCTCCATGCATTGTCCGACTCATAGTGATAGCAGCAGGTTTTATTAGGGTTTCTCCGATTGTGTGTGGCTTTTTTGCCTGTGCAATTAAATATACCAACTCATATGATGTCTTCTGAGCTTTGGTTGTGGATGTTGTTTGGTTAGCTATGACTTTCTTTTGGCCTTGCAATTCTCTCTCCTTTCGGTGGAAAAAATCTGCTGGTTTAGCGGCAAGAGATGGGTGCTTAGTTTACAAGTGTCTGACCATTTTCATGGGCTTTAAACACTCATGTGCAAGCACCTCAGTGCACACTACACATTGGGAATGTTGTACTTCATTGATAACGATGCATGTGAATCCATACTGAATATATTCCTCTTGATACCTGCGACACTTGGAGGAAGGCTGGTCTGACTGCCGGAGCCCTTCACGCTTACGGTGCTCTCCTCCTCCTCCTCCTCCCCCCGCACCAGACGTTGGCCTTTCTGGCAGCAGGTCTCCGCTCTCCTCTTCTGCCGTCTCTGCTGGTCTCACTGCATTGTCTTTGGTCGGTATTAACCAACGTTTCATTTTTAAAACTAATATCCTGGGCTTAAAGCGTAGTGTTGTGGAGGATGAAAGCAGATGAGACACGAGCTGACGACACAGAGGTTTATTTCTCCTCCAACACAGAACAGACTGACTCTGAGAGCCAAAGCGATCTGCTTTATACATTTTCTCCCTCTGGCACTCAGGTTAAACACATTTACATCCCTGTTACCAAGTGTGAACACACATCAACATACACAGATTCACGCCCCTGCATCCTCAAGTGTGGGCCTGGCACAGCAGGGGCCAAAGGCACATCTTTATTTAGTACATAACCCCCGGTGCTCTGGCACTCCTGGCTAGCACCCCAACACCCCGAAGTACTGGGTGGAGTGTCACCTCCTTCGTGTCACCAAAGTGTGTTGATGTGAGCTGTTCAGATGAAATCTACTTGTGACATCTACTGTGGTGCAGTTAAAGTGACATGTCACCTGAGTAATCACCTAAGGATTCTGAAAATCATCTCGCGACCCCCCACCCCCATCCCGCATCTCGGGACCCCCCGGGGGTCGCAACACCCACTTTGGGAATCTCTGCAGTAGACCATACAGTAGGAAATTCTTGCACCAATATGACTGTAGTTGACCTTAATTGTACTGCCATAACAGCTGTCTAAATGGAAGATTAATCAAAAAAACTGAGTTGCACAGAATTACATAAATCACAAATTAAGGTGATTACTTCCTTTTAACTAATAAGTTACATAATTATGGTCAGATGTGGGTCATAAACTACTTCCATTAACCCACTGCATGTTCTCAGGTAACTTTTTCACAAAACTGTACTGAGCAGTTTTATATTTAAAACTATTCATCAGTAAATAGTTTTATTTATTGAGTGTGTGCTTTAGTATTAGTTTCATGAACTTACTACTACTACTGAGTAGCGGTAGTTTTATACGTCATACATGATACTTTTACTTGGATACTTTTATATTTACTCAATTACTTTTGGTTGCACTCTGTTACTTTTGATTTCAATTACTTGAATTGGAGGTTTATACAATTTTTATGTTTTTGCCTGTTTTTCTTTAAAGGGGGAAATAAATAAATAAATGAGTGGGCAATATATAAGATAAGATAAGATAAGCCTTTATTAGTCCCACAATGGGGAAATTCCAGGATTGCAACAGCACAGGGATAGCAACACTCAGAGCAACAATCAGAAGGCAAGAAAAAAACAAAAAACAAAAGCAGCTAATATACATATGTACATATTACTATATATATATACGTATATATATATATATATATATACACAGACACACAGTGCAGAACATTGTAGCTAGATGGAATAAATATGTAGATATATAAACACACACAGTACGGAGCATTGTTGCTAGATGGGATGAAACAGCACAACCGTCTACTTAGTTATCCTACATGGTATGATTATGTACCCATACATATTCTCACCCTCCATAGCAACCGGTATTTTCCTAGTTGTATGCCGGAGGGGACCATTGTGTAAGTCTATTGCATCTTTTGCATTCAAAACTATTAGGTTGTTACGTCTTTTTGCTATCTCTGCGAGCAGCCCTGCTTAGGTTGTACAGTCTGACAGCCGTTGGTAGGAAGGACCTGCGAAACCTCTCGGTTGTGCACCTGTGATGATGTAGTCTGCTGCTAAATGAGCTCCTCAGTGCATTCAGTGTGTCCTACATAGGGTGGAACTCGGAGTCCAGCAGAGATGACAGTTTAGCCACCGTCCTTCTCTCTTCTATCTCCTCCACTGGGTCAAGGCGCTGCCCCAGGACAGAGCTAGCTTTCTTGATCAGTTTGTTCAGTTTCTTCCTATCGGCTGCGATAATGCCACTGCCCCAGCAGACCACTCCAAAAGTGATGGCTGATGCCACCACCGTGTCATAGAATGTCTTCAGCAGCGCCCCTTGTACACCAAAAGACCTGAGTCTCCTCAGTAGGAACAGCCTGCACTGTCCCTTCTTGTAGAGTGCGTCAGTATTGTGTGACCAGTCTAGTTTATTGTTCAGATGAACACCCAGGTACTTATAGGATGTCACCATCTCGATGTCTGTTCCCTGTATATTTACTGGTGCTGTGAGGGGTTGTCCTTGCCTGCGGCAGTCCACCACCAGCTCCTTAGTTTTCCTCACACTGATCTGGAGGCAGTTCCGATGGCACCAGTCCACAAAGTCCTGGATAAGCCCTCTGTACTCAGCTTCATCTCCATTGGAGATGAGGCCAACGATCGCAGAGTCATCAGAGAACTTCTGTAGATGGCAATGTGTTGTGTTGTGTGAGAAGTCCGCAGTATAAACGGTGAACAGGAAGGGAGCCAAAACTGTTCCTTGGGGGGCCCCCGTGCTACCAATGATCGTGTCGGACACACAGTCCCGGGTTCTCACAAACTGAGGCCAATTCGTGAGGTAGTCCAGGATCCATGATGACAGGTGCTGGTCCACCCCTGCGCACAGCAGCTTGTCCTTCAGGATCATCGGTTGGATGGTGTTGAAAGCACTGGAGAAGTCAAAGAACATGATCCTCACCATATTCCCGGGCTTCTCCAGGTGGGACAGAGAACGGTGAAGGAGGAAGATCACTGCATCCTCCACCCCAATGCCATGCTGGTAGGCGAACTGGAGTGGATCCATCGCTGGTCCCACCAGGGGTCGGAGGTGAGCAAGGAGCAGTCTCTCCACGGTCTTCATCATGTGGGACGTCAAGGCCACCGGTCTGTAGCTGTTCAGGTCTTTGGGGTGGGAAGTTTTTGGTACAGGTACCACACAAGATGTTTTCCACAGCTGTGGTACCCTCCCCAGCTTCAGGCTCAGGTTGAAGATGTACACCACAATCCCACACAGCTGGTCTGCACAGGACTTGAGGAGCTTTGCGCTGATGCCGTCCGGTCCCACGGCCTTCCTCGCCTTGATCTTCCTCAGCTCCGTCCTCACCTGGGTCTTGGTCAGGGTCAGGTTGGGAGGCTGTGTGTTGGGAGTGGGGGGGGGGTGTTGGTGGAGTGGGGAGTGGGCAGCAGGACTTGATGTCTTTAGAGGCAGTAGTGGTTGTTGTGCAGTCGGGGGGGAGGGCGGTTGGTCAAACCTATTGAAAAACAGATTCAGATTGTTCGCCCACTCCCTGCCCCCCGTGGCCTGGGGGGAGGTATTCTGGAGCCCAGAGATGGTTTTAAGGTTTCTCCAGACCCCGCTGATGTCACTCTGTTGCAGCTTGTCCTCCATCTTCTTCCTGAAGCTGTCCTTGCCTTCTCTGATCTTTCTCCTCAGCTCCCTCTGTACGGACTTCAGCATCTCCCTGTTCCCCGACCTGAAGATCCTCTTCTTCTCTCTCAGAAGTGTTTTTATCTCAGGGTTGATCCAGGGTTTGTTGTTTGAGCAACTCCGTATGGTCTTGGTGGGAACGGTTTTGTCCACACAGAAGCTGAGGTAGTCCGTGATGGTGTGAGTGAGGCCATCGATGTCCTCACCATGTGGATCGCAGAGCTGCTCCCAGGCGGTGGTTTCAAAACAGCCCTTTAGAGTGTCCATTGCCTCCTCAGACCATAACTCCACTGTGCGCATGGCCGGAGGTTGTCTGTGCACTAGGGGTTTGTACACCGGCCGGAGATGAACCAAGTTGTGATTTGATCTCCCGAGTGGGGGGAGTTGTAATGAGGTGTACGTCTCCTTAGTGTTTGCGTAGAATAAGTCCAGTGTTTTATTGTCTCTAGTGTGGCATGTGACATACTGGGTAAACGTGGGTAGAATGGGAGATAGTGAAACATGGTTGAAATCGCCCGAGATGAGGAGAAGAGCATCTGGGTGTTCTGTCTGCAGCCTGCCGGTTACTGAATGGATGACGTCACGCACTGTCCCAGCGTTCGCCGTCGGATTTGCATAAACAGCAATGCAGATCACGTGTGAGTATTCCCTCGGGAGATATGTAGGCCGCATGCTAACAGCTAACAGCTAGCAATGTTAGCATCTGCTACTAGTTCAGTTAGCCACATCTCGGAAAACAAAAGGAGAGCGCATTCCCGGTATATGCTATCGTAGCGGGAGATAGCCGCTAGCTCATCTACCTTTCCCAGTAACGACCGTACATTCCCCATGACAATAGATGGAAGGGAGGGTCTGTACCTTATATTTTTTGTCCTCCGCCTTACTCCAGCCCGGCAACCACGTCGTTTTCGCCTCAGTTCCCTCGGTATGTCGAGTTTTTCCGTTAGCACCGGTTGGCAGTTGAGTGCTAGCAGCTCTTCCCTGCTGTATCGTCTCCTGCTATAAACAGTGGCTCCGTCCACCGGCTCAGGAGACATTTAGGACGATCTGTGTGTCCGTGATATTTATATCCATTTATATGGAGTGAGAAAAAAACGGATCAAAAAGAGAGAGGAAGGGAAAAAAGACTCAGAATTGAGCCGCTGTTGCAAAAGGCAGCCGACTCGTGTGGTGTCGGAAGTAGAAAAGATGAGTAAGTAACAGTTGATGGTTATTAGTGTGAAGAGAGTGGCCCCCACTGTACACCCTGTGTGCCTGAGCCTCTCACCTAATTTAGACAATCTCTGACCAATCTACACGCCAAAACCGCTTTTTCCGGTTCCGGTTCCGCCGGACTGGCGGCGCCACACGAGTTGGCTGCCGTTTGCAACTGCCCTTTTCTTATCTTCCTTCTTCTTTCTATACCTTTCACTCTATATATATATCACGGACACACAGATCGCCCCAAGGGTCTCCCGAGTCGGCGGACGGAGCCACTGTTTGCAGCGGGGGACGAATACAGCATGGAAGAGCTAGCTAGCTGGCTAGCTAGCTCCAACCGCCACCCGGTGCTAACGGAGAAGCTCGACATGCCGAGGAACTGTGGCGAAAATGACGCGGGTGCCGGGCTGGAGTTTAGGCGGCGTGCAAGAAATATAAGACAGAATAATAAAGAGAGATGGCAAGAACCAAGCAGACCGCCCGTAAATCTACTGGAGGAAAATGCCCCCCAGGAAGCAGCTAGCCACCAAGGCTGCTCGAAAAAAAAAAAAAAGCGCTCCGGCCACCGGCGGAGTGAAGAAGCCTCACCGTTACAGGCCCGGTACCGTGGCTCTGAGAGAGATCCGTCGCAACCAGAAATCCACGGAGCTGCTCATCCGTAGGCTGCCCTTCCAGCACCTGGTGAGGGAGATCGCTCAGGACTTCAAGACCGACCTGCGCTTCCAGAGCTCCGCCGTCATGGCTCTGCAGGAGGCCAGCGAGGCCTACCTGGTGGGTCTCTTCGTGGACACCAACCTGTGTGCCATCCACGCCAAGAGGGTCACCACCATCATGCCCAAAGACATCCAGCTGGCCCGCCGCACCCGCGGAGGGAGAGAGAGCTTAGACTTTCTGCTGCACATTCACCAACCATAATGCTCTGCACTGTGTGTCTATATATATATATATATATATATATATATATATATATATATATATATATATATATATTTATAGTAATATGTACATATGTATACTAGCTGTTCTTGTTTTTTTTTTCTTGCCTTCTGATTGTTGCTCTGAGTGTTGCTATCCCTGTGCTGTTGCAATCCTGGAATTTCCCCATTGTGGGACTAATAAAGGCTTATCTTATCTTATCTTATCTTAAAATCGCACCCTAAGAGATTAAGGCTTCACTGAGACAGGTAGGATTTTAACAAAAGGAACCCAACACCATTTTTTAATGTGCACAGCTCCTTTAATCTTTTTTAACACACACTTGTGTTCTCGGCAGCGGATTACTTTGTCAGCAGTTCCTCAACACACATATTTGCTTTTACCAACAGCAGTATGGGTCGAGCGTACCATCCCTAACTGCCAATGACTTGTATGGGAATGTCCTCACATTCAGCCTTGCTTGGTCTTTGTTGCTTTTGTATGCTCTGATGAAGGTGTAATGTTGGATACTACAATTTTATGAATATGATTATTAATAATTCATCCATCCATCTTCTTCCACTTAATCCTTTTCGGGTTGCGGGGGAGCTGGAGCCTATCCCAGCATCTTTTTTTATTAATAATTATTAACTTGAGTTAATAATTAATAATGTTGCATCACCTTGTTATAACACTAGATGGGGCACCATCCACTTTTTGATAGAGGTGGAAACTCTATGAATAGATAATTAAACTTAAGAATTTGGCAATTAATAAATTAAGCATTAAATAAATTAATTAGCAATATTTGATCAGTCTCATAATCTGGGTGTCAGTTCTTGACACAGTGCGATTCTAGAGTCTAGACAGAGAGTACACCGATGAAGCGGTTAGTAAGTTTATTAAAGAAGAACCAAATTTACAACAGACATCTGTAGGGGTTTGGACATGGCTGTGCTCATGTCCTCACTTTATGTTCATATTTGGTCTTTCTGTTATTCTCAGGACATGAGTCCAGCCATATCCTTGCCCTTTGTTAGTTGTTTCTGTGTTTTCTTCTTAGTCATGTACTTCTAGTTAATCATGTTTATTATTGTTATATTATCGTTATATTAGTCTGTTCCTTTCTTTTTATCTTTACATCTAATCTATCCAAAATAAAGATTCATTATTTTTATTATTATTATTATTATTATTATTATGGCCAGTTATGTTCAAAGTCTTTGTCACCATGGTCCTTATCTCTGTCTTAGTCCCTGTCGTAGTCCTGTCTCTCCCGGTCCTCTGTTCATGCCTCATGTTTACCCCTTTGTCTCAGTCCATCATGTTTTTCCATACCAATAGCAATTCCCTGCTATTCTCTGATTGCTCCTAATTGTACCCACCTGTTCCTTGCTGTCTTACCTCCCGGCCTATATATGTCTGTGCCCAGGTGCTTGTCAGATGTGGAATCATTAATGTCTTCTTGTCTGTCCTGTCAGTGAGTATCTCATGTCTTTGTATTATCCTAGTCTAGCCAAGCCTCATCAGTCGGTCTTTTAACCCTTTAACTGTCCACATTTTATGGATGGGTCACGCGCCCCCAGTGGCACAGCGCAACAACTGCACGTGTCAACATATTGACGTCCCCCGGCTATACTGAGAACTTGTACTAATCTGTATTGATCTGACAGTGTAGAAGGTGGCAGACACGCGCCGAAAGAATCATGGCTGACATGGAATATAGCAAAGAAGAAGAAATCCTCATTATTATTCTTCCTTTTTCCGCTTTGAGCTCACACACCAATGAGGATGCCATGTTTGGTCATCGCAGCAGCGATGATGACTGAAACTCCATGAAACAGGAAAAATAGCAGCACAATACAAATAAATTTCATGTGGGGTAATCATAAGAGTTTGTAAATGTGGAAGCGGGTGTAAATTACTAAGTAAACGCGAAACTTCGGCCACAATGGATGAAAAACTGAGCTCCCATTACCAAGATGGCGGCGCCCACAAATGGCTGGATTCCCACAGGAAAAATGCACCAAACAGAAAAAAAACCATGTAATACAAACGAAATTCATGTGGGATAATCATAAGGGTTTGTAGATGTGTAAGCAGGTGTAAATTACTAAGTAAACGCAAAACATCGGGCACGATGGACGAAAACGGACCGGTCACGTGGGCGAGCAAGCTCCCCCACCCAGCAATAGGTAAGAGAAATATATGTTTTTTTTGACATTTTATTGATTTTCTGGTTCATATACTTTGAAGATTAGAAAAAAGCATACCCCGTAGACAAATCGGCTATGGGGTATGTAAAAAAAACAGACCATTCTTTGTGTAAATGTGTCCAAAGTCCACTTTTGACTGACTTATGTAATTTATATAGCTGCTGCAACATTTTGCAAATTAGATGCATAATTTTATTCCTATCTGAAACGTTGGATCATATTCTACATCTTTCTAATTGACACTAAGCCAATATCTCTTGTAACTTTCAAGTTATAGCCTTGGAAATCTGAACTATTTTATTGACAAAAATTTTTTTTACCACTCTTGACCACTGGGGGGGCCTTGCGTTGCCTTGCGTTGCCCCAGGCGCCACACGGCGCCTAGGGCAATTAGAGGGTTAATCTTTTGTTTCATTTGCAGCCCACGCGCTGCCATTTATTTCTGTTTAAGTTTTTGATAATAAATCATTGTTCTACATTGTGTCTCTGCCTGCATCTGAGTCCTGCGCCCGCAAACCTTTGACAACATCTGTATAGCTTGTAAAATGGGAAGATAATCAAAAGTAGCATGAATAGTGGTAATTTTGCATATATGAAGAAAAAGCAATATTTACATATTTACAGGTCTTGCATATGTGGAAAAAGGGTGAAGTGAGATCATGTGTTTGAATAGGGAATTAGTGAAATGAGAATAGTGCAAAAATTAAGCATAACACAAAGTTAATGAAAAAGGAATTTGGAAAAATGTTGTGAAAAGGAAAAGCAGATTAACTTTACCTAATGCTCAAAAGGGAACTGCAGTTACAGAAAAAGTTATGGCTTTCTCTGAAGCTAATTCTGTTAGCTGCCTTACTTTCTTAGAGTGGCTTGGTTGCCAAAAGACTCAGACAGGAACAGAACAGAATGGTTAAGCACCAGGTGGGTCACAGGCAGTGGAGGAATGGCTTTGGGTAGCCCTGCTTTGGTCCAACCTGGGTTGGGCATGAGCCTTTGTGGCAGTGGTCCTCCCTGCCGTTCTGTGCCCATGGTCTCGACCGAGGGATCCTCTGTGAGGTGGGGGCCAGTTCAGGCCCAGAGCCTGAAGCTACTGGTCTACTGTGGAACAATGGATTTCCCTCTAGGACAGCATTTGTCAGTCAGGCTACAGCCAGAAGGAAACCTTAAAAAATAGACTAAGTTCTAAAAAGTGTGCTCACGCTTGGCTTATAGAAAAATTAAGGTTAAGGAAAACTCAAAGCTTGATTTGCTTTAGCAAAGCAAATTAAAAAATCTCTGAACTTTGTGTTAGAAGAATTGGCCAAAATGACTAACCAACAGGCCAAAATAATAAACCTAATACAAGAGGTACAAGCCCTACATTCAATAATAAAAGAAAAAGACAAAAAAATTATGGACCTGGAGCAACACGTCGAGGATCTTGAACAAGGTTCTCGCATTGATGACCTAGTTATAAGTGGACTAGACATCAGATATCAGTCCTACGCCCATGCCGCAACAGGACTGAGTGGTGAACATGCTTCCATAAGTGAATCAATGTCCCTAGAAAACCAAGTGCTTCAGTTCCTTAATGATAAAGACATTAAGGTAGAAGCCAATGCGATCTCAGCCTGTTATGCTTTACCGAAGAAAGATAACAAAACAAAGAAATCAATTGTGATGCGCTTTGTGAACAGGAGGGTGAAAAATGACATACTGAGGCAGGCCAAAAAACTAAAGGAAACTCAAGTTTACCTAAATGAACACCTGACAAAAAAAAACGCTGAATTAGCATGGCAGGCACGGATGCTAAAAAAAAAAAATAGGATACAGTCAACCTGGACAAGAAATTGCAGAATTTGGATTAAACTAAATGGAACACCTGAGCAAGCAAAAAGTATAATGATCAGAGATGCTACTGACTTAGATAAATACAAATGAACACTGTCTATGAAACACAGAGTGAGGAAACTCAAACTCTAAAAATATGCCACTATGCTGAACATAAACCACAAGAGATGGAGAATGATATTGATCCCGATAACCACTTTTTCAATAATATTCATAACCACTGTGAATATTACACTGAAATGCAATTCAAAAGTCAAGTGCAATTAGATGGTAAACTGTCAATAATACACTTCAATAGCAGAAGTCTTAACAAAAACTTCTCACAGATTCAGGACTATTTAAAACAGCTAAACAGAAAATTCACAGCCATTGCAGTCTCGGAAACCTGGCTTAATGAAGACCAGGCTCCCCTGATGGCAATAGAGGGATATCAGATGTTTAACATTAACAGATCTCAAAAAAAGGGTGGTGGTGTTGCACTGTATGTTGATGACCTATATAGATGTAAGCTTGTAAATGAAATGTCCTCAGCACTACCAGGGATTTTGGAATGTGTTACTGTTGAGATTGACCTAGACAAAACAAAAAATCTAATCATAAGCTGCATATATAGAACGCCGGGAACTTGCATTGAGACATTCAGAGATAAATTAGTCGAGCTGTACAATAATATTACTAGTAAGAAAATGGTAGCAATTTGTGGAGATTTCAATATTGACCTACTTAATCCACATCAACAAAATGTAGTTACAGAGTTCATGAACTCTATGTACAGCATGAGTCTATATCCCACAATAACACATCCCAGTAGAATCACAGTTCACTCTGCTACACTTATTGACAACCTGTTTGTCAATGTTCTCGATAAGAAAATAGAAAGTGGATTATTGATAAATGATATAAGCGACCACTTGCCAATCTTTGCACTTATCCATGGCCACACGGGACCCAACCCAGAAAAAATCTCAAAATCGTTCAGACACAAATCACCAAACGCAATCAGTTCTTTTAAAGAGGACTTGCTGAAGCAAGACTGGACAGAAGTCTATGTATCAGATGTAAATGAAGCCTATGACACATTTATAAACATTGTAACCACTCTTTATGAAAAAAACTGCCCATTAGTTAAAAAAAAGCTTAAACACAAATTTGCTGACAAACCATGGTTAACCAAAGGACTACAAAAGGCGTGTAAAAAGAAAAATTTATTATATAAAGCTTTCATAAAGAAAAGGACAAAAGAAGCAGAACAACGGTATAAAGCATACAAAAATAAGTTAACATATATAATAAGATGCAGTAAAAGAGACTATTACAGTAAAGAACTGGAAAAAAACAAAGACAATATTAAAAATACATGGACAATAATCAACAGTATCCTTGGAAATAAAAGCAGAAATACTAGCTACCCAATTAATATTCCAAAAAATAATAAATCGACTCCGAATGTGAATATAGCTTCACCTGCAGATGAATTTAATAATTTTTTTGTTAACATTGGACCTAAACTGGCCCGAGAAATACCCACTACGGCGCCAACAGGTGATACAATATGCAATAACACTGCTGTAAAAGACACCATCTTCATAAAGAACACAGACGAAAGAGAGGTCATTGAAATTGTTAAATCGTTCAAAAGTAAAACATCTACTGACTGCGATGGTATTGACTTGCTACTAGTCAAAACTGTTATCAAATGCATAGTGAAACCACTGACGTATATCTGTAACCTGTCTCTCCAATCAGGTATATTTCCCAATGCAATGAAAATAGCTAAAGTAATTCCGATTTACAAGACAGGCGACAGAGGGGAACTCTCCAACTACAGACCAATTTCACTATTACCGCAATTTTCCAAGATACTTGAAAAAATATTCTATGAGAGAATTGACAACTTCATACTGAAGAATGATTTATTGTGTGAGCAGCAATATGGGTTCAGACACAAAAGGACAACAGCATATGCCTTAATGGAATTTACAGAAAAAATATCAACAGCCATTGAAAATAAAGAGTATTCAGTTGGAGTATTCCTGGATCTTAAAAAAGCATTTGATACAGTAGATCACAATCTATTATTAAAGAAACTACAAAATTGTGGTATTAGAGGGGTAGCACTGTCCTAGTTAAGTAGTTACTTAAAGAATAGATATCAGTTTGCATGTGTTAACAGCAAAAACTCAGAGTTACTGAAGGTCACCTGTGGAGTCCCACAGGGTTCAGTTTTGGGACCATTATTATTCAATTTGTATATAAATGATATATGCAAAGTTTCAGAAAAAATGGACTTAATATTGTTTGCTGATGACACTAATCTGCTATGCAGTGGAAACAATTTGGAACAACTTCTGGATACACTCGGAAAGGAATTAGGAAAGCTGAAACTGTGGTTTGATTCAAACAAATTAACGCTCAATTTAAGCAACACAAAATTTATAGTCTTTAACAACCATCACAACTACCCAGTACCCAAACTCAGTGTAAATGGTGTAGAGATTGAAAGGGTATCCGAAACTAAATTCCTTGGAGTAATAATTGATAACAAACTGTGTTGGAAGCCACATATTAATTATATAAAAGGTAAAGTATCCAAATCAATTGCAATATTACACAGAGTGAAAAATTTGCTGAATCTACCCACACTATACACCTTGTACCATTCATTAATACTCCCATACATGACATATTGTAATGAAGTATGGGGAAATACATATAAAACAAACATATATCCACTCTTTATGCTTCAAAAGAGAGCTATTAGAATAATAAACAAAGCAGCTTACAGGGAACCAACAAACCCACTTTTTCTTAAACAAAAAACTCTCAAGTTGAAAGATCTGATTGACTTTAAAACCGCAATAATAATGTTCAAAGTGAAGAATCTATCACTGCCCGCAAATATCCAAAAGTTGTTCCAAACAAGGGAGAAACGATATCACTTCAGAGGAACATGTATATTTCAAAAGCCTACAGTGAGAACAACCACCAAGCAACACTGTATTTCAGTGCAAGGAGTCAGATTATGGAACGATTTTGGACCTGAATTAAAATCATGTACAAAGCTTGGACAATTTAAACAAAAACTAAAGGAAGAAATACTCCAAACATATTTACAAGACGACATGTAAACTCACATAAGGATTGATATTTCCAGCCTGTGTTGTGTTGTAGCTTAGTTTTTTCTTTTTTTCTTTTTTTCTCTGTGACACTATGTCTTAGATTTGTTTTTGAATAGTAACCGCTTAACTTAGACTAGCTCAGTTTTCTTTTTCTCTCAGTCACATTTTGTCTTAGCCTTGTTTTAAATTGTAATCGCTCTTGTCTTGTTTTCTCTTTTTTCTCCTTTGAATTCTTGGATGGAATATGGGTGGGCAATATAAGCTGCGGCTTCAGCCATCACCCATTTCGGATAACTCACGTGGAATTGCATAGTAGAAGGAGTCTTTGTCTAATTTGACCTTGTTGTTATATTATACAGTTTCTTTTAACCTGTAATGTACTATCCGAAATAAATAAAATTCATTCATTCATCCATTCATTCAATTCATTCATTCATTCATTCATTCATTCAAGATAAAACTTGGAGATTACTTACACTAGTCATGAATTCCTAGAAAAGATGTCAAAGTTTAAAGAAAAATCCAAAAAGTATCAAAGTTTTAGGCGGTTAAAACATGCCAGGTATAACAGAAACCTTCAGATTACCTTGAGCAAACAAAAGAGTTGAGAGATCGGCTTGGAGGCCCGAAGGAGAAGACAGACAGAAAGCTGACCTCCCTCCCCACAGGCTGGCAGCAAAAGAGAAAGAGCTGACCCCTGAGTGATCACTTAAGCTGGGGTTTTCCTCATAGGTGTCATAGGTGGAGTTCCAGGAGTTCTCAGCAAATGAGAGTGGCCCTCTGTCTGACTAGTCACCTGACTCACTGGAGAACCCTTGAGTGATGGGGTGGGGGTAGAACTCAAGGGAACAACAGTGAGGATTCTTGCAGGTATAAATGTTCATATTTAGCTACAACAGCCTCCCTGAATGATTGTCTACTCTAGAAGAATCCATAATTAAGAAATCATCATCATCATCATCATCATCATCATAGCAGTCTGTCGTGGGCGACAATGACTGTTTCATTTAGGTCTGATCAGACTCCTCCACACAGCTCTGTCCTTAGCCTTCCGCTGCCAGGAACTCCTGTCTATGTCCAACTTCTTCAAGTTTCTTTTTAGTGTCTTTAAATCTGAGCCTTGGTCTACCCTGATTGCGTTTGCCCTCGCATAACTGTGAGTAGAGTAACTGCCGAGGGAGACGCTGGTGGTCCATCCTCTCAACATGTCCGAGCCATCTCAGGTTCATCTGTATTAGAATGTCCTCCATTGATGGTAGGCCAGCTCGTTTCAACACTTCTATGTTGGTTATCTTGTCTTTCCATTAAATGTTCATTATGGCTCGAAGGTGTCTCATCATGTACGCGTGGAGTTTCTTCCCCTGCACTCTGTAGACAGTCCAAGCTTCAGCACCATACAATAGAGTAGCCAGTACTGTCACTCTGTACACTTTGCATTTCACACAGATAGACACGTCGATTGTTCCACAGTCTCTCCCTCAAGTTTCCAAACACAGCGCTCACTCTTTCCATTCTGAGAGATAGTTCATCCTCCAGCCTAGCATTCTCTGAAACAGTACTCCCTAGGTACTTGAAAGTCTTGTACTTGACTAATGGCTCTGTACCAATGCTGATCTCTTCTGGCAGTGATGTTGATAACTGGAACTTTGGTGGTTGATAAAGGCACTCTGTCTTCTTGATGTTGATTTGGAGGCTGAATTGGCTAGCTGCTCTTGCAAATTACTCCACTAAAGATTGCATATTTTCCACACTGTGTGCAACTAGGGCACTGTCGTCGGCAAAGAGCATTTCTCTTACTACCTTTATCAATGTCTTACTCTTGGCTTTAAACTGTGCCACATTGAACAAGTCTGCTTCTTTCCTTGTTTGAACGTATACTCCTTCTGAAGTGTCTTTGAAGGCCACCTCAAGCATGGCTGCCAGATATAGTGAGAAGAGTGTAGGTGCCAGCACACACCGTTGTTTCACCCCATTGCTTACTGAAAAGTCTTTAGATACTGAACCACTCATTGCCACGTTTGCTTGCATACCTGTATGGAGTGCCTCGATCAGGCTGACAAACTTCTCTGTACAACCATATTTCTTGAGTACCTGCCAAAGTCCTTGTCGCGAAACAGTATCGAAGGCTTTACTGAAGTCTATGAAGACTACATAAAGCGGCATGTTCTGTTTGATACACTTTTCTTGAACCTGTTTCAAGCAGAAAATCATGTCCATTGCGCTTCTTCCACTTATAAAGCCGCACTGGGCTTCCGGTAGTACATTCTGTGAGATGTGTTCACTGAGTCTGTTAAGTAGTACACGTGAGAGAATCTTACCAACAGTGGCTAGCAGTGATATACCTCGGTAATTTCCACAATCTTTCTTTTCACCTTTCTTGAACAAAAGCAGAGCTTCTTTAGCCTCTTCAGTGAGATCTCCAGGGTTGTTTAGTAATTGGTCAAAGTGGTCTGCAAATCTGTCCAGGATCTTGTCTTTCTCCTGCAAACCCGTTTCACCATCCATAGCCTTTAGTTGGATCAATCCTCTTGGTTTTGGGCTGTAGATTTCTCTCAAACCTGTGAATAATGTTTTCATGTCCTTCCTGTCTGCTGCAGTTTGAAGTTTCTCCGCTTTTTCATCCCACCAGTTGGACTTCATCTCTCTGGTGTACTTCTGTAGCTCACTCTGAGCCTTTGAGTATTTCTTCTTCTTCAACCTTGTGTTACACTGTAGGTTTTCCTGCCTAGCTGTATTCCTCGCTTCTAGTAGTTTCTTCAGGTGTTCATCATGCTCATCAAACCAATCTTGATGTTTCTTCTCGGGGTAGCCTAATACATCACTCGCAGTCTGATACACTGTATCCTTCAGTGTTGCCCATTTCTCTTCTATGTTATTCTCTGAGTTGTTGCTGTCCCAGTCTTTCAAGTTTTCCTGTGTAAGTTCTTCCTGCATCTTTTGGCCTTTCAGTGCACTAGTGTAGCTTCCATGGTGGCTTTGCACCTGTCCTGCAGTGCTGTTTTCATCTGCAAATCCTTAATCTAGATCTCAGCATAACATGATCAGTACCACAGTCCACACCTCTCATTGCTCTGGTGTCCAATACATCCCTTATGTCTCTCTGCCTGACTATGATGTAGTCTGATAAATGCCAGTGCTTGGATCTTGGGTGCATCCATGTCTTCTTATGTGTGTCCTTGTGCTTAAATAGAGTGTTGGTTATCACAAGGTTGTACTCTGAACACAGTGCAAGTAGAAGTTCTCCATTAGCATTGCACTTGCCTACTCCATGACTGCCCAGCACTCCTTTCCATTTCTCAGTGCCCAAACCAACTCTGGCATTAAAATCTCCAACGAGAATCAGCCTGTCATCAGTCGGTACATGCCTGATAGTCTCACGTAAATCACTGTAGAACTCTTCCTTCACCTCCTCTGTGTTGGTCATCGTTGGGGCATATACACTGATGAGTGTGGCATACATCTTCCGCTGTAGTGGGAGTCTCATAGTCATTATCCTGTTGTTGATTGGCACCGGTTCCTCATCAAGCATTGCTGCTATCTCCTTTCTAACTGCAAAGCCCACTCCTGCTTCTCTCCTTTCTTGAGTTGATCTCCCACTCCCAAAGAAGATGTATCCATGGTCTTCCAAGCTGTCATATCCAGGCAATCTTGTTTCACTAAGTGCAGCTATGTCTACATTGTAAATGTTCATTTCCAGGGCCACAAGCGCAGTCTGTCTTTCTGGGCGCTGTGATGTTGTTCTGTCCAACAGAGTGCGTACATTCCATTCTGCTACACACAAGGCTGCTGTTTTCCTCTTCTTTTGTCTTCCTGCTCCTAGCTTACTTTTCGCTGCCTGTTGGAGTGTGAACAGATCAGTGCGGACCTTGCAAGCCCGGGCGGCGTCCGAGCCGGTATGAGTTGCTTTCTGATTGACCACTTCATGAAACTGCTTGCAAAGTCACTGGAGTAACTGGGAGTGGTCCACCACAGACCTGTGACAGATATTGTTTTTAGTTCTGCCAGGATGCCCTGTTTCACCCTCCACGCCCTTGGAAGGGCGGGGATGCCGGTTGAGTCGCCAACGGCCCAACCCATGAGACAGGTAGTACCGGTTTTCATGGTTATCCGGTAGAAAGCAAGCCAATGCCTGACCTGACACAAAAAAAAAGGGATTTAAGTCTCAGTTAAAAGCTGCCAATTTCTGACAAAAAAAGTGTAATTTTATGGGTAAGAAGCTGCAACTTTAGCAAAAAGACAAAAGAAGGAGTAAATTTCCAACTGTTTACAACCTAAAATGCTGCAGATATAAGATTTGAGTAAAATGCTGCAAGTTTAAGTTTGTTTTTTTTAAACTGCACATTCAAGAGTAAGAAAAGTTCTAAATTCATGAGGAAAAAGCTGAAAAATTATGAATAATAAAAAGCTGCAAATTTTCAAGTGAGAAGCTGCACATTTCTGAGTAAAATGGCTCTAACTCTGCAGGAAAATCCTGCAAATTTATGAGAAAAATCCTCACATTTACAAAAGAATGCTTCTAATTTACATGGAAAAAGGATGTGATAAATTGGCGTGTGTTGGGCATTTTTTTATATGACAGCCGTGAGGAGGAACTAAAGGCCCTTTTCCACTAGCCCCAATTGGCCTGACACGTTACGCCTCGGCCCGCGTTTGTAGCCTTTTCCATTAGCCCCAGCACCGGTTAACAGGCGCTATTTTCATGCCTGGTCGAGGCCAGGGTACAGCCGTGCTGAGTGGAGCCGAGATGTGATGTCAACAGACTGCGAGCCACTGATTGGACAGGGCGTAACGTCACGAAAGCGTCCGTGTTCTGTTGAATCTGCACGACCGCCATTTGTAAAGTTGTTCAGCGAGTAACCACAGTGAGCGGCTTTACAACGGTGTTTTCAATAACGATGGCTTTGCGTAAGGGTATCCCATGGTCAAATGAGGAGGTGCGGACTTTTCTGTGCGTATTGGCCGACAATCACATCCAGAGCGAGTTGGACGGAGCAACTCGCAATGAAAAAATATACCAGCAGGTCTCCAAGCACATGGCAGCACAAGGGCACAACTGGACTGCCAAACAGTGTCGGGAGAAACTAAAAAAAATGAAATGCAATTACCGTGCAATAAAGGACCACAACGGTCGAAGTGGTGCAAATAGGAAGGACTGGAAGTGGTTCGAGCAGATGGACGCGATATACGGACATAGGCCAGCTAGCAATGGCAGAGACATTGGGGTCGACACGGCCACGCCATTGGAAACCGTGGATGGTGAGTGTTTTTTTGATATTGTGCGTCTTTTCGCCAATTTATCCTTTTGGTGGCAAGCTCACTTTTTTTAAGAAATAAGAAGGTTGTTAGATTGTGGGTAATGGTTGTTACCGAGGATCGCTAGCCAGCTAATAGCTAGCTACCTACTTTGCAGCCAACTGCTGATTCACGCTTGCTTTGTCTTAAGTATTCGCGCGAACAAAACGCTGAAGTATGCTTATTGTATTCTGGTTAAAAACTTTTGTGTTCTGTGTACATGTTGCACTTTGGTGATGAGCTTTACAATGCGTGCATTATTCTTTCTAGAATCACTTTTCACATCCAAGGGGTCCACCTCAGTCGACATAGACCCACTGGACTCTCCTGCGTCTGCCGGAGCACCAGAAGCTGAACCGACACCGATGTCAGCCACATCACCAGCTCCATCAGCATCCTGCGTGTCACGTTCAAGTGCTGATAAGGCACAATAAACAGAATATTACCACCCAGTTGTGTTTATGGATACAGGTCAAGCGGACTCCAGGGTCCAAAATCTCAACTAAAAACAAGTTATTTACAAAACTGATTAATGTTATTTCCTATAGCCACATGTTAATGAATTTAAAATGTCTTTGTACATGTACAAAAAGTTGACTCTGGGGTGTTTACTTGTCAGGGGTCCACAACCCAGTCCCATTTTTAGGTGTGGTGATGGAAGTACTGTTGTAACTCTTGTTTTAGAAAAACAGATATAGCTCATGAACTGACTTTTAAATCAACATGCTTCATTGAAATGCTTCACATCAGCTGACTGTATTAACCCATTCAGATTTCTGAGGCCACAATACAAACAAATTCTTTCAAAAATAACCCATCCATCCATCCATCTTCTTCCACTTAATCCTTTTTGGGTTGCAGGGGGGCTGTAGCCTATCCCAGCACCCCGGGAGTTGCAAAATCTGCTCTACTGAGGGGCAGCAACAAGACAGTTGAGCTTAAATACAGCAACGAAGCATAGTCACATCCCACCACTGGCTTTCACCAGTGTAATTCCATAATATATGTTGTGATCCAGCTTTAACTAACCACCATGCCTTTCTGTCTTTCATCTAGCCAAGAAGAAAAGGTACAACTCCATCGCTGACCTTGCATCAGTGATGGTCCAAATGCACGGTGATGAGATGCGGCTCCTGGAATGGCACCATGAGGAGCGCAAACAACACCATCAAGAGCACATGCAGCATTTGAGAGAGGTTGCAGCAGACGCGCGGGTAGCCCAGGAGCAGGAAGTTGCCTTACGAAGGGAGGAGCTCACAGAGATGGTTTCCTTCAACCGAGCTTTCCTGACCCAATTCGGCAGGCTAGTTGACCCACTGAGTAGTAGGCATGTGTAACCATGTCTCCCCACGCCCAGTCTGTTTGTTTTTTTGTAAATTGTGCTTCTGTAATAAAATGATAGTGTTCGCATCATAAGTGTGGTTTGGCTGTTATGACACTGGATGAGAAAAGCCAATAATTACATACACATTCCATTCTCTGTTCTGACCAAATGCTGCTGTTCGTCAGGTCAGGTGTCTAGCATTGTAATGGTAATGTAATTGTTAACAACACAACAAAACATAATAATGTCTTGGTAAGTTGTCGGTGTTTGTTTATCCAAATTTAAGACAAATTTGCACCGCTGAATCCATTTCTCTCGGTCGGGTACAGTTTTTATGTTATGTCATAAGCAGTTGTACAGGTGTACTTTAAATTCAACAGTAGACACTGATAAATGTAAGTACATGTAAAATGAATGTTGCATCATCATTCATAATTCAGAGAATTTCAATAAATAAGAAGGAATCTAGCATCATATAAAGGGAAAATACCCATACATGTAAACACAAATGTAACAACAGTTTTGTAGTTCAAAAAGTTGACACGAGTCAGTAGACACATCGGAGAAGGATACACAACTGTGTTTTTGTTGCCCACAACCGTTGTTACCCACAAGTTGTCATGCTACATTTATATTAGCTTTTTAAAAATATTAAAAATAATTTTGTAAGTTAAAGTGGGATAGGATTATATGGGAATATAACATGTTTCAACACATAATTTCCAGGTCAATTTGCAGTTCCACCAAACCAAAAGTGGCTTTTCTAGCTGCTGCATTTTTTGAAGATGGCCTGTCCGGTGTTTCTGCATGTAATTACCCGTACCTTAGAAGATAACCCTTATGAACAACAGAGGACACATAGATGAAAAGGGCACAACATTTTATTTACAAAACACAGATGTTTGACATATGTATGCACATAAATACGGAGGAAATTAAATTTCTAGCTACTGCTACACAAGTACTGCATCACAGCATCTCATATATCGCCACCCTGCTCCTCTGCTCCCTGTGCCGCTGCCACCACTGGTTGATCTGCTGCATCATCCAATGTAGTGTCAAACGTCTCTCCATGACTCTCACACAGATTATGCAGTGCACAACAAGTCAGCACCATAGATTTCACCAGTCTGATGTCACAGTCATTCGGCCCAGCTGGCGTCCTGGTGCAGCAATAACAACCTGCAGCTGAACGCTCTGAAGACAGTGGAGATGATTGTAGATTTCAGGAAAGTCACTACTCCTCTGCCCCCCCTCACCCTCTCAGGCTCTCCCATCACCACTGCTGATTCCTTCCGCTTCCTAGGCACTACCATCACCAGGGACCTCAAATGGGAGCTGACCATCAGCTCACTCATCAAAAAAGCCCAGCAGAGGATGTTCTTCCTGCGGCAGCTGAGGAAGCTCAAGCTACCCACCAAGATGTTAGTGCAGTTCTACACAGCCATCATCGAGTCCATCCTCACCACCTCCATAACCGTGTGGTACGCAGGAGCCACTGCCAGGGACAGACTAAGGCTGCAGCGCGTCGTGCGCACTGCTGAGAAGGTGATCGGCTGCAAGCTCCCATCTCTCCAGGATCTGTACATCTCCAGGACCCGGAGGCGTGCTGGCCGGATCATAGCCGATCCCTCACACCCTGGTCACGTACTGTTTGCCCCCCTCCCCTCTGGTAGAAGACTTCGGTCCATCCAGACTAAAACCTCCCGTCACATGAACAGCTTCTTCCCCTCTGCCATTAGACTGCTGAACACTAAGTGACTTATTGACTCTCGTGCACCATGTACAGCAGCTCAACCAGACTCATGTCAATCATCACTGTTTTCTTCCTGCATTACCGACTGCACTATATAGTTCTCCACAGTATCTGCTGCTGGCTAATATATATTTTAACTGTTGACCAGTATCACTTAATCTTATCCTACACTTTATTACATGTATAGTTTATTTCTCTTATCTTATCATGTTTAATGTTGCAGCATTGTACCGAGACAAATTCCTAGTTTGTGTACTACATGAACAACGGCAATAAACCTGATTCTGATTCTGATTCTGATTCTGATTCTGTTTTAGAAGGCAGCGCCACCTCCCCTTTAGCCTGCCGAAAGCATTCTCCACAACCACCTGTACTCGACTGATGGTCTGGTTGAACATGTGCTGTTCTTCAATCAGTCGTCCGGTGTCATGGAATGCTTTCAACAGCCAGTTTTAAGATAAGATAAGATAAGATAAGCCTTTATTAGTCCCACAATGGGGAAATTCCAGGACTGCAACAGCACAGGGATAGCAACACTCAGAGCAACAATCAGAAGGCAAGAAAAAACAACATCTAGTAAGCATATGTCCATATTACTATAAATGTATATATATAGACACACAGTGCAGAGCATTATGGTTGGTTGGTGAATGTGCAGCAGAAAGTCTAAGCTCTCTCTCCGCGGATGCGGCGGGCCAGCTGGAAGTCTTTGGGCATGATGGTGACCCCCTTAGCGAAGAAGAGACCACCAGGTGGGCCTCGCTGGTCTCCTGCAGAGCCATGACGGCGAAGCTCAGGAAACGCAGGACGGTCTTGAAGTCCTGAGCGATCTCCCTCACCAGGCGCTGGACGGGCAGCTTACGGATGAGCAGCTCCGTGGATTTCTGGCAGCGACGGATCTCTCTCAGAGCCACGGGCCTGTGACGGTGAGGCCTCTTCACTCTGCCGGTGGCCGGAGCGCCTCTCCGAGCAGCCCTGGTGGCTAGCTGTCTCCTGGGGGGCTTCTTCCTCCAGTAGATTTTACGGGCGGTCTGCTTGGTTCTTGCCATCGCTCTTTATTATTCTGTCTTATATTTCTTGCACGCCGCCTAAACTCCAGCCCGGCACCCACGTCGTTTTCGCTACAGCTCCCGGTATGTCTACGGCACGGTACGGCTGCACGGTGGCGCAGTGGTTAGCACTGCGGCAGCACAGTTTACCCTTGGCCGGGGGATTGTGGGGATCGTGGGATCGTGGGTTCAATCCCAGCCCCCGACCAACAGTGATCTGTGTGGAGTTTGCATGTTCTCCCCGTGTTGCGTGGGTTTACTCCGGGATTTCTCCGGTTTCCTCCCACATGCCAAAAACATGCATGTTAGGTTAATTGGCTGTTCTAAATTGTCCCTAGATATTTGTTTCCTATAGGCCCTTAGAATAGAGGGTTAGTATTAATGAAAGCGCTTTGAGTGGTCTTTGTGACTAGAAAAGCGCTATATAAGTGCAGGTTAGTTAGTTAGTTAGTTAGTTTCCCATTAGCACCGGGCGGCGGCCAAGTGCTAGCTAGCACTAGCTCCTCCCCGCTGTAGCGTCTCCCGCTGCAAACCGTGGCTCCGTCCGCCGACCCGGGAGACCCCCGGGGCGATCCGTGCGTCCGTGATATATATACAGAGTGAAAGGTGTAGAAAGAAGAAGGAAGATAAAAAAAAGGCTGTTGCAACGGGCAGCCTACTCGTGTGGCGCCACCGGTCCAGCGGAACCGGAACCGGAAAAAGTGGATAGAGTTGCAGTGGATATGCAGAGTCTCCGAGGATGCAGTAGCTCCCACGTACCGCACCAATGTTCCTGATGTGAGGTGGGAAGAGGTTTCCCTGACTGGCTAACTCCCACAGTGTGGACAGTCTCAGCACCCTAGTATCATGCATGCTCCCTGGCAGCCTAGCAAACACATTCCAGAGCAACCCCTTTCCATCAGCAACACCTTGAAGGATTATGGAGTGCCAGCCTTTATGATTAAAGTAGTCAGTGTGATATTGTTGTGGTGCTATGATGGGTACGTGGGAGCCATTGATAGCACCAACACACAATGGTAGACCCCACCGATTCTCGATGTAGGCCGACATTTCCGTGAACCTCCCTTCATCAGGAAAACGGAGTTGTTCTGGAACCAGCAATGACTCTGCTGCTGCACAAAAGTCCTGCACACACCTGCACACCGTTGTGATGCTGACCCCAAACAGATGTCCAATAGTGCGGTACTCTGAACCGGTAGCAAGCTTCCACAGTGCAATGGCCACTCTCTTCCTCAGAGGCACACATAGGGGGAATGTCGTATCTTGACGCTCCATGCATGGACGCAATTTGTGGCACAGGTAGGTAAAAGTGTCCTCGGACATCCGGATGTTCTGCAACCACTCCGTGTTTGAGAAGCCGGGAACAATATCCTCCCACCACTGCGAGGTACGGTTTACTTTCCAGACCAACGCTCTGCAGCGATTATTTTGCAACAAAGCAGCCATCTGAAACACACACACAGCATACATATTGTAATGCCTTTAATACTGATAACCTGGCGACATCAAAATGCTGTACAGTTGACTGACATGACTATAAAATGATAATCGCAAGCATTAGCATGCGTTAGCTTACCGACATCCGCTCCCTCATGTGTCGAGCAGTTAACCTCACAGTTGCGGCTTCATATTCCGCTACGGCAGCCGAGAGCCTCCTGTACTGTTCCACCGTGTTTCGTCTCAATGTACGTCGTCTCAATGCACGTCGTCTTCTCTGGTTAAACTGTCTGGCCTTCATTGTGATAAAAAGCCACAGAGCGAGCAACGTGTAAATCCTCCCCTCGTAATCTGCCATTTTTTTTGGTGGAGGATTTTGTTGCGTGCTTCATGTCACAAGAGTGTGGCACCGCCTTGCTGTTCAAGAAATCCCACCCACCACAGGCGTATCAGCAGTAATGTGGAAACACAATCGAGGCCGAAGCGAGTAGTGGTGAGTCGTAACGTGTTAGGCCAATTAGGGCTAGTGGAAAAGGACCATAAGTGGTGATGTTCGGAGGTATTAAATCCTGCAGATCTGCATTAATCAGCAGGGAAAAGGAGAAGAAGAGGAATAGGTGATCCCCAGCAGCAGAAATAATCCAGTTAACCCAGGAAGAGTAAACACATGACACCCCATGACACCCAACAGATCCTCCCACGACATCAGTGGGAACAGCTGGGCCAGACTTCACACCTCTGTCGATTTACATGTTCCCTTCTGAGGACAATTCAAACAGAGCTGCTGCTGAGATGGAAACCAAAGGGTTAGCGGGTGACGTGGCTTTATTAGCAGCACTGACCCCCACCACCCCCACCCCCAACTGACCTGCTGGCCAGGAACTAACAACTCCTCAGACCTGTTAACACAATTTTAACTAGAAAAGCACTCGGAGAGCGCAGACCTTCACCAAGCGCCACAGTTCCCCCCATACAGTGTTTGTGTGTACATTTTCAGATTCCTTGACCATGAAAACATATGACTAGCAATTGGATTGACAATGATAGCATTAGTGGTTCAGTAGTTATTCACGAAAATGACATTTTCCGTAATGGCGGCCACAGTTCCCCCCATACAGTGTTTGTGTGTACGTTTTCAGATTCCTTGACCACGAAAACATATGACTAGCAATTGGATTGACAATGATAAGATTAGTGGTTCAGTGGTTATTCACGAAAATGGCATTTTCCGTAATGGCGGCCACAGTTCCCCCCATACAGTGTTTGTGTGTACGTTTTCAGATTCCTTGACCATGAAAACATATGACTAGCAATTGGATTGACAATGATAGGATTAATGGTTCAGTAGTTATTCACGAAAATGGCATTTTCCGTAATGGCGGTTTTCTTCTGGACGGTGATCCGGATCACCACCAAAATGTAATACCCCATTTCTGACAATCTGTGAAAATTTCATGAAAATCCGCCCATAAGTTTTTGAGTTATCTTGCTAACAAACAAACAGACAAACAGACAGACAAACCAACGCCGATGATCACATAACCTCCTTGGCGGAGGTAACAACAAAAGCACATGCAAAAGAACCAAGATTCCCTTTGATTTAACAGGATAACAGCATGAATTTTCTAGTCTGTGAATGAACAGAGCAGCTATGAATGTAGAAGGTATATCGTTCCATATGTTGGTGCCCCTGACTGATAAAACCAATTGACCGAAATAGTACGGCTAAATGGTACCTTGCAGTCCCTTCTGGCTATGGTCCTAGTAGACGTGGCATTTACTGATTTTAATGAATTCTTTCAGTGGTGGTGGTGCAAGTCCATTAAGTACCATACTTTATAAACAATACAAGCATATTCAATATTTTTGAAACTTTCAAAACTTAAGTTGTATTTTTCCAAACTATGACTGTGATGGTGTGAAACTGTTTTTTTGTCAAACTTTTTTAGAGCTCTTTTATAGAATGATTCTATTTGTCTGAGTAGAGTTATACCAGTGAGAGACCAGTTAGAAGAAGCCAACTTTACTGTCATTCAATCCATACAGCCACTCATGTACAGTAGAATGAAATTACCTTTCTCCTATCTACAATGCTAATCACATCTAGAATCAGAGGAGTTGCTGCCATGCAAGGCGCCGCCACAGACAACTTGTCCTTTCCCCATTCTATTATGCTAAGCACCAAGCTAGAAGGCGGGAAGTACCATTTTTACATGTTCTTAGGTATGACCCGGCCGGGTCTTGAACCCAGATGCTCTATCAGCTAGGCCATCACTCCAAAACAACAAGTGAAACTATTCTATATGTGAAAAAAAACACTGCATACAATGATAGGTTTCCGGCTAAGCCCTTCCCTCCTCCTCTTCTTCAAAAATCAAGCCAGAAATAAAACTGAAACTATGTTGCTTGCACAGCTGATGACAAGATGTGGCTCCTCCTGATTATATGCTTGCTGGCTCTGTGATGCTTTTTAAATTAAAAGCATAATTAAAAATTAAAATTAAAAGCATAATTAAGAAAGCATGCACAAATAAAACATTTATAACAACATTTATGACAACAGAGAAGATAACCACAGTCAGGAAGCTTCACACAGTTTGCGTTTTGTGCCCACCATTCAACAGTGTCTGCAATAAGCTTGCTTTTAGGGAAAACTAAATCTTTTTTACATAAGTGCAATTGTGTAGATGCTGTGTTTTTAGATCTGAAGAAGGCATTTGACACCATTGACCACAGCATCCTTTAAACCAAACTTACTCAGTTTAATTTTTTAGAACATGCTATCAAATGGATGAAATCCTATTTAACCGACAGACAGCACTGTGTAGTGGTCAACAGTGTCAAATCACCATATTTTAAATAAGATAAGATAAGCCTTTATTAGTCCCACAATGGGGAAATTACAGGATTGCAACAGCAAAGGGATAGCAGCACTCTGAGCAATAGTAAATAAGATAATAAGATAAGAATAGGTTAGCCAAAGCACAAACAAATACAAATACAAAACAAATACACATACATATGTACACAGTTACAGTATATACAGTGGGGCAAACAAGTATTTAGTCAGCCACCAATTGTGCAAGTTCTCCCACTTAAAAGATGAGAGAGGTCTCTAATTTTCATCATAGGTATACCTCAACTATGAGAGACAAAATGAGAAAAAAAAAATCCAGAAAATCACAGTGAAGGATTTTTAATGAATTAATTGGTAAATTCCTCAGTAAAATAAGTATTTGGTCACCTACAAACAAGCAAGATTTCTAGCTCTCACAGATCTGTAACTTCTTCTTTAAGAGGCTCCTCTGTCCTCCACTCGTTACCTGTATTAATGGCACCTGTTTGAACTCGTTATCAGTATAAAAGACACCTGTCCACAACCTCAAACAGTCAGACTCCAAACTCCACTATGGCCAAGACCAAAGAGCTGTCAAAGGACACCAGAAACAAAATTGTAGACCTGCACCAGGCTGGGAAGACTGAATCTGCAATAGGTAAGCAGCTTGGTGTGAAGAAATCAACTGTGGGAGCAATTATTAGAAAATGGAAGACATACAAGATCACGGATAATCTCCCTCGATCTGGGGCTCCACGCAAGATCTCACCCCGTGGGGTCAAAATTATCACGAGAACAGTGAGCAAAAATCCCAGAACCACATGGGGGGACCTAATGAATGACCTGCAGAGAGCTGGGACCAAAGTAACAAAGGCTACATCAGAAACACACTACGCCGCCAGGGACTCAAATCCTGCAGTGCCAGACGTGTCCCCCTGCTTAAGCCAGTACATGTCCAGGCCTGTCTGAAGTTTGCTAGAGAGCATTTGGATGATCCAGAAGAGGATTGGGGGAATGTCATATGGTCAGATGAAACCAAAATAGAACTTTTTGGTAAAAACTCAACTTGTCGTGTTTGGAGGAGAAAGAACACCATACCTACTGTGAAGCATGGGGGTGGAAACATCATACTTTGGGGCTGTTTTTCTGCAAAGGGACCAGGATGACTGATCTGTGTAAAGGAAAGAATGAATGGGGCCATGTATCGTGAGATTTTGAGTGAAAACTTCCTTCAACCAGCAAGGGCATTGAAGATGAAACGTGGCTGGGTCTTTCAGCATGACAATGATCTCAAACACACCACCCGGGCAATGAAGGGGTGGCTTCGTAAGAAGCATTTCAAGGTCCTGGAGTGGCCTAGCCAGTCTCCAGAGCTCAACCCCATAGAAAATCTTTGGAGGGAGTTGAAAGTCTGTGTTGCCCAGCGACAGCCCCAAAACATCACTGCTCTAGAGGAGATCTGCATGGAGGAATGGGCCAAAATACCAGCAACAGTGTGTGAAAACCTTGTGAAGACTTACAGAAAACGTTTGACCTCTGTCATTGCCAACAAAGGGTATATAACAAAGTATTGAGATGAACTTTTGTTATTGACCAAATACTTATTTTACTGAGGAATTTACCAATTAATTCATTAAAAATCCTTCAATGTGATTTTCTGGATTTTTTTTTTTCTTATTTCGTCTCTCATAGTTGAGGTATACCTATGATGAAAATTGGAGACCTCTCTCATCTTTTAAGTGGGAGAACTTGCACAATTGGTGGCTGACTAAATACTTTTTTACCCCACTGTACACAGTGCAGGAACATTGCAGTTAGATGGTATCAACAGCATTATTCATTCATTCATCTTCTTCCGCTTAATCCTTTTCGGGTCGCGGGGGGGCTGGAGCCTATCCCAGCTTCTTTGGGCGAGAGGCAGGGTCCACCCTGGACAGATCGCCAGTCCATCACAGGGCCAACACAGAGAGACAGACAACCATTCATTCTCACAGTCATACCTAATGACAATTTAGAATCCCCAGTTTGATGCCAATTAACCTAACTTGCATGTTTTTGGCCTGTGGGAGGAAACCGGAGAAATCCCGGAGTAAACCCACGCAGACACAGGGAGAACATGCAAACTCCACACAGATCACTGTTGTTCGGGGGCTGGGATCAAACCCAGGATCCCCAGGCCAAGGGTGAGTTGCTGTGCTGCCGCAGTGCTAACCACTCCACCACTGCGCCGCCCATCAACAGCATTATGGTTAGTTAAATTACCCGGCCAAATATAAATATTGACCAGTGTTGGGAGTAACGCCACTACTTTTGCAGTAACATGCTGCGTAACAAAATTACTGTTTAAAAAAACAGTAATGCGTTACACTTACTGAAATTTGATCAGATGCGTTACTCACGTTACTAGTTTTATTAATATGGATAGATATTTTTAGCGCAAATAAATATAAACTGATCCTACCATAGTGCAGCCGTCAGTCTCCTCTGCCGGTGTTATGCCGAGAATTGTCAGTTTCCTCTCCTGCTCACACGCAACTCAGTGGGAAGAAATGCCGTCGCGAAGGTGACTTCTATCGAGCCCTGGTCACCTGTTGTCCCAGCGGTGAGTAGCCCCCAACAGCTCCTACCTCTGTAGTTAAACATGAGTATTTTTTGTGAGCAAGAAGCTCACATTTAATGTCTGCAGTTGTGTAAATGTGTAAGCTGTGTAAATAATGGTGCAAATTTTCTTACGCACAGAGAAAAAGTGACTGTGATTTGTCGCTGTAAGTTTTTTCTAAGTGGTGAACTTTCATTTATCTGTGCTTTCTGTTTTATTTTATATCATTCATTTACATGCTGTTGTGATCTGCAACTATTTCATGGAAGTAAATCCTCTAAATATGCTTTGGTCCAGGGGTGTCAAACATATGGCTCGAGGGCCAAAAATGGCCTACCAGCAGATCCAAAATTTTCTCTGTGAGTTTACAGCTTTATTTCTAGTAAATTTCTGACTTTCTACTGATTACAATAGTTTGTGTAAATCTTGAGACTTGTTTTCTCATCAGTTTTCTGTTTCTTCTTTTTTCTGAGAAAAGGGGCCCTTGATCTTGCTACGTGTGCAAGATGATTTAAGTATGCATTTAAAAGTAACGTCAAAGTTACTTTTCCAAGTAACTAGTTACTTTAATCATGCAGTAACTCAAAAGTAACTCAGTTACTTTTGAAAAGAAGTAACTAGTAACTGTAACTAGTTACTATTTTTTAGTAACTTGCTCAACATTGATATTGACACAGACAATATATTTTATATTGAATGAACAGTGTTGTTGCCACCCACGATAATAATTGTAATTGTCTTAGTTGTGTATTGGAGGAGACGATCTCTATTGTGCAGAGTTGTGATGTTTAATATGGCCTCTATGAGCAGTATTTAGGTTATAAAGTCTGACAGCCGTAGGTAGGAAGGACCTGCGGAATCTCTCCCTGGAGCACTTAGGATGGCACAGCCTACTGCTAAATGAGCTCAGTGCATTCAGTGTGTCCTGCATGGGGTGGGACTCGGACTCCAGCAGAGATGACAGCATGGCCACCGTCCTCCTCTCCTCCTATCTCATCCAGAACAGAGCTGGCTTTTTTGATCAGCCTGTTCAGCCTCTTCCTGTCGGATGCCGTGATGCCACTGGCCCAGCAGGCCACTCCAAATATGATGGCTGATGCCACCCCAAAATCATAGAAGGTCTTCAGGAGTGCCCCCCGCACTCCAAAAGACCTGAGTCTCCTCAGGAGGAACAGCCTGCACTGCCTCTTCTTGTAGAGTGCGTTGGTGTTGTGTGACCAGTCCAGTTTATTGTTCAGGTGAACAATAAACTGGTACTTGTAAGATGTCACCATCTCAATGTCTATTCCCTGGATGTTTACCGGTGCTGTGGGGTGCTGTGGGATGCTGTTGGGTGCTGCGGTGGTGGGCTGCTTTGATTTTCCTCGCATTGATCTGGAGGCAGTTTTGTAGGCACCAGTCCATGAAGTCCTGGATAAGTCCTCTGTATTCCGCATCATCCCCCTCGGAGATGAAGCCGATGATCGCAGAGTCGTCAGAGAACTTCTGTGGATGGCAGTGTGGTGTGTTGTATGAAAGTCAGCAGTGTAGAGGGTGAACAGAAAGGGAGCCAGAACTGTTCCCTGGGGGGCCCCCGTACTGCAGATGATGGTGTCAGACACACAGTCCCTGGTTCTCACAAACTGTGGTCAGTCTGTGACGTAGTCCAGGATCCACAATGACAGGTGCTGGTCCACTCCTGCACACAGTAGCTTGTCCTTCAGAATCACTGGTTGAATGGTGTTGAAAGCACTGGAGAAATCAAAGAACATTATCCTCACAGTGCTCCAAGGCTTGTCTAGCTGGGACAGGGAACGATGTAGGAGGAAGGTGAATGAATCTTTATTTGGGATAGATTACACAAAAAAAAAAAGAAGAAAGGAACAGAACAATACACCGGGGGGGGGGGGGGAATCCAACAAGGTCGAATTAAACAATAACTCCTCGGATTATACAGTTCAACATAAATTATCCGAAAAGGGTGATGGCTGAAGCCGCAGCTTATATTGCCCACCCATGTTCCGTCTAAGAAGCCAAAAAAATAAAAGTAATTGCAAAACAAAACAAAGCTAAAACAAAACGTGACAAAACAAAACTAAGCAACAACACAACACAGACTGGATATGACAATCCTTATGTGATTTTACATGTCATTTTGTATATATGTTTGGAGTATTTCTTCCTTTAGTTTTTGTTTAAATTGTCCAAGCGTTGTACATGATTTTAATTCAGCTCCAAAATCGTTCCATAATCTGACTCCCTGCACTGAGACACAGTGTTGCTTGGTGGTAGTTCTCACTGAAGGTTTTTGAAATATACATGTTCCTCTGAAATGATATTGTTTCTCTCTTATTCAGAACAACTTTTGGATATTTGCAGGCAGTGATAGATTCTTCATTTTAAACATTATTGTTGCAGTTTTAAAATCAACCAGATCAAGATCACTGCATCCTCCACCTCGATGCCATGCTGGTAGGCAAACTGAAGTGAGTCAATCATTTGCCCCACAACGCTCCATACTTGGATCAATATTATTCTCCTTATACATAAATAATTTATCAGATGCATCCAGAAACATCCCTATACAAATGTATGCAGATGACACGATAATATTCACACCTGCAAAAAACACACAAGAAGCCACCAGCATTCTTAAAACAGCGATGACTCAAATCCATGACTGGCTGAATAATTCATGTCTCCTACTAAACACTAAAAAAAACTGTCTGCATGATGTTCACCAAACAACCATTAAATTTTACAAACTGAAGCATTTTCTTAAAATTAGGGGAGTTGTAATTAGTCGAGGAATTTAAGTAGCTCAGCGTGATTTTAGATTCTGCATTAACCTTCAAAAAACACATCAAAAAAAATCTCAGACCCGAAAAGGATTAAGCGGAAGAAGATGGATGGATGGATAATCAAATTCAATCTGACAAATTTTAAACAAATAAGACCATCACCGGCAGCCAGTGTAGCCAAAATGTTTCTGCATGCAATGATCTTCTCACCTTTTCCAGACTGATAGATCTCAATTACTTCGTTTCTTATTTGTTCCTGAATTTCTTTGGATCACAGGTCATCCTACACACACCACGTAGACACCCAGCTCAACACAACCATGAGAACCATAACTGGGACAATCCACTCAACACCACTCCCCTGGCTCCCTGTACTGTCAAACATACCCCCCCCACGCACATCCGGCGAGCAGCACTAACTCAAAGGATGCTTCAAAAAGCCAAAGATTCTCCTCACTTACCAATCTATGCAGATATCTACACCCCACCCACTGCCCGACTTCCATCCAGACGGCCGATTTGGAAAAACCCTCCCCCAGCTGACTTCACCATCCAGACAGCTTGGCAAGAGGAATGGGAGACCAAAGAGGTCCCAAACAAACACCTGGTGACAAACCCCAACCAACAGGTCCCGGGCACCAACCTCCCAAGGAGACAGTGGTCTACACTCAATCGCTTCAGGACTGGACATGGCCCCTGCTTGGCCAGCCTTCACAGATGGGGCAGTAGCCCTAGCCCACTGTGCGCATGTGGAGAGGAGCAAACAATGGAACACATCATAGAGGCTTGCCCGCTCCAAAGACTGGAAGGAGGATTACACACCCTCCATACAGCAAACCAGGAGGCAACTGCACGGTGGCCAGGGCTGCACGGTGGAGCAGTGGTTTAGCACTGTGGCAGCACAGTTTTACCCTCGGCCGGGGGATTGCGGGGATCATGAGATTGTGGGTTCGATCCCAGTCCCGACCAACAGTGAGCTGTGTGGAGTTTGCATGTTCTCCCCGTGTTGCGCGGGTTTACTCCGGGATTTCTCCGGTTTCCTCCCGCACACCAAAAAAAAAAACAAAAAAAACAAGTAGGTTTAGGGCGCTCGCGCACGCAGCGACCAGCAGCCGGTGGCTTGTCACCAGACTGCAAACCAAGTCTACCTACAGGTACAAATAAGTAACAAAAAAAAAAACAAACAAAAAAAAACTGCTTGGCTTGAGGACTTTGCATTCGCTAAATAAATAAATTTGGATCACAGCATGATGTCTAGCTTTTGAGGATCTTTTGGTCTCCTTCACTTTGTCATGCAGGCCCTATTTAAGTGATTTCTTGATTGAAAACAGCTGTCACAGTAATCAGGCCTGGGTGTGGCTAGAGAAATTGAACTCAGCTTTCCAAAGATGTGATAAACCACAGTTAATTTATGTTTTAACGGGGGATGGGGGGGTCACTTTTTCACACAGGGCCATGTAGGTTTAGATTATTTTTACCCTTAATAATAAACACCTTCATTTAAAAACTGCATTTTCTGTTTACTTGTGTTATCTTTGTCTAATATTTAAATTTGTTTGATGAGCTGAAACATTTAAGTGTAGCAAACATACAAAAAATGAAAACACTCACTCTACAGCCAGAGCACTGAGATCATCAAACCAGCTGCTTCTGGCTGTTCCCAGGGCTCGACTCAGAACTCGTGGAGATAGAGCTTTTTCAGTGGTGGCCCCAAAACTGTGGAACAGCCGACCTTATCAGGTAAGAGCTGCACAAGCACTAGAGCACTTTAAAACGCTGCTAAAGACTCATCTTTTCACTTTGGCATTTAGTTCCAGTTAGGCAAGTTGTCTTGGCCTCTTTTATTTTGTTCTTAATCCTTTGTGATTCTTGGTTTCATGGCCAGATAGCGCTGTGGAGTTTGAATGAATGAATGAATGAATGAATTTATTTTCGGATAATACAGTACAGGTTAAAAGAAACTGTATAATATAACAACAAGCTCAAATTAGACAAAGACTCCTTCTACTAAACAATTCCACGTGAGTTATCCGAAATGGGTGATGGCTGAAGCCGCAGCTTATATTGCTCACCCATATTCCATCCAAGAATTCAAAGAAAAAAGAGTAAACAAGACAAGAGTGATTACAATTTAGAACAAAGCTAAGACAAAGTGTGACTGAGAGAAAAAAAAAAAAAAGAAAACTAAGCTAAGCTAAGTTAAGCGGTTACTATTCAAGACAAATCTAAGACAGAATGTCACAGAGAGAGAAAAAAAAAAAAAAAACTAAGCTACAACACAACACAGGCTGGATATGTCAAGCCTTATGTGAGTTTACATGTCGTCTTGTAAATATGTTTGGAGTATTTCTTCCTTTAGTTCTTGTTTAAATTGTCCAAGCGTTGTACATGATTTTAATTCAGGTCCATAATCGTCCCATAATCTGACTCCTTGCACTGAAATACAGTGTTGCTTGGTGGTTGTTCTCACTGTAGGCTTTTGAAATATACATGTTCCTCTGAAGTGATATCGTTTCTCCCTTGTTTGGAACAACTTTTGGATATTTGTGGGCAGTGATAAATTCTTCACTTTGAACATTATTATTGCGGTTTTAAAGTCAACCAGATCTTTCAACTTGAGAGTTTTTTGTTTAAGAAAAAGTGGGTTTGTTGGTTCCCTGTAAGCTGCTTTGTTTATTATTCTAATAGCTCTCTTTTGAAGCATAAAGAGTGGATATATGTTTGTTTTGTATGTATTTTCCCATACTTCATTACAATATGTCATGTATGGGAGTATTAATGAATGATACAAGGTGTATAGTGTGGGTTGATTCAGCAAATATTTCACTCTGTGTAATATTGCAATTGATTTGGAAACTTTACCTTTGATATAATTAATATGTGACTTCCAACACAGTTTGTTATCAATTATTACTCCAAGGAATTTAGTTTCAGATACCCTTTCAATCTCTACACCATTTACACTGAGTTTGGGTACTGGATTGTTGTGATGGTTGTTAAAGACTATAAATTTTGTCTTACTTAAATTGAGCGTTAATTTGTTTGAATCAAACCACAGTTTAAGCTTTCCTAATTCCTTCCCGAGTGTATCCAGAAGTTGTTCCAAATTGTTTCCACTGCATAGCAGATTAGTGTCATCGGCAAACAATATTAAGTCCATTTTTTCTGAGACTTTACATATATCGTTTATATACATATTGAATAATAATGGTCCCAAAACTGAACCCTGTGGGACTCCACAGGTGACCTTCAGCAACTCTGAGTTTTTGTTGCTAACACATACATACTGATATCTATTCTTTAAGTAACTACTTAACCAGGACAGTGCTACCCCTCTAATACCAGAATTTTGTAGTTTATTTAATAATAAATTATGATCTACTGTATCAAATGCTTTTTTAAGATCTAGGAATACTCCAACTGAATACTCTTTATTTTCAATGGCTGTTGATATTTTTTCTGTAAATTCCATTAGGGCATATGCAGTTGTCCTCTTGTGTCTGAACCCATATTGCTGCTCACATAATAAATCATTCTTCAGTATGAAGTTGTCAATTCTCTCATAGAATATTTTTTCAAGTATCTTGGAAAATTGCGGTAATAGTGAAATTGGTCTATAGTTTGAGAGTTCCCCTCTGTCGCCCGTCTTGTATATCGGAATTACTTTAGCTATTTTCATTGCATTGGGAAATATACCTGATTGGAGAGACAGGTTGCAGATATACGTCAGTGGTTTTACTATGCATTCGATAACAGTTTTGACTAGTAGCATGTCGATACCATCACAGTCAGTAGATGTTTTACTTTTGAACGATTTAACAATTTCAATGACCTCTCTTTCGTCTGTGTTCTTTATGAAGATGGAGTCTTTTACAGCAGTGTTATTGCATATTGTATCACCTGTTGGCACCGTAGTGGGTATTTCTTGGGCCAGTTTAGGTCCAATGTTAACAAAAAAATTATTAAATTCATCTGCAGGTGAAGCAATATTCACACTCTGAGTCGTTTTATTATTTTTTGGAATATTAGTTGGAATATTAGTTTCTGTGTCACAGTTCTGCGACTGTCATGTGACATGGCCTTAAACCATAATAAATCCACAGCTGTACTAAATATTCCACCTCACAAGGTGGTAGATATGTACAACTTACTGCTCTTGCCTTGGAGGACCAATGGCCCCCAAACACCCCCCCTCCCAAAATCTCACGTCTGGGACACCAGAGAAGAAGGGTTTGTAAACAAATGTCGATGTGTGGCATTGCAAGACGGAGGAGGCATTTGCTCCCAAATTTGCTAACTATGGTTCTAAAAAGAGATTATTTAGCTTATGAAGGTAAATATCTACATTTTGTTATAACAGAGGGTGGGCAAAGCTGGTTGATGTTCACTTGCCATCGACCCTAGCGCCATGTGACTGGACAGAACAATTGCGCCAGTTCCATGTCGTCATATAAGATAGATTGCGGCAGAATAAAAGCGAAATTGAGGTGGGAATAATCATAATAGTTTTTGGATGTGGGAGAGAAAACGAAAATGACAGGGAGAAGACAAAAGTAATGGCCAGGATGCCGCGAAAGCGAGCCACCTGGCCAGCCATAAATAACAAATGCCTTTGTTTGCTTACATTGTAACTGATTTTCTGGTTCATATACTTTGTAGAAAAGATAACAAAATGCCCAAAACAACAAACGGTGACAAAAAACGAAACCATTCTTTGTGTAAATATGTCCAAAGTCCACTTCTGACTGAATGTTATGTAATCTGATATGGCTGCCGTGGCATTATGCAAATTAGATGCGTAAATTTACTCCTATCTCAAACTTTGGATCATATTCTACATCTTTCTAATTGACAGTAAGCCATTATCTCTTACCACTTTCAAGTTATAGCTTTGGAAATCTCTGACATCTGAACTGAATATTTTCTTGAAAAAACCTTGACCATTAGAGAGGGTGGAGGCTGACGGCACAACAGAGCGCCACAGACATTCATAAGGTTAATTACCACTAATATTTTTTTTAAATTTATTGTATTTATAACTGCTTTTATTTTAATTCTTAGCATTCCAATCCTTTTATGTTTACATGGTTGTATTTTATTACCTTTTGTTGTGAATGGCCCTTTTCTAGGGCTACTGAAGGACACCAAACGCACACTGTGGTTTCTGCACATTTATTAACATAAAGACAGACACGAGCGTTAACATACAAAAAGTAAATTATAAGGTGCATGACGCTAACAAACAAGTACAACATGGTAAATGATGGAGAAGAGTGGAGCTCGACGTCTAGGGGCACACGAAGCCAGGCAACGCCTGGCCAGAGGCGGAATCCAGCCAGAGCACTACCGAAGGCAGCGGGGCTCACGGCTGGAAATAAGGGAAGCACATACCTGGACGAAGCTACCCACCTCTCTTCAACAGCGGCCCCAAACACACTCAGGATGAAACACTCCGCTCCTGACGATGGGGTAACATGGAAGAAGGACACGTCAAACCCCAGAGGTTTGCCGTTCCCTTATATGCAATACATAATTAGACAAAGGTGTGGATCCACGAGTAACAGATTGATGGCAGCTGTGCAGCTCTGAACAGTTTAACAGCCAGAAGCTGCACAGTGCTGTCAAACTAAAACATAACCGGAAACCATAAAGATTACAGAACCCAAAATGTACATAATAATACTACAAATGCAAAATGGCAAAATTAAAAACAGGAACAAAACACAACAGACAAGAAAACAAGGAACAAGTGGACAGAAAAACAATAAACTAGACCAGAAACTGGGCATGCCCAACGCCCCCGTGCCACAGGATCATGAGAGTGCCCCCCCCCCCCAGTGGGTGGAAACCAGAGACTCCAGGGCAACATCAAAAGAAAAACAAACCCTCCCCACACAGAAGACCCTCCCCTCCAACAAGAGCAAACTAAAACAAAAAGTTCATTGTCCTTGGCAGGGATTACACATCTCATAGGCAAAGAGAAAATGAGAACTATGCATTTTCAGCAAAAAATCTCTCAGAAAAAAACATTGCATCTATAGAAAAACACATAGTATGAAACAAACCAGAAAAATAACCCACCCTGGGGGGGATGAGGGGGAACCCAGGCATGGAGGGACCAAGACAAAAACAAACAACAAAAGCAAACCAAAAGAAAACACCCAAAATCCACAACCTGAACACTGCAGTGGCCCAGACTCCAGGGCCCTCGGACGGAGGCTAAGGCAGTTTGGGTGGCCTACCAGAGTCCTAAAACCACCGAAGTATAGGGCAAAAGGCGTCCAGTGGCCGCCCAGAGTACCAGAACCACCTGACCGGATGGCAAAACCCGTCAGGTGGCCTCCCAGAGTACATAAGCCACTGGTCGGCCAAGCACAACATGCTTCCCTCCAGGTGGCAGCAGCTGGAACCCAAGCTCCCAGCGACTCACCTAGTCATCAGCATGGGGAATGCGGAACAGGCACAGTGGAGGATTGGCCTCCAACAAAAGCTGCTGGCCAACATTGGGGACCGGCGATGGTGGTGGTTAGCCAGTGAGGGGGCTGGACGAGGGAAGAGGCTGAGCCGTAGGGACCTCCGGCAAGGACGGGGAGTCCCTGACAACCTCACGTTGAGGCACGGCACCCATGGCGGACCCGGACTGGGGCGGCGCACCCACAGTGGCCCCGGGCTGGGACGTAGCACAACACCCAGGTTGACCCGCAAGAGCACCAAGCCAAGGAGGCGGTCAACTAATGGGACCCCAGGCTGAGGCACTGCACCCACAGTAGCCCTGGACTGAGGCGTGACTGCACCTGCGGAGGCCCTGGACTGGAGTGTAGCTGCACCTGCGGAGGCCCAAGAGTGGGGTGTAGCTGCGCCCGCAGAGGCCCCAGATTGGGGCATAGCTGCACCCACGGAGGCCCCGGGCTGGGGCGTAGCTGCACCCATGGAGACCTCAAATGGAGGGAGAGCAGCACCCACGGAGATCTCAAACGGAGGGGGAGCAGCACCCACGGACACCTCAAACGGAGGGGGAGCAGCACCCACGGAGACTTCGAATGGAGTGGGAGTAGCACCCATGGAGACCTTGAACAAAGGGGGAGCAGCACCCACAGAGACCTCAAACAGAGGGAGAGCAGTACCCACGGAGGCCCCCAACAGGGGTGCAGCACCCACGGAGGCCTCGGACGGAGGGGGAGCAACACCCAAGGAGATCTCAAGAGAAGGCTTACGCACACAAAACACAGACACCGGGTCAGAGTCACCGGCAGTAGTGGAGCCCAGCGAGGAGAGCTCAGGCACAGTGGACAGCTGTATCCAGCCTTCCCCACCAAGAGTCAGGCAAGATTTCTCTAAGACAGATAACGTGAAAACAAAAAGAGAACTTGCCTGAGCTCAAGCTCCACTGCCGTCCAGGACTCCAGCGATCCAGGCTGGGGCATCTCAGCCTTCGCCGTCTGGGAATCTCTACCCGGAACAGCCACCTCTGGGGAAGGAAAGGGAAAACACAATGGAGAAAAATCACCCGGCAGCAGTGGAGCCTGGTGAGAAGATTTCAGGAGCAAAGGACATCCACAACTGTTTCTCGTCACCCCGAGCCAGACAAGAATTCTCAAGACCTGTAGGTGCAAAAACAGAACTGAGTACTTGCCTGGACTCGAGGTCCACCGCCATCCAGGACTCCGACTACTCTGCTGAGGTGACCCCTGCAGCAGGCATGGTGGTGGATGGTGGTGGATGCTGTCTGCAGACCTCCATTTGTGGCGCCCGACGCAGGTGGCTCTTCCGGCATGGAGGCTGGAACTGGAGGTCATCTCAGCACTGGCACAAAGTCCCATGCAGCTGAACACCGGGGACATTGCATTGTCAACACTGGTTTCAGGTCATGAGGACCTTTTGTTCCAGATCTCAATTACTCCGTTTCTTATTTGTTCCTGAATTTCTTTGGATCACAGCATTATGTCTAGCTTTTGGTCTACTTCACTTTGTCAGGCAGGTCCTATTTAAGTGATTTCTTGATTGAGAACAGGTGTGGCAGTAATAAGGCCTGGGTGTGGCTAGAGAAATTGAACTCAGCTTTCCAAAGATGTGATAAACCACTTTATGTTTTAACGGGGGGGGGGGGGGGGGGGGCTGTCACTTTTTCACACATGGCCATGTAGGTCTGGATTTTTTTTAACCTTTAATTATAAACACCTTCATTTAAAAACTGCATTTTGTGTTTACTTGTGTTATCTTTGTCTAATATTTAAATTTGTTTGATGATCTGAAACATTTAAAGGTGAAATATAGAAGATTTTCATGAAAACAAAGATTTTTAAAAAATAATACTGCAACAAAGCATTTAGAAACATGCACAATGTAAGTCTTAATGTAAAAAAATAGATATTTTAAATTAGATAAATTAGATAAAAAATTAGATATATTCAATATTCTAAAAATTAGAATATTGAAGAAAAAAATATTTTGTAATTTTTGGCGGACCAACAATAATATAAGTATTTACATCCAGCAGCAAGAGAAAGACAAACACGGAAGTCCAGTGAGGATGTCACAGCCAATAGCATCACCAGCTTGATGTTATGTGCCACGTCTCGTTTTGGGTTGTTGGGATATGATAGAAAAATTCCATATGATCTATACTATTGGTATTAATAATGTATTATATTTGAGAAGCATCATACCTTTCATATGCCATGTTTAATGTTTATATGTGCATTCCATATAGGATAAGTTTATGTATTCTTGGCCTGTTTCTGTGAGCAATTTCAGTGAGTTCAGACTGAGGATCAGTACATGCGTAAGGAATGATCTAAGCCATTTATTATAATCTCTTTGACATGTCCTGTTTCGGGTCACAGGAATGCACAGGAACTCCTCATCTTATAGATTAGTGTTTCATGGACATTCTGTTAGTTTTATGGATCTCATGCCTTCATGACCCATGTCTCCAGAGTGTCTGACGTCCGCCTGGATAAGCTCGGTTATCAGGACTGTTCCGTTCTGTCCCTCCCCTTATCCTCATCCTCCCTCTCCTTTTTCCTACCTACCTATCAGACTTAGAAGAATGGATCCTGTAGAGATTTTAGGTGTGTCTGAATGTCATGCCTTGTAACCTCTCCCCCAAGGTGGCCAATGGGGTGATTGCTTATATTTTTGTAATAAATGTACATAAATTCACTTTCCGCCTGATTACTTGACTTTGAATAATTTAAGCTCAAAATTATTCTAACATTTTGGTGTCCAAACAGCGGATCCATATATCTCCATCTTTCCGGCACCTCTGCTTGATCTCAGTAAGTGCACAGCTGATAAAAAGACCTCCCCAGGCTGAGTGAAAAAAAAAAAGGCTCAGTGTTACTGCAGTGAAGGCATTTCAGACCGGGGCGCTGGAACTGACTGGGTGACGGATCTGAGAATCCTATAGGCGGCTTGAATGTAAGTACATTTGTTGCTGTTTATGGATAAAAGATAGTGAGATTCCCTGGACCAATCGTACACTGCAAAATACTGAAAGGAGTGAAACTAGCGGCCTGAGTGCTGAGTTATTTTATCCACGGGGAACGATCTCATAATAATCCCTTGGGAGGAATGAGGTTTTTCCTCTCCAAATGGTGAATGATATTGCAAGACCCGGGGTGATTCTTAGAAATCCGCCACTCTCTATGGTCTAAGTAAGTGCAGTGGAGGTGCCGGAAGTTTGCATGCAAAGAAAAAAGGGAAAAATTTGCGGTCTTTTAACCACAGACATTTAATGTCCTTTGGAAAAAAACACGTGATCCCAGAGAAGTAAAATTTCGGGGACAGATCGGTGCCTCTTGTGACCACTTCTGCTTATGGTCCAGGGTTTGGGCCTTCAGCATTCTTGGGGAGGTTGCGTGAACCCCGAAGGGAAAAGGTTTTTTCACAGAAGATTTGTGCCCTTACCGGGTCTGCATTATTGCCCATGGGACTTCCCCCGCTACGGTGAGCTATTGCAAGATGCCGGGGGAGGAAGTCTTACTTTGGGCTTTTGGCACACAGCAGAGGGGTGAACGTGACCGTTGAAATATTTTATTACTATATTATTACTTAATATTATTAAGTTACTGCAGTCTGGGTTGTTTTGTCTCTGTGTAATCTGCTCCGGTGTGTAAAAAAAAAAAAAAGTGAGAGTTCTCCGCGGAGGCGGAAGGAGCAGGTTGTAAAACTGTTGTTTGTGATTTTTTTTTAGCATAAAAGGATTGATTAGTTGATTGTTATTCTTTTGAGAAGTGTTTAAATTTATAGTTATTTGAAAATAGTAGCTTTGAGCAAAAACAGTGGACTGGTGTTGTGTTTTTATGGCAGAGTAAAAAAAAAAGGGAGCTTCACGCTGTAGTGACAGTGTAGAGGGTTGCCATGTGTGCGATTTCTCCGCTAAGAGTTGCCAGTTCCGGAGATTAATTGAAGTAATTCTCATGCTGTTTTGGGTTTTGGCATGAACCTAACAGTCTTTATTGTATGACCTTGTGGAGATAATGCAAAAGAGAAAATTTCTGTGGGCCCTGTTTTGTCTGTGTGTATATGTGTGTCCTTGACAGAGAAAAAAAGAAGAAAAAAAACCAGACAGACAGAGAGAGAGAGAGAGAACTTGGGTAAAAAACAGAAAAGGCTGTGTAGCTACTGATTTGTGTGTAAAAACTTGGTAAAAGGGAAGAGAAAAAAAAATCTATATATGGGTATTTTTTGCAGAGTTTTGGGGGTTTACTTTTTCTTTCAGTCTAACTTTGTGGGTTTCACTCTAATGTTGTGTACGTGATGAACTATTTACATATTTTTAAAGCCAATATTTTCATTCCTTCCAGTTTTTTTTCTTTGGAAAATAAAAAATATTAAGCTATTTTTATTCAATTTTTTGACATATCACTGACTTTTCTTTTTTTCTTTGACTGAAGCATAACAGTGCACTTTACAGGGAAAAAGGACGCAGGACTGACGTTCTCCTTGCCCCTGCCAAAACAAAACCAGCCTCTGAGACCCAGCCTCGTCACTGTGAGTGCTCTCCCCCCATCGACATCAAAGAGGCGGCTGAACATCTAAGTACAAATGCTTGCATCTTAATCAATGCTATAAGCATGACAATGATGAGATTAACTGAACATTACAATATCATGCTGTCACTTAAAAATGCCTAATCACTGAAGGCTTTATGTATACCCTATATTACATGATTCAAAGTATAAAGGTTCAAAAGAGATTGATAATTAATGTGTTTGTGCATATTACCAGAGACTACTGATTATCAAACAGAGGTCTTGGTAATTGTATGTCATATTGTTGCTTTGTTTAAATAATACTATACTCACTTTTTAATAAATGACATATGCAATCTTATTCACATTTTGACCCTAGGCCTGTCCATGTAAAAAAAAAGAGGGGGATAGAACGCAAGAGCAGGATCTGAGACAGTTCATGCTGTGACTTTTTCCCTCCTAAAAGAACACAGCAAGATGAGAATGATTTTTTTTTTTTTAGTATCGGGAAATGGTAAATTAAAAAAAAAAAAAACACGCATTGTGGTCCTGCACCATAAATTTCTGAAAACAGAGAATAGGCCTGCATTTCCAGTTACTAATTCTAACTGCTGCATTGGTTTAAGGCTTCTAACATATGATACTGTCCTAAACTAGTGATTACCCATGTAAATTGGTAAAACATTTACTGATTCACAGAGTATTTAGCGAATACTTGCTGTGAATACCAAAAACACATTCAAATTGTGGAAGCTTTAGGTGTAATTTAAAGGTTTTTCTGCTATTCTTCATTCTTCATTTTACAATAGAAAAGGGAAAGCATTCACAATTTTTTTTTCTTTTTCACTAGGAATTAGATTTGTCAAATTAACAAGGAATCATAACATCACCATTACCTTTCAATTTAATAAATCCTTGGTGACATATGCAATATGTAATAAAATAATAAAAAAACAATAATTCACTTGTGGTTCTTAACATTACACGTTATAACAAACAACTGGGATAAACATTTAAGGGACACAAAAAATAATGATGATCACTGGAACATTAGTAAAATCAATTTATGAGTTGATAAAATTTGCACTCCTGTTGATGTAAATACTGAAGGTGCATACGGGAAGCCATCAGGCGTTCCCAAAATTTTTCTTTGCAGGATGGCACCGACATTTGATCTTTGTGGGAGATGGGAGGAGGCCGGATGGTGTGTGTGTGTGACAGGCTCATTGGCTGGAGGGACCACAGGGGGAAGGACCTCTCAGTTGACAAACATTTTTTGAAGCAAAGTAGAACAAGTGACATTGCAAATGACATAAAGCATAACAATTTAAATGACTCTGACTTTAAAAATGTAGTGTTCATATGACTTCACACTGCAGGATACATCTGATGCCACTCACCACATAATGATGTGACAATATCACATTTCAGAAATAAGATAAGATAAGATAAACCTTTATTAGTCCCACAACGGGGAAATTCCAGGATTGCAACAGCACAGGGATAGCAACACTCAGAGCAACAATCAGAAGGCAAGAAAAAACAACATCTAGTAAACATATGTCCATATTACTATAAATGTATATATAGAGACACACAGTGCAGAGCATTATGGCTGGTGAATGTGCAGCAGAAAGTCTAAGCTCTCTCTCCGCGGATGCAGCGGGCCAGCTGGAAGTCTTTGGGCATGATGGTGACCCCCTTAGCGAAGAAGAGACCACCAGGTGGGCCTCGCTGGTCTCCTGCAGAGCCATGACGGCGAAGCTCAGGAAACGCAGTACGGTCTTGAAGTCCTGAGCGATCTCCCTCACCAGGCGCTGGACGGGCAGCTTACGGATGAGCAGCTCCGTGGATTTCTGGTAGTGACGGATCTCTCTCAGAGCCACGGGCCTGTGACCTGTGACGGCGAGGCCTCTTCACTCTGCCGGTGGCCGGAGCGCCTCTCCGAGCAGCCCTGGTGGCTAGCTGTCTCCTGGGGGGCTTCTTCCTCCAGTAGATTTTGTGGGCGGTCTGCTTGGTTCTTGCCATCGCTCTTTATTATTCTGTCTTATATTTCTTTCACGCCGCCTAAACTCCAGCCCGGCACCCGCGTCGTTTTCGCTACAGCTCCCGGTATGTCGAGTTTCCCATTAGCACCAGGCGGCGGCCAAGTGCTAGCTAGCACTAGCTCCTCCCCGCTGTAATGTCTCCCGCTGCAAACCGTGGCTCTGTCCGCCGACCCGGGAGACTCCCGGGGCGATCCGTGCGTCCGTGATATATATACAGAGTGAAAGGTGTAGAAAGAAGAAGGAAGATTAAAAAAAAGGCTGTTGCAACAGGCAGCCCACTCGTGTGGCGCCGCCGGTCCGGCGGAACCGGAACCGGAAATGTGACAGTAATAAGGAATGTGTTTTCCCGGTGCTCAGCCGTGGCCGAGCTGGGCCTCGGGACTACAGTCCACCCCATAATTTACCAAGGAATGTATAAAATGAGGCATTCCTTGTACAAAATTAAGCCAAATTCTAATTAGGCAAAATGTCCACCTTTCCATTGACTGAAGGAGTGTGATACAACCTTTCACAAGGATGCACTTACACAAATTCAATCTGTCTGTTCCTCATTTTGAAGGAGCAGTACTACTCACAAATTTTCATCTAAATTAACTGTGTAACACATAAAAGTGGTAGCATGCTTCCTTCCAGTAAAAGACACTACCCATCAAGCAAATACTCTGTAACTTTGCTGCATGTGCGTCTCCATGCATCAAAAGGGGGGTATCAAAGAAATAAGCAAAAAATAATTAGCAATCCTCAGAAAAATAGATAATACATAAAAATTATCAATAGATGATCAATAATGAAGAGAAAAATATAAATGAAACTGCTTGGTAATGAAATCACAACATTCAATAGGAGAAGTTAAAAGTTACATCAATAAATTTCCAGATATTTAAGGAAATATCTGTAGATTATTGTAAAGGAAATATCATGTTTATAAGGAACAAGGTAAACTGATAAGGAAGAAAACCATGCAAATATATGAGAAAAGTTCCAAATGTCTAAGGAAACTCCAACTTGTGCTGAATTTATGTTTACTGTGGAACTTGATTTAGAATCTACTACAAAGGCAATACAGATTCTTACTCAATTAAGGGAACAATGCCTTAGGGAACTCAAAGCAAAATAATTTGATCTTCCCTGCATAAACTTAGTTGTTTTTTTTTTTTCAACACCTTTGCATGGATCTCATTGAACTAAATAAGAGTGAAGGTAAAAAAAAAAATGTTTAGAAATTATTTACACACTTATTGAATATACAAAGGCTTTACCCTACACTAATTTAAATATTGCTACTTATTGTTTTAACTAAAACAATATCAAGATTTAAAATAGCTGAAATGATTTACTTAGATAATGGAAATGGAATACACTTTGTAAAGCAAATCATGTCACATTTAAGTGCAGTTCCTAAATTATTAGTACCAAACACTTATCTAGGGACCACTTAGCTTACCATCAACAATTTACAAGATTAGTATAATATTCAAATAAGAAAATAGGGAGACTGTGAATGACAAACCCTATTATTGAAGCCATTTAACTTAGGTGATGAGGAAGGGTTTCTGGATTATATGCAAAGAATGACAACTGCCAGCAATGTCATCCATACTGCCCTTCCTAGGAGGGACCATGTGACGAAGGAACCATGGGAGGTGCACCCATCCCTTGAGCAAACTAGGGGATCTGGTCATCAAAGGAAACTGGACCAAAACTCCCTGGCAAGGACAGCACAAAGGTTATCCTGCTGACCTAAACAGCCACGGAAAGCGAAGGACGTGACACTTGGGTGCATCTATGTCACAACTCGCCGCTCCTTGTCATCCCCCTCAGCTGTGCGCACACCTGTGCCTCGTCAATCACGGGCTATTTAGCCCACTCGGCCCAGAGCATTGGTCTGGAGCCGTCTGTGTTTCTACGCACTCAAACCCTCAGCAGGATTGTCTCTTCCCGTCCTGCCGATCTTCTCTACAGCACGTAAGCTGTTTTACCACTTACCTGTCTACCAGCCTCTCCCCTGTGCACAGGTGGATTCCCTGGTGGCGGATTCTCCCGTCTTCGCCATCCCCTCTCTCCTCATCTCCACGCCTCGTCGTGCGCGCAGCAGGGTGCTGTCTCCCAGGCCGAAGATCCTTAGCCAACGCCAGCCACCTTCCCACCTGCAAATAAGCATCACTCAGTATATCTCTCCCGTGTGGTGAAGCCAGCTCATATTTCTGTCGTTTGCTCTTCCCATAGGGTTGCCTGGCTGCACGGCGTGCTGTTCTGTTCCCGACACTCATCGTTCACCCACACTCCATATACTTATCACATACACGCACCCAAACACCCCTTGCTGCTGAATAAAGCTATTGAATCTTCCCTGAGCCTGCGTGCGTGTTTCCTGGGCCGATAATTATGTCAGTACGGCTCCAGCAGGGCGGCCCAGCGGACAGCGGGCTCGCACGCCGTCTTTCCACCCTTGAGGCTCGGGTGGATTTGATAGCTCATCAGCAGCAAGTAATATTAAATCAATTGAACACAATAACTCACCGGTTGGACCGTCTGGACCCCCAGCAGGCGTTGCCCCTGGCTCATCATGGCGGATCAGCTTTGGCTATCCCCACGGCAGGCCAGCCTAGCTCAGGAGCACCGACCCGGCTCACTCCGATCCCTACTTCCGCTCGTTTCAACGGGAAGCTCGGTGAGGCGCGGGGGTTTATCTTACAATGTGAGTCGGTGTTCCTGCGCGTTCCCGGGGATTTCCCCTCTGACCATAGCCGAATTGGTTACATGGCTAACCTTTTGAAGGGGCAAGCGTTAGCTTAGGCTTACGCCGTCATGTCGAAGCCCAGCTACGCAAACCTCTCCTACGACCAGTTCGTGCGGGACTTCCTCGAGGTGTTTGACCACTCGCGTTGTGACAGCGTCCTCACCGACTGGCTCCTTAGCCTCCAACAGGGCAGCCGGTCGGCGGCAGATTACGCTGTTGACTTCCGGGTGGTAGCGGAGGAGGTTGGCTGGGGCGAGGCATCTCTCTGCAGCATCTTCCTCCGCAGCCTCAGTTCTGGTCTGCGGGATGAGTTGGCCAGCCGGGACCTTCCAGGGCGACTGTCCGAGCTAGTCTCCCTCACCATTAGCCTAGATAATAGGCTGCGGGAGCGGGCCGCCGAGCGGAAGTCTATCAGCCACCCGCGCGGATTCTCCGCCCGCACCTCTCAGTCTCGCCCCCTGGCGTTACCCGCTCCGGAGTCCGCCGATGAGCCGGAGGCAATGTTGGTTGGGCGAACCAGGCTCCCCCTAGTGGAGAGACAACGCCGCCGGGAGCTGGGCTTCTGCATGTATTGCGGAGGCGATCAGCATACCGTGGAGCAATGCCCGGTCAAGCCAAACGGGGGGGTCCGCGAGTCACTGTAGGGGGCCTCGCGGACACCAACCGGCCGAATCCCCTCTCCAACTGCTCCTTGCCCATTAGGTTCTGCCACAACTCCACCGGGCACCTCACTCACGCACTGGTGGACTCGGGGGCAGAGCAAAGCTTCATTTCCAAGAGCCTGGCAACCCGTTTGGGCATCCCCTGTCAGCTGTTGTCAGCTCCCCTTAACCTTGTCACCCTTTCTCGCTCACCCTTGGGAGTAGTGACACATCGCACCAGGCCGGTGCCAATTATTGTATCAGGCAATCACCGAGAGGACCTTAGCCTGTACGTCCTGTCATCTTCAGCAGCCCCCGTCATCCTGGGTTACCCGTGGCTGCGCCTTCACAATCCTGTGCTCGACTGGCAATCCGGGAGTGTCCTCTCGTGGAGTTCTTTCTGCATGGGCACCTGTCTTCAGTCTGCGGCTTGTGCCCCATCCTCTCCTCCGCCTGCTCCTGTCTCCTCTCCTCCGGACCTCACCCTGGTGCCCCCGGAGTTCCATGACCTGAGGCTCCTGTTCAGCAAGTCCAAGGCGATGTCTCTTCCTCCTCACCGTCCGTATGACTGTGCCATAAAACTCCGCCCGGGGGCGCCGTTACCATCTAGCCGCCTCTACAGCCTTTCTGCCCCTGAACGTGAGGCTATGGACACTTACATCAGGGAGTCGCTCAGTGCTGGGATCATTCGGCCCTCCTCGTCCCCACTAGGTGCCGGCTTCTTCTTCGTCTCCAAGAAGGACGGTTCCCTGCGCCTGTGCATCGACTTCAGAGCCCTCAACGGCATCACGGTGAAAGATAGATACACCCTGCCTCTCATGGACACTGTCTTCCACTCCCTCCAGGGGGCCACCTGGTTCACCAAGCTGGACCTCCGCAGCGCTTACCATCTCGTCCGGATCCGGGAGGGCGATGAGTGGAAGACGGCCTTTCGGACGCCCAACGGCCACTTTGAATACCTAGTTATGCCATTCAGGCTCACCAACGCCCCCGCCGTCTTCCAGCGGCTCATCAACAATGTCCTGCGAGATTTCCTAGGGATCTTCGTCTTCGTGTACCTTGACGACATCCTCATCTTCTCCAGGTCTCGGCAGGAGCACCAGGTCCACGTGAGGCGGGTTCTGCAGCGGCTGTTGGAGAACAGACTTTACATCAAAGTGGAGAAATGTGAATTTTATGCCAAGACCACCTCTTTCCTGGGTTTTGTCATCTCCCATAACCAGATCCTCCCCGACCCCGCCAAGGTTAAAGCGGTGGTCGAGTGGCCTACTCCTACCTCCAGGAAACAGGTACAGCAGTTTATCGGTTTTGCCAATTTCTACCGTTGCTTTGTTCCCAACTTCGGCGCCATCGTCACTCCCCTGACCCGCCTCACCTCACCCAAGGTGCCCTTCCAGTGGACCGAGGAGGCAGAGACCGCATTCGAGACCCTGAAGACGGAGTTCTCTTCCTCATGGGTCCTAACCCAGGTGGACCCCGCGCTGCAGTGCCTGGTAGAGGTGGACGCATCTGACACGGGGGTGGGGGCGGTGCTTTCCCAGCATTCACCGGTGGATGGAGTCAAGCGGCCCTGCGCCTTCTTCTCCCGGCGCCTGTCAGCAGCCGAGCGCAACTATGACGTCGGCGACAGGGAATTGCTGGCTGTTAAGCTCACGCTGCAAGAGTGGCGTCACTGGCTGGAGGGGGCAGCTCAGCCTTTCATGGTCTGGACGGACCACAAGAACCTGGAGTATTTGAGGTCAGCCAGATGCCTGAACATCCGCCAGGCGCGCTGGTCTCTGTTCTTTGCTCGGTTCCGGTTCACGATCACCTATCGTCCAGGCTCCAAGAATGGGTTGCCCGACACCCTGTCCAGACAGTTTGCCCCTGAGACCTCGGAGGAGCTGGATCACACCATCCTGCCCAGCTCGTGTGTTGTGGGGGTGGTTTCCTGGTCCATCAGGGACAAGATCCGCAGGGCGCAGGAGACCAATCCGGATCCTGGCGCGGCCCGGATGGGAGGCTCTTCGTTCCATCGGCAGTGCGGGGGGATGTCATTCACTGGGCCCACACGTCCAAGCTCGCCTGTCATCCCGGCATCTCCCGACTGGTGGATCTCCTTCAACGCTCTTTCTGGTGGCCCGGTCTCCAGAAGGACGTCGCCAATTACGTCCGGGCCTGCCCCCAGTGTGCTACTAGCAAGACTCCGAATCCCCCCCCCCCGTGGGCCTACTCCAGCCCCTGCCGGTCCCGGCCAGGCCCTGGTCACACATCGCCCTGGACTTCGTTACTGGTCTCCCTGTCTCCAACTCCTACGACACTGTTCTGACCATTGTGGATCGATTCTCCAAGGCCGCCCACTTTGTGCCACTCTGGGGTCTCCCTTCGGCACGGGAGACGGCCGACCTCCTTGTTCAACATGTGGTCAGACTGCACAGGATCCCAGTGGACGTCGTATCCGATCGGGGGCCCCAGTTCGTGTCCCAAGTGTGGAGGTCTTTTTGCAATGCCCTGGGGACCACGGTGAGTCTCTCCTCCGGTCACCACCCTCAATCCAACAGGCAGTGTGAGCACGCCAATCAGGAGCTGGGGGCTGTCCTGTGCTGCGTCACCTCCTCCAACCCATCTTCCTGGAGCTCCTACCTGGCCTGGGTGGAATATGCCCACAACACGACACGGTCATCGGCTACCGGGATGTCCCCCTTCCGGGCATTGTTGGGCTACAACCCCCCCTTGTTTCCCGAGCAGGAGAGTGAGTTGGCCATCCCTTCCATCCAGGCGCATCTGAGATGCTGCCGGAGCCTGTGGACCAGGGCGCGCGAGGCGCTTTTACGCACGGCGGCATGCGACAGCACCACGGCTAATCACCACAGGAGGCCGGCCCCCAGTTACCAAGTGGGCCAACAGGTCTGGCTATCATCCCAGGACATTAATCTTAAGGCCGAGAAGAGGAAGCTGGCTCCATGCTTCATCGGTCCCTTCACCATCTCCAAAATTGTCAACCCGATGGCTGTGCATTTGGCCCTCCCCCCCTCCCTCCGTGTGTGTCCCACATTTCATGTGTCTAAGATCAAGCCCGTGATCTCCGGCCCACTCTGTCTGCCCCCTAGGGCACCGCCCGCTCCCATGATGATCGACAGCCACCTGGCTTGGGGGGTTACATCCATCCTGGACTCCCGGCGTCGAGGTCGCGGGCTGCAATACCTGGTGGACTGGGAGGGATATGGCCCGGAGTGGAGATCCTGGGTGCGCTCTTCTTTTGTGCTGGATAGAGATCACATCACGGAGTTCCACCGGGCGCACCCGGATAAGCCAGCGCCAGGAGGCGCTGCTGGGGGGGGGAGTACTGTCACAACTCGCCGCTCCTTGTCATCCACCTCAGCTGCGCGCACACCTGTGCCTCGTCAATCACGGGCTATTTAGCCCACTCGGCCCAGAGCATCGGTCTGGAGCCATCTGTGTTTCTACGCACTCAAACCCTCAGCAGGATTCTCTCTTCCCGTCCTGCCGATCTTCTCTACAGCACGTAAGCTGTTTTACCACTTACCTGTCTACCAGCCTCTCCCCTGTGCACAGGTGGATTCCCTGGCGGCGGATTCTCCCGTCTTCGCCATCCCTTCTCTCCTCATCTCCACGCCTCGTCGTGCGCGCAGCAGGGCGCTGTCTCCCAGGCTGAAGATCCTTAGCCAACGCCAGCCACCTTCCCACCTGCAAGTAAGCATCACTCAGTATATCTCTCCCATGTGGGGAAGCCAGCTCATATTTCTGTCCTTTGCTCTTCCCATAGGGTTGCCTGGCTGCACGGCGTGCTGTTCTGTTCCCGACACTCATCGTTCACCCACACTCCATATACTTATCACATACACGCACCCAAACACCCCTTGCTGCTGAATAAAGCTATTGAATCTTCCCTGAGCCTGCGTGCGTGTTTCCTGGGCCGATAATTATGTCAATCTAATGTTTTACCCCACCTGAAACCTTCAACAAGAGACTGCTTTATATATATACAGTATATATTGTATACTTATTTGGGGAAAAAAAGGAAAACAACAAATGACTAACTGTGTCTCTATGCAAGTGTCAGCTGATGACTTGGCATCCAGTAATGACCTCTGCTAATAGAGAAGCAGACTGTTTGTTTATCATGACAAGGGAAAAAATACAAGGGAAGGAAAGGTGTGTTTAGTGTTGTTATCTCATCATCCTCATCATCCTCTAGTAATACTTAATATTGGTTATTAAGTCGTTCCATTGCTTTTACATTGTAGAGAATGTTTGCTCCTTAATAACATTAACAGCTAGGCAAAATATCTTTATTGCTAAAACAATGCAGCTACTACAGGCTGTTTGTTTTTTTTTAAGAGAGGCTATATGCAGAAATAACAGCAAACTTCATTTTGAATCACACCTGACACAACACATCACTCCACTGATTAGAAACATGATGACACTCCTTACTCTGCAAATGCAAGGTTAATTTCATCAGGGAACTCCTCTTTTTGAAGTGGGGATGTCTACTTTTCAACAGTTTAACACCCTCTGAGTATGCAATGGCTTACAGTGCGTCTCTCCCCTGTACTGCTACCCTGCTTGACCAATGAAGTGAGCAAGTGTTATACCAAGGATCTACATTGTCAAAGGTCATTGAGTCATTGGGCATAATCACATCTGGCTGGACACTGGGCAGATCTGTGTACCCCGTTTTGGCAACTGACCGTATCCTCATCATGTCGGCAGGGCAGGTGGGCAGGGTGAAGAGAGATGCTTTTCGACCACATGATGCCATTCATGAAGCATGAATGCAATTTCAGATGAAAAGTACAGGAGTGAGGTTTTGTTCATTGCTTCTTTGAGTGAGAGTAGAAGCAAAATACCTTAGGGATTAAAACACTTAATTGTAGACTACAATTATTTGCAAAATTATGACAAAGGATAGAATGGTCCTTGATTGACTAATTACCACCCATAGGGGTGTAGGCCCTATTATAGGAGATTATTATATTACTTCTATCCATGAAAATGATGCAAATGGTCATATTAATACCTTAGATACTCATAGAAGTTAGTGTTTCTCTTCATGGAAAAGTTACGTCATAAACTTGGTAATGATTTTTATAACTTAAGATTTTTCTTGTGAGTCCTTAATTTGATGGTGAGAGGGGCAATACTGGCCTGAGGATGTTTTTGAAGGTTGCAATGTAATTTAAAGCTGTTTATAAGACTGTTTCATAATATTTTCTATGTTCTTATTTGACACTGTCTGAGGTTACTTTTGATCACATCACACATATTCACTTTTGATATATTCTATACACGTTTTTCACTTGCAAAGACATATAACAGCATGTAAATTCTTACACATATCCTTATATTAATTCATTCACTTTATTAGTTTTCTTTTAATCCTGATGCTTTATTAAGCATCAAGGGGGGAATATGATAGAAAAATTCCATATTATCTATACTATTGATATTAATAATGTATTATTATATTTGAGAAGTATCATACCTTTCATATGCCATGTTTAATGTTTATATGTGCATTCCATATAGGATAAGTTTATATATTCTTGGCCTGTTTCTGTGAGCAATTTCAGCAAGTTCAGACTCAGGATCAGTACATGCATAAGGAATGATCTAAGCCATTTATTATAATCTCTTTGACATGTCCTGTTTCGGGTCACATGGACATTCTGTTAGTTTTATGGATCGCATGTCTTCATGACCCAAGTCTCCAGAGTGTCTGACGTCCGCCTGGATAAGCTTGGTTATCAGGACTGTCCCTTTCTGTCCCTTCCCTTATCCTCATCCTCCCTCTCCTTTTTCCTACCTATATATATCAGACTTAGAAGAATGGATCCTTTAGAGATTCTAGGTGTGTCTGAATGTCATGCCTTGTAACCTCTCCCCCAAGGTGGCCAATAGGGTGATTGCTTATACTGTATTTTTGTAATAAATGTACATAAATTCAACTTTCCGCCTGATTATTTGACTTTGAATAATTTAAGCTCAAAATTATTCTAACAGGTTGCTAGGTAGTGAATTATTCAGCTAAATACCTGAGTCTCAAGGCAAATGTCAGTTTCCCAATCGTTCTCAAGTATGGCATGACAAAGGAGCAGAATAAATATGGGTTCTGCTTTTGATGGCTATTGTCTGCTGAAGAGTCTCAAAGGGTTGAAAAGTCACACAGAGGTGACTTTTTTTCTTCTGACAGGTAAGCTAACCAGTGCTAGGTATGATGCTAACTAGCTCATTCATCTTCTGCTGCTAATCTGGTGGTTAGGGGCGCGGGGGGGGGGGGGGGGGGGCAGCAGTCTTAAGTTTATGTAACCATCCATCCATCCATCCATCTTCTACCGCTTTTCCGGAGGTCCGGGTCGCGGAGGCAGCAGCCCAAGCAGAGAAGCCCAGACCTCCCTCTCCCCAGCCACCTGCTCCAGCTCTTCAGAGGGGACACCAAGGCGTTCCCAGACTAGCTGGGAGACATAGTCTCTCCACCGAGTCCTGGGTCTGCCCCGGGGTCTCCTCCCAGTGGGACGTGCCTGAAACACCTCAAGTGGGAGACGTCCAGGAGGCATCCTAATCAGATGCCCATACCACCTCAACTGACTCCTTTCAATGTGGAGGAGCAGCGGTTCCACTCTGAGCCTCTCCCGGATGACTGAGCTCCTCACCCTATCTCTGAGGGTGAGTCCAGCAATCCTACGGAGAAAGCTCATTTCAGCCGCTTGTATCCGCGATCTCGTTCTTTCGGTCATTACCCAAAGCTCGTGACCATAGGTGAGAGTAGGAACGTAGATTGACTGGTAAATCGACAGCTTTGCCTTAGAACTAAGCTCCCTCTTCACCACAACAGACCGGTACAATGTCCGCATCACTGCAGATGCTGCTCCAATCCGTCTGTCGATCTCTCGCTCCATTTTCCCCTCACTCGTGAACAAGACCCCAAGATACTTAAACTCCTCCACTTGGGGCAGGAGCCTGTCCCCAACCTGGAGAGGACAATCCACCTTTTTCCGGCTGAGGACCATGGACTCGGACTTGGAGGTGCTGATTCTCATCCCAGCCGCTTCACACTCAGCGGCAAACCGTCCCAGCAAGAGCTGTAGGTCATTGCTGGATGAAGCCAACAGGACAACATCATCTGCAAACAACAGAGATGAGATCCTGTGGTTACCAAGCATGACACCCTCCATTCCCTGGCTGCGCCTAGAAATCCTGTCCATAAAAATTATGAACAGGACCGGTGACAAAGGGCAGCCCTGGCGGAGTCCAACTCTCACTGGGAATGACTCCGACCGAGTGTTGGCAATACGAACTAAACTCTCACAACGGTCGTACAGAGACCGAATAGCTCGTAACAACAAGCCCGATACCCCATACTCCCGAAGCACCCCCCACAAAAATCCACGAGGGACGCGGTCAAATGCCTTCTCCAAGTCCACAAAACACATGTAAACTGGTTGGGCAAACTCCCACGAACCCTCAAGAATTCTCGAGAGGGTAAAGAGCTGGTCCGATGTGGACCATTTATGTAACCAACTAAATTTTATTTCTGACATGTTTACATTATAATTATGAGTGTATAATAATATCAGCCAATATATGGCTTGGAATAGACCCCACTAACTGCTCCTTACCAAGCTGACACGTATGACAGGTTCATTATAATCAACATTTGCATCTATTGACATTGACATTGACATTGATTTTATTTGAACATTGTTAAAGAAAGAAAGAAGAGAGTTCAAAACACAACAAAAAAAAAACAAACCAAAAATAAAATGTTCAAAAGGAGTGGGAAGAAGCCAACGCTTATACAGTCCCACCCCTTCTCCACACCAAACAAATTACAGTATTACTCATAATCATCATTATCCCACAACCACATTCACCATAATACACCCATAGTCAAATTATACAACAAAAATGACACAACAATGACAGTCCATATCCAACAATATTACGACAACAATAAACATACACTTCTGGCATGTTCAATGCAAACACAAACAACACCATCACCTTCACAATCACCATAACACACAACAACCTTCCCTCACTGAAGACACAATGTAACATCACTGCCCTTCCTTCTCATACTGCTCAAAAATCATTTCTTTATATGTTGATTTAAATATATGGATGTTTGGACATTGCCTGTGTTTCTCCCCCAACCCATTCCACAATTTTACCCCACACACAGACACACAAAAACTCTTCCTTGTAGATCTTACTAAGTGCATTTTAAATTTTGTATTCCCCGTAAATTATATTTCCCTTCTCTCTCCCTGAATAGATTCTGTATATTGTGCGGCAAGAGGTTTTTACTAACTTTAAACATTAATTGTGCTGTGTAATAATGAACCAGATCCCATAATTTCAATAACTTCGAATGTAAAAACAATAAATTAGTATGTTCGAGGTACCCGACTTTGTGTATAACACGGACTGCCCTTTTTTGTAATATTAACAATGAATTAAGTTTACTTTTATAACTGTTACCCCAAACCTCTATACAATAAGTCAAGTATGGAAGTACTAATGAACAATACAAAATATGAAGGGATTTATAATCTAGGACCTGCTTAATTTTATTTATAATTGCAATATTTTTTGCAACTTTATTTTGTATGTATCTGACATGTGGTTTCCAACTAATTTTATCATCCAGTACTACACCCAAAAACTTGATCTCCTTAACTTTTTCAATAACTACATTATCTATATGAATGTGTATATCTTCTTTATTTTTACAATTACCAAATATCATTACCTTAGTTTTATCTATATTTAGTGATAGTTTATTAAAATCCATCCATTTTTTTAGCTTATTTAATTCATTATTTAGAGTATGGATTAGTTGATTATAATTATTTCCAGAATAAAATATATTAGTATCATCAGCAAATAATATTATTTTTAATAATTTAGAAACTTGGAATATATCATTTATATATATGTTAAATAATTTGGGGCCCAATACTGATCCTTGGGGGACCCCACAGGCAATTCCCATACACCCAGACAGATAATCTCCCATTTTCACAAATTGTTGTCTCTCAGATAGATAACTTATAACCCATTTCAGAGCAATTCCCCTAATACCATACATTTGCAATTTATTAAGAAGTATTGAATGATTTATTGTATCAAATGCTTTTCTAAAATCTATAAACACACCAATTGCATATTTTCCTTGATCTAATGCATTTATTATTTCTTCTGTTGCATCCATTATTGCCAACGATGTTGTACTCTTGGCTCTAAACCCATATTGGTTCTGATTCAGCACATCCTGTTTATTTAAAAAGTTTTCTAATCTGTTGTTGAAAAGTTTTTCCAGAATTTTTGAAAATTGTGGGAGAACTGATACTGGTCTGTAGTTTGTGTATTGGTGTTTATTTCATTGCTTAAATAATGGAATTACTTTTGCTATTTTCATTTTCTGCGGGAATGAACCAGTTTGAAATGATAAATTACATATATATGTGAATGGTTTTAATATACCACCAACAGTTCTTTTTATTAGTGCCATATCAATACCATCACAATCAGTAGATAATTTATTTTTACACTTTTCAACAACAGATTTTACCTCTAGTTCATCCACCGCTGTAAGAAAAATTGACCGAGGGTTACTTCCGATTAAAGTCTCACTCAAAGTGTCTTTTCCTTGATTTGGAATCTTTGCTGCCAACTCTGGCCCAACACTTACAAAAAATTTATTCATTTTATTTACTACCATATTCTTATCATAAATATCACCACAATTATCAGTAAAATACTCTGGATATATCATTTTCTTAGTTCAATTTTTCCTTAATTTGTTTAATATATCCCAGACTCCTTTTATATTATTTTTATTTTCATTTAACATTTTCCTATAATATAATTTTTTACTAGTTCGTATTATTTCAGTTAATTTATTTTTATATGTTTTATATCTTTTTTCAGATTCTTTAGTTCTTAATTTAATAAAATTTTTATAGAGATAATTTTTCTTTTTACAAGCATTTTGTAACCCTTTGGTTAACCATGGGCAATTTTTGTATATGTGTTTTTTATTAATTTCTTTAATTGGACAGTTTTTATCATATAATAATTTAAATATATCAATAAATTTATCATATGCCAAGTCCACATTTTTCTCTCTATAGACAACATCCCAATTCTGTAACATTAAGTCTTCTTTTAAATCACTGATTCTATCTTCTGTTCGTATTACTCATCTCAGGCGATTTCAACCATGTTTCACTATCTCCCATTCTACCCAAGTTCACCCAGTATGTCACATGCCACACTAGAGACAATAAAACACTGGACTTATTCTACGCAAACACTAAGGAGGCGTACACCTCATCACAACTCTCCCCACTCGGGAGATCGGATCACAACTTGGTTCATCTCCGGCCGGTGTACAAACCCCTAGTACACAGACAACCTCCGGCCATGCACACTGTGGAGTTATGGTCTGAGGAGACAATGGACACTCTAAAGGGCTGTTTTGAAGCCACCGCCTGGAAGCAGCTCTGCGATCCACATGGTGAGAACATCGATGGCCTCACTCACACCTTCACGGACTACCTCAGCTTCTGTGTGGACAAATCCGTTCCCACCAAGACCATACAGCGTCACTCAAACAACAAACCCTGGATCAACCCTGAGATAAAAACACTTCTGAGAGAGAAGAAGAGGATCTTCAGGTCGGGGAATAGGGAGATGCTGAAGTCCGCAAAGAGGGAGCTGAGGAGAAAGATCAGAGTAGGCAAGGACAGCTTCAGGAAGAAGATGGAGGACAAGCTGCAACAGAGCGACATCAGCGGGGTCTGGAGAAACCTCAAAAACCATCTCTGGGCTCCAGAATACCTCCCCCCAGGCCACGGGGGACAGGGAGTGGGCGAACAACCTGAATCTGTTTTTCAATAGGTTTGACCAACCGCCCTCCCCCCTGTCTGCACAACAACCACTGCTGCCTCTAAAGAAATCAAGTCCTGCTGCCCACTCCCCCCTCCACCAACACCCCCCCACTCCCAACACACAGCCCCCCATCCTGACCCTGACCAGGACCCAGGTGAGGACGGATCTGAGGAAGATCAAGGCGAGGAAGGCGTCGGGACCGGACGGCATCAGCGCAAAGCTCCTCAAGTCCTGTGCAGACCAGCTGTGTGGGATTGTGACGTATATCTTCAACCTGAGCCTGAAACTGGGGAGGGTACCACAGCTGTGGAAAACATCTTGTGTGGTACCTGTACCAAAAACTTCCCACCCCAAAGACCTGAACAGCTACAGACCAGTGGCCTTGACGTCCCACTTGATGAAGACCCTGGAGAGACTGCTCCTTGCTCACCTCCGCCCCCTGGTGGAACCAGCGATGGATCCACTCCAGTTCACCTACCAGCATGGCATTGGGGTGGAGGATGCGGTGATCTTCCTCCTTCACCGTTCTCTGTCCCACCTGGAGAAGCCCGGGAATATGGTGAGGATCATGTTCTTTGACTTCTCCAGTGCTTTCAACACCATCCAACCGATGATCCTGAAGGACAAGCTGCTGCGCGCAGGGGTGGACCAGCACCTGTCATCATGGATCCTGGACTATCTCACGAACCGGCCTCAGTTTGTGAGAACCCGGGACTGTGTGTCCGACACGATCATCAGTAGCACGGGGGCCCCCCAGGGAACGGTGCTGGCTCCCTTCCTGTTCACTCTTTATACTGCGGACTTCTCACACAACACAACACACTGCCATCTACAGAAGTTCTCTGATGATTCTGTGATCGTTGGCCTCATCTCCAATGGAGATGAAGCTGAGTACAGAGGGCTTATCCAGGACTTCGTGGACTGGTGCCATCGGAACTGCCTCCAGATCAATGCGAGAAAAACTAAGGAGCTGGTGGTGGACTGCCGCAGGCAAGGACAACCCCTCACGGCACCAGTAAATATACAGGGAACAGACATCGAGATGGTGACAGCCTATAAGTACCTGGGTGTTCATCTGAACAATAAACTAGACTGGTCACACAATACTGATGCACTCTACAAGAAGGGACAGCGCAGGCTGTTCCTGCTGAGGAGACTCAGGTCTTTTGGTGTACAAGGCGCGCTGCTGAAGACATTCTATGACACGGTGGTGGCATCAGCCATCACTTTTGGACTGGTCTGCTGGGGCAGTGGCATTACTGCAGCCGATAGGAAGAGACTGAACAAACTGATCAAGAAAGCTAGCTCTGTCCTGGGGCAGCGCCTTGATCTGGTGGAGGAGATAGGAGAGAGAAGGACGGTGGCTAAACTGTCATCTCTGCTGGAGTCCAAGTTCCACCCTATGCAGGACATACTGAATGCACTGAGGAGCTCATTTAGCAGCAGACTACATCATCCCAGGTGCACAACCGAGAGGTTTCGCAGGTCCTTCCTACCAACAGCTGTCAGACTGTACAACCTAAGCAGGGCTGCTCGCAGAGATAGCAAAAAGACGTAACAAACTAATAGTTTTTTGAATGCAAAAGATGCAATAGACTTACACAATGGTCCCCTCCGGCATACAACTAGGAAAATACCGGTCACTATGGAGAGTGAGAATATGTATGGGCACATAATCATACCATGTAGGATAACTAAGTAGACGGTTGTGCTGTTTCATCCCATCTAGCAACAATGCTCTGCACTGTGTGTGTTTATATATTTACATATTTATTCCATCTAGCTACAATGCTCCGCACTGGGTGTGTTTATGTTTATATATCTATATATTTATTCCATCTAGCTACAATGCTCCGCACTGTGTGTTTATATATCTACATATTATTCCATCTAGCTACATTGCTCCGCACTGTGTGTTTACATATTCATATATTTATTCCATCCAGCTACAATGCTCTGCACTGTGTGTCTGTGTGTGTGTATATATATATTTTATAGTAATATGTACATATGTATATTAGCTGCTCTTGCTTGCTTGTTTTTTTTTTTCTTGCCTTCTGATTGTTGCTCTGAGTGTTGCTATCCCTGTGCTGTTGCAATCCTGGAATTTCCCCGTTGTGGGACTAATAAAGGCTTATCTTATCTTATCTTATTCTTTTATAGATAATCTTTTTACATAGTTTATTATTATTCTTACTCTCATTAGCCCCATAATTAACATCTAAAGAAACAAATACAGGCAAGTGGTCACTAATATCCATCCATCCATCCATCCATCTTCTACCGCTTTTCCGGAGGTCCGGGTCGCGGAGGCAGCAGTTCAAGCAGAGAAGCCCAGACTTCCCTCTCCCCAGCCACCTGCTCCAGCTCTTCAGAGGGGATACCAAGGCGCCCCCTCATGGATCGTCACCTTATCGTGGTGGGGGGGTTTGCGTGCCCCAGTGATCCCAGGAGCTATGTTGTCCGGGGCAATTTGCCTCTGATAGGGTCTCCCAAGACAAACTGGTCCTGGGTGAAGGGCCAGACTAAGAACGATCCAACAGACTCTCATGATAAATTGTATATCAAGGATTCAGTGTACCCCGCCCGGTATGGGGTTACCGGGGCCCCACCCTGGAGCCAGGCCTGGGGGAGGGGCTCGAAGGCTAGCGTCTGGTGGCCAGGTTTCCACCCATGGGACCCGGCCGGGCTCAGCCCGAAGGAGTTACATGGGTCCGCCCTCCAGTAGGTTCACCACCTGCAGGAGGGATCATGGAAGTCCGGTGCTATGTGGATTAGGTGGCAGTCAAAGGCGGAGACCTTGGCGGACTGATCCCAAGCTTTCCAAACTGGCTTTTGGTACGTCACTAATATCATTTATTATTATACACTCACCATATTATATTCAATAACATTGGTAAAAATGTTGTCTATCAGGGTAGCACAGTGTGTCGTTATTCTTGTAGGTTTTGTAATCTTTGGAAATAAGGTTAAGCTATACATTATATCTAAGAAATCTTCAGTTGGTTTGTGTTGTTTTATTTTCATTAAATCTATATTAAAGTCACCACAAATAAAGATATCTTTTTGTCTTATTTTTGCATACATCTTTTCCATCCCATTTTTAAATTTTTCCATATCAGATCCCGGTGCTCTATATATACAACTTACTATTATATTTTTTCTTTTTTCCATCGTAATCTCAATTGTTAAACATTCCATACTTTCATTCACTGCTGATGTCATACTGTCTACTTTTTTACTTTTTAATTTTCTATCAACATACAGTGCTACCCCACCACCACTTTTACATTTCCTATTTTGTGTGTACATCTCATATCCATCTAGTTCAAAGTTTACATCTTTTTCTTCATTAATCCATGTTTCACTTATTGCAATAATCCTAAATGGTGTATTAAACTGATTCAAAAACTCCTTAATACTATCAAAGTTTGCATAGAGACTCCTACTATTAATATGTATTATTGTTAATGTTTGATCCAAATTCATAATTCCATTTAATTGTTGTTCTTCATAATAAACACACTTATTATTAATATGACCAAAATAATTGTTGTCTGGGTCAACACCTCCCAAAACGTCCTGTGGTTGCTGTTCAGCACGAACAAAATTTCCAGCTTCAATTTGCCCCACTACACCTCCATCATCAAATGAGGAAGGATGATTGACTAAAGTACTAAACATAATTTATGACAATCATGTACACCAAGAAGAAAAAAGGAAAAGAACACAAAATTTCCACTCATGATTACTGCACCGTTATTCCTGAATCAGGGCTAAGGTTTAAATCTGTCCAATTCCTCCATTTCTCTAATCATCATTACTTTAGCGTCTTCTGGAGTGCCAAGCAGTTTTATCCACACCTTACAGTTTCTTGTCCATGTCGACTGTATTTTTCCTTGTTTTCTGAGGGCCCTGGCTTGTCTAGCTATTTCAGAGTTCTTTTTTGTTAAATGTTCATTTATGTAGACAGCCGTTCCTCGCAGTTTTTTTGCTTGTCGCAGAAGATCAATTTTTGCTTTCCTACTGACGAATCGGATGATAATCGCTGGTTTTCCTTTACTGTTTTTATTGGATAATGTGTGGCAAGCCGAAATAGTCTCATTGTCCACAACAATGTTTTTAGAATTGAAAAAGGTCAATACCTGCTGCTCAAGAGTGTGCGACTCAGCCAGTGTCTCATCCTGCCCATCCTGATTACCAACTCCAGCTGCCACACGCGCATAGGAGCGGTGTCTGATGTTCAGACCGCTCACAATAACGTCATCCATTCTCGTATATTGTTCTAGTTCATCCACACATTTTTCTAAGGATTTAATTTTCTTGTCCTTGTCCATAATTTCAGCCTTTAGCTCGTGTACTTGTTCCATAAGGTTGACAAGCAGCGTTTGTTGTTTAGCTATTTTAGATATTTCCTCAGACATAAAATTTAGGGAGATTTAATCTCCTCCAGCTCCTCTCCATGTGTCTGACTCTTTTTTGGAGGCATAATGAGTAATTTGATTTTGATTTGATTTGATTAAAATCAAGAGAATCAAGGGAGAAGCTCACATGTTGACTAGCAATTAAGTAACCGGATCCGCCGGTGAAGCCGAGGAGGCCAATGCTCCCTCGGTTGCTAGTGGAGGCCTCCAGCTAGCGTTGTTCTATCTATGAATGTAACAGCAAATACAAATTGTGTGGCAGTCATGTTTTACTTTTTTTTTTAATTATCAGCTTTGATGTGCAGCTGCTCAGTCTAATAATTTGGTGTACAGTGAAAAAAGTTAGTTGTTTATTGTTGTTACAGATTAAGATAATAATGTAAAACTTTATTGATCACCATGGTGGAAACTGAGGTTAAAATAGTTTAAGTTCTAATAGTAGAATAAACAGGTCTTAATCTATTTTCTTCCTAACTAATGTTACTGCACAGCATTAGCCATGGGATTTTTGGAGTCCCTGAAGTAGCTGTAATTATGTATGTAGAAATTTATGTCCAATTTTTGACTATCAAGTAATAAACCACAACATTTTTTCACCCCCTGTAAGGACTTCCTCCATCATGAGGTGAATAAGGACAGATGGGTGTTTGGACAATGCCATCATGTTGCAGCAGAGAAGAGCTCCACCAAACAGTGACTGGAGAGAGGGTCAACAGCTTCTGAAGCCCTCACTGATGTGATGGACCAGTGAGGGTTAAGGATAGAACATCAATATCTGACCTTTAGGTGTGATGCAAAGTTTTACATGTAAAAAGTCACAAAAAGGACTATTAATATGACTGTGCACTCATGGCTCAACATTTAAAAACCACATTCTGATGAGGTCAGCAGAAGCTTCTCCTCCATCCCACCTGTGTATAAGGCCTGGACTCCATTAGTAGCTCAGGACCACAACCACCAGAGGGACCGTCCAGTGAGGAAGACAGTCGGCGGCACACCAATTTAAGTTTAGTCTTATCAAAACATTTTACACACAGTAATGTATAAAGCCAACTCCTTTAGTTTGATTTTTTAAATGTGTTTGTTTAGGAGATTTTTTAGCTGTTTTTGAAATGCTAAGGAGTGTTGTTTTGTTTTTTTTTAATATTTAGTGAGTAACCTGGTCAAACCAGTCATATTTATGGATTATCTTGCCCAAACTAGATGCAACAGATATTGGTTTCTTTCTTTTTTGAATAACTTCTCAAAACAACAGTCAAAATTTGGCAGCTGAAATGTCTTGGACTTTTCATTTTTATTAAAATCACAACCTGTCTGTGCACTTGGTGTTCCAAGAGTGTGGAATTAGAAAAAATGTTGTTCCTCTTCTTTAATCAGGTCCAGTCTTGCAGCAGGAATGAATATACAACACAGCCATCCATCCATCCTCTACGGTTCTCTGGGGGTCCAGGTTATGGAGGCAGCAGTCCAATAAGAGAAGCCCAGACTTCCCTCTCCCCAGTCACCTCCTCCAGCTCTTCAGAGAGGATACCAAGATGTTCCCAGACCAGCTGGGAGACATAGTCTCTCTAACGTGTCCTGGATCTGCCCCGGGGTCTCCTCCCTCCTCCCACAACACACACAAAAAGTAATTCAATTTCTGTACCTGCTCTTTCCTTCACCTACAGTATATTGTGACTCACATTATGTAGACCAAGCAAACTCATTGCATCACTGCTGTAGTCCTAAAACTGTCTAGTAGTTCACATCCTGTCATGTTTTAATGCTGTTAGTCTGTGGTGACACCTTCTTAGATACTGTCCTTTTTTACATCAACAGCTTGTCCCTAACTATAGTAACAAAGGTCAACACTATGGGGAAAACAAAAGCTTTTCCGAGTGTCCTAATCCTGATTTAATTTCTCTATTGATCTCCCAGATCTGCTCCATGGACCCTGCATCTGGTTATTTTTTAAGATAAGATAAGATAAGATAAGATAAGCCTTTATTAGTCCCACAACGGGGAAATTCCAGGATTGCAACAGCACAGGGATAGCAACACTCAGAGCAACAATCAGAAGGCAAGAAAAAAAAAAAAAAAAAAAAAAAAAAAACAAGCAAGCAAGAGCAGCTAATATACATATGTACGTATTACTATAAAATATATATATATATACACACACACACAGACACACAGTGCAGAGCATTGTAGCTGGATGGAATAAATATATGAATATATGAACACAGTGCAGAGCATTGTAGCTAGATGGAATAAATATGTAAATATATAAACACCCACAGTACGGAGCATTGCAGCTAGGTGGAATAAATATGCAAGTATATAAACACACACAGTGCGGAGCAATGTAGCTAGATGGAATAATATGTAGATATATAAATATATAAACACACCCAGTGCTGAGCATTGTAGCTAGATGGAATAAATATGTAAATATATAAACACACACAGTGCAGAGCATTGTTGCTAGATGGAATGAAACAGCATAACCGTCTACTTAGTTATCCTACATGGTATGATTATGTGCCCATACATATTCTCACCCTCCATAGCGACCGGTAAGTTCCTAGTTGTATGCCGGAGGGGACCATTGTGTAAGTCTATTGCATCTTTTGCATTCAAAAAACTATTAGTTTGTTACGTCTTTTTGCTATCTCTGCGAGCAGCCCTGCTTAGGTTGTACAGTCTGACAGCCGTTGGTAGGAAGGACCTACGAAACCTCTCGGTTGTGCACCTGGGATGATGTAGTCTGCTGCTAAATGAGCTCCTCAGTGCATTCAGTATGTCCTGCATAGGGTGGAACTCGGACTCCAGCAGAGATGACAGTTTAGCCACCGTCCTCTCTCCTAAATATTTTCCCCCAAATAAATTTCTGTTTGTTATATGTTGACTGACTTGATTTGAGGTTGATTTTCTTTTACATTCTACTCATCCACCTCCAAAAGTTGAATATTGTGGTGAATTTATTTTTAGAACTAACTCAAATCTAACAAGTAAAGCTTTCATATTTTACAATAATCCCATATAAATTTAGCCATTTTAAGATTTTTTTGTTTGAAATTTGGATGAATATGTCTGAGTTATTTGATATAGATCTGAATGGTGATGTGCTCATTTTTGGAGATGCAGTTCTGTTTTTACACAATATTATTTGAAAAAATATTATTGTTCCACCATAAATTATTTCCAACTTCACTAAGAATTATTGATTACAACGTTATGTATATATCTAATATGTACAGTGTATTATAGATTATTTTTTATTACTACGTTATAAAAAGATAGAAAATCATTTAGTTTTGCAGAGGTGAGGTGAACCATTACTTTGTGAATCTGTCACACTGAATCAACAATAGATTTCATCTTCTACAGTAACTGAAAGGGCACAAATGAATTCAGGCATCCAATGTTTCACAACATTTATTTATATATTTTAAAACAATAAAAACAAAACACATTTACAACCTAAAATGAACTGGAACTGATATAAATAACTGCTGGAGCTTAATAGCAACAGCCATCCATCCAGCCATCTTCTTCCGCTTTTCGGGTTGCGGGGGGGGGCTGGACCCCGTTTTTTTTTTGTTTTGTTTTGTTTTAAGCATGCATAGCTAAAACAGATGAACTTAAACAGACCATAAAAGTGTGATTCAGCATATTTACAAAAACCACAGAACAACTAACAGCAAAGTCTTTACAATGCGATCTAAAGTGTTGTCATAATTATGTTGTCAAAACTACAGAGCTATCAGGTTTAATCACAGCTGTGCTACATTAGCATAACTGTCAATAACACTAGACCAGATAGTTATTTAAAAAAAAGGTTTACCAGACATGCGCATCAGAGAGGATTATGTTAAATAAACAATTCTATACCACACGAATCCTCACTTGACATGCTGTCTGGCTCATAATAACCAAAAGTCTGAGATGTTAGCAGCCTGCAGTATTAGCCTCCAGGAAGTGCTGTTTATCTCTACCTGGCAACCGGTGCAAGATTACAGTGAGTCAACAGTGCGTGCGACACCTACTGGCCAGGAGGTCAGAATTCTTTATATTGCAACAATACATACATACATACATACATACATATTTAAGAATCGGAATTTTGCCATTTGTTCATCGATTCAGAATCATTCACATCTGCATTGAGATGCATCAGAAAAATGATTATTTCTTCCACCCCTAGTACATAGTGACTTCTGTCAGATTTAACAACCACAAAAGCTAGAGATGAGCCGATCCAATCTGAGGTATCAGTATCAGGATCGATCCAGCCCTTTTGCCTGGATTTGTATCAGTAAGGAATAAAAGTAATTTACCAAAGCGATACATTAATAATAGTATTAAAATGTAAGTGTGGTAACTGTTCTCATCCATTCTGTGCATGGCTTGCCACAGACGGAAGCAAACAGTGTCACTGGAGCTGTGCCGCGGTGGGTGGGACTTGCCTGGACGTGTCAACATGTCTGCAGTGTGGAATTATTTCAGAGTGAAGGAGGAAAAAAGCAGGACTGTAGAATGTAACTGATGTAATGCAACTGTTTCGCAGGGTGGTACCAGCGTTTACAATTTTAACACTACAAACTTGATAAAACACTTAGGGAAGTATCACAGTAAGGAACATGCCAAATTCAGCCAAGCGCCGAGCACAAGGAAGAGAAATCCCGCGCTGCAACAGATACTGCTGGACTCTTTTCCAAAATGTGATAAGTTACCTCCTGAGAGCAAAAAAATCAAAGACAATAACAGATAAAATTGTTGAATTTATTGTGCTCGACGACCAGCCCTTTGCTCTTGTGGAAAATGAAGGTTTCCAGAGTTTAATGGAGTATTTGGAGCTTCGGTACACGCTGCCACACCGGAGCTGGTTTTCTGACACAGCGGTCCCAGTTAAGTACAAAGAAGTATGCATATTTATCTCAAGACATTTATCAGAAATCCCAGCTTTAAGCTTCACAACAAATATCTGGAGCTCAGACATGTGTCCAGTGTCACTAATTAGCCTGACAGCCCAGTGGATAGACTTCAAGTTTTGTTTTGCATGCAATGCAGTTTTGTGGATCGCACTCGGGAGAGGCTATTGCAGAAGCTATTGCAGAAGCTATGGAGGAAATGTTAAATACATGGGATATCCCAAAGGCCAGAGTCCATGTTGTTTTAAGCAACAATGCCAGCAATGTTAAAAAAGGAATGGACCAGCTCGGAGTTGCAAGTTTGGGATGCTTCACGCACACCTTACAACTCGTGGTGAACTAGGAATTGCTTGGACAACGTAATGCGAGTGATGCAGTAGCTGTCGGTAGAAAAATAGTGGGTCATGTCAAACACTCCCCACTGGCATATTCATGTTTGGAAGTCATTCAAATAGAGATGAATATGCAACCCAAACATCTGATCCAAGATGTGCGAACGAGATGGAATAGCACATATTACGTACATGGCTGAGAGGCTCACTGAACAGAAACGGGCCTTGGGTGCATATTCTGCTGAATAGGACCTGCCAGACACTGAGTGGGCAACAGTGTGGGCTACTTGAAAGGACTGTTGCCACTCTAGCCCCCTTGGAGGAGCTGACAAGAGAGGCAAGCTCCTCATCATCATCTGCAGCTGATGTCCTCCCCATAGTCAGCATCCTTAAGCGCTTTCTTTCTTGAGAATACGAGGCTGATGATGGGCTCAAGAACATAAAAGGCACCCTTCTTGAGGCATTTAACAGACGCTTCCAAGCAGCGGATTATGAGCCACTATACACGATTGCAATGCTGTTGGATCCAAGATACAAAGACAGGTATGTATGTCGCTGAGTGAGTCTTTATTAATTAGTTCATCTACAGCCTACATGACGATAGCAATCATTTAATAAAATGGCTATTTTTATTATTTCAGATAATTCACAAGTGTAGAGTCTGCAGAACAAGCAACAGATGCTTTGATGACAGCGGTGAGGAAGATGGAGATGGCCATGGGGAGGATAACATCATATTCTGCAGAGCCAGGAGAGCCAGCAGAGGGGACATCAGGTGACACGGCAGCTTTGGAGCCAGCAAAAGAGGCTGCAAAGGTGGAATCTGCAAGCCACTGCAGATTGGCAGGTATTTTTGATGAAATCCTGAAGGAAAGCCACGTGGTGCACGTTGCTAGAACAAGTGCGGTCATTGAAGTGCAAACCTACCTCAGTGAGCCAACTATTGAGTGCTCGGACAATCCACTGCTGTACTGGAAACTCAATCAGCCAAGATTCCCTACTCTGGCTCACATTGCAGGTAAATTTCTCAGTGCACCTTCAACAAGTGTGGAGAGTGAAAAACTCTTCAGAGCAGCATCCATCATTATGGATGAAAGGAGAAACAGACTAGCAGCTGAGAAGGCTGAAATGCTGATCTTAAAGAAGAATCTGCCTCTCATGTTAAAGTGAACAGACTGGAGTTACAAAAGATTTGTTAAAACACATGACTGTATTCAGGGTAAAGGATTACTTAAAGCAACAGTAGTTCATGTTCTATTCCTTTAGCACTGAAAAAGTACATTATTGTTAAGCTATACTGCAGATGTTTACTGAGTTCAGAGTCACAAATGAAAAAGTTTTCTCTGATGGTCACCTTAAAGTGTGTCAAGAAATTAAGTAATTTTCATACCATTTTGCACTACATTCTGTTGTAGATTTCTGTTCATATTTAGCTTTAAGAATGTAAGGGTTTCCATTTTTTGGAATAGTTGTTGAATATAATTCATGCTGAGTTACAATTTCTTTATTTTCAGATGCACAGCATTTTTTTACCTCATGCATAAGTGGCACTTTTAATTTAATTGAATGCTTACTTATTCAGCATCAAAGTTTTGCATAAACTTGCACTTGAGAATGTTCTGTATGTTTACATGTTCCTGACAAGTGAAATGCTACACAGTTTAAAATAAAAAACCAGCAGCATTGCTGAACAGAGTCAAATTTGTAATATATTTCTTGTTTGACTTTTAGATTTATGTTTTTGTGTGCAAAATGCAGCCCGTCATTACCAAAGTATGTTCTGTACTTAAGAGAGATGGTATCGGTATTGGATCAGTATCGGCCAATACACAAAATCACAGTATTGGTATCGGTCTTGAAAAAGTGGTATCGGTTCATCCCTAACAAAAACATTTGAAAAATGCTCCATAATGCCACAGTGACTTCATATGATCTGAAGTTAAAGAGTAGACAGCCTTGTGAGTTTGACCCCAGTAATAGGTCAGGTCAAGCTAGCAGCAATAACAGAATACAAAGAGACCATGGAAGCTTCATCACTGACCTACTGACCCAAAATCTAGATCAGGTCCAGAGCACTCCCGGTTCAACATTATTGTAAGTTTGGTGACCGTAGCAGTCAGGATGGGTGATATGGCCAAAAAAATGATACCACAATATTTTTGTGAATTTTTACGATAACGGCATTGAGTGCAGCTTGCTGTGAAGCAAACCTGCTCAAGATTCAGATCAGAGGCTCAGTGGGTGTAGCAGTAGCTATTTTAGAGCTGACAAGACAGCACCATATTTGAGCTCTAAATAAATTAAAACCCGTTTCAGATTCATAGCAGCTTCTGTTATCATAGCCACACAATCACACAAATCACCATATCTACTCAGAAGACACCTAATGCAAACAACGCTGGAGGTGAATTGCTGCTCGGCTGATTAAACTTCACATGCTTGTCTGTTTCATCAGCAACGGATTATCTGTGAAATGTGTTGATGACTCGTGCAGCATCTCTAATAAAACACACCTGCAGTTTGGGATCCTGAGAGGTCTTAAAACCTCTGTGACATCAGGGACTTGGCTACTAATTGGTCATTAGTGATTGGAGTGTTGTCTGCTGAATGGCTACCATGGCTACTGTGGGTCATTTGTGTAACTTGTCTGTTGTGCAGTGTACGGGCTTGTGCAACTGAAGCATATTGTAAAAAGTAGCGTGATTTTTTATGCAGCTTAGAAAGTGTGTTTATACAGTTGGAATTAGTTAAACTTCTCAGAAAGAAACATTACTTACGAATGTTTTTGGCAGACTGCAAATAGTAAACTTGTGAGACTTGTTATTTTACTAAGCACACCAGAATGAGGTGTGCATAAATCCAGAGCTGTGTGTTGTAAATCCAAATATGCAATCTAACAAAATCAGTTATGTCATGAATTGCCCCTCAGGGAAGAGAGAGACAGACCCACGTGCCAACTGCAGTTTGTAGAATTTATTACAGAAAAAAGTTCTGAGGTGCACAAACACAAAATCCAAAAACAAACAAAGGAAAACTTACAGGCTGGAATAACTTAAGGCAAACACACCAGAGCAGGATTAGGGCTTCTGGTGGCGAAGAGAGAGGATATGATTAAGACTGCCACAGTCAGAAAGCAATCTGACAGTCTTTATATAGTTTGGGGAACAAGATGAAACAATGGGCTGCAGGTGCGGGCAGGTAACCCAATTAAACAACTCACAGCTGGAACAACTAGGACACAGACCGTGAGAAAATGACAGGATGGGGGTGTCTGGAAGGGAAGGGAAGGCAATCATGTCATACAGAAACAAAATATAAATCCTAAACTACAGAAGCTGACAAAATAATAATGATACTAAGAACATAAATAATTAACAGAACAATAAACCACCAAGGAGACATAATTCAATACACAGGAGAAAGCACAATGCTGGAAAAATACAGAAAATATTCAGAAGCAAATTAAGAAGCTGAGCCCGGTGATACACCGCACTCAGTCTCATGACAAGACCCCCCCCCCCCGTAAGGGGTGGATACCAGACACCCCAAGGTAACACCAAAAAAAAAGAAAAGAAAAAAGTCCCCCCCCCCCAAAAAAAAAAAAAAAACTTATAACAATGGACCACCCCAGGTGGGAGGTAGGGGGAACAGGCGAGGAGGGAACAAAAACACACACCCCGCTCAGGACCCACACCCACGCAAAACCAGGCCTCTAGTCCCCCAGGCAAAAGAACTTAACAGTTCGGCCGGCTGGTCGAAGTTCCAGACCTGACAGATGGCAAGGTTGTACGAATCAGGTGGCCAACCAGAGAATAAGGGCCACCCAACCCAATGGCACAATCCGTCAGGTGGCCGACCAGAGTTCTTTAGCCACCTGAACAGGAGGTGTGGCCCAGGAGGCAGCTTCCCCACAGGGAGGCCCAGCGAAGGGAAGGAGAGCCAAGAAGGAGGAACCACGATGACGTCTGGCTAGCAACGGGGAACAATGATGGCATCTGGCACTGAAGGGGGAATCATGACGGCATCTGGCACTGGAAGGGGAACCACGACGGCGTCTGGCGCAGGAGGGGAGACCATGATGGCGTCTGGCACAGGAGGGGGGGCCACAATGGTGTCTGGTGAAGGACAGCGAACCACGATGCCCTTGGGTTGACCAGCAGCATCCTCGGTGGTCCAGGACTGGGACAAAATAGCACCCACGGAGGCTCCGGACTGGAGCAAGGCAGCACCCGTAGTGGCTCTGGGCTGGAGCAAGGCAGCACCCGCAGTGGCTCCGGGTCAGAGAAAGGCAGCACCTACGGAGGCTCTGGGCTGAAGCAAGGCAGCACTCGCAGTGGTTCCAGGCTGGAGCAAAGCAGTGCCCATGGTGTCTCCGGGCTGGAGCAACGCTGCACCCACGGTGGGCCCGGACTGGGCCAAAGCTGCACCCTCGGTGGGCCCGGACTGGGCCAAAGCCGCACCCATGGTGGACCCAGACCCGGCCAAAGCTGCACCCACGGTAGCCCCTGGGCTGGGGCATAGCGCCCCTGGCGGGCCAACACTGGAGCACAGCACCCAAGTTGAAGTTAGGCTAGGGTGCAGCACCCACGATGGTCCCGAACTGGGACACAGCACCCACGGAGACCCGGACTGAGGAGGAGCTGCACCCACGGAGGTCCCGGGCCAGGACAGAGCACCTGCAACAACCTCAACAGGAGGGGGAGCAGCCCCCACGGAGGTCCCGAGCTGGGACAGAGCATCCTCAACAACCTCAGCAGGGGGAGCTGGACCCACGGCGATCTTAGGTGGTGAGCCTGGACCCACGGAGACATCTGGCAATGCTGGAACATCCTCGGTGACCCTGGGGGAAAGCTCGGATAGGACAGGCAGAGAAACAGGGTCAGGGTCACCGGCAGCAGCGGAGCCCGGTGAGGTGAGCTCAGGTGCAGCTGATGGCTGCACCCGACTCTCCTCACCAACAGCCAGACAAGACTTCTCCAAAACAGACACAAGAAAAATGAAGGAGAGCACTTGCCTGAGCTCGAGCTCCACCGCCATCCAGGACTCCGTCGAGCCAAGCGATGGTGTCTTGGGCCCGGCTGTCTGGAGATCCAGCTCCAACTCTGCTGCGGCAGCCCCTGCAGCAGGCATGGTGGTCATTGCAGTCCTAGGGCCCCTCAGCGATGTGGCCCACGCAGGTGACTCGCACTGCGTGGCGACAGGAGGTCAGCTCCCTGCTGGTGCTGCATCCTGCTTAACTGAAGCCCGGGGACTCTCCTTAGATGGCGCAGACTTCAGTTTGGTTTCAGCTTGGTTTCAGCGCTCTCCCTCCGTTCACAGCGTGGCTACGAGGGTGGAATCAAGTCCTCCAGAGCCACAGGCTACTCCATCGTCCAGCAGCTGAGTTCTGGGGCCGGTGGACACTCAAGGGTGAAAGAAGCAGACACAGAGAGGACAGGTGAGAAATTAATAGTTGCAGCAGGTGGTGAGAGGTCAGGGGACTGCAAGCCCTGAGTCTCACTACCAGGAATCAGGCAAGGCACACCATCATAAGATGTGGGAGAATGAAAAGACACTTGCCTGTTATCCTGGAGTTCGATGTTTCCTGCTGGAGATGGTGTAGGGCCAACCTTCTCCATGACTTCAGTTGGAGAGGGCCTCCAAAGGGAACATAGTGAAGCCGCCCCTGCAGTCACAGCGACGGGCAGAGCCGAAAGAGGAAATAAGCAGCCCCTCAGCAGCAGAAGAGAACGGTGAGGAGACGTGACAAACAGCAGCTGTGGAAAACAAGGAGTTGGCAGAACAGCTGGAGGAAAAACATGGAGGATGCACTGCTGCGGGAGTCTTCTGCCTCAGGCAAACACACCAGAGCAGGATCAGGGCTTCTGGTGGCGAAGAGAGAGGATATGATTAAGACTGCCACAGTCAGAAAGCAATCTGACAGTCTTTATATAGTTTGGGGAACAAGATGAAACAATGGGGGGCAGGTGCGGGCAGGTGACCTAATTAAACAACAACTCACAACTGGAACAACTAGGAAATAGACCATGAGAAAATGACAGGATGGGGGTGTCTGGAAGGGACAGTAAGGCACTCATGTCTTACAGAAACAAAATATAAATCCTAAACTACAGAAGCTGACAAAATAATAATGATACTAAGAACATAAATAATTAACGGAACAATAAACCACCAAGGAGACATCATAACTCAATACACAGGAGAAACCACAATGCTGGAAAAATACAGAAAATATTTAGAAGTAAATTAAGAGGCTGAGCACGGTGTATCACCGGGCTCAGTCTCATGATAAGTTACTGATTTTTTTTATCTAAACATGTCATTTTTAAAGGATGGATAGAGCTTATACTTCTTTTATCTTTTGGTTTATTGCGGTCCAAAAGAAAGACAGGAAGTCTGAGCAGTGCTGAGCTGCTTTGGTAGTCTTCTTATTGCACAGGTGCACTTTAAGCACAATTCATGTTGGCACAAACGCGTCAGTGTGTACGTGAGAGTACTGTGTGCATGACATAGTTTATTATCTTCCCGTCTGCAGAGACCAAGCACATATAGCCCCAAAAAGTCACTGGAAAGCACACAAGCAGTCCGCACTAAACTACCACCATTGTCTATGCTGAAATTAGCTTGTTTTTGTTCTTGTGCCTCATTTTATTTAATGCTGGGTATTCAAATCAGGTAACTGGAGTATAATATCTCAACATATGGACCGTAGATTACATTCAATGCCCAAGCATGGAATGCAGCTGTGTACTTGGCCACAAAATGCCTTGAATATGACACTATTCTTACATGGTTGGAGACAAGTCCATCTCACCTCGACTGTAGCCAGTTCTAACAATGCTCAAAACAGGGAAAAGTAGCCATGCATCTCCTCTCTTATCTGTTCCTGATGAGTTCAACCCCATCCTTACCCAGTTAAAAATCTGTTCCTGATCTGTTTCACTCCATTCTAAATCATTGCTCACAGTTCCTAACTCAACCATCACACAACATCCATTCAGTTCCCACTCAGTTTTACCCTGTTCTGTCAACTTTTCCATATCGTACTGACCACTACCTTGGTGTGATGCGCCCTAAAACTGGATTCATTCTCCAGGACCTTGAAATGCTTCTTACGAAGCCACTCCTTCGTTGCTCGGGCGGTGTGTTTGGAATCATTGTCATGCTGAAAGACCCAGCCATGTTTCATCTTCAGTGCCCTTGCTGATGGAAGGAGGTTTTCACTCAAAAGCTCACGATACATGGCCCCATTCATTCTTTCCTTTACACGGATCAGTCGTCCTGGTCCCTTTGCAGAAAAACAGCCCAAAAGTATGATGTTTTCACCCCCATGTTTCACAGTAGGTATGGTGTTCTTTCTCCTCCAAACACGACAAGTTGAGTTTTTACCAAAAAGTTCTATTTTGGTTTCATCTGACATTCTCCCAATCCTCTTCTGGATCATCCAAAATGCTCTCTAGCAAACTTCAGACGGGCCTGGAATTGTACTGGCTTAAGCAGGGGGACACGTCTGGCACTGCAGGATTTGAGTCCCTGGCGGCGTAGTGCGTTACTGATGTAGCCTTTGTTACTTTGGTCCCAGCTCTCTGCAGGTCATTCACTAGGTCCCCCCGTGTGGTTCTGGGATCTTTGCTCACCGTTCTCATGATCATTTTGACCTCACAGGGTGAGATCTTGCGTGGAGCCCCAGATCGAGGGAGATTATCAGTGGTCTTGTATGTCTTCCATTTTCTAATAATTGCTCCCACAGCTGATTTCTTCACACCAAGCTGCTTACCTATTGCAAATTCAGTCTTCCCAGCCTGGTGCAGGTCTACAATTTTGTTTCTGGTGTCCTTTAACAGCTCTTTGTTCTTGGCCATAGTGGAGTTTGGAGTCTGACTGTTTGAGGTTGTGGACAGGTGTCTTTTATACTGATAATGAGTTCAGACAGGTGCCATTAATACAGGTAACGAGTGGAGGACAGAAGAGTCTCTTAAAGAAGAAGTTACAGGTCTGTGAGAGCCAGAAATCTTGCTTGTTTGTAGGTGACCAAATACTTATTTTACCGAGGAATTTAATTAATTCATTAAAAATCCTTCAATGTGATTTTCTGGATTGTTTTTTCCCTCATTTTGTCTCTCATAGTTGAGGTATACCTATGATGAAAATTGGAGACCTCTCTCATCTTTTAAGTGGGAGAACTTGCACAATTGGTGGCTGACTAAATACTTTTTTCCCCCACTGTACTTGGTGGTCTAATATGGGACAGAAGCATAATTTATTGCTTATTGTTGTATTTTTTTATGTGTCTTTATTTCTTATTTTTTATTTAGTTCTTTATTTGGTGATCCACTTGCTCTTATTTTGAAGGGTTGCAAAACCAGATAGGAGCTTTTATTATGAAAGTCTGTTTGCTAAGTGAGCAGTTACCTGCAAAGTTCAAACTTGAATGGTGATGCAGTGGTTAGCACTGTTGCCTTACAGCTAGAAGGTTCCTGGTTCGAATCCCCAGGTTGGCAGGGGTTGGAACCTTTCTGTGTGGAGTTTGCATGTTCTCCCTGTGCTGCGTGGGTTTGCTCCGGGGGCTCCGGTTTCCTCCCACAATCCAAAGACATGCATGTTAGGTTAATTGGCTGTTCTAAATTGTCCCTAGATATCGGTTTCCTATAGGCCCTTAAAATAGAGGGTTAGTATTAGTGAAAGCGCTTTGAGTGGTCTTTGTGACTAGAAGAGCGCTATATAAGTGCAGGTTAGTTAGTTAGTTAGATAGTTAGTTAGTTTATTCCTCAGTATTGGGCACTTTAGCAATTTTAGGTTAAACCCAATTTTATTTGCCATAGTTTATCGTCCCCCATCAACCTACTCAGAATTTTTATCCGAATTTGCTGATTTCTTAGCTGATTTAGTGCTGAAATCTGATAGAATAATTATAGTAGGGGACTTAAATATACATGTGGATGTAGATAGTGACTGCCTTAATGTGGCTTTTAATTCAATATTAGACTTAATTGGGTTTTCTCAGAAAGTAGGAAATTCTACTCATTACCTCCACCATACATTGGACCTTGTTCTGACATATGGCATAGAAATAGAAAATCTTGTAGTGTCTCCTCATAACCCTGTACTGTCAGACCATTGTCTGTTAACCTTTGATTTTACTATTTCTGACTATTTGGCTCCTAAAGAAAAATATTATTACAGTAGATGCCTCTCAGATGATGCTGTTACCAAATTTATGCAGATTGTTTCCTCTATGTGTCAACACAACGGAAATAAGCTATAGACAGCTTGCTCCTTCTGTAATTGATAACATGGTGGATAGTGTTACAGCTTCTCTGCATCAGACTCTAGACTTGGTGGCCCCCTTAAAAAAGAAAAAGTCTAATCAGAGATTTCTAACACCTTGGTTCAACACAGAAACTCGTAGCTTAAAACAGAAGACCCGTCAATTAGAAGAAAATGGCGCTCCACTAATTTAGATGAAATCTATTTAGCTTGGAGAAATCATCTTTTAATTTATAAAAAACCTCTTAGAAAAGCTAGAACGAGTTATTACTCTGCATTAATAGAAGAGAACAAGAATAATCCCAGGTTTCTTTTCAGTACTGTAGCCAGGTTGACAAAGAGTCAGGACTCTGTCAATCCTAGCATTCCCTTAGAGCTTACTAGTCAGGACTTTATGAACTGTTTCAATAATAAAATTTCATCCATCAGAGATAAAGTCAATCAGATTCTTCCCACAGTTAACTTAAATACTGTAACTACTACAACTCCTTCTATTGATGTCTGTCTTGATGAGTTTACTTCAATCGACCTTTGTGAGTTAGACAAAATAGTTTCCTCATCCAAACCTTCAACTTGTCTTTTAGACCCTATTCCTACCAGGTTATTTAAAGAAGTCTTCCCACTTATTGGTAGCTTTATTCTTCATATAATCAATTCTTCATTAACTTTAGGCCATGTACCGCAGGCTTTTAAAACAGCTGTAATTAAACCCTTACTCAAAAAGCCAACGCTAGGTCCAGGAGCTTTAGCTAACTATAGACCAATCTCTAATCTCCCTTTCATTTCAAAAATCTTAGAAAGAGTTGTTGCTACGCAATTATTTGACCACCTGCAGGGAAATGGTTTACTTGAAGAGTTTCAATCTGGGTTTAGAATCCATCATAGTACTGAAACAGCCTTAGCGAAGGTCACTAACGACCTCCTCATCGCATCTGATAATGGACTGGTTTCTGCACTTGTCCTTTTAGACCTTAGTGCAGCTTTTGATACTATCGATCATAATATTCTACTTGATAGATTAGAACAATATGTTGGACTTAATGGAACTTCGTTGCAGTGGTTTAGATCTTATTTATCTGAAAGGTTCCAGTTTGTTCATGTAAATAATGAGTTTTCTTTCATCTCAAAGCTTAGTCATGGAGTTCCACAGGGATCTGTGCTAGGTCCTACTCTTTTTAGTTTATATATGCTTCCGTTAGGCAACATTATTAGAAAGCACTGTATACATTTTCATTGTTATGCAGATGACACACAATTATACCTGTCAATGAACCCAGATGATAGTAATCAATTAGCCAAGTTAGAAGCCTGTCTTAAGGAAATCAAAGCTTGGATGACTTGTAATTTCCTGCTATTAAATTCAGATAAGACTGAAGTCATTCTTGTTGGTCCAAAAAACCTTAGAAATACCTTTCCAAATCAAACTTTCAGTTTGGATGCGGTTACTCTCTCTTAATAGCTCTGTGAGGAACCTTGGAATTATTTTTGATCAGGATCTGTCCTTCAATTCACATATTAAATTTGTTTCTAAGACTGCCTTCTATCATTTGCGTAATATTGCCAAGATTAGGAGCATCTTGTCTCAGAGTGATGCTGAGAAACTGATCCACGCTTTTGTTAGCTCGAGATTAGATTATTGTAATTCTTTATTATCAGATTGTCCTAAAACATCTTTAAAAAGTCTTCAGCTGATCCAAAATGCTGCAGCAAGAGTTTTAACAGGTACTAGAAAGAGAGATCATATCTCTCCGGTTCTGGCCTCCCTTCATTGGCTTCCCATAGAGTTTAGAATTAAGTTTAAAATCCTTCTTCTTACTTACAAAGCTCTAAACAATCAGGCTCCTTTTTATTTAAAAAGATCTGATACTACCGTATTATCCTAACAGAGCACTACGCTCCCAAAATGCAGGATTACTTGTAATACCTAGAATCTCCAAAAGTACAATGGGAGGCAGAGCCTTCAGTTATCAAGCTCCTCTCCTGTGGAACCAGCTGCCAATCTGGATTCGGGAGTCAGACTCGATCTCTGTTTTTAAGAATAGGGCTAAAACCTACCTTTTTGATATAGCCTACAATTAGGGAGGGATCATGTGTTTCTGAACCCTCCCTTAGTTATGCTGCTAATAGGTTTAGTCAGCCGGGGGACCTCCAGTAATGCACTGGGCCTCACTCCTTTCCTCACTCTCAATGAAATATTTTTTTTGCTGGTCATTAACATTTGTTTGTTCTCTCCCATAGATTGAGTCCCCATCGTGCTGTTTGCTCTCTACATGTCTGTTCTTTTCTTCTTCTCTATCCCCTCACCCCCAGCCAGTCGCAGCAGATGACTGCCCCTCCCTGAGCCTGGTTCTGCTGGAGGTTTCTTCCTGTTAAAAGGGAGTTTTTCCTCTCCACCGTCGCCAAGTGCTTGCTCACAGGGGATCGCCTGATTGCTGGGGTCTTTCTGCAACTGTGGGGGTTCCCCCTACAGTTGATAGTGCTATGAGATGACTGTTGTTGTGAAATGGCGCTATATAAATAAAGTTGAATTGAATTGAATCTTCTCCGGGCCCCACCCCCACCTGTGCTTAAGGTGAGCCTTTATTCTGTTATCTTCCTTTTCATCTCTGCTCACTGTAGTGTGAATTTCTCTTTCTCTGTGAGAATGCAGGCGACGGGTGAACTTCCAGTCAGACTTCAGCAGTGGCCAAGCTGCAGACAGACCGGTCTCACAGCGGCAGCTCATGTTAACGTGACAAATGCTCGAGTATAGGCAATATGACTATTTTATGTATCATGGGCAGCCAAATGTCCCAATACAATAAAAACATTTGTTATACTGCCCAGCCCTAGGTGGCACTACCAACACAGCTGTCAAAGTAGACGAAGAGGACAAAGAGGAGGAGGAAGATGAGAATAAATCATGAATCATTTTGCAGCAGCAGCAACTTGAGCAGTTAGAAGCACTTAAAAACAATAATTCCTCCTTTTCTTTGAAACAATGCCATTGTTGCTGCTACAAAAAATGTGTGTCACTCTCGCGTTTATAGCTGGTGAACAAACTGGCATGAGGCTGTAAGAAAGAGTTCTCCAAAGCACAAAATGCCTGATTTTTCAGCAATGGTAAAAGACGGAAGCCATTGGTTTTCACTATGGATGCAGATAACAGACTACTTGCACAATGTAGTTTGATGTACTTTGGCTTTCCCTGCTGCAGGTCGGTTCACTTCTGGTCAAGGTCAGATAACACTACTTTCACTCACTACATAGTGTTTTCCCATCATTAAATCAATTTATCTATTTCACGTATATACATATATTTGATCAGGGATTGTGTAGTATTGAGATTTTTTTTTGTATATAGTTTGTGCTTTGCATTTACATCATTTTTATATTCATATTGTCATAACTTAATTAATTAATTAATCTATATATGCAGCATCAAGTCTCGAGCTTACCATCCACTAGAAAATGTCAACTGCCCACCCTGGAATGATGGGTGACAGTAAATGTCTCCCTTCAAATATTCAGTTTACACCCTGTCCTAAGACCAACATCAGCTCATGGAGGAGAACTTAGCCGATAAAGAGCAAAGAGGGGCTGAGCAACGCTCTCAGGAGCTCACCTCCCTCCTCATAAACCTGGCACCTATTTTCCTTATCCTCGTGGCTAATGTTACCTGGGTCACCTGACCAGCTAACCAGGCTATGTAAAGACAACTGTTACAAAAAAAGGTTGCAATTCCTGACTACAGATGTGTTTGCTCGTGTAAGCAAGCTGCGTGACAAGCTACAGTAGCTAGCTAGGAAAGTGACAGTATGCTGTAATCAAAGCCTAATCAGAGCTGTTGGCTGGACTTGTACTTGTTGTATTTGTATGCTGTTGTTTATATGAACATTATTTCGACTCTTATGTTCTTTTTCTCTCTCCTCTCACACTCCAGCCAGTCGTAGCAGAAGACTGCCCCTCCCTGATCCTGCTTCTGCCAGAGGTTTTGTCCTACAAGGGTTTTCTTTCCTTCCCTCCTTGTTGGGATTTTCTTTTAATTATTCATTATGTGGTTTTTGCCTGATGAAACCAAAAGTTTGCATATACTGTGTACTTGGGACTAGCTACAACAGACTAGATACAGTCCACCAGTCCATCAAAGACCTAACACAGAGAGACAGACCCAGTAAATAAACTCCCACAAACCGGAGGCGTGACCTCGAGGTAGAGCATCCGCCACACACCTGGAAGGCTGGGGTTCAAGTCCCGGCCGGGTCATGCCAAAGATGATATAAAAGTGGAACTTCCTGCCGTCCAGCTTGGTGCTCAGCAATAATGGAACGGAGGAGGGAAATATTGGTTATCCAGCCACAGGGGGTGCACAAGCCAGTGTACTCCCTGTGCCGGTCCCAAGCCCAGATAAAATGGGCAGGGTTGCATCAGGAAGTACATCCAGCGTGAAAACCCTTGCCAAATCAACATGTGGATTATCGGAAAACATAAGGTGATGATATGCTCCCGAAAAGGGGCAGCCAAAAGACAACAAAAAAGAAAAATAGCTCCCACAACTTGACCTTGATCTATTGACTTTTTAATTTTTAATTTACACTCTCAGCTGAATAATTTGGTCAGAAGCCATGGAGAGGATGTAAGTAATTATTAGACTCCATATACTCTAATAATTGTGTAGCAACAGTTTTTTTCTAAAACTTTGCAGAAAATTGGTACAGCTCAAGATTTAAAACAGTGTCTATAAAATCCCTGAAAATGTGCAATATCTTTTCAAGAACATCCATCATCCCCAAAAATCGTAAATGGTGTTCACTTATATAGCACTTTCTCATCTCTAGATGATCAGAACACTTTACAGATCCTGCTATCCACCCATTCACACACTGATAGCAGCAGAGCTTCCATACACAGGTGCCGGCCTGGCCCACCAGGAGTAACTGGGGGTTCAGTGTCTTGCTTCAGGACACTTCAACATGCAGACTGCGGACAGAGCGGGAATCGAACCCCTGGCTCTCCGATCAGTAGTCAGCTACACTACACCTGTACCACAAACGCTCAACGTGGTTGAGCATTTTTTACTACACAGATAGAATTTTACAGTAAAACTTCTGACATGCCGAGGTCACCACCTTTCATCCGATCTGAGCTCTGATCTGGACTCAGTTTTTCACAGCTCCTCCACTTATCTCTGTGAGGACACTGGGAAAACAAATTGCACAGGAATGCACTGGTAATTCACAACGAAGTGCCAAATTCCTTGCAGAATAATGGTAGTCAAAATCAAGATCAACAAACTACGCCTCCTCCAGATCAACCCCCACCCCCCACCTGCTCCTGAATAAAGAACTTTCTCATCAACCACCCACAAACAGTCAGACTCGGCCCCCACCACTCCTCCACACTGTCCCTCAACACCGGCTCCCCCCAAGGCTACGTACTAAGCCCTTTACTGTACTCCCTGTACACCTTTGACTGTATTCCAACCCACCCAATCACCGTCATCACAAAATACGCAGATGACACCACCTTGGTTGGGCTCATCACCAACAACGATGAGAAGGCATACAGGGCAGAGGTAGAGAATCTGCTGCTGTGGTGCCAAGCAAATAAGCAGGAACTGAATGTCAAAAAAACCAAAGAACTCATTCTGGACTTCAGGAAGAACAGACAGACACCCCCCCCCCCCCCCACGTAAATGGCGACTGCGTGGAAACCATCCCCACCTTCAGGTTCCTGGGCACCCACATCTCCTCTGACCTCTCCTGGACTGTCAACACCAAGACCCTGGTGAAGGAAGCCCAGCAGTGGCTGCACTTCCACCGTGTCCTGATGTTCTGAGGAAGCACAACCTAGACCAGAAGCTGCTGCTGGCCTTCTACCGCTGCTCAGTGGAGAGCGTGATCACCTACTGTCTGGGTGTGTGGTATGCCGGCTCCACAGTCAAGAGCAGGAAGGCTGTGCAGAGGGTCATCAACACTGCCCAAAAAATTATCAGCAGCCCTCTGCCCTCCCTGGAGGACATCTCCAGAACCTTCTGTCTCAGAAGGATCAAGGCCATCACAGTAGACCTCTCACATCCCGCCCACCACCTGTTTGACCTCTTCCCTCTCCACAACGGTTCAGGTCAATCAGGTCCCACACCTCCAGACTGACAGTTTCTTCCCCTGGGCCATCTGAACTACAAACAGGCAGAGGCCCCACCCCCTCCCTCTGAACACTCACATGCAAAGAACTGAGAACCTTTTAATTATCACTGTAACTCACCTGTCTTTGCATTCCTCACTTACATGTATACTGACCCATCCATGAAATCACTACTGTACATATTTTCCATAATCTTTGGGCCATTTTAATCTATTATATGTTCTGCATTCCACACTTTTATGTACATATTTCCACCCACGAAGCCACTACCATACCTGTGTATATACCAATGGGCTATTTGTTATCTTTACTTTTATTTTGACTTCAGTCAGATGATTAACTGTGTGTCCTGTAACTGTTTTATTTCAAATTCTTTTCACTTACTTTATTGCGCAGCAGCCTGGTGGAGCACCCACAATTTCATTATTTTCACTGTGCACTTTAAAGCACTGTTCACACCAAATAAAAATCTGAGATATGATCAACAGCGAATGATTACCTTCTTCCACTTTGTGGAAAAATAATTAGTCATAGCCATGCAGTATCAGAAGGTAGTGGGAGGTGTAGGGGTCAACAAAGGACACAGCTACTACACGTGGACAAAATTGTTGGTACCCCTCTGTTAATGAAAGAAAAACCCACAATGATCACAGAAATAACTTGAATCTGACAAAAGTGGTAATAAATAAAAATTCTATGAAAATTTACCAATGAAAATCAGACAATGCTTTTGAATTGTGGTTCAATAGAATTATTTTAAAAAACAAACTCATGAAACAGACCTGGACAAAAATGATGGTACCCCTAGAAAAGATTGAAAATAATGTGACCATAGGGACATATTCAACCAAGATGTGTCCTCTAATTAACATCACAGGTGTCTACAAACTTGTAATCAGTCAGTCGGCCTATTTTAAAGGGTGACAAGTAGTTACTGTGCTGTTTGGTGACATGGTGTGTACCACACTAAACAAGGACCAGAGGAAGCAAAGGAGAGAGCTGTCTCAGGAGATTAGAAAGAAAATTATAGACAAGCATGTTTAAGGTAAAGGCTATAAGACCATCTCCAAGCAGCTTGATGTTCCTGTGACTACAGTTGCACATATTATTGAGAAATTTAAGATCCACGGGACTGTAGCCAACCTCCCTGGACGTGGCCGAAGGAGGAAACTTGATGAAAAATGGAAGAGACGGATAATACGAATGGCAACAAAAGAACCCAGAACAACCTCTAAACACATTCATGGTGAACTCCAAGGTCAAGGTACGTCAGTGTCAGATCGCACCATCCGTCGTTGTTTGAGCCAAAGTGGATTTCATGGGAGATGACCAAGGACGACACCACTGTTGAAAACAAATCATAAACTAGAAAAGCACTCAGAGTGCAGACCTCCGCCAAGCGCCACAGTTCCCCCCATACAGTGTTTGTGTGTACGTTTTCGGATTCCTTGACCATGAAAACATATGACTAGCAATTGGATTCACAATGATAGGATTAGTGGTTCAGTAGTTATTCACGAAAATCGCATTTTCCATAATGGCGGTTTTCTTCTGGACGGTGATCCGGATCACCACCAAAATCTAATCATCTGTAGGATACCCCATTTCTGACAATCTGTGAAAACTTCATGAAAATGCGTCCATAACTTTTTGAGTTATCTTGCTAATAAACAGACAAACAGACAGACAGACAGACAGACAAACCAACGCCGATGAAAACATAACCTCCTTGGCGGAGGTAAAAAGCCAGACTGGAATTTGCCAAACTGCATGTTGACAAGCCACAAAGCTTCTGGGAGAATGTCCTATGGACTGACGAGACAAAACTGGAACTTTTTGGCAAGGCACATCAGCGCTATGTTCACAGACGCAAAAATGAAGCATACCAAGAAAAGAACACTGTCCCTACTGTGAAACATGGAGGAGGTTCTGTTATGTTCTGGGGCTGCTTTGCTGCATCTGGCACAGGGTGTCTTGAATCTGTGCAGGGTACAATAAAATCTCAAGACTATCAAGGTATTCTAGAGAGAAATGTGCTGCCCAGTGTCAGACAGCTTGGTCTCAGTCGCAGGTCATGGGTCTTGCAACAGGATAATGACCCAAAACACACAGCTAAAAACACCCAAGAATGGCTAAGAGCCAAACATTGGATTATTCTAAAGTGGCTTTCTATGAGCCCTGATCTAAATCCTATTGAACATCTGTGGAAGGAGCTGAAACATGCCATCTGGAGAAGGCACCCTTCAACCCTGAGACAACTGGAGCAGTTTGCTCATGAGGAGGACTTCTGCACTTCTCAGTGCAGAAGTCTCATTGACAGTTACAGAAATTGTTTGATTGCAGTGATTGGCTCAAAAGGTTGTGCAACAAAATATTAAGTTAAGGGTACCATCATTTTTGTCCAGGCTGTATGTGAACACATGCACATTTGTTCCAGACGATGTGAGCTCATGCAAGTTTGCATCAGCGTAAGTTGGATTTTGTTCAATTCGGCCCAGAAGTCTGCCTTATGCTTAGTCACGAAAGCAACTCAGCATTGTGTTCCGCCATTGCCAAGAGAGTGAATCCGTTTAAAAATGAGACAGCCACTTGCAGAAATGTCTCTTGTCAGACCTACACCACTGCAAAGCACAGCACATGTGCCTTTCTTGGCACAACACTGGCGGACCTCTGTGACAGTTCTATCCGTCACTTGTTTAGTGCTGTGGGTGGTCAAAATCAAGATCCAATTCAATTTTATTTATATAGCACCTTTAACGTCAAATCAACTTTATTTATATATTTATATAGCATTTATATAGCACATATATAGCTTTTTTTCCCATAATAAATGAAACCATCATCTAAAAACTGCATTTTGTATTTACTTGGGTTATCTTTGTCTATCATTAAAATTTGTTGGATGATCTGAAACATTTAGGTGTGACAAATATGCAAAAATATAAGAAATCAGGAAGGGGCAAATACTCTTTCACAGCACTGTATATAGCACTTTTTCTCATCTCTAGATGACCAAAGCGCTTTACAGATCCTGCTACCCACCCATTCACACACACATTCACACCCTGATGGCGGCGGAGCTGCCATGCACATGCGCTGGCCTGACCCACCAGGAGCAACTGACCAAATAAGACCAAATAGACCACATTGTAATTAACAACAAATGGAGGAGATCCTTGTTAGATGTCAACGTGAAGTGAGGAGCTGATGTAGGCAGTGACCACCACCTTGTAACTGCAAAGATCAGATTAAAGCTCCGGAAGACACCAAAGACAAATACAGTACAATGAGAAAACATCTAGATATCCCCGAGCTTAGAAAGAAGGAAAAGAAAACCACCTTTGTCCTTGAGCTCAGAAACCAGTTCGCTGGTCTACCTCTTGATACAGAGGATGACACTGAAGTAAAGTGGGACAAAATTAAATCAGCATATGCTGAAACAGCAGAAGACCCTTGGCTTCTGTAAGAAGAAAAACAAAGATTGGTTATCACCTGAGACAAGGAGGAAAATAGACGAAAGGAAGAAGCTGAAGGAAAAGCTTCTCAGTGCAACCTCAGAGTGCTAGGGCAGATAAAAGAGCCTCTGTTGAGAATCTTGCTAATGAAGCAGCCAGTGCAGCTAGACAGGGTCAAACAAGCACAGTGTACAGGATCACCAAACAACTGTGTGGGCAGAACACCAGTCAGTCAGCTCCAGTCAAAGACAAAGATGGCAACATTCTTACAACAGAAGAAGCACAGGCTAAAAGATGGGTTAGCCACTTTCAAGAGGTGCTCAATAGACCAGAGCCAAACGAACCAGCAAACCTTCCACTAGTAGATGAAGACCTCAACGTGGATACTAGTGCACCTTCTGAAGAAGAAGTAATGTCATCCATTAAAACGATGAAGAGTGGCAAAGCACCTGGTATTGACGCCATCCATCCAGAACTCTTAAAGGCTGATATCGAAACATCAACAAAGGTGCTTACTAAGCTATTCAAGTCAATCTGGGAACAGGACACCATCCCTGCTGATTGGACAAAAGGCCTCATAGCAAAGCTACCAAACAAAGGAGACTTTAGCAACTGTGACAACTGGGGCAGAATCACCTTACTCTCCATACCAAGCAACGAATTCTGCAGGATTCTCTTGAAAAGAATTGACAAGGCTGTTGACAGCAAGCCTGGAGATGAACAAGTAAGATTTAGGAGTGGGAGAGGATGTATTGACCAGATCTTTGCTTTGCGAAACATCTTCGAGCAATGCTTGGAATGGAATGCACTACTGTACACTAACTTCATTGATTTCAAGAAGGCATTTGATAGCATGCATAGGAACAGCCTATGGATGATTTTTAGGCACTATGGCATTCCGCAAAAGATTGTCACTCTGATAGGCAAATGTTACCACCACTTTGAATGCAGCATTATCCTCAACAACACCATCTCTGAGACATTCCCTGTGGAATCAGGGGTTTGCCATGGCTGCAATACATCGCTGATCCTCTTCCCTGTGGTGAATGACTGGCCTAACAGTAGTGTCATCTAATCAGCAGGATCTGCAAGAAAAGACAAAACCAGCTCAACTTCTATGCCCAGAAAACCGGTCTCAATATTAGTACAACAAAGACCTAGTTTATGTATGTTAATACATGTGACCCATCTCAGACAACAGTTAATGACTACACACTCAAAGAAGAATAAAGACAATGGTACTTGCAAGGATATCAAATCCAGATTGGCCAAAGCCCATGATGCCTTCTCAAAGCTCAACAACATCTGGAAATCTAAGCAATATAGTCTTAAGCTGAAACTTAAGATCTACAACAGCAATGTTAAAACAGTGTTGTTATATGGCTGTGAAAGCTGGTGTGCTGTAAAGAAGGATATGAAAAAGGTCACAGCCTTTCATAACATCTGTCTCAGGAAGATCTGTAGTATATTTTGTCCACAGAAGATCTCCAATGATGACTTATACAAGAAGACCAAATGCAATAACAGTCACAGTGATCAGAAAGAGAAGACCCAGTTGGTCGGGCCACACACTCCGCATGCAGAAAGACCACAAACCAAGAGTAGCACTACACTAGAAACCATCAGGAAAGAAGAAGCCTGGAAGACCTAGAATAACATGGTGAAGAACAACTGAGTACGTAAGTAATGTGACAAATTTCAGTTCCTTCGTGTGAATGATGAATGTTCTTCACATTCATAATTCAGTCACGGAGTCCCAGAGGGCTCTATGTTAGGTCCAGTTCTCTTCACTACATATGATGCTGCCCTGAGCTAACATTATCAGAAATCATGTCATACATTTCAATTGTTATACATGTGATACACAGATATATAATATTGAGGTCTTAGATTAGTTATTTCATTGGGATTTGCATAAAACAGATGACAAAATTTTGTATATATGTTGTTTCCATTTTAATGTTATCTTTTCTTGCTAATTATGTCTCCTTTTTTTCTTCTTCCGGTCACAGCAGAGGACTGCCCCTTCCCAAGCCCGCTTCTGCTAGAAGGTTTTCCTTCCCACTGACGCCTATGCTTGCACACGGCGGATCAATTGTTTTGATTGTTTATGTTTCTCTGTGGTTTTTATTGTGTGATTAATTATGTACCGATGACCCTTAGACAACTTTTTGCTGTGACTGGTGCTTTATAAATAATATAGAGTGGTGTGGCCCAGGCGTTTATAATCATTCATCTGCTTAAAATGCAGTTTTTGTCATGAATGCCATGCCCCAACTGTGAGTTTGGGCAATTTATTACAGAAACAACATAAAGCTCAACAAGTGCTCAAAAATACAAAATACCAATGAAGACAAAAAAACTTAGAGTTATGCACCAGAGCGAGGCAGGGCTCTCTGGAGACGAGGGAGAATAATCAACAAGACAGGAGCAAAGAAGGAATGAAAATAAAGTCCTTATATATGGATCAGAACCCATTAACATAATTAACAACAGGTGTGGGTACCTGAATGGGCAGGAGAAAGCGATGGTGCGTAATTGGGATCAGCTGCGGCAGTGAAAGAGAGGCAAACCAAAACTGGCAGCTGACAGGACATGCCCACACAAGCTTCACGCCCCTGACAGCTGTCAACAGTAAAAGGGTAACACTAGAGAAATACAGAATAAAAAAGCATACCAAATAAACATAAATAAAAACAGAATAAAAATATGACGCTACTACAAACAGGAAAATGGCAAGCAGAACAAAAATGCATAAAGCCAAAAAGCATAAGATGCAACAGATGAGTAAATAAGCAGAAAAAGCCTTGAGACCAAGTCTGGCAGAGAACTCCAGCACACGGCTCATGACAGAGCCCCCCTCTCAAGGGGTGGATCACAGACACCCCAGGGTAACACCAAAAGAAAAAGAAAAAGCCTGCCCCCTCCCCCGCAGCAAGGCACAACAATAACCCATCCAGGGTGGGTGGTGGTGGGGGGGGGGGAACAGGCTAGGAAGTAGTGAAACAAAACCCCGCTCAGGACCCACACCAGTCAAGCCCTCAACCCCCTAAGCCCCCTGGACAGAGGAGGTGAACAGTTCAGACTGGCGACCAGAGTCACAGGCCCGCCAGATAATGTAACAGTACAAGTCAGGTGTCCTCCCAGAGACCAAGGGTCACCCAACTCTGCAGCACAGTCTGTCAGGTGGCATACCAGAGTTCTTCAGCCACCCGATGATGGTATCAGGTAGCAGAGGGGGAACCACAACGGCGTCTGGCAGCGGAAGGGGAACCACAGCGGCATCTGGCAGTGGAGGGGGTACCATGGCACCTTCGGTGACTCCAGGCTGGAGCGGAGCTCCACCCTCGGTGGCTCCGGGCTGGAGCAGAGCTCCACCCTCGGTGGCTCCGGGCTGGAGCGGAGCTCCACCCTCGGTGGCTCTTGGCTGGAGCGGAGCTCCACCCTCAGTGGCTCCAGGCTGGAGCGAAGCAGAATCAGCAGTGGCTCCGGGCTGGAGTGAAACTGCACCCGCGGTGGCTCAAGGCTGGAGCGAAGCTGCACCCACAGTGGCTCCGGGCTGGAGTGAAGCTGCACTCATGGTGGATCTCGACTGGGCCATGACTGCACCCACGGTGGACCCCAGGCTGGAGCATAACGCCCATGGCAGGCCAACACTGGGACGCAGCACCCAAGTTGGTCTCAAGCTGGGACGTAGCACCCACGACGGTCCCCGGCTGGGACACAACACCCACGGTGACCCAGACTGCAGAGGAGCTGCACCCACGGAGGTCCCGGGCTGGGATAGAACACCCGCGACGGTGCTGGCAATGGAGTAGGTGTGTGCGTTGCTGGCTCCTGCTATATTTTTTTCTTTACTTTTTAAACCCTATTTTGCTGTAAGTTGTTAATGTTTTGGACATTTAATACGTGCAGAATCTGTTTTGAAATATGTCCAAAACAAGAAAGCAGACTGAGAAGGAGGCAGCAGGGAATAATATTAACACCAGCTTAGCTGAGGATGCTAGTATCAGCCTTAACCCTGCACTTGTTGCCTTGCTTGAGCAACACAGAATGTCCATAGCTGCTGACTTCAAAGCTTCATTTGAACTTATTAATGGTAAGCTGGACAAAATTCAAGCAGATGTGGCGAACCAGGAGCAACGCATTGGCGACCTTGAAAACAACGCGGAGGACGTCAGCCAGCGCCTAGCGGCGCTTGAAGTTACATGCGAGTCAATACAGGAGGAGAACAAACTTTTGAAAAACAAACTTTCTGACCTGGAGGGAAGAAGCAGGAGGCTGAATATTCGTCTGGTGGGTCTGCCGGAGTCCTTTGATGTGGGTCCACGGCCATCTGAATTTTTTTCTCGGCTGTTGGTGGACGTCTTTGGCACACAAACTTTGCCATCTCCCCCAGAGCTGGATAGAGCCCACCGCAGCCTCATGTCCAAGCCGAGTCCGAATGGGAAGCCGCGCGCTGTCATTATTTGTTTCCACCGGTTTCGGACCAAAGACTTGGTGATGAGAGAAGCGCGGAGACGCCGTGGGACTTTGGAATATCGTGGGCATAAACTTCAGTTCTATGAGGATTATAACGCCGACGTTCAGAAGCAACGAGCCGAATATAAGGAGGTTATGTCCGAGTTGTACAAGAGAGGTTTTCGTCCTTCTCTTCTTTTCCCCACCAGGCTCCGGATAACTCTTCCAGACGGCAAAAACCAGTGGCTGGCGTCCGTCTCGGAGGCCACCTGCTTCATGCAAACTATGGAGAGAAACCAGCAATTTTCGCCTTGAACTGGACATTTCTGGGTTGACCAGCTGCCGCGCTGGACTGCTTGTTACTTCATTGAAGCTGCACTGACTGGACATTGATGCATTTTCAGATGTTTAAAAACAAGGTAAAATTGGCTCCCTATACGTTGTTGTTTACTTAATTCTTTTTTTTAATTTTATCTTATTTATTTTTTTATTTTTTTTCAGGGTAAAACGTTCATATTATGCAGGATTGAAGCCAGTTGTATGGGAGCATTCTGTTAGGATGAAAATCGAGCTGGAGATGGAGCGGTTGCTGTTTTTTTGCAACCGGCTGGAGTGTTGTTATAGGTTTGGTTGTTGGATTTTTTTATTTTTTTTTATTTTTATTTTTATTTTTTTATTTATTTTTTTTTGTTTTGTTTTTTTGTTATGGTTTTATTTACACCCCCCTTACCCCTTCCTTTTTTTTTTTTTTTTTTTTTTTTTTTTTTTTTTACCCGTACCTCACTTTATTCTTCTTTGGGCTACACAACATAATATATAAATTTTACTCTTTGAATGAATAGTAATCTTACTTTGGTAAGCTGGAATGTGAAGGGGTTGAACCATCCAATTAAACGAAAGAGAGTCATGTCACGTCTAAAGCAATTTAAGCCTGGGGTACTGTTTTTGCAGGAAACCCATTTGCAGGATTCCGACCACTTGCGTTTGTCAAAATGTTGGTCAGGACAATTTTTTCATTCAAATTTTAAAGCTAAGGCCAGGGGCGCTGCTATTCTTATTGATCGAAATATCCCATTTATTCCCTCTAATGTTGTATCAGATAAAAATGGACGATTTGTAATAGTATCAGGTAAACTTGGCGATAAACATGTCACTTTGGCTAATCTGTATGCACCGAATTTTGATGATGTGCACTTTTTTCGCAACCTTTTTTCGCAACTTCTAGATTTAAATACTCATTCTCTAATTCTTGGGGGTGACTTTAATTTGTATATGGATCCGATCTTAGATCGCTCATCTTCAAAACCTGCTAGTCTTAATAAATCTGCAACTTATGTTAAGTCTTTTCTTGAGGAATATAGCCTTACAGATCCTTGGCGTTTTTTACATCCTAACGGCAGGGACTATTCTTTTTTCTCTCACGTACACCATACTTATACCAGAATAGATTATTTTTTTGTTGACAATTTATTAATTAATAACCTTTGCTCTTGCAGTTATGATAGCATCTCGGTTTCTGATCATGCCCCTCTTGTACTTAAAATGATCCTCCATGGATGTGACTCCATGAGAAAGCATTGGAGATTGGATCCATTATTACTTACAGATGAAAAATTGGTTGCGAATATTTCTTCTAAAATTAATTTTTTTTTGAAAGAAAATAAAACTCCTGGTATGTCAAATAAAACGATATGGGAGGCCATGAAGGCATTTCTTAGGGGGGAATTTATTTCATTGGCAGCATTTAAAAGACGATCCTTAATACAGGAACAGAAGGCTATTTTAGATCAAATCCTGGACATTGACAGACAATATGCTCAATCTCCATCACCCGCTCTGTACAAGGAACGTATGACATTACAAACTAAACTTAATTTACTTTCTACTCGACAAATTGAAGGTTGTTTAATAAGGAACAAGAGTGAATTTTATGAACATGGCGAAAAAACCAGTAAACTTCTAGCTAATCAACTACGTGGTATTAGAGCTAAGCAAATTATTACTGGAGTTAGGACAGATAAAGGAGAGGTGACATCTGACCAACAAGCGATTAATGATATTTTCAGGTCATTTTATTCCAAATTATATACCTCAGAATATACAACAAACTTAAAGGATTTGGAATTTTTTTTTTATTCTATTGATATTCCTTCGATTTCTTCAGAATCTCGGCAAATTTTAGAAGCTCCCATCACAAAAGAAGAAATTCAGCTGGCAATATCATCCATGCAATCAGGAAAATCTCCAGGACCTGATGGGTTTTCCGCTGATTTTTTCAAAAAATTCTCTGATGACCTCGCCCCTTTCCTTTGTCAAGTTTTTACAGAGTCGCTTGACTCTGGTACACTTCCTCCTTCATGCTATCAGGCCTGTATCACTGTGTTGCTTAAAAAGGATAAGGATCCTGTTGATTGTGCTTCTTACAGGCCTATTTCCTTGTTAAATACCGATGTTAAAATTTTGTCAAAGTTGTTAGCTTCAAGGTTGGAAAAGATTCTTCCTTTTATAATTTCACAGGACCAAACCGGTTTCATTAAAAATCGCCATTCTTTTTTTAACTTGCGGCGGTTGTTTAATATTATTTATACTCCTCACCACAACATACCTGAATGTCTTATTAGTTTGGACGCTGAAAAGGCATTCGATAGGGTTGAGTGGGAGTATTTGTTTTTTACTTTGGAGAGGTTCGGTTTTGGTCCTTCCTTCTGTTCCTGGATTAAACTTCTCTATGCTAGTCCTTTAGCTTCAGTGTTAACTAATTGTCGCTATTCTGACTATTTTAGACTTTACCGTGGTACGAGGCAAGGCTGTCCTTTGAGCCCGTTGCTCTTTGCCTTGGCAGTTGAGCCGTTAGCTATTGCAATCTGTGGGAGCCGGGACTTTCTAGGCATTCGTAGGGGTGGCATTGAGCATAGGGTTTCACTCTATGCTGATGATCTTTTATTATTTCTCTCCAACCCACTTACTTCATTACCCGCTATACTTAATATTTTGGATAGTTTTAGTAGGTTTTCTGGTTATAAAATTAATCTTAATAAGAGTGAACTGTTTCTGATTAATGAAAAGATTCAAGTTCAGGATTTTGAAAATTTTCCTTTCAAGGTTGTTATTGATCATTTTAATTATCTTGGGATATGTGTCACTAAACAATTTAATTACTTGTTTAAAAATAATTTTCTCCCCTTACTTGACCAGTGCAAGTTAATACTTTCCAAATGGTCCCCATTATCCTTGTCTTTAATTGGCAGAATCAATTCTGTAAAAATGATGTTACTTCCAAAGTTTTTATATTTGTTTCAATGTCTCCCCATTTTTATTCCTAAATCCTTTTTTAAGTCTTTGGACTCTCTGATTACCTCATTTATTTGGAATGGTAAACATCCGAGATTGAGGAAAGTTTTTCTTCAAAGACCCAAATCAGTAGGTGGCATGGCTCTGCCTAACTTTCAATATTACTACTGGGCAGCAAATATCAGGTGCATGTTATATTGGAAACATTTTTATCTGGAACCCAAATCACCTATTTGGATCCTTATGGAGTCACATGTGGACAATCAAACTTCCCTACCGGCAATTTTAGGTTCACCACTTCCCCTTGCTTTGTCTACACTGGGTAATAATAAAGTAGTTTGTCAGTCTCTTAGAATTTGGTCTCAATTCAGGAAAAATTTCGGTCTTCAGTTTTTTTCCATTAGAAGTCCAATTGCCGCAAATCATTTATTTACCCCATCAACTATTGATAGTGCATTTCATATATGGTAAAGAAAAGGTTTAAAATCTTTTGCGGATTTATATTTTGATGGTCAATTTGCAAGTTTTTCTCAACTTTCCACCAAATTCGACATCACTTCTACACACTTTTTCCGCTTCCTCCAGGTCAGACATTATGTGCAAACCATGACAAAACAATTCCCTCAAAAACCTTCTGATAATCCTCTAGATGATTTTTTATTAGTTAAACCAACTTCTAAGGGGGTAATGTCAGTTTTATATAATTTAATTTCAAATTTACAATCTTCTTCTCTGGCCGCTATCAAATTGAACTGGGAACAAGATCTTAATTTTACTTTTACTGATGAACTGTGGGACTCTATTCTTGGCCAGGTTCACACTGTATCAATGTGTGCTCGTCACGCTCTTATTCAATTTAAGATTGTACACCGGATGCACCTGTCCAAGGTTAAGTTAGCACGTATTTACTCGGATATAGACCCAACTTGTGAAAAGTGTGGTAGCGCTCCTGGCACTTTGCTTCACATGTATTGGTCCTGCCCTGCATTGATGAATTTTTGGCATTCTGTTTTTATCACTATGTCTGAAGTCCTGCAATATCAAATTAAACCTGATCCATTATGCGCCATTTTTGGTGTGGCTCCAGAACTTGTCTTGCCAAGTTCCAAATTAAAAGTATTCAAATTTTCATTATTATTGGCCAGACGTGCTGTATTACTGAAGTGGAAAGACTCTTCGCCCCCTTCACATTTACAGTGGATAAAAGATATAATGTCCTGTTTGGATTTAGAAAAAATCAGATATACAGTCTGTGGCTCTGAAAACAAATTCTATAAATTATGGCGCCCGTTTCTTGATTTCTTTGAAAGACCCACGATTATAGTTTCTGAGTAGCTCATATCCCCTTTACCCCACCCCCACTTCACACACACAATTTTTCTTTGTATTTTTTTTTTTTTTTATTGTTTATTTAAAGGTTTTTGTGCTTTGAAGCATTTACATTTGTTGGCTTTAAGTTCTAGTTTTTTACTGTTTGGTTGAAACAAAAATGAAAATTTCTAATACTTTGTATTGTATTGATACTTTAATTAATAATAATAAAAAGACCTTTGAAAGAAAGAACACCCGCGACGACCTCAGCAGGGGGAGCTGGACCCACAACGATCTCGGGCAGCGAGCCTGGATCCATGGAGACATCTAGCACAGGTGGATTTTCCTCGGTGACCCCAGGGAGAAGACTCAAAGAAAACAGGCAGAAGAACAGGGTCAGGGTCACCGGCAGCGGTGGAGCCTGGTGAGGTGAGCTCAGGTGCAGCTGACGGCTGCACCCGGCTCTCCTCACCAAGAGCCAGACAAGATCTCTTCAAAACAGATATGAGAAAAATGAAGGAGAGCACTTGCCTGAGCTCGAGTTCCAGCCGTCCAGGACTCCGTCGATCCAGGTGATGGTACTCCGGGCTCAGCCTTCTGGAGGTCAAGCTCCAACTCTGCTGCAACAGCTTCTGCAGCAGGCATGGTGGTTGGTGCAGTCTTAAGGCTCCCAGGCAAAGTGACCCACGCTGGAGACTCGTCAGGCATGGCGGCTAGGGGTCAGCTCACTGCTGGCACTGGACTCAGTGTAGTTGAAGCCCGAGGACTCTCCTTAGTCGGCTCAGGCATCGGCTTGGGTTCAGTGCCTTTCCTCCTTCCATAGTGTGGCTGCAGGCCTGGAACCAGGTTCTCTAGAGCCACAGGCTCCTCCATCATCCGACGGTTGAGTTCTGGGGCTGGCAGACACTCAGGGGCAACAAGAGGAGACACAGAGTGGGCAGGTGAGAAATTAGTAGCTGCAGCAGGTGGTGGGAGCTCAGGGGACTGCACACCCTGAGCCTCACTACCAGGAATCAGACAAGGCATATCATTATAAAATGAAGGGGAATGAAATGACACGCCTGTGTTCCCGGGTTGTGATGTTTTCTGCTGCAGCTGGCTTGTAGTCATCCCTCTCTGTGTCTACGCTGGAAGCAGGCCCCTCAGAGGATCGTGGAGGAGCCACCCATGCAGGCACAGAGACGGGTGGAGCCGGAGGAGAAACAGCCAAACCATCAGCAGCGGGAAAGGGTGCCGAGGAGAAGGGAGACGCAGCAGCTGCGGAAAAAGTAGGTGCTGGCAAGGCAGCGGGAGGGGAAGATGACAAAGAACTGCTGTGGAGGTCTTCTCCCTCGGTGAAGGAGGGGCTGCTGACAGGGAGGCGGAGGTGTTCTTCCAGTGGCCTGGAGTTAGATGACAGCATCTCGGAGCTGGTGACATGGGAGCTGGAGGCAAAGCTGACGAACAAAGAGGGGAGAAGGATGTCTGCCGTAGAGAGCGCCTCCGTGTCGGCTTTTGGCTCTGCTGGAGGCAGCCCCATCATCAGCCCGGGAAACGACTGTTGAAGCGCAGAAACCATGGACAACAGTTCCACATATTGAGTATATTTCAACAGGCCGGGGTGTGCCTCCAAGATCGCCACCACTCAATTCACGCTCTCCCAGGTCTTTTTGGGTCCGCGGGCAGTGAGAGCTTCATCCACAAAACTTTGGGTGAAGTTGGCAGCCCACTCCTCCTCCAGGCTCGGGGACCCTACTGCTGATCTCCCTTTAGTTGGCGGAGGCTGACGTGCTGGGGACATAATGAGCTCCAAGAGAACAGGTGAGGGAAAAAAAAAAAAAAAAAAATCCGCAAACTCACAGCGGCTGAGTCTCTACCTGGCCGCGGTCTTCTGTCATTAATGCCCCTTCAGGGCAGAGAACTGAGACCCATGTGCCAACTGTGAGTTTGGGCAATTTATTACAGAAATAACAAAGTTCAACAAGTGCTCAAAAATACAAAATACCAATGAAGGCAAAAAACTTACAGTTATGCACCAGAGTGAGGCAGGGCTCTGATGGAGATGAGGGAGAATAATCAACAAGACAGTGGCAAAGAAGGAATGAAAATAAAGTCCTTATATATGGATCAGAATCTATTAACATAATTAACAACAGGTGTGGGTACCTGAACGGGCAGGAGAAAGCAATGGTGTATAATTGGGGTCAGCTGCGGCAGTGAGAGGGAGGCAAACCAAAACTGGCAGCTGACAGGACACGCCCACACAAGCTTCACGCCCCTGACAGCTGTCAACAGTAAAAGGGTAACACTAGAGAAATACAGAATAAAAAAGCATACCAAATAAATATAAATAAACACAGAATAAAAATATGACAATAATACAAACAGGAAAATGGCAAGCAGAACAAAAATGCGTAAAGCCAAAAAGCATAAGCTGCAACAGATGAGTAAATAAGCAGAAAAAGCCATGAGACCAAGTCTGGCGGAGAACTCCATCACTCGGCTCATGACAGAGCCCCCCTCTCAAGGGGTGGATTGCAGACACACCAGGGTAACACCAAAAGAAAAAGAAAAAGCCCCCCCCCCCCCCCCCAGGCAAGGCACAACAATAACCCACCCAGGGTGGGTGGTGGGGGGGGGAACAGGCTAGGAGGGAGTGAAACACCAGTCAAGCCCTCAACCCCCTAAGCCCCCTGGTCCAAGGAGCTGAATAGTTCAGGCGGGCAACCAGAGTCGCAGGCCCGCCAGATAGTATGACAGTACAAGTCAGGTGCCCTCCCAGAGACCATGGCAGAGAACTCCAGCACTCAGCTCATGACAGTTTTCTTTGACTTCAGCTGGAGTGAGCATTGCATATTTTTATTTTCATTAAATTCATGATAAATAGCTTGACTGGCTGACTGCTTTCAAAATGCTCAAAAATATGCTCCCAAAGCTGTAGACTTGACCATTATTGTGGTCAAAATCATAACTAAAATTCATGCTGAAGAGTTTTCTGAATCCCAAACAGTCTTTATGTGGGAGAAAAAATGAATTGGCATTTGACTCCTCTTAATAAACAGACAAATTCAATTTAACTGATGGAATTCTGAGCTGTGTACAGAGCAAGATATGAACAATCTGTTTTTGTTTTGAGCTCTGAAATCGACAGCACATGTATGTTTAATTTGTTTAGAGTGACCCAGTGATACCAAGAACTTGATCACAACTTTGATTAGAATAAACATCTGACCACTGAGAACAAAAATACAGTGGTGTAAAAAGTGTTTGTCCCCTTCCTGATTTCTCTTTTTTTTTGTATGTTTGTCACACTTAAATGTTTCAGATCATCAAACAAATGTAAATATTAGAAAAAGATAAAACAAGTAAACACAAAATGCAGTTTTTAAATGAAGGTGTTTATTATAAAGGGTAAAAAAAAATCCAAACCTACATGGCCCTGTGTGAAAAAGTGATTGCCCCCTAAACCTAATAACTGGTTGGGCCACCCTTAGCAGCAAAAACTGCAACCAAGAGTTTGTGATAACTGGCAATGAGTCTTTTACAGCGCTGTGGAGGAATTTTGGCCCATTCACCTTTGCAGAGTTTTTGTAATTCAGCCACATTGGAGGTTTTCAAGCATGAACCGCGTTTTTAAGGTCATGCCACAGCATCTCAATCACATTCAGGTCAAGATTTGACTAGGCCACTCCAAAATCTTCATTTTGCTTTTCTTAAGCCATTCAGAGGTGGACTTGCTGGTGTGTTCTGGATCACTGTCCTGTTGCAGAACCCAAGTGTGCTTCAGCTCGAGGTCACAAACAAATGGCTGGACATTCTCCTTCAGGATTTTTTGGTAAACAGCAGGATTCATGGTTCCATTTACCATAGCAAGTCTTCCAAGTCCTGAAGCAGCAAAACAGTTAAAGACCATTACACTACCACCACCATATTTTGCTGTAGGTATGAAGTTCCTTTTCTGAAATGCTGTGTTTCTTTTATGCCAGATGTAATGGAAAACACACCTTCCTAAAAGTTCAACCTTTGTCTCATCAGTCCACAGAGTATTTTCCTAAAAGTCTTGGGGATCATCAAGATGTTTTCTGGAAAAACTGAGACGAGCCTTTATGTTCTTTTTGCTCAGCAGTGGTTTTAGTCTTGGAACTGTGCAATGCAGGACATTTTTGCCCAGTCTCTTTCTTACGGTGGAGTCATGAACACTGACCTTAACTGAGGCAAGTGAGGCCTGCAGTTCTTTGAATGTTGCTGTGGGGTCTTTTGTGAGCTCTTGTAAGAGTCGCTGCTGCACTCTTGAGGTAATTTTGGTCAGCCGGCCACTCCTGGAGAGGTTCACCACTGTTCCATGTTTTCTCCATTTGTGGATTATGGCTCTCACTGTGGTTCGCTGGAGTCCCAAAGCTTTAGAAATGGCTTTTATTGTGGGAAGCCAGTTTTCCCTCAGTAGTTTTCCTTCAGTAGTTTTCCCTCAGTAGTTTTCCCTCAGACTGAAGGGCATGGAAGATCAAAGGTGCTGGGGGACAAGGGGAATTGTCATGGGGGGTTGATATGTCAATACAGCACCTTAGGTAGCGGGGGAGTGTTAATATAAAAGAGAGTGCCTGCAACCTGTGCTTTAATGCTTTGGATTCTAGTGGATGTGAGAGGGAGAGAGTAAAGTTTCATCTGCTCTGAATGCTCGGCCTGACTATTCATCTCTCCACACTGGTGACCCTTGACGCACAATGGAACGCGAGGCGAACACCCTGGAGACGACCCAGACGGGAAGTGCCAGCAACGTGTGCGCTGTTTCGGTCAAACTCCCAGACGTTTGGCTACACGACCCGAAGTCTTGGTTCCTTCACACCAAGGTCCAGTTCGTGCTCCGGGGAATAACGGCAGATGACACCAGATACTATTATGTAGTTGCAGCATTGGACGCACGCACAACCCAGCAGGTGGCGAGCCTGCTCCAACAGCCCCCAGCCCGCGACAAATACGGTGCTCTCAAAACCGTGATGACCCGGCGCTACACACTCTCAGACTGTGAGAGAGCGGAGAGGTCCCTGACGCACTCCGACTTGGGAGACGGGTCGGCCGTCGAATTGATGGAGAAGATGTTGGCATTCATGGGCACAGATGACAGGCATTTCCTCTTTGGCCACCTTTTCCTCCGGAACCTCCCGACAGCGGCTAGAGCGGTCCTTGCCAATTTGCCGCTGCTTGCCACGCGCAACTACCGGGCTCTAGCCCAAGAGGCAGATCAGATCATCCTCACCACCAGAGCCCTCACAGTGAACGCAGCGGCATCGGAACACAGCGAGACGGCCAGCGGAAGTGAGGAGCCAGCGACGGTGGCTGCAGCGGAGGCCAAGAAGCACCGGAGAGACGTGCTCCGTTTCTACCACCTCCATTTTGGAGAGGACGCACACCGATGTGTGGCACACACCTGAGGCCGGTGCAACTCCATCGTGTGTCCCTGAGACCGGTGCAACTCCATTGTTTGTTCCAGAGGCCGGTGAGCCTCCGCCATCTGCTGCAGAGGCTAGTGTGCTTCCACCTGCTATTCCTGAGACCGGTGCGCCTCTACCTGCCATTCCTGTGGCCAGTGCACCTCCACCTGCTGTTTCTGAGGCCGATGCACCTTGACCTACTGTTCCTGAGGCTGCTGAGCCTCAGTCATCACATCCAGGGGCCAGTGCACCACAGTAATCACATCCCAGGGTCAGCGTGCCTCAGTCATCACGTCCAGGGGCCGGCGCGCCTCTGCCATCTGCTGTTGAAGCCAGTGTGCCTCCATCATCTGCTCCTGAGGCAAGGATGCCTCATTCATCTACTGTTGAGGACAATGCACCTCCATCATATGCTGTTGAGGCCAGGGCACCTCCCCTGTTGGTTTCTGAGGCTGGTGCGCCTCCACCTGGTGTTTCTGGGGGCAGTGTGCCTCAGTCACTGCATTCAGAGGGCGGTGAGCCTCCGTCATCAGCACCATCAGCATCAGTTTCTGAGTTCAGCATGATGCAGTCACCAGTTGCAGAGCGTAGGGCTCCCTTGTGTGTGTTTGGGGAGCCCTGTGCTCCTGTGCCTGCTGTTCTGCCCCACTCTGTGATCGGGTGCCCCAGGAATTTTGGCAAGGTCACCTGATCCACCATGCATTCCGGTCTGGGGGCCCATGGACTTGGGTAGGCCTCCCCTGACCAACTTTGTCGTCTGGTCTGGGAGCCCATGGACTTGGGTAGGCCCCCTGACCAGCCGTATTCTCCGGTCCAGTGGTCTATAGACTTGGACCTACTTCCTTCCGGAAAGGAGGTGAGGTGATATTTCAATAAAGCCTTCTGGGCAAGAAACAAGTAGTCACCTGCCGCTGAAGTGGGCATGAGACGATGGGCCTTAGCCAGATAGCCGTCGATCTCATGGAACCACTCAGGGTAGAACCCACGCTCGAGGGCGGACATTCTGTACACCAGCCCAAGCGAAGGGAAAACACTCCACACCACGGTAAACTCACAGCGATAGGCGTCTCAGTCTGGCGGCAGACTCATGTCATGGATGGCCCTCATGAGCCATCAAAAGACGCCACAGATCACCAGTGAGTTTGCACAGTTTTATTAAAGGAACAGAAAAGGACACAAAATAACAAGCCACGGGGGGCTAAAACACACTACCACGATGTACAGTCAAAGACAGGGAATAACGGATACAAAAAGAGGCACACTTACGATCACAGAAGAATAATGGTCAACATCCGAACAGAGGGATGCTCGCTGATGTCAAACAAGGGGAAGTTTTGACGAGACTGCAGCGCCTTTTCGTTCTCAGCTGCCCTCTTAAGTGGAGAGCAGCTGATGAGGCGAAATGCGGCTCAGCTGTCAAGTCTAACAGCCGGAAGCCCCTCCGAGCGCTGTCACAATAAAGGCTCGGGGAGCCAAAAGGGTAACCCAGCCGTCAGATGGCCAAAAATAGTACATGGCTCGAGCGCGGACGAGATCGGCGCTAGAACCAAAACATTTTCATGTTGTCCCTGTGCTATGTGGGTTTACTCTGGGTACCCCACTTTCGTCCCACAATCGAAAGACATGCATGTTAGGTTAATTGGTCATTCTAAATTGTCCCTAGGTATCTGTCTCTGATAGGCCCTTAGAATATAGGGTTAGTACTTGTGAAGCACTCTGAGTGGTCTTTGAGACTAGAAAAAGCGCTACATAAATACAGGTCCTTATCCCCCTTAATCTTGAAGGAAGAGTATGTGAAGAGTGTTCAGGAAGTAAAGAGGCAGTAAGACAGAATCATGAGTTTGAAGCTAGAAATCAAAGGTGTGATGTTGAATGTTGTCAGTGTGCATGCCCCACAAGTTGGATGTCAGGTAGAATAAAAAGAGGAATTCTGAAGTAAGTTGGATGAAGTGGTAGAGAGTGTTCCCAGGAGGAAGAGAGTGGTGATTGGAGCGGACTTTAATGGACATGTAGGTGAAGGGAACAGAGGTGATGAGGAGGTGCTGGGTAGGTATGGTTTTAAGGTAGGAAATGTGGAAGGACACATGGTTATGGATTTTACAAAAAGGATGGAAATGGATGTGGTGAACACATACTTCAAGAAGAGAGAGGAACATAGGGTGACTTACAAGAGTGGAGGAAGGTACACACAGGTGGACTGCATCTTATGCAGAAGAAGAAATCTGAAAAAGATAGGAGACTGCAAGGTGGTGACGGGAGAATGTAGCTAGACAGCATCAGATGGTAGTGTGTAGGATGACTTTGGAAAGCAAGAAGAGGAAGAGAGTGAAGGCAGAGTCAAAGATTAAGTGGGGGAACTTACAGAAGGAAGATGGTCGCAAAGAGTTCAGGAAGGAGTTGATACAGGCTCTGGGTGGTAGGGAAGAATTACCAGATGACTGGGAAAGTACAACAAAAGTATTGAGGGAAACAGGAAGACAGGCATGTGGTATATCCAGTAGCTAGAGGAAGGAAGACAAGGAGACTTGGTGGTGGAATGAGGAGGTACAGGAAAGTATCCAGAGGAAGAGGTTAGCAAAGAAAAAGTGGGTTAGTCAGAGAGATGAAGAAAGTAGACAGGAGCATTTGGAATCTAGGCGAATGGCAGAGACAGGCAGTAAAGGCAAAGGAAAACGCATATAGTGAGTTGTGTGAGAGGCTGGACACTAAGGGAGGAGAAAAGGACTTGTATTAGCTAGACAGAGATCGAGCTGGAAAGGATGTACAGCAGGTTAGGTTGATTAAGGACAGAAATGGTAATGTACTAACAAATGATGAGAGTGTCTTGAGAAGGTGGAAGGAGTACTTTGAGGACCTGATGAATGAAGAAAATGAGAGAGAGGAGGATGGATGAAGGAAAGATGGTGAACAAGGAAGTCCCGAGGATTAGCAAGGTGGAAGTGAGGGCAGCTTTGAAGAGGATGAAGAATGGAAAGGCGGTTGGTCCAGGTGATATATCTGTGAGGTATAAGATAAGATAAGCCTTTATTAGTCCCACAACGGGGAAATTCCAGGATTGCAACAGCACAGGGATAGCAACACTCAGAGCAACAATCAGAAGGCAAGAAAAAAAACAAGCAAGCAAGAGCAGCTAATATACATATGTACGTATTACTATAAAATATATATATATACACACACACACAGACACACAGTGCAGAGCATTGTAGCTGGATGGAATAAATATATGAATATATGAACACACAGTGCAGAGCATTGTAGCTAGATGGAATAAATATGTAAATATATAAACACCCACAGTACAGAGCATTGCAGCTAGGTGGAATAAATATGCAAGTATATAAACACACACAGTGCGGAGCAATGTAGCTAGATGGAATAATATGTAGATATATAAATATATAAACACACCCAGTGCTGAGCATTGTAGCTAGATGGAATAAATATGTAAATATATAAACACACACAGTGCAGAGCATTGTTGCTAGATGGAATGAAACAGCATAACCGTCTACTTAGTTATCCTACATGGTATGATTATGTGCCCATACATATTCTCACCCTCCATAGCGACCGGTATGTTCCTAGTTGTATGCCGGAGGGGACCATTGTGTAAGTCTATTGCATCTTTTGCATTCAAAAAACTATTAGTTTGTTACGTCTTTTTGCTATCTCTGCGAGCAGCCCTGCTTAGGTTGTACAGTCTGACAGCCGTTGGTAGGAAGGACCTACGAAACCTCTCGGTTGTGCACCTGGGATGATGTAGTCTGCTGCTAAATGAGCTCCTCAGTGCATTCAGTATGTCCTGCATAGGGTGGAACTCGGACTCCAGCAGAGATGACAGTTTAGCCACCGTCCTTCTCTCTCCTATCTCCTCCATCGGATCAAGGCGCTGCCCCAGGACAGAGCTAGCTTTCTTAATCAGTTTGTTCAGTCTCTTCCTATCGGCTGTAGTAATGCCACTGCCCCAGCAGACCACTCCAAAAGTGATGGCTGATGCCACCACCGTGTCATAGAATGACTTCAGCAGCGCCCCTTGTACACCAAAAGACCTGAGTCTCCTCAGCAGGAACAGCCTGCGCTGTCCCTTCTTGTAGAGTGCATCAGTATTGTGTGACCAGTCAAGTTTATTGTTCAGATGAATACCCAGGTACTTATAGGATGTCACCATCTCGATGTCTGTTCCCTGTATATTTACTGGTACTGTGAGGGGCTGCCCATGCCTGCGGCAGTCCACCACCAGCTCCTTAGTTTTCCTCGCGTTGATCTGGAGGCAGTTCCGATGGCACCAGTCCACGAAGTCCTGGATAAGCCCTCTGTACTCAGCTTCATCTCCATTGGAGATGAGGCCAACGATCGCAGAGTCATCAGAGAACTTCTGTAGATGGCAGTGTGTTGTGTTGTGTGAGAAGTCCGCAGTATAAAGAGTGAACAGGAAGGGAGCCAGCACCGTTCCCTGGGGGGGCCCCCGTGCTACTGATGATCGTGTCGGACACACAGTCCCGGGTTCTCACAAACTGAGGCCGGTTCGTGAGGTAGTCCAGGATCCATGATGACAGGTGCTGGTCCACCCCTGCGCGCAGCAGCTTGTCCTTCAGGATCATCGGTTGGATGGTGTTGAAAGCACTGGAGAAGTCAAAAAACATGATCCTCACCATATTCCCGGGCTTCTCCAGGTGGGACAGAGAACGGTGAAGGAGGAAGATCACCGCATCCTCCACCCCAATGCCATGCTGGTAGGCGAACTGGAGTGGATCCATCGCTGGTTCCACCAGGGGGCGGAGGTGAGCAAGGAGCAGTCTCTCCAGGGTCTTCATCAAGTGGGACGTCAAGGCCACCGGTCTGTAGCTGTTCAGGTCTTTGGGGTGGGAAGTTTTTGGTACAGGTACCACACAAGATGTTTTCCACAGCTGTGGTACCCTCCCCAGTTTCAGGCTCATGTTGAAGATATACGTCACAATCCCACACAGCTGGTCTGCACAGGACTTGAGGAGCTTTGCGCTGATGCCATCCGGTCCCGGCGCCTTCCTCGCCTTGATCTTCCTCAGCTCCGTCCTCACCTGGGTCCTGGTCAGGGTCAGGATGGGGGGCTGTGTGTTGGGAGTGGGGGGGTGTTGGTGGAGTGGGGAGTGGGCAGCAGGACTTGATTTCTTTAGAGGCAGCAGTGGTTGTTGTGCAGTCAGGGGGGAGGGCGGTTGGTCAAATCTATTGAAAAACAGATTCAGGTTGTTCGCCCACTCCCTGCCCCCTGTGGCCTGGGGGGAGGTATTCTGGAGCCCCGAGATGGTTTTGAGGTTTCTCCAGACCCCGCTGATGTCGCTCTGTTGCAGCTTGTCCTCCATCTTCTTCCTGAAGCTGTCCTTGCCTTCTCTGATCTTTCTCCTCAGCTCCCTCTGAACGGACTTCAGCATCTCCCTGTTCCCTGACCTGAAGATCCTCTTCTTCTCTCTCAGAAGTGTTTTTATCTCAGGGTTGATCCAGGGTTTGTTGTTTGAGTGACGCCGAATGGTCTTGGTGGGAACGGATTTGTCCACACAGAAGCTGAGGTAGCCCGTGAAGGTGTGAATGAGGCCATCGATGTCCTCACCATGTGGATCGCAGAGCTGCTTCCAGGCGGTGGCTTCAAAACAGCCCTTTAGGGTGTCCATTGTCTCCTCAGACCATAACTCCACAGTGTGCATGGCCGGAGGTTGTCTGTGCACTAGGGGTTTGTACACCGGCCGGAGATGAACCAAGTTGTGATCCGATCTCCCGAGTGGGGGGAGTTGTGATGAGGTGTACGCCTCCTTAGTGTTTGCGTAGAATAAATCCAGTGTTTTATTGTCTCTAGTGTGGCATGTGACATACTGGGTGAACGTGGGTAGAATGGGAGACAGTGAAACATGGTTGAAATCGCCTGAGATGAGGAGAAGAGCATCTGGGTGTTCTGTCTGCAGCCTGCTGGTTACTGAATGGATGACGTCACGTGCTGTCCCAGCGTTCGCCGTCGGATTTGCATAAACAACAATGCAGATCACGTGTGAGTGTTCTCTCGGGAGATATGTAGTCCTCATGCTAACAGCTAGCAACTCAATGTCTTTGCTGCAGTGTCGTTGTTTAACAGTGATATGTCCCGGTCTGCACCAGTTGTTGTTAACATACATTATCACTCCACCGCCCCTAGCCTTGCCACTGTCTGGTGTTCGGTCAGCTCGTATCATGTGAAAACCCTCCAGCTCAATGTTAGCATCTGCTGCTAGTTCAGTTAGCCACGTCTCAGTAAACAAAAGGAGAGAGCACTCCCGGTATGTGCTATCATAACGGGAGATAGCCGCTAGCTCATCTAACTTTCCCAGTATCGACCGTACATTTCCCATGACAACAGATGGAAGGGAGGGTCTGTACCTTATATTTTTTGTCCTCCGCCTTACTCCAGCCCGGCAGCCGCGGCGTTTTCGCCTCAGTTCTCTCGGTATGTCGAGTTTTTCCAATGGGACCGGGTGGCGGTTGAATGCTAGCAGCTGTTCTCTGCTGTATCGTATCCTGCTATAAACAGTGGCTCCGTCCACCGGCTCAGGAGACATTTAGGACGATCTGTGTGTCCGTGATATAAGTGGGGTGAAAAAAAAAGACGGATCAAAAGAGAGAGGAAGGGAAAAAAACTCGGAATCGAGCCGCTGTTGCAAAAGGCAGCCTACTCGTGTGGCGCCGAGAGAAAAAAAAAAAAAAAAAAAAATGGAGATTGCATATGGTATGGAGATGTTTAGGAGAGATGGCAGTGGACTTTTTAACCCAGATTGCTTAACACAATCTTGAAGAGTGAGAGGATGCCTGAGGAGTGGAGAAGAAGTGTTTTGGTACCAACTTTCAAGAACAAAGGTGATGCTCAGAGCTGAAGTAACTACAGACGCATAAAGTTGTTCAGCCACACTATGAAGATATGGGAAAGAGTTGTTGAAGCCAGGTTAAGAGGAGAGGTGACAATCAGTGAGCAGCAGTACGGTTTCATGCCAAGAAATAGTACTACAGATGCAATATTTGCTCTAAGAGTGCTGATGGAGAAGTATAGAGAAGGTCACAAGGAGTTGCACTGTGTCTGAGGGTGTTTTAACTGACACAGGACATGTGTGCATGTGAACGGACAAGAGATGTAATGTGATGATAGATTAGTATGTGGACAGAATCCTATGTCACAGAAGCGAGGTTTGTAGTTTAAAATCTTCAGTCTTACAGCATTACACAACATGTCCTCCTTGCACACCATCCGCACCAGCCACACAGCCTGTCAGAGCTGGCCAACTGAGTGCCTTCACTCCTGAATACAGAGTCTGTGGTCAAAAGTGAAACACAAACACATTTCCTGTTCATTCATTCCCCTAAAAAATAAATGCAGTGCCAAATCTATAGACTATGCTCTTCCTGCAAGTACATGATTAAGATGAAAATGTGTCTGAAATAAAAACACTACTAAGTGTATCACATGTGATTAGATTTTAAGATGCTGTGTTTCCTCCTGTCTGTAGGAGCTATATAATTTTAAAACTCACTGCTGAAATAGCATTAAACAATGCACTTCTAACAACAGACCTCCAATTTCTGATCAAAAGCACGTTGTCATAAAATGCACCAAAATACAGATGCGCATGAGATTTACATGAATCTCCTTCTCCCAGCTCCACGCCCAGATGGTGTTATGCAAAGTGTAAAAAGCAGACAATGCACTGAAAGAAACTAACAAAAGCACTGGCGTAAGGTGAGAAGCATAGCACAAAAGCCTGCTGTAGACTGTCAAAATAGACCCTAAAACTTTCAGATCAAATTTGCCAGCTTGCAGACTTGTGTGTGGTTACTCTGGTCCTCGAGCAAAGCCGGCACAATCAGTGTCCTAGTGGGTGGGATGTGGATGGGCCTAATTAGAATATTCATAGATCCCAGATTTCCAGCTTTTGGGAGCAGAGGCGAAAGGAAAAGATTTTGACAAGCAACTGTAAAGCCATGAAAGGCATTTTGTGGAAAAATAGCATACAATACCATTTTAAATGATGTAGGTTTGTTTTTAATTCAATTCAATTCAACTTTATTTATATAGCGCCATTTCACAACAACAGTCATCTCATAGCACTATCAACTGTAGGGAGGACCCCCACAGTTGCAGAAAGACCCCAGCAATCAGGCGATCCCCTGTGAGCAAGCACTTGGCGAGGGTGGAGAGGAAAAACTCCCTTTTAACAGGAAGAAACCTCCAGCAGAACCAGGCTCAGGGAGGGGCAGTCATCTGCTGCGACTGGCTGGGGGGTGAGGGGATAGAGAAGAAGAAAAGAACAGACATGTAGAGAGCAAACAGCACGATGGGGACTCAATCTATGGGAGAGAACAAACAAATGTTAATGACCAGCAAAAAAAAATATTTCATAGAGAGTGAGGAAAGGAGTGAGGCCCAGTGCATTACTGGAGGTCCCCCGGCTGACTAAACCTATTAGCAGCATAACTAAGGGAGGGTTCAGAAACACATGATCCCTCCCTAATTGTAGGCTATATCAAAAAGGTAGGTTTTAGCCCTATTCTTAAAAACAGAGATCGAGTCTGACTCCCGAATCCAGATTGGCAGCTGATTCCACAGGAGAGGAGCTTGATAACTGAAGGCTCTGCCTCCCATTGTACTTTTGGAGATTCTAGGTATTACAAGTAAACCTGCATTTTGGGAGCGTAGTGCTCTGTTAGGATGATACGGTAGTATCAGATCTTTTAAATAAAAAGGAGCCTGATTGTTTAGAGCTTTGTAAGTAAGAAGAAGGATTTTAAACTTAATTCTAAACTCTATGGGAAGCCAATGAAGGGAGGCCAGAACCGGAGAGATATGATCTCTCTTTCTAGTACCTGTTAAAACTCTTGCTGCAGCATTTTGGATCAGCTGAAGACTTTTTAAAGATGTTTTAGGACAGCCTGATAATAAAGAATTACAATAATCTAATCTCGAGCTAACAAAAGCGTGGATCAGCTTCTCAGCATCACTCTGAGACAAGATGCTCCTAATCTTGGCAATATTACGCAAATGATAGAAGGCAGTCTTAGAAACAAATTTAATATGTGAATTGAAGGACAAATCCTGATCAAAAATAACTCCAAGGTTCCTCACAGAGCTATTTAAGAGGATTTATATCCATGGGATTGTGTAATTACTAAAATCTAAAGGTGATAAGCACATAAAATAGCAGCTGAAACAAAAATTAATTATTTTGAAAGCCACTGTGACAATGAATACAGGGGTGTTATTGAGTAATGTATGACCTTAATGTAATGGGATAAGGACCTGTACTCAGTATTTAGCACTTTCACTAGTTACAAAGCCCACTCAGAATGCTTAACTAGTAGGTACACTAACCCTCTATTCTAAGGGCCTACCAGAGACGGATACCTAGGGACAACTTAGAATCATCAATTAACCTGACATGCAAGTCTGTGGATTGTGGGAGGAAACCGGAGCCCCCAGAGTAAACCCATGCAGCACAGGGAGAACATGCAAACTCCGCACAGAAAGGTTCCTACCCCTGCCAGCCTGGGGATTCGAACCTGGAACCTTTGAGCTGTGAGACAATAGTGCTAACCATTGTACCACTGTGCTGCCCAAGTGTAGAATGTAGAAAACAAAACCTGTGACTGGCACAGTTACTGTGTCAAAAACTGACTTGACTACTGGAGATGAAGTCAATGTCAGGTGCCTTAAAAATGTATTATATCTACTATCCAGCAGGTGGCAACACATGAGGGTGGAAAGACTCTTCAGTTCATTAGACGTCTATGGCAAATAATATGACTGCTTTCATCAAAATGACACTTTTCTGATTAGAATATATCCTTAACTGCAAGTTTTTAATTTCATCTTTTGACTGACAAGTCCCCTGCATACTAACATGCAGTTTCATTCATGTTTCCAACCGCATGCCATTGGTGGTATTGGGATGATGATGGATGGTGATGATGGTGAAGAAGCTCAGATCACGTATTTACAATGGACTTTCCTAACCGGTGGGTGGCATCAAAGCTAAATATAAATAACGAGATAAACGATAATAAATGAGACTTCAGCTTTGGTCATTTTTTAACCATGATAATAATATGACTATTTAGTAGCTAGCAGATAATAGACACAATACATTCATGAGAAAATTACCCAGTTTGTCTCAGCTAAGAGTACACAAAGCATTTAACGAGCATTTTTGAAGAAAATATTTAGTTCAACTTTTTAAAAAAGCAGCACGTTTGCATAACTAATATGAAACATACAAACACTGCATAAAACTATAATGCTTGTTATATATAATAATAAGACAACCCTAAACAAATGCTCTTAATAGATCCATTAATGGGGATGTTTTTCCGAGAGCCCGGAAGACAGCGATAATACCTCATATCTACCAAACAGGTGATTCTACAGAGGTCTGCAATTACAGCCCAAATAGTATAGTATACATTGTGTCAAAGGTAAGTGAAAGACATGTAGCAGAGCAACTCACTAATCATCTTCAAACTAGTCCTTTCAAATTGTATTGTATACAGTTTGGTTTTAGGCCCTCAACAGAAACAGCTACATGTTTTCTCCTAGAGAGAAGCACATGGATGCAGTCCTACTTGGAAGGTAGAACACAGAAACTTAGGATAAAGGGCAAGTTGTCATCAGCCCTTAGTTGTGACACTGGTGTTCCCCAAGGGTCAATTCTGGGGCCACTGTTGTTTATCCTGTACATACTGTAAATGATCTTCATAAGACAGGGGTCAGGGACCTCTACTATGAAAAGAGCCATTTAAAGATAAGATAAGATAAGCCTTTATTAGTCCCACAATGGGGAAATTCCAGGATTACAACAGCACAGGGATAGCAACACTCAGAGCAATAATTAAGAAGATATGAAAAATATAAATAAGAGCAGTGGATATACATACGTACACATAAATATATAAATATACATACAAAGTGCGGAGCACTGTAGCAAGATGGAATAAACAGCATAACCATCTACTTACAGTAGTTATCCTACATAGTAGGGATGGGCATAATTAACCGATTAACCGATAACTGATCATTAAGAATTTCACCGAGGAAGTTCATTTTCGTCGACAAACTTTTTTTTTTTTTAAACAATCCGAATGTAGGTTATTAGGCCTAGTGCACGGCCGTCCTCAAACAATGCAATGCATTTAACTGTGCCACTGGCAAAATTTGGGCACCAGGGGGCAACATTACACCATCGCCGTACCCTGACGTGCCTCAGTTGATACATGCGAGCCTCCGTAGGGCAATCGCCAAATCATGAAGAGGTTGCGGCGAAGTGTTGCGTGGGACCATTTTAATTTAAAAAATGACCAGGTGTACTGCAATCACTGCAATGCAGCATACAAAAGAAAAAAGTAAAAGAAAGAAATATATGTTCCGTTATGTGTCCTGTATGTGTCTCCCGTTATTGTCTGGCTCGCAACTTGAAGCCTCCCTCGTTTGCGCAATGCGCATGTGTTCACGTTTTACTGCAAACTTGTCTTGTTAATAAATTCATTCTCGAAGAAAAACACTCTGTATTTTTTTTATTATTATTCTCAATACATAAGAGTATAGTGATCCCTCACTTATCGTGTCACCCATAAATAATACGTACGTTCATTCTCTCACTCTCTCTCATATGATACGTGTGTGTGTGTGTGTGTGTGTGTGTGTGTGTGTGTGTAAGTGTACATACATACGTAGATGTAAATAAAGTGTACATAAATATGTTTTTAGAACTCTTTTATTCTTATAACAAGATACGTAACTCAAGATAAAGATGATTTACTGCACAGGTTAATGAGAGCTTTACTGCTCCTCAGGTGCTAGAGGCGCAGGATCGTCGAGGGAAGCTGCAGGAGGCGGCGTAGTGGCTCGACGGGAAGACTATTTCGCACAAAATGGCACAAGAGAACAGCAAAAAGTTCCACGCGGCTAGACTAAGCAACACGAGCGATAAACAGCAATGAATGCGGTCTTCGTTTGCTGGGTGGCCGCTCGGCAGGGAGAGAAGCTGGGTAAAACGTCTCGGCCAATCAGCTTGCGGGGTGAAACGTCTCGGCCAATCAGCTTGCGAGATTCCCGAGCCGAGCCAACACGAGAACAGCGAACAGAGAGGTGGATTTGAGTTGTGCGGCTCTCCGTGTTGATACCTGATGTTCTAATGTAGTCTACCTGCCTTGTTACCTACCTAAAAATGTTAATTCTCCCGACGATCGGTGAAGAAAATTTCACCGAATGCCCATCCCTACTACATAATATGAATATATACCCATACATACTGTATTGTCACCCTCCATAGCGACTGATATTGTCCTAGTTGTATACTGGAGGGGACCATTTGTGTAAGTCTGTTGCGTCTTTTGCATTCAATACTACTAGGTTGTCACATTTTTTTGCCATCTCTGCGAGCAGCCCTGCTTAGGTTATACAGTCTGACAGCCGTAGGTAGGAAGGACCTGTGAAACCTCTCGGTTGGTCACCTAGGATGATGTAGTCTACTGCTAAATGAGCTCCTCAGTGCGTTCAATATGTCCTGCATAGGATGGGACTCTGACTCCAGCAGAGATGACAGTTTAGCCACCATCCTTCTCTCTCATATCTCCTCCACTGGGTCAAGGCGTTGCCCCAGGACAGAGCTAGCTTTCTTGATCAGTTTGTTCAGTCCCTTCCTATCAGCTGCTGTAATGCCATTGCCCCAGCAGACCACTCCAAAAGTGATGGCTGATACCACCACCGTGTCATAGAATGTCTTCAGCAGCGCCCCTTGTACACCAAAAGACCTGAGCCTCCTCAGTAGGAACAGCCTGCGCTGTCCCTTGTTGTAGAGTGCGTCGGTATTGTGTGACCAGTCTAGTTTATTGTTCAGATGAACACCAAGGTACTTGTAGGATGTCACATTTTAACTGTCCTTTTAACCTTTTAACCTTTTAACTGTCAGATTTCATGCACTCCCAGTGGCACAGCGCAGCAACTGCACCCGTCATCTCATTCTGACATCTCCGGCTGCACTGAGGATTTGTACTGATCTGCCAGTTTCAAAAGGTGGCAGGCACGCATTGGTGAACTCAATTGATGACACGTAATACACCAAAGAAGAACTCCTCATTTCCTTTTCCTGTTTTCATCCTTTTAGCCCAGAAAGCTAATATGGCCGCCACGATCGTCATGGATCGTCACAGAAAACTCCATCATACAGGAAAAATAGCCATGTAATGCAAACGAAATTTACGTGGGATAATCATACGGCTTTCTAGATGTGGGAGAGCGAGCAAATGACCGACAGAATGCAAAATAACGACCACGATAGACGAAAACGGACCAGTCACATGAGCAAGCAAGCCCCCCCCCCCCGCAACCGATAAGTGACGAATTTTTTTATTTTTTTTATTTTTTTTTTTTTCATCGTACTGATTTTCTGGTTCATATACTTTGACGATAACAACATACCCCTGTAGAGACAACGGTGTCAAAAAACCGAACCATTCTTTGTGTAAATATGTTCAAAGTCCACTTTTGACTGAGTTATGGAAGTTATATAGCTGCCGTGACATTATGCAAATTAGATGCATAAATTTATTCCTATCTAAAACTTTGGATCATAATCTACATCTTTCTTATTGACAGTAAGCCATTATCTCTTGCAACTTTCAAGTTATAGCCTTGGAAATCTGAACCATCTTATTGACAAAAAATATTTACCACTCTTGACCACTAGGGGTTATGTCACCATATGGCGACTGGGATAGTTAATTTTGCCCCAAAAAATCTGCACGGAGCCACAAAATTTATTGAGCCTTAAAAACAGGTAAAAGTGCCCAATGGAACTGCAACATTGTTCTCTCATAATGTTAATTAATTTATAACTTTTTTTTAAAAAATGTTATTTTTAACTTTTAAATTTGAAAGTTTTTTCTTCTGAACTTCTGATTTTTTCCTCCCAAATAACAAATAAATTTGTACTAATTTCCTGAAAACTAACTATTGTCTTGATGTAAATTTGCAAAATTTGTCTCTTAAATTTTCAACATTCTCTTCTAAATTTGTGGCTTTTATTCACCGGAAATTTGCAGCCGTTTCCTTAGAAATTTACAACTTATTTCACAGAAATACGCCATGTTTTTATTGTTAATTTGCAATTTTTCTCTTGAAAAAGGAGCAGTTTTTCTCTCAAATGTGTGACCTTGCTGTCTTTAATTTGTAGCTTTTTCACTGTAAATTTGCAAAATTTTTCCACATAAATTTGTGACCTTTTAAAATTGCAACTTTTTCTTTTTAAATAAATGTGGGAGTTTCTTCTTTTAAATGTGTAGCTTGTCTTACATTTTTAAATGTACAAGTGCTTGTATTTATACATCTGCTAGAAATAAGGTAACACAAACTCAGGAAGGCTAAGGCAAACTTTTTTTATAACCATTACTGAAAATGCAAAAGGAGATGGCAAAAAATAATTGGAATAATATTAACAAATAAAAAGAACAAAACGATGACAGCCACATGGAACTTAATATTAATTACAAATTGGTACAGAATCCCACAGTCATTGCTCGAGTTTAACAACTTTTTTATAAACTCTGTGCTGTCACCATGGGATGAGACGCCGGGTTCCGGCGCTCAGACCATATCCTTTCTCATCCCTGTCTCTCATTGGGCAGCGTCTCAGCGGGCTCCCAGCTGTCAGTGTTACGGGATGGCTGGGGCCCAATTAATCCTCATCAGCTGAGGCACTGCTAATGAGGATAAAAGGAGCAGCTTCGATTATTCGGGGCTGCGACTTAAGCACTGTTAGGCTGGAACCCCTACGTCCGGTGCCAGTCCCCTTCTCATCTGGCAGCATTACTCGTAAGTGTTATCCCGTAAGGAGTATTTGTGCCTTTGTACCCCCATGTCCGGTGCTAGCTCTCTGCTCGCCTTACTGTATCACTTGGGAGTGTCATCTTGTATGAGTACCTGTGTATTGGAGTCCTTGTGTCCAGTGCCAGCTCTCTACTCATCTGGCTGCATAACCTGTGAGTGTTACCCGCTGTGAGTTCCCATGCTTTAGTACCCCTATGCCCGGTGCCAGCTGTATACTCCAGTGCTGTACTACTCGTGTGTGTTACTTTGTATGAGTATCTGTGCTTCCCTTATCTCTCACCCTTTGTAATCAAACATCACAACTCACTGGCTCGCCCTTGGCTCTCACTGTGTGGCTCCCCAGAGCCACACGTAACAGTAAGTCGCAGCCAGACGAGTTGCCGGCGGCCGTGAGTTGTTGTGGACCTGTACCTTCCTGTCCGGGTGTCAGCGCTGTTAGCATGCCGTCTCCCAGGAGTCACGTTCGACGCCATGGCGACGAGCTGAGGTCCATCTCGGGGGTTGTTGACGGAACGCTCTTCACCGCCATCCCGCACGACGCCTCCAACTCGAGACGCTGGCATCTGGGCCGTGCTGAGAATCTCCTGGACAGTCACCTTCGCTCTTCATACCATCTCGAGGCCTGTGCCAGGAGGGACGCCTTCGCTGCTCAGCGAGAGAAGCTCCACGGGTTGGATGGAAATCCCGGCAGGAAACCGAAGCGGATGAGATGTCGCCTCCCGCTTCAGGATCCCGTTCCTGCCTCCATTCCAGCCCGGGAGTTCGCGCCGCCCAGAGGGCTTCCCCCGTTCTGCACAACGTCACTCGGGATTCCCCCGAAGGAGCCGCAGCTGACAACAGTTAACGTCCGGGACCGAGTGGCTGTTACGAGCTCCGCTGTGCACCCATTTACCACCATCAGGCATGTGGCGGCGGCGGTGAGACTGGTGGAGAGGAGTCCAGGGCTACGAAGCTTTCCCGAGTTCAACGCCTTCCTCGCCTCGGTCTCTGCTCAGGAGCGGCGATTCCTGGGTCCCACCCTCGCTTCATCCCCTGGAAATAGTCGTCATAACATCGCCAAGTCGCCTCAGCATGAACCCCGTCCAGATCCAGTTCTGGGCTGCCGCCAGGACCTTCCCCCCACGCAGCTGTCACCTCTTCATCTCGTCAGCGTGGAGCTTTCACAGCCTCGTTCCCTGAGCCTCTTTCCCCCGCTCTCACTCCAGGGCATTCGGGCTGGCTCACCCCGGCTGTCACCCCCTCCTCCTCGACGCGCTTCCCGACTGCTGTGTGCGCCTGGAATCCCGGCCTGGCGAGCCCTCTTCTGGAGACAACACGAGCGGTCCCCAGACGACTTCCCAGGGGGTCCTCCGTTATCGCCCGGCGGGAAGAGGGAGAAACAATGTCCACTGCAGCAGGCGCCATCCAGCCTCCAGGAGACAGGCAAGTCCCAGTTTGTTCACATCAACTTAGTGATTTGCTCTGTTATACTCCTGGAGGTGGAGTTCGGGGTCTGCAGCTCCCTGAACTCCACCACCTGCTGTAACCTGTGTTCTTAATCCTGCATCCTCTGTGTCTCTCTCCGCCGAGCGGTCCCCGGCTTCGGGTCAACGTCGTGGGACGAGGAGAGGGCCTGCGGTTCTGGTTCCGCAGCTACGTTGTGGACGGAGGAGGAGGACTGACTACTACGTGGAGTCTGCGCCGACGACCAAGCGTCCCCGGGTCTCCACGGAGGAGCGGTTCGGTCCAGCGGCACGAGGTTCTCCTGCCATCACGCCGTGTGGACCGTCGGCGTGGTTACCAGTACTGGAGGAATCTCAAGCTGCACTGACCATCATGCCAGCTGCGGGGCCCGACGCAGCTGAGTGGGAGCCTGACAACGACCTCCTGACGACGGATCCTGGATCTTCGCAGTCCTGGACGGCATCGGAACCCGAGATCAGGCGAGTGCTCTCCTTTCTTTTTTCCCCTTCTTATCTTTGAGCACTTTAGCCTGTCTCTAGGGGAGATGAGCCGGGTGCAGCCGTCCGCTGCGTCCGAGCTCGTCTCGCCGGGTTCTGGCGCTGCTGGTGATCCTGATCCCGGTTCTGTTTTCTCTCCTGAGCCTTCTTCCAGGGTCGCCGGCGAGCAGTGGCCGTCTCTCGTGGTGCTGGAGGGTCCAGGTTCAACGTTGGAGGTCAGTTCTGGTGCGGTGCCGACCCAATCGGGGTCTGACGTGGGTGCTGCTCTAGCGGTGTCCGACGTGGGTTCGCCTAAGGCCCAATCGGGGTCCGACGCGGGTGCTGCACCAGTGTTGTCCAGGTCCGGTGAGGAGGTGGCTGTTTCCCTGCGGCCTGACGCTCGTCTACCTCGTTATTGGCTCTCCCCTGAGCCTCTTCCACCAGGGTCCGCTTTGACCCCTAGCCCATCTCAACGGTCCTGGTGGTTGAGTGATGCGGGTCGGGCAGCCAACCCGCAGGACTTTCGGTTCGGCGATCTGGTCCAACCCCCCCGACGAACTGTGTTTGCTCCTGGGTGGCCTGGTACGGCTACCGGTGGACTTGTTTCTTGGGACCTGGGTCTGGAGTTGGCCATCTGAACATTCCCTTTTCCCCGGTTCGCCAACTGGACAATGGGCGGGGAGACCTCCGGAGCTATCCCGGCCTTTTTGGACTCTGCCTGCCGTCACCTCGAGTGTCGCTTACCTTTTTGTTATTATTAGGGTCACCCGGGTGTAGTTTTTTTTTTGTCCTTTTGGTGAATATATATTTATAGTGCTGTGTATTGTGTTTTTTTTATTAACCGTACTCAGCATTTTTCTTCCTCATTTTTGTCCTGTTCTTAGCCCTGTTGGTGCGTTATGGAGTTATGTGTTTTGTTTTCCCCTCAACCGTACTCCGTAATTGTCCATTTGTTCCTGTCACCTTCATTCCTCTAGGTGATCCTACATGTATATAGCGCTGCGTATTGTGTTTCTTCTTATTACCCGTACTTGGCGTTTTTCATCATTCTTGCCCTAATCTTAGCCTCGTCGGTGCATCATGGAGTAATGTGTTTGGTTCCCTTTTCAACCGTACTCTGTGATCACCTCATCTGTTCCTGTTATCTTCGTGATGGGCTTTCCCTAGCCCCGATTTAAACATTGATTGTGTGGTACTGTGTAGTGTTGCGTTATGGAGTAATGTGTTTTGTTTCCCACTCAACCGTACTCTGTAATTGCTTTGTCTGTTCCTGTCACCTTTTTGGTGGGTTTTGTTTTCCTTCCTTGCCTGGTCTAAACATTATTTGTGTGTTTTTGTGTAGTGTGTTTTTCCCTGTAACCTTGCGCAGTTTTCTCCCCATCTGTGCCCTGGTTTATTTATTTCCTGTGCGATATAGAGTATTGTATTTGGGTTTTTTTTTTCTCTCTGCCCTGTTACTCTATATTGGTTCATTGGGTTATTTGTCTTTCCCTCTGCTTCTCTCCCTCCGGTCCTGCCTCCCTTCCGCCCACACTAGGTGTGTGGGGGGGGGGGGGGGGCTCGGATGTTTCGGGTCGTTCGGAGCCCGACCGTGAGGGGGAGGCTCTGTCTCCATGGGATGAGACGCCACGTTCCGGCGCTCAGACCATATCCTTTCTCATCCCTGTCTCTCATTGGGCAGCGTCTCAGCGAGCTCCCAGCTGTCAGTGTTACGGGACGGCTGGGGCCCAATTAATCCTCATCAGCTGAGGCGCTGCTAATGAGGATAAAAGGAGCAGCTTCGATTATTCGGGGCTGCGACTTAAGCACTGTTAGGCTGGAACCCCTACGTCCGGTGCCAGTCCCCTTCTCATCTGGCAGCATTACTCGTAAGTGTTATCCCGTAAGGAGTATTTGTGTCTTTGTACCCCCATGTCCGGTGCTAGCTCTCTGCTCGCCTTACTGTATCACTTGGGAGTGTCATCTTGTATGAGTACCTGTGTATTGGAGTCCTTATGTCCGGTGCCAGCTCTCTACTCGTCTGGCTGCATAACCTGTGAGTGTTACCCACTGTGAGTTCCCATGCTTTAGTACCCCTATGCCCGGCGCCAGCTGTCTACTCCAGTGCTGTACTACTCGTGTGTGTTACTTTGTATGAGTATCTGTGCTTCCCTTATCTCTCACCCTTTGTCATCAATAAACATCACAACTCACTGGCTCGCCCTTGGCTCTCACTGTGTGGCTCCCCAGAGCCACACGTAACATGTGCTAGAAATAGCTCATTAAGTTAATCCACCTGATCATAATTCTAGTCCTATTAACCCCTCACAACCAGTTTTTAATATATTACAAATAATTGAAATGAAGTTGCAAATGTCATCAGCTCATTGAATAGAAAATAAAAGCAACAGATGAACATGGTCTTAACACCAAATTTTTAAAAGAAAATAAAGAATCTCTCATTTGTGCAATTACTCGTTTAATCAATCTGTCAAACATGCTGTCATCCCAACTGCTTGGAAGGTAGAAGTGGTCAGACCGATTTTCAAAATGGGGAGAAAAACTGATATAAACAACTACAGACCAATCAGCATCTTACCTGTCATCTCCAAAAGTAATTGAAAAATGGGTGGCTACACTATATGTGAGCATCTGATTTATGGGAACACCTCCCTGCATCACGCACAGTTTGGATTCTCTGCCCACCACCCAACAGAGTCTGCAATAAGCTTGTTCCTAGAGAAAACAAAATCTTTCTTAAATAAGTGCAATTGTGTAGGTGCTGTGTTTTTAGATGTGAAGAAGGCATTTGACACCGTTGACCACAACATCCTTTAAACCAAACTTACTCAGTTTAATTTTTCAGAACACGCTATCAAAATGGATGAAATCCTATTTCACCAACAGACAGCAATGTGTAATGGTCAACAGTGTCAAATCGCCATATTTAAAATGTCAGATGGGTGTCACACAAGGCTCCATACTTAGACCAATATTATTCCCCCTAAACATAAATGATTTACCAAATGCATGCAGAAACATTCATATACAAATGTATGCAGATGACACGGTAATATCCACACCTGCAAAAACACAGGAAGATGCCTGTATTCTTACAACAGCGATGGCCCAAATCCATGACTGCCTGAATAACTCATGTCTCCTATTAAACACTAAAAAAAAACTGCATGATGTTCACCAAACAACGATCAAATATTACAAACTGTGATGACTCGCTCTGCATCATTATCTCCCGCAGCTGTGCGCACACTGGCTCTCCATCACACTCGGGCTATTTAAACCGCTCTGCCTTCAGATCGGCACGGAGCCGTCTGTCTCCTTGGGCTGAAGAGTCCTGCTCTCGTCTTCGCCTCCTTTGAGAATCATCCTGCCATCGCTGGCAGTCCTAAGTCATCTTTGTCTCAGCCTTATCTTCTGGCAAGATCATCTCCTACGCTCCAAGTAAGCCATTCATTACTCACCTTTTCTCTACGCTGGTCCCCATGCACAGGCGGAGTTCCGTGGTGGCAGAATCGTTCCTCCTGGCGGCAGACCCGGCCACGCTCCTTCCAGCAAGCCCTTCTCCGCACCAGCGGCACCTGGCTGTAGCCTTCGGGCCGACCTGAGCGCATCACCTCCTCTGCAAACAGTAAGCCCCAGTCATTCACAATACGTTCCTTCGGGAGGGCTGTACTAACATTTGTGTCTCTACTCTGCCCATAGGGTTGCCAGGTCGTACGGCGCTCTGCTCACCCCCAGCTACGACGTCATCGCAGACATACACACACACACACACACACACACACACACACACACACACACACCTACACTTTACAATAAAGTTAACTGAACCTATTCTCGAGCCTGTGTCTGTTCCCTGGGTCTGTCATCATGGCAGTACGGCTCCGCCAGAGTGACCCAGCGGACAGCACGCTAGCGCACAGAGTTAACAACCTACAGGCTCGGGTGGATCAGTTAGCTTACCAGCAGCAGGTCATCCTAACACAGTTGGTCCAAATTAACAGTCGGCTGGATCGTCTTGCTGGGTCACAGGAGTTCCCGCCGGCTCCAAGTAGCGCCTCTGCTCCCGCTAGCTCACCACCCAGTCAGGCTAGTCAGGTTCCCATGTCCCAGCTAACACCAGTTCCCATTCCCACCCATTTTAGCGGTAAGCTAGGGGAGGCTAGGAGTTTTTTACTCCAGTGTGAGATAGTCTTCCAGTGGGTGCCCTTTGACTTCCCCACAGACCACAGCCGCATAGGGTACGTAGCTAACCTGTTGGAAGGGCAAGCACTAGCCTGGGCCTATGCAGTTATGGCTAGGGCGAGCTATGATAACCTAACCTACAACCAGTTTGTCAAAGAATTCAACGAGGTGTTTGACCACTCCGACCGCGACAGTGTGCTCACTACCCGGCTATTAAACCTAAGACAGGGTAGCAGGTCCGTAGCGGACTATGCCGTCGATTTCCAGGTGGTGGCTGCGGAGGTGGGGTGGGAGGACGCCTCTTTGTGTAGCATATTTGTTAGGAGTCTTAGCCCTAGACTGCGGGATGAGCTGACCCGCTTGGAGAAGCCCGATAGATTAACTGAGCTAATTTTCCTAGCCATCAACCTCAATAATAGGCTGAGAGAGCAGGCAGCCGAGCGCGGGACTTCCGGTTGCTCGGGCACCCAGTTTTGTCACTCCTTCCAGCCCCCTCTATTGGCCCTGCCTTCCCTAGATTCACCGGATGCTCCGGAGCCTATGGTAGTAGGGCAGACAAAGCTACCATTAGCAGAGAAACAGCATCACCGTGAGCATGGGCTATGCCTCTACTATGGCAGCGAGGAGGATGAGGTAGCGTCCTGCCCCATTCGGCCAAAAGAGGGAGTCCGTGCGTCGCAGTAGGGCGACTCACGGACTCGCCTCAGCCTAATCCCCTCTCCAAGTGCCTCCTGCCCATTAGGTTTTTACACAATCAGACTGAAATAGTCACACAAGCCTTGATTGACTCAGGGGCTGAGCAAAGCTTCATCTCGGGGGAACTGGCAACCCGACTGGGGATCCCTTGCCAATCTCTGAAGACCCCCCTTAAGCTCATTGCCCTGTCCAAAGCCCCCCTTGCAGTGGTGTCCAAACAAACCGCCCCGGTAGTCATCATTTCCGGAAACCATCAGGAGGACCTTAGGTTGTTCGTTCTGCCAGTGTCGGCCTCTCCAGTTATCCTGGGCTACCCCTGGCTCTGGCTTCATAACCCCACCATTGACTGGCGCTCGGGGAGTGTGGTTTCATGGAGCCCTTTTTGTCTCAGTACCTGCTTGCAATCTGCCACTTGCTCGCCGTCCATGCCCCTGACTGACCCCATCAGCCCCCCACCCCCCAATCTGTCCACAGTTCCACCAGAGTATTATGACCTGGGGGCCATTTTTAGTAAGGCCCTGGCGCTGTCCCTCCCACCGCCCGTATGACTGTGCCATCAATCTTCGGGCTGGAGCCCCGCTACCGTCGAGCCGCCTCTCCAGCCTGTCTGCTCCGGAGCGGGAAGCGATGGAGACCTATCTCAAGGAGTCGCTCAGCTCGGGAATCATCCGTCCTTCGTGCTCGGCAGTGGGGGCTGGATTTTTTTTTTGTTGGGAAGAAGGATGGCTCCCTGAGGCCGTGCATTGACTTTCATGCTCTTAATGACATTACCATCAAAGACAAGTACACTCTTCCTCTGATGGACACGGCCTGTGTACCTGGATGACATCCTGATCTTCTCACAATCGCTAAATGGGCATCGGGTGCACGTAAGACAAGTCCTGCAGCGGCTCTTGGAGAACAAACTATTCGTGAAGGCTGAGAAATGTGAATTCCACACCTCTAAAATGTCATTTCTTGGATCATTATTTCCCATAATCAAATCATCCTGGACCCCGATAAGGTGAAGGCGGTGGTCGATTGGCCTGTCCCCTCCTCTAGGAAGCAGCTCCAACAATTCCTGGGGTTCACCAACTTCTACCATCGCTTTGTTCAGAATTACAGTGTTGTTGCTCTTCCTCTGACTCGTCTCACTTCCCCCAAGGTAGCCTTCTGGTGGACGGAGGAGGCTGCGGCAGCATTGACCAAACTCAAATCTGAATTTTCTTCCTCTCCTATTCTGACACAGGTGGACCCTGCCCTTCAGTGCCTGGTAGAAGTGGATGCCTCAGACTCAGGGGGTGGGAGCTGTGCTGTCCCATCACTCTCCAGTGAATGGGGTGATCTGCCCTTGTGCATTTTTCTCCCGTTGTCTGTCCCCCGCGGAGAGGAAGTATGACGTCGGTGACAGGGAGCTCCTGGCAGTTAAGCTTGTGCTGGAAGAATGGCGTCACTGGCTGGAGGGGGACGTCCAGCCTTTTATCGTCTGGACAGACCACAGGAATTTGGAGTACCTAAGGACGGCCAAACGCCTGAATGCTCGCCAAGCCCGCTGGTCCCTGTTCTTCGGACGTTTTAATTTTACTATCACCTACTGCCCCAGGGCCAAGAGCACAAAGCCGGATGCTCTGTCCAGACAGTTCGCCTCGGAAGTTGCGGAGGTGTCAGACCATCCCATTATCCCCTCTTCATGCATCGTGGGTGCCCTCTCGTGCGGCATCAAAGAGAAGGTCTTGAGGGTGCAGGAGACTGAACCGGGCCCGGGCGGGGGGCCAGCGGGGAGGCTGTTTGTCCCTTCTTCCGTTCAGGGTGAGGTGATTCACTGGGCCCACTCCTCCAGACTCTCGTGACATCCGGGGAGGTCTCGCACGGTGGAGCTTCTCCAGAGGACGTTCTGGTGGCCAACGCTCCAGAGGGACGTCGCTGAATACGTCCGCGCTTGTCCTCAGTGTGCCACTGGCAAGACGTCATCCTCTCCCCCTGCAGGTTGGCTCCATCCTCTCCCTACTCCCGGCAGACCATGGTCCCACATCGCTTTAGACTTCACCACCGGCCTCCCACCATCCAATCATCACAACACCATCCTCACAATCGTCGACCGCTTCTCCAAGGCCGCCCACTTCATTCCCCTACAGGGGCTGCCGACGGCGAGAGACATGGCAGACCTGCTCATCCAACACGTCGTGAGGCTGCATGGGATTCCCATGGACATCGTCTCCGATCGGAGTCCCCAATTTGTGTTCCGGGTATGGAGGTCATTTTGCAATGCTCTGGGGGCTACAGTGAGCCTGTCCTCCGGCTACCACCCGCAGAGTAATGGACAGTGTGAGCCGGCGAACCAGGAGCTGGAGGCTGCGCCGCATTGTGTCGTCACTGCTAATCCTGCGTCATGGAGCGCCCACCTTCCGTGGATCGAGTATGCTCACAATTCCACCGTGTCCTTGGAGATCGGCATGTCTCCCTTTGAGGCCTCCCTGGGATACAATCCCCCACTGTTCCCCAAGGAGGAGGGGGTCATCGCCGTGCCATCCATCCGTGCCCACCTCAGACGCTGTCGCCGGCTGTGGAGAGTGACCCGAACGGCACTTTGGCACACGGCTGAGCGCAACTCCAGGACCGCTAATCGCCGTAGGAGACCAGCCCCACCCTACCGGGTGGGCCAACAAATTTAGCTGTCCACCCAGCACATTAGCCTCAAAGCAGAGAAGAAGAAATTGTCTCAACGTTTCTTTGGACCTTTTTTCATTGCCCGGATCATTAACCCTGTGGCTGTGCGCCTGCTTCCTCCCCCCTCCGTATTTGTCCAACTTTTCATGTCTCCCAAATTAAACCATTCTTTTCCAGCCCTCTCTGTCCCCCTCCAAGGTCTCCACCTCCACCAGTGGTGATCGACGGCGACCCGGCGTGGAGGGTCAACACCATCCTGGACGTCCGCCGCTGGGGTCGCAGCCTGCAGTACCTGGTGGACTGGAAGGGGTATGGCCAGAATGGAGGTCCTGGGTGCGTCCGTCCTTCGTGTTGGACAAAGAACTGATCAGGGACTTTCACCAGACACACCCAGGTAGGCTGGATCAGGCACCGGGAGGCACCTCTCGGGGGAGGGAATACTGTGATGGCTCACTCTGCATCATTATCTCACGCAGCTGCGCGCACACCGGCTCTCCATCACACTCGGGCTATTTAAACCGCTCTGCCTTCAGATCGGCGCAGAGCCGTCTGTCTCCTTGGGCTGAAGAGTCCTGCTCTCGTCTTTGCCTCCTTGGAGAATCATCCTGCCATCGCTGGCATTCCTAAGTCATCTTTGTCTCAGCCTTATCCTCTGGCAAGATCATCTCCTACGATCCAAGTAAGCCATTCATTACTCACCTTTTCTCTAGGCTGGTCCCCTGTGCACAGGCGGAGTTCCATGGCGGCGGAATCGTTTCTCCTGGCGGCGGACCCGGCCACGCTCCTTCCAGCAAGCCCTGCTCCGCACCAGCGGCACTGTGACAACAGGCGCCGTCCTCCTGGCTGTAGCCTTCGGGCCGACCTGAGCGCATCACCTACTCTGCAAACAGTAAGCCCCAGTCATTCACAATACGTTCCTTCGGGAGGACTGTACTAACAATTGTGTCTCTACTCTGCCCATAGGGTTGCCAGGTCATACGGCACTCTGCTTACCCCCAGCTATGATGTCATCGCAGACATACACACATACATACACACACACACACACACACACACACACACACACACGCACACACCTACACTTTACAATAAAGATAATTGAATGTATTCCCGAGCCTGTGTCTGTTCCCTGGGTCCGTCATCATGGCACAAACTCAAACATTTTCTTAAAAGGGGAGGAGCTGCAACTAGTCGAGGAATTTAAGTACCTTGGCCTGATTTTAGATTCCTCATTAACCTTTAAAAAAACACATCAAAAAAATGTCAAACATAATCAAATTCAATCTGAGAAATTTTAAACAAATTAGACCATTGCTGACAGTTAGTTTAAGTGTAAGGATGGCTACATGTTCTTCCAGTCTACAAAGTAAATTGTGGTGTGCCCCAAGGTTCAATTTTAGTTCCAGTACTTTTTAATCTGTACATGCTGCCCCTGGGGGATGTTATCAGGAGACACGGCGTAATTACCAGTTACTCTGACAACACACAATTGTATGTCGCTGTGTCTCCTGATGACATGGAACCAATTAACACCCTTTTTAACTGTATTTTATGCATTAAGTCATGCATGGCAGCAAACTTCCTTCAGCTCAACCAGGACAAAACCGAAGTTTTAGTCATTGGTCCTGAAGCTCACAGAGAGAAAATTTTACCAAAATTACATAGTCTGTCCTTTACCCCATCCCAACATGTTAGGAATTTGGGCGTCATTTTAGACTCTGAGCTTGGTTTTAATCCACACATTAAAAATATAACACAAACAGGATTTTACCGTCTAAAGAATATAACCTGAGTTCACTCACCTCTCTCTCAAGCAAACACAGAGATACTGATGCATGCTTTTATCACCAGTCATATTGGTTACTGTAATGCCCTTTTCTCTGGTCTTCCCAAAAAGACAATTTCAAATATGCAGTTATTACAGAATTCAGCTGCACATGTTCTGATGAGGACCAGATGGCAGGCTCACATCACGCAGGTTTTAAAATCACTGCATTGGCTTCCATGTCCTTCAGAATTGATTTTAAGGTCCCTTTATAGGTTTATAAATGTCTGCATGGTCTTGGGCCTTCTTATTTATCAAAACTGCTTTTGGCACCGCGGTCCCTCAGGTCTTCTGGCACTGGCCTTTTAACTATTCCTACTGTCAGAAGACACACCCATGGTGAGGTGGCCTGCCAGAGAACATCAGGGCTGCCGAGAATGTCCATGTTTTTTAAAAGCAGGCTCAAGACCTACTATTTTAACCTTTCTTTTGATTAGTTTGTCATGATCCTGAGCACGGGTGGGTGCCATGCTCAGTTTCCAGTTTGAGTTTAGTCCTTTTCTGTTTGTTTGCTTCTTTGTCTATGTTGCAGGCAGTGTGGTCTCCTGTGTTTGGTCTCTGTTTATTTATGGAGTGTTTGTGTTCTTAGTTTTGTCCTTATTGTCCTGTCTATTTATTGTGTGTCATTTTGCTTTTATGGTATTATTTACTTTTGGGGTTGTGTTATCTTATTCTTGTATTATTATTTAGTTTCCGGTCTGTGCTTTTATTTTGACAGTGCTGTGCAGCTTCCAGCTGTCAAACTCTGTTTCGCGGGCTGCAAAGCTGTCACTTGTTGTTTTGATTATTTCCTTTTTCATGTTCCCACACCTGCCATTCATTAATCTATTGACCCATGCACCTATTTAAAGATACAGCAATGTTTCCCCCATTGCCGTGTCCTACTGTTAGCCTCCTCAGAGGTATCAGCTAGACCCTGAGTGACCGTGGCTGTGCGCTGAGGTGAACAAGTGTGCTTCGTCCAGGTAACATTCGTCTCTTGTCCCTTATCCTCTGCTGTGAGCCCCGTTTCCTTTCCGATGTGACTCCGGCAGATTTAATCTCTTTTTTTCCCCGGTGTTCCCACACACCTCAGCCTGAGTTCTTACTAAGCTGTTATTCCTCCTGTAGAAATTAAGCCCCGTTCTCCTCTTGCACCCTCATTATCTTATTATTTGTAGTGTTTGTACTGTGCTCGTCTTTCTATTAATAAATGTGCAAATTCAAAGCGTGCATTTGGTGTCCTTCCATAGCCCTTAAAAAGGGTGATTTATGACACAGTTTCCTATTTTAATTGTCTTAATTTCTGATTTTAAATGTATTTTATGTCACACTTGTAGCATTGACCTTGGGTTCCAATCTATAAAATCATTCTTTGCTGAAAAAAAACTGTTTCAACTCAAAAGTCTGGTCATGAACCGCTTCTCTCACCCAAGGACCAGAGCTGTAACACTACCCATCGGCCACAAAGAGGAGGTTAATCCCTTCTCCAGGACTTCATTCTCCCCTTTCTGCTCTTTGGCAAAGAAATACCCAAATTGACAGCTTTATGTTGATATAATCCAGATTTGGGACTCAAGAGTCTCCAGTAAACAACCAGACAGTTTAACAGTGCCACCTGGTGGATGAATCAGGAATATTTAACGTTTTCTCTTTGCAGTGGAATTTATGCATTATGAACAAATAAATTAATTCAGATTCTTTCTCTCAAGACAGCATCCGCTACTGAAGACAAGGTTGAACTCTGGGATGGACAATGGCGGTGAAATGTTTTTATTGATATGATTTAATATGCGTTGCTTTATTTCAGTAAGAAATTATTTTTTGCATGGTTACTATCACAAATTAATTAGAGTTACAATGTAGAGACATTGTATGTTCCCTTATTATTGAGTAGAATATCTTAGTCACTAAAGTTTAAAGAATTTATGCTTTATTCAGCAACATATATGTCTTAAGCCTCCAGATCTGCCTCCAGATCAACGCGAGGAAAACTAAGGAGCTGGTGGTGGACTGCCGCAGGCATGGGCAGCCCCTCACAGCACCAGTAAATATACAGGGAACAGACATCGAGATGGTGACATCCTATAAGTACCTGGGTATTCATCTGAACAATAAACTAGACTGGTCACACAATACTGATGCACTCTACAAGAAGGGACAGCGCAGGCTGTTCCTGCTGAGGAGACTCAGGTCTATTGGTGGACAAGGGGCGCTGCTGAAGTCATTCTATGACACGGTGGTGGCATCAGCCATCACTTTTGGAGTGGTCTGCTGGGGCAGTGGCATTACTGCAGCCGATAGGAAGAGACTGAACAAACTGATTAAGAAAGCTAGCTCTGTCCTGGGGCAGCGCCTTGATCCGATGGAGGAGATAGGAGAGAGAAGGACGGTGGCTAAACTCATCTCTGCTGGAGTCCGAGTTCCACCCTATGCAGGACATACTGGATGCACTGAGGAGCTCATTTAGCAGCAGACTACATCATCCCAGGTGCACAACCGAGAGGTTTCGTAGGTCCTTCCTACCAACGGCTGTCAGACTGTACAACCTAAGCAGGGCTGCTCGCAGAGATAGCAAAAAGACGTAACAAACTAATAGTTTTTTGAATGCAAAAGATGCAATAGACTTACACAATGGTCCTCTCCGGCATACAACTAGGAACATACCGGTCGCTATGGAGGGTGAGAATATGTATGGGCACATAATCATACCATGTAGGATAACTAAATAGACGGTTATGCTGTTTCATCCCACCTAGCAACAATGCTCTGCACTGTGTGTGTTTATATATTTACATATTTATTCCATCTAGCTACAATGCTCAGCACTGGGTGTGTTTATATTTATATATCTATATATTTATTCCATCTAGCTACAATGCTCCGCACTGTGTTTTTATATATCTACATATTATTCCATCTAGCTACATTGCTCCACACTGTGTGTGTTTATATACTTGCATATTTATTCCACCTAGCTGCAATGCTCCGTACTGTGGGTGTTTATATATTTACATATTTATTCCATCTAGCTACAATGCTCTGCACTGTGTGTTCATATATTCATATATTTATTCCATCCAGCTACAATGCTCTGCACTGTGTGTCTGTGTGTGTGTGTGTGTATATATATATTTTATAGTAATATGTACATATGTATATTAGCTGCTCTTGCTTGCTTGTTTTTTTTTTCTTGCCTTCTGATTGTTGCTCTGAATGTTGCTATCCCTGTGCTGTTGCAATCCTGGAATTTCCCCGTTGTGGGACTAATAAAGGCTTATCTTATCTTATCTTATCTTATCAAATGTCACTCCCTCTTCTCTCTCTCTGCTCTTTGGGAGACAATAGCTGGACTTTAACTGACCAATAGAGCTCCAGGCTCCCTTGCATTTCCTTTTTTAGGTCGGGTTTATGACTTCTGCTAGAAAAAGAAGCAATGTAATTGAGCCAGTTCAGGTTTCATGAAAATCCCTGAAATTCTGCCACACCAGAAAAAAAACTTCCCTTTGTTCAGTTTTGGGGCGTTGGTCAAGCTGTAAAGAGCAGACGTCTTTGCTCTCCCACTTATTTATTTATTTATTTTTATCTTCATAGTAAAGCCCAGAGCCTGTCATGTTCTGTGAAATTTTTCTCTTTTCTTTGAAGTTCACTTTTTCTTAATCTTTTTCTATAAAATTACAGTGTAAGAAGATTTTGTTTGATTTTTTTTTTTTTTTTTTAGCTTAAAACAACTCATTTAAACTACCAACATCGGAAGAAAGATTTGGGATGTGTTTTTGCCTCAATTTGAATTTCTGATAGGGCTTTGTACAATAAACTAATTCCTTCTTCAGTGCATAAGAGAAGACCGCAGACAGGCTGCTGAAGAACCAGCTCTTCGTGATTTCGGGTGTAGCATCATTGTCTCCTCAAACCAAGATAGAAGATCACTTCTCTTCATGTTACAGGAATTTCACTTTATTCATTATACAGGAATACCACTTTTCTACCTTTTCAGGAATATCACTGGCTTTCATGTTTACCCATCCAGGCCTCTTCCAGGCCTGACCAAAGATGCTTGCTTTCCCAGGACCCCAATGTAAACAGTTGCCTCTTGCAGAGATTGTAAGGATCAGAATTTGCTTTTAAAGGATCAAAGGAACATAAAACTCAGGAGACCAGACCTCCAACATGAACACACTGCATTTGATAACATACCTTTTCACAGGAAACAATACTTTTAAAAAAAGAGTCATAAACCGCTTAATCTGACGGGTTTATAGCCCACGATACTATCCAGGTTTTCTCCCAGATACCATGGACCTAAAGGAAATCATCTACAGCTCAACAGTACCTCTTAGTGGATACCTACGAAATGTGTTTTCAGTATGTAAGATGACTTTTAATTTGTTCTAAACATTAAGTTTCTTTCAGCTTATCCTCTGGATCCTAAGGACACTGAAAATCATCCCTCTTATCACCAACCATGATTTGCTGTACTACATTAAGTTTTGATCTAAATATGAATGCATGTATTATGATTATGTATAAGAAATGTTATATTCATGAGTGTTATTCAAACAAATGTAATATTGGAGTAATGGAGTAATGGTATAAATGCATGATCACCAAATATTAGCCAAGTCATTTAATTTAGTTAGATTTTATATTGAGCACCTAATTTCATAAGAACTGACTGAGTGTTGATTTTCCCTCTGCAATTTCATGGGATGGTGTCTTCGTTTGATTGGCTGCTCTCAAACAAAGAAATGTTCTCACATTGGATGGCAGCCATTTCAAACTGCTTCTGAAAAAGTCGATTGGTCAGTCTTGCGATCGACATCATCAGTTTTACGACCCGGCGAGGTAACTTTAAAAGAGAGAAGTTAGATTTAAGCAAGAAAAGATCAGACAAAAAGACAGACAAAGAGAAGTAAGGGCAAGATTAGCAAGAAGTAAAGAAGTAACAAGAACAGCAAAATAGAGAACGGTGATAGAATTAAGAATTAGAAACACAGAAAGAAAGAGATTTTGAGAAAGATTAGGAACTAAATTAAGATTAAAGAAGCAGAATAGTCATCTAGATCTCAGAAGAAGATTTCATTCCACCGTTTCAAGGCCCTGTGAAGTTTTATTCTGTTCTTTGTGAAGTTTGTCAAGTCTTTCTGGTTACTGAGGAGAAACCACCTTTTTCTTTAGAGTTCGTCCTTTTAGAGAATCAAATTCTCAAACTTTTTTCTTCACCTCAGAAGCCATTCTTATCCTAGTAAATGTTTCTCATTTTTTTTCATGACTTTTGACACCATTAGAGTGGGCCTTTAATTTGCCTAATTTAAAGTGAACAGAGACTAAGAAGTTTCTCCTTCAGTTTTTTTGGGTCGATCCCGCTACAAGAGACCTCAAATTTGGACTCTTTTTCAAGGACTTTTCACACCGCCCTGAGACAAACCATCCACGGCTGCCACGGTCTCCTTGAAGGGCCCCCAGCTGAGTTATCACCTCCACGGCTGTGAGGACAGCAGCCGCTTCCTCCGACGTCCTAACTTCAAAACCCAGCGGTACCGACCCGCGGAAACGTGGACCTACAGCTGTTGTGTGAGTGAAGCTCCTACTTTTCTTATCTGCTGGGTTAAAACGTGATGTCCTAACAATTAAATTACAATTGAATATGGCCTGTGTTTCAGGGCTCAATTAGTCTCTCAGCCACAGGATAGAGCTGTAAACTGAAGGAAAACTCTTAGTCATTTTTAAGTAACTGCCCTTAAATTTTTGTAGATTAATTCAGAAGTCATTTTTAGATAATTAGCTTATGAATTTTCCCCATAAAATTGTGTTGTTTTGTTAAAACATTTCAGCCTCATTTACCGTTGAAACATAAGTCTGGTTCCTCCTTGGTTCTACAGAGGTGTAACACTGGATGTTATGTTCAGGAATCCAATATCAGTTAATGTGATATATTACGCCGTTATCATCTGAATCTGTTTATCCATCATTTGAACGCCATGCCATGTAACCTGAATGAGTTTAATAAAAGGGTTAATGAGAGAAGTTGAAGCGTTTTTTTCTTTTGCATATACATGTTTCCTAATCACGGCAGGACAAGAACTCACTGAAACTTTGAGACTGATTCATTAAGTAATTGAAGGTACAAAATTAAATAAAATTAAAGTTAATATTATTGTCCGTTAGGACTGGTGCCCCTTTTACGAGTGCTTTTATTTAATTTAGCGGGTGTAGAAGTGACGGTTTAACTCCGCCCCCTTTCACACCCACTATTAAATAAAATAAATAATTCCTGTACCTTATGACAAATAATTTTATAGGCAATTCACGTGACACGGGAGTATGCCATAACTGTGGTAAGGAGCCTGTCTGCCAGTATTCCAACAAAACCCACGCTGGTCCAGTTGAAACAGAATCCAGTGGACCGCCTGCTACCTACTGGGACACAATGATTCTGCTTGGTTGAAGGTCTGTTGTTTAATTTAAACTTAATTTTTCAGAATATTCCTGGTATAAGTTCTTTAAACTTAATTTCATGCAAACCCCCATCAGAATTTCAAAATGCATTTTGTCCTTTCATTAATCTACGTTCTTTTCAGAGTAACACCAATTTTCCATTTTTATAAGCAGTTTAATCATCATTTTCTTCATAAAATTGCATCCACTTTTCTTAACCAATGCTATTTTATGGTTTTCCAATTTCCAGTATACTGACAAGTTAAACTGTGCTTCATTTGGTTCCACAAATACTTGATTCACAAGTAACTCAGAAATAGTCTATGGTGCCCATGATACATGTTGAATTCTCTGCTTTAAAGTTATTCAAATATGTTAACCTATTCTGACATTTCTAATTAAACCACTGAAAGACATATGGGAGTTATTGTTTGATTTCATGTCCATCTTCTTGATTATCAGCAGACAAGAACTCAAGGGTTTTTTTAGACTGATTCATAATTGGTACAAATAAAGAACTGTTAATAAAATTGTCCTTTTGGACTGGTGCCTCCAACAAGCTAATGTGCTGATAAATGAAAAAAAAAAATCATCCCTACTCACATTCATATTTACATTAATACTTGTACCAACAATAAAACACCTATAAAACCCAAAACTCCACTACACACTTATCTTTGTCATGTTCGGGGTCATTTACCCCATCCATGACTTGTGGCTGTAGGTTTTGATTATTGCTTATTAATTCCAGCTGTCAGATTGAGCCTTGCTCTCTGACCGTCCTACGGCCACGTCTCCTCCTCTTACCAGACATTCACCGGAGGTCTCTTATCACCACATGCACATACACTCACACACACACACACTGTTTCAATCAGTCCCGCACTTGCTTTCCACATGGCTGTGTCCACTTGCCTTCACTAGGGTTTTGTGCATTAATAGTGAAGCAGTGTGACCAGTCGGTGTGGCAGCTTAACATCAACTTTGGACATTCCAGCTCGTGTCTGTTGGTTTTCCCCTGGACTGGACTGTGTTGTGCCTCAGAGCCTTTCCGCTCCAACACAATTGTAACTCTTTCTTTTGTGCCTTTTCTCTCCGCTCCTGTTCCACCTGGAGCGCGTTTGGCATTTCCCCCGAGCCAATGAAGTTTGTAGCCGGTTGTCTCACCCATTCTCACTGTGACTGTTATTTGGACATTTTCCTGTATACTCTTTCACTGTAAATAAACACGTCACTTACACTGCATTGTGGGCTCACTGCCAATTTCTATGTTCGCTGTGAAATTACACAGCGGGCATGACAATCTTACTGTGAATTATTAATATTTATGAATATACACTACCGTTCAAAAGTTTGGGGTCACCTCAGACAATTTTGTGTTTTCCATGAAAAGTCACACTTATTTACCACCATGAGTTGTAAAATGAATAGAAAATATAGTCAAGACATTGACAAGGTTAGAAATAATGATTTGTATTTGAAATAATAATTTTTTCCTTCAAACTTTGCTTTCGTCAAAGAATCCTCCATTTGCAGCAATTACAGCATTGCAGACCTAACATGATTGCACAAGGGTTTTCTAATCATCCATTAGCCTTCTGACGCAATGAGCAAACACATTGTACCAACACTGGAGTGATAGCTGCTGGGAATGGGCCTCTATACACCTATGTAGATATTGCACCAAAAACCAGACATTTGCAGCTAGAATAGTCATTTACCACATTAGCAATGTATAGAGTGCATTTCTGATTAGTTTAAAGTTACCTTCATTGAAAAAAAGTGCTTTTCTTTCAAAAATAAGGAAATTTCTAAGTGACCCCAAACTTTTGAATGGTAGTGTATGTCTGGTTGACTGTATTTATATGTTTTATTTTTCTAGTCATCTTAACTGCCTAGTCTTTTTAATCAGCAAACTATCTTATTATGCATTTATCAGAAGACTTTTTATCACCCTGTCAAGATCCCGAGGGGGTTGTGCCTGTTTTCTGGCTGCGGGGCACTGGCCTGTGATTGCCCTGGTCTACCCAGCTGAGGGGGTTGTGCACTGCAGCGCCGCGCCTGTGGTGTCGACCCCTTGAGTTGGACTTGGGTGGTTGCAGAGGTGGTGTTACTGTAGCTGTGGACTTGGCACTTTCCCTGCTGGTGATAGCTCCCTAGTGATGGTGCTTCCACACTTGGATCCTCGGTGCCCAGCTATAAGCCTTAAGCAATTAATTTTACACTGATAAAAGTTTCTTTGTGTGTGTGTGTTTGTGTCTATGTGTGTGTGGGGAGGGGTGTTTTATTTTAATGTGTGAAGCACATCTTTTTAAATTTCCCAGAGGGAGTCATCCCAAAGGGATTAATAAAGTTAAGTCTAAGTCTCTAAGTCTATCTTTTTGTATGAAAAGTGCTATATGAATAAAGCACTGATTGATTGATTGATTAAGTGGCCAAAATGTTTCTGCATGTAATAACCTTCTCACACGTTGATTACTGTTTTACCAATTGATCACTCACTGGTGTAACCATAATCAAACCCATTGAATCTTTATACAAAAAAGCCATCAAAATCTTTGATAAGAAAGACCCCACATATCATTGCTGTTACATTTACAAGAAATACAATTTTCTGTCTTTTGAAAATTATAAAACTCTTAAATTTGCCTGTTCAATTGATAAAATATTAAATGGATATGCACTACCCTCCCTGGGAGAATATGTCAAACTGAGGACTGTCACTGGTACAACCACCAGAGCAATCACTAAAGAAGACTGTGAGGTCCACCACAGACGCACCACATTTGCTCAATCTGGGCACCAAGATCTGGAATAATATACCACCTGCAATCAGAGAAGGTACCACACTAAACACTGTTGAGACTCATTGTAAAAATTGGCTTTTAAAACACCAAAACTGTACCCATAACTAGTGGATGCTCACTGGCATGTACATATATTATGTGTGTGTGTGTGTGTGTGTGTGTGTGTGTGTGTGTGTGTGTGTGTGTGTGTGTGTGTGCGCGCATCACACACATATGCCCCGTCTCTTGTTTGTTGCTGGCTGTTGTTGCTGTGAGTTGCTTGGGTGCACGTGTGTGTCCGCATACACAGCACTTCACTTGTGTGACATTTGAATGTCTTGTTTTTTAGCACCTTAACTCTTGCACTTTAGTATATCCACTTTGTACAGTTTCATTGCAGCGCCCTGCTCGTGTATGATTGATTGTTTGTGTGTTTCTGTGACCCATCGGGGGTCTACAGATGCAAATTAGCAGTACTGCTAAATCTGGCATACTTACATTTGTATTAATGTTCATTAGTATGTAATGTCCCTTTCAAATAAACATTAAACTTAGTGTGAATTTGCATTTTTCCTCTTTTAATTTGAATTTTTTTCTTCTAAATTCATAGTTTTTTTCTTAGAAATATGCAACATATTCTCAGAAATTTTGGTCATTTTTCTCTCATGTTTTACAGTTTTTCTTCTTTAATTTGCAGCTTTTTTGTTCATTAGTGAAATAATTTTGTCCTAAACTTGTGACCATTTTTCTGTAAATTTGTAAGTTTTTCAAAAACCACAGGGAGCCACTGAACAAGGGCAAAAGAGTCACATATGGCTCTGGAGCCACAGGCTGCAGACCCCAGTCCTAACATGTGCCAGAGCAGTGAAATCCAAATGTATGTGGACGATACTACCATCTACGTATGTTCCTGTGATAAACAAACGTAAGCTCACAGCTGTAATGGCTGACGTCACACAATGGCTTCAGAACTCCTGTCTTCACTTAAACAGACAGGAAACAGTCTGTATGTCCTGTATGTTCTTTTCCAAAAGGTCAACGCCTGATGTTTATGTTTCAGGGAAAAGCTAAGGGTGGGATCTGACTATAAATATCTGAGTACAACTCTTGATTACAATCTTACCTTCAAAAACAAATTAACTATAAAAAAACATAATAAAGTTGAATTTGTCACATTTTCTCCGTACTAGGAACTGTTTAACCATTGAGGCAGCAACACTATATTTCAATGCTATAATAAACTGTCATACTGCCTAACAAGCTTCCTGTACAACACTCACAGCTTACCATCAAGCTGTGAAGACACTTGACAGGAAACCAAACTCTCATCATCGTCGTCACTGCCTCGCAAACCATAATTTATTGAGCTAGGACAATCTCATCGAATTTACCTATGAGTAGGTCTACGTTGAGCCACTCAGCTTTCTCAGTGAGAGCGGTTCACACCTGGAACAGTCTGCCAACAACTGTTCGGGACTGTGATATCTACCATTCTTTTCAAATTAAAATCATGGTTAAAACACAGTCAAACAGGTGAGCTCTCTGTGCAACTTGTCTGGATGAGCTGAAGTGTGTTTTGGTTTTCACAGTTTTACCGTTGCTGGTGTTGTCCTGTTTTTTATTTTATTGAAATGTGTCCCGTTACATGTGCAGTGTTGATGTCCTTTGAGTTCATGCATTTTACCTGCCCAGGGACTGCAGTTGAAATTAACCAGTTGGTTAAACTAGCACATTTACGGAAATGTTTATTAGTGTGCACTGTCCCAGTAAAATTAAACCAATAAATGAATAATCAGAGAACCATTTCATCATCACAGCTTGATGTTATTGCTCAGGACAGATTAATCTATAATTTCAGCCATTACTGTTGTCATTGTATTGACCAGTTAAAAGGCTTATGTTGGAGTAAATGTGATAAAAGCTATTGAACACTTGTATGCAATGCTGCTATGTCTAATGTTGTAATATCCATTTAGTCAAATTATGCACTGCCTGAATAGAACACAAAAGACTTGGCAATATCTTTTCATATAGTTACATACTGTAGCTTTTAATCATTTTAACGCATCTCTTTTATTCATGCACGTCATCATTTACATCTACTTATGTAAAACACTAAGTCTTCAACATTCCAACAGGTTTCTCATCTGTTACATTTACATAAAAGCTTCAGTTACACATAGCAGTTCATTCAAGAAAGCTGTGCTTTTAATTACCGTTATTGATTTGTCACTGCAAAATAATGCTTCCTAAATAAGAAGAATACTTCATTGCATGTTCATTTTAATTCCAGTGCAGCTGACTGCAACGTGGAAAAAAAACAAGCTTTTAGCCTTTATTCTTTGAGTGCATTTTGTCCACAAATGTGCATTTATTTTAGGAAGTTCATGCTCCGTTTCTTCCATTGTTTCAAATCACTTATCTCAGCCATCACACAAACTGAATGACACTGCAAATCACATTAAAAGCCCCAATTCTACTCTAACAAAGTTCTCAGATGTACTGTCTGTAAACCTCAGTTTCCTCAGTTTTTTCTTCTACAAAAGTCTGATTTTACTTTATTTTTAGCATCCATCATTAATATATAACAAGAAAATAGTAAACCAGTTGGATATACAGGAGCCTTGTTAAGATGCTATAGTTCCTTTAGATATTTCTTCTCTCCCGATCTCACTAAAAAACATTCCTTATGAACATTTTCCACCTCTCAAAAAATGTGCATTTATATAACAGATTCGGATTTGGACATATAAGCTGAATGTTAGCAGCAGCATGCCATGATGACTATTTTGGTAGCTGATAAATCACATCCATTTAACCTGAACTAAACTTCAAAATGAGTGTCACTAATCAGTTATAGGGGAGATGGATATCATCGTCAGGAATGTAGGGAGCTAAAACAATAAAAAGCAGTAGAAACAGATGCTGATCCTCTCAGAAGCTGACGCACTGATCTTTCCGGATCATACCAGAATCTTACTGCAGTTGTGTAACAGTGGTTATGTGGTCCCAGCAGCTGGACCTCTCCGGGGTCCGCAGTAGCTGACACCACTCTGCAGACCGACAACCGTTTCCCACAGTAGCCATGTCACACACGTGACCGTTACCAGCGGGATTTTTATCTGCACTTATGCTGATGAAGGGAGCAGACAAACAGAGGATTTGCTGCTTTCAGCCAAAGTTAAGACACCAAAGCATTTTAAAAATCAGCTTTAGCTTCCACAAATCACACTGCAGCTTTTTTCTTTACCTAAATTCAGTATTCATCTTTCCAGTTAATGTATATTAGTAAATTAGAATATGGTGGAAAAAGATTAAAAAAAAGATAAACTTTCACATATTCAAAATTCTTCATACACAGAATGAAATACACTACTCACAAAAAGTTAGGGATATTCGGCTTTCAGGTAAAATTTCAGGATGCACCTAAAATGCACTATAACCTTTACAGGTGAAATTAATTGGACCTTCTCTAACCTTCTGAATGCACATGTCCAGCTGTTCAATGTTTCAGTACTTTTTGCATAACTTGCTGTTCTCTAACAAGGTGCTTAACGGCAAAATTCACAACAGGTGAATCGACCCGAAGAAGGTGAATGAATGAATGAATCCACCAATAAATTTTCTGTTTCAATTAGAATTGGTATTGAAACCGTCTTCTTCATCATGCTGTTCACATTAGACGACCCGCAAGGGTACCTGACCACATCATCAGGCACAGGCGTCGTCTTGCACGGGCCAGGGAGCATTTACGCTGGACAAGGGACCAGGGGGCTTCAGTGCTGTTCTCTGATGAAAGCTGATTCATGGTGAGCAGAAATGATGGCTGCCAACAATGTTAGAAATGTCAAGGAGCGTGCCATGCACCAGCCACTGTTGTCACCATGCTGCAGTCTGGGCAGGTGTCTCTAGTCAATACAGAACTGTCCTACACATTGTGAATGGGACAGTGACCAGCTGGTACTACCTGAATAACATCATTAATCCAGTCATTGTGCCCCTGCATGAACAACATGGGCCTAATTTCATCTTCATGGACGACAGTGATCCAGCTCATCAAGGTCGCATCATTAGGGACGGCTGCTGGAGGCTGGGGTACCTCAAATAGAGTGGCCAGCACTTCCTCCTGACCTGAATCCAATAGAAAACCTACGGGATCAGCTGAGCCACCGTGTAGAGGCTCGTAACCCTGCACCCCACAACCTCACTGACCTGAGGGTCGCCCTTCAAGAAGAGTGGAATGCCATGCCTCAGCAGACAATAAGTCGACTTGTGAACAGCATGAGACGTCGTTGTCAAGCTGTAATTGATGCTCAAGGGCACATGACAAGTTACTGAGACACTGACATTTTTTGTTGTGGTATACCCACCACTGTTGATGGCTTTGTTTCAATAAATTGAGATGAGGAAATCACCACTGCATGCTTCTACTTAAATGCCCTACTTTCATGAGATTATATCACTGTAGTGTGAACTTTTTACCATCCATCCCTCTTCTTCCGCTTAATCCTTTTCAGGTCGCGGGGGGGGCTGGAGCCTATCCCAGCATCTACTGGCGAGAGACAGGGTCCACCCTGGACAGATCGCCAGTCCATCGCAGGGCCAACACAGAGAGACAGACAACCATTCACTCTCACAGTCATACCTAAGGACAAGTTAGAATCCCCGGTGCGGTGAACTTTTTACATTTTTCATAAATTCCCACTGAAAGCCAAATATCCCTAACTTTTTGGGAGTATTTTGTGATTTCATTTTGAAGGCTGTGTTTATAGTTTCTGAAACCAGATTTCATATCTTGATGTTTAATTTAGTGAGATTCAGCAGTATTGTTTCTATTCTCAAAGTCACTACAGTTTATTAATGCAGAAGCTACATGTTGCTGACATGCAGAAGGTTTTGTTTGAAGATGAGGAACTCAAACTATTTTAAACAGCATTATTTAAATGAAGCTCTGCTTCTTAAATTGACTTTTCCAGCTTTAAAAAAAACTAACATTCCACAGTATTGTTTCAACAGCAGACCGAGGAAGATGAGAGGAGCACAACTCACCCACCCCTACCGCTCCTCCATCGCTCCCGTTACCCCCAAGAAACAGATAAACCAAGTTCCGGTGCAAACACGCGCTCAAACCGCCAGTCCCGGGGCGGCGCGTCACACAGCGACTCCTCGTGCACGGACGTCGGTGATGAGTGTCACACAGCCGCTCCAGCCGCTCCGGCCTTTATCCTGTCCCCCCCCCTCCCCCGACCACACCAGCTGTGGCGGAGACGACCAGCAGCACTTCCTGTCAGCGTTTTCAAAATAAAAGGATGGAGCTGGCTTGCTGTGGTAACGACTCAGTGTTTAATTACTGCAGGGCTGAATGTGAATCTGTGTGGCAGAAAGGTAACAATTTTATCACAAAACATGACAAATTTACAGGAAAAAAGTTCTAAATTTGTCAGCCTCCGTCGGTCTATGATGACCATGGAAGAGAATCCTAAACGTCTACTCTGCTGGAACAGCACCGCCTGTGGCTGAACAGGCCGATGCGCACCGGTGTTCTACCTTCCAGCGTTGGGCGTTGGTAGGATTCAAGCCTGGGCAGGAAGATATGGAGGACAAGATGTTACCCATGCAGCATGTCCCCCCTCTCCACGTCACTGATGAATCCAAAGGAACAGCAGGGCTGCTATAGTTTGGCACCAGCGCCGTCGCAGGAGCTGCCAGAACGATGTTGAGCACAACAGAGAACTTCCTTAGGGGCTCCGACTCCGGATTTTTCCTCAGGGTTGACTCCCGAAGCCTTTCCCGTGACCGGGTATGCCACAAGGCAGCGGAGGTTTGAAATCAGGGTTTACCTTCCCCTAGATGGGCTACCTTCCCAGGTTGACGAGCCACCATCTACCCGAAGCATCTGGTTTTAAGGCGCCAGAGATCCGCCCTCGCCCCTTCTCCTATTAGTAAAAGCAGTTCCGCCGGGCTTAGAGACTAAACCACACGGGCAGGCTAGGAGATGGACTTAGTTGTCAGAGGCTTTTCGAGACGCACGCCGTAAGGAGCATTTTATGGGCACTGGGAGCTTAACCCCAGTGCCGCCTGGCTATGACAACCTTGGAACCATTTCTAAATTTACTACAAAAATAATGTGCCAGGAAAAAGTTGCACATTTATTTTAAAAAAAGTTATCTTTCCAAGAAAAAATGTTAGTTTACAAGAAAAACCAATTGGTGAGAAAACTGGACAATTATGAGAGAACAGGGTTAAGAAATTGAAAATTTGCATTTCTTTCTTGTGTGACTTAATTGTTGTAAATTTATGACTTGTTCTTTTAAGCGTGGGACTTTTTTCAGCATTTGGAAGTTGTGTTTTCTCACAAAAATGTAACTTTTTCTTTTTTCTTTTTCTAGTAAATTTGCAACTTGTTTACAGTAAATTTGGGATTCTTTAAATTGTAAATTAGCATCTTTTATCATATTTTTTGCACCTTTATTCTTGCAAATTTGTACTGAAATTACGTTTATAGCGTATTCATAGTTTTATGATGATGTCACACAGCTGCCAGTCACTATATTGGTGGCCATGTTGGGAGGGAAGCTGCATATTCATTAGAGCTGAAAATTATGTAAATATGGTACACTGCTGTGGAATAATTGGTTGTACAAACACTGGTGGTGTGAGATTCTGGGCACGGTCCCAGACCATGCCCACACTTTATGTTCATCTTGGTTTCCTTCCCTTTGATTATTATCCATATTATTATTTGCATTATGTACTGTACCTCCTATGTCCTCTGTTATGGTCTTCTGTCTCCCCGGTCTGCTGTGTTAAGAGACGTGGCCCATCAGTAGCCATGGGGGGTCTGACGGCAGGAGTCTTCTTCATCCCCCCGGTAATTTCTCCATTTCGACCCTTATTCAATTGCAGGGGGTCAAGAGGAGGGTCATGGCGTTGATCGATTCAGGGGCTGAGCGGAGTTTTGTTTCTTCCCGGCTCATGTGGGACATGGGCACTCCCACTACCAAACTGTCCAATTCTCTCAGTGTCACCACTTTATCTGGCAAAAATGTGGCCTTAGTGTCTGAATGCACGGTGCCGAGCTCCATCCTTCTTTCCGGGAACCACCGGGATGAATTGTCGTTCTTTATTCTCTCAAATTCATCCTCCCCAGTGGTTCTGGGTTATCCGTGGCTCCAGAGACACAATTCTATAATTAATTGGGCACAAAACTCAGTTTCCTCATGGAGTCCTTATTGTTTGGCATCGTGTCTCAGTTCGGCCAAGAGTTCGCCGTCCTTACCCATCTCCTCCCCTCCAGTGGAGCCACCGGACCTCACCCTTGTGCCCGAGGTCTATCATGACCTTGGGGAGGTTTTTAGCAAATCGAGAGCACTCTACTTACCACCTCACCGCTCATACGATTGTGCTATAGACCTCTTCCTGGGCATGCGGCTGCCGTCCAGCCGGCTCTATAGCATTTCTGGTCCAGAGAGAGAAGCGATGGAGAGGTATATTAAGGAATCGCTGAATGCTGGCCTTATTCGGCCCTCCTCGGCTCCTCTAGGGGCATGGGGTTTTTTTCTCGGCAAGAAGGATGGATACCTGCACCCGTGCATTGATTTCCGGGAGCTAAACGCGATCAGGGTGTTCACTAAATTGGATCTACGCAATGCGTATCATTTGGTCCGAATTCAGGAGGGGGACGAATGGAAGACGGCTTTCAAAACACACCTGGGGCAGTTCGAGTATCTTATAATGCCCTTTGGACCCACCAGTGCCCCTGCCGTCTTCCAACACCTCATTAACGACGTCCTCCGTGACATGGTTAATCAGTTTGTCATTGTTTATCTCGATGATATCCTGATTTTTTCCCACACACCAGAGGAACACAAGGTCCATGTCAGGGCAGTGCTACAACAGTTCCTGGAGAACCAACTGTTTGTGAAGGCTGAAAAGTGTGAGTTTTCCACCTGTTCCACTTCCTTCCTTGGATTTATTGTGGCGGGGGGCGGGGGGAGCTGAGAGCCGACCCAGCCAAGGTGAAGGATGTGCTGGATTGGCCTACACCCCACTCCCGCAAGGAGCTCCGGCACTTCTTGGGGTTTGCAAATTTTTATCGCAGGTTCATCAGGAACTATAGTGGGGTAGCACAGCCGCTGACACAACTGACCTCCGTTAAGGTGCCATTTCTCTGGTCCGAGGCAGCTGAACAGGCTTTCTCCAAATTAAAAAGCCTGTTCTCAAATACGTCCATCTTGGCTCAGGTAGACCCTCAGCTCCAGTTCACCCTGGAGGTGGATGCTTCTTACTCGGTGGTGGGCGCTGTTCTTTCGCAGCACTCAACTCCGACCAGAAGCTCCACCCATGCATGTGTTTCTCTCTGCGGCTCACTCCAGCCTAGAGGAATTACAACGTAGGGGATCGGGAGCTTCTTGCCATAAATTGGCTCTTGAAGAGTGGAGGCATTGGTTGAAGGGAGCGGTCCATCCCGTAGTCATGTGGACTGACCACAAAAATTTAGAGTACCTTCAGTCAGCCCGCCAACTCAATGCCAGGCAGGCCCGCTGGGCCTTATTCTTTGTGAGATTCAATTTCACCATTAGATACAGGCCTGGCACGTGTAATATCAAACCGTACACTCTCTTCCGATAGTTCTCCTCAGACCACTCAGCCCCCCGTCCTGCTCCCAGCCGATTTTGCCACCTTCATGCATCCTCGGAGCCCTTACGTGGGGGATTGAGCAGAGGGTCCGACAGGCCCAGAGCCTGGAACCTGAACCAGTGGCGGCCCCCCAAGGTCGTCTGCTTGTCCTAGCCACCCTCCACAGTGATGTCATCAAATGGGGCCATTCCAGCCACTTCACCTGCCACCCTGGAGCGTCTCGGACCATTGACCTAGTCAAACGAGTGTTCTGGCAGCCCACACTGTGAAGGGATATCCAGAACTATGTGAAAGCATGCCAGACCTGTGCGTGCAACAAGACCAACTCCTCACCATCGGCTGGACTGCTTCACCCATTACCCACCCCCGGTCGACCTTGGTCCCATATTGCCTTGGACTTTGTCACAGGACTTCCTCCTTCACAGGGCAATACAGTAATCCTCACCATTGTTGGCCGTTTTTCTAAAGCAATTCACTTGGTTTCCCTCCCCAAGCTGCCCTCCGCATCACAAACCACCAACCTCCTCACCACCCATGTTGTCCGCCTTCATGGTATTCCCCTCGACATTGTGTCTGACCGGGGCCCACAATTCACGTCACTGGTTTGGGAGTCTTTCTGCAGCTCATTGGGTACTTCAGTCAGCCTCACTTCTGGTTATCATCCCCAGAGCAACGAGCTGGCTGAGCGTACAAACCAATCCCTGGAGGCCGCCCTCAGCTGCATAGCAGCTGACAACCCCACAACTTGGAACACTCATCTGACCTGGGTGGAATATACCCATAATTCTGCTGTCTCTACTGCTGCGGGTCTCACACCATTCGAGGCCTCCGTGGGATATATCTCTCCCCCGCCCCCCCGTTGCCTGTGGCAGAGAAGGAGATCGCTATGCTGTCCGTGGGGGCTCACGCACCCCGCTGCAGCCAACTCTGGAAAGCCACCCGAGCCACCCTCCTTCGCTCTATGGAGCGCAACCAGTGGTATGTGGACTGGATGTGGACCCCTGCTCCCAAATATAGGATCGGGCAGCAGGTTTGGCTGTCTGCAGAACAGGTACCCTTGAAGACGGACTCTAAAAAAACTATCACCCCACTTCTTGGGACCGTTTTCCCCATCATCAAGACCATTAACGACGCTACGGTCTGCCTACAGCTTCCACGGACTCTTCACATCCATCTGACATTTCATGTCTCAAAAATCAAACCCCTCTCCACCAGTCCTGTCTGCAACACCCCCCCCCCCCCATCCCGAGCCGCTTATTCCTCCTCGGACCCTTGACAGCTATACCACCTACATGGTCCAGAAGATTCTAGATGTTTGCTGCCAGGGCCAAGGCCTGCAATACTTGGTTCACTGGAAGGGCTACAGCTCTGAACGTCGATCATGGATCCCTAAGTCAAATTTCCATGACAAAGGGATGGTCCGGCCCTTCCACCAGGCTCACCCTGAGAAACCCAGTGGACCACAAGGAAGCGCCCCTTGGGGGGGGGGGGGCACTGTCACGTTCAGATGAGTGCACGCCCCCTCCTTCCTGTTTAGGATTCCCAGACTCCTCAGGTAATCAACGCACCTGTGTGATTAGACGCACCTGCCGCTCCTTCCATAGGAGGACCATCAAGTGGAGGCTTCAGCGCTGGCTCATTGGGTATACTGCCTGCAACGTTGCAAGTAAGCTACTTCGTTATTTCAGAGGATTTATGTTAAATCCCTCTCTCTTCCTCTCCTCACAGGTTGCTGCCATCGGTGTGGTGTGTCTTCAGGGACTGTTGTGCACTCACCTGCTCCATCATCCTCATCCTGCCTCTGCTACCTGTCTCCACCCGGTCAGACACCACCCTGCTCCTTCTCCTCTCCTACTCCCAGCCAGCTTCACCCCGCTGGTTTGTCTAGTCCTGCTGGGTCTCTCTGTCGGGCTCTCTGCTCCACTCACGTAAGTGGCAGATTTGTCTTTCCACTTCCCTTCCTCCCTCCTCATATTAATTTGCTCTCGTCTCTCCCCACAGGCCTAGTCCTCCTCTGGCGAGTGATGATTTCCTTAGCTGTGCTCCACATTTTGAAATTAATAAATTGTGCAAACTTTGCTTCTCTGTGTGGAGTGAGTTTTTCTCTGGTGTGATCCCTGCATGTGAGCTGACTAGTCTATCATTATGACAGTCTGTGCACCTGACTTAACCATGTGTCTGACAGTGAGTGCAGGAGCAGCAGCAGTCCTCCAACAGACCGAGTCGTGAATAAGCAGGGATTAATGACCTTACTGGGGGGAGCTGTCTAGATCAGCCTCAGCATCCTCATCTCCATCTCTTTATTTTTTTGTTGGATGGCCTCCCCTCACTCATAATCATCAGTGAATCAGTAGCTTAGTCCTTTTATTACAGTGACCCTGAGAGCTCAAATGCTGCGAGTTAAGAAAGCAAGTGCAAACAGACAAAACCAAACTCGAAGCATCTGCATGAAAATGGCAACACAGGTGCTCCAAAAACTCACAGCACTTGCAAAGAGAGAAATGTGCTGCAAAGCCAACCACAAGGGGGACACAGTAAAGTGACGGACCAGATCAGGAAGTGACTCTGGAGACGCTATAAAAACTGACCTAAATAAGATCCATTTTAAAAACAGTAACTTTATTTACAAATAAGTGGACAAATACGGGGGGGGGGGCTGAAAAGTTCATAATGGTCAAATTTTACCAAAATGTGGTTTATTTTTAAACATAGGCTCCCCTTCACTCCACTCACTTCTTCCATCGGTGTTGCAGTGCTCGGATCCCTACGGCTGAAAAATAAACCACATTTGATCAAATTTGACCTCTATGAATTTATCAGCACACACCCCCCCCCCCCCACACACACACACACACACCTCAAGTGTAGCCCCCATAAGCATCTTTTGGGGGCTACACTCTGTCTTGTTTTAAATAAATTTTATTTTTAAAAAAAAGATGCTTAAGAGGAGTTGAATTCTCAGTGGTGTTGGGGGATACATAAAGGTAAATGTTTTCAGCAACGTGTTCTGATGGCATGCTTCAGAGAACAGTGATGATACACAGTGCCTGATTAAGGAGATTGTGGGCCCTGGGCTGGAGCAATTTTTGGGGCCCCCCCACATATTATTTATGGGTGTATTATTTATTACATGCATGTCTACATGCATATAATAATAATAATAATAATAATAATAATAATAATAATCTGATTTCTTGAGTTATCTGATTATTAAAGTAGTCATGTAAAAACAATAATCAGATAAAAGGCAATTATTGTGTTATGAGAAATTACATTAACACACATAGTTTATTGTCCAATAATGCATTTATTCAGTGCATGTAAACATGTCAAATCTGGTTATTACTATTATCTGATTATTCCTAGTTATCAGATTATTGTGGCCATGTAGAAGGGGTCATTGATGGATCAGCTTGACCTTCAAGATCCTGAATTACTGAATAAGATGAATGTCCACAAAGTTCTAGGTTTAGATTGAATAGCAGAAAATATAACGCCATCAAGACTTACAACCGACAAATATCTTGTATCGACCCACAACTTTAGGTACTGCTGCACTGACCACGAGCACAAATGAACAATGAAACCATTCCAAAAACAGAACAATCTTCACTGCACCGCAGCAGTGATCATCATCTAATTTCCTCTATCAGACAAATGTGAAAAAGGCAATACTGGCATCAATGAAGCAACATGATATCACAAAGCAGTATCAATTACTCAAAATGTTACACTGTAAAAAATGTAACAAATGTACTGTCTAAGCTTTATTTACTGTCTAAGCTTTATTTTCCTTTAAGAAGGAACATCAACACTGGAAAGACTGGAAACTGTGGCAACACAACACAGGGGCCGTTAGTGGGGGAGGGGGGCGGAAGAAGCTGTATATGCAGCAGCCAAAACAATACAAACAGCCAGTGGAAGGAGAATATAGAAGCCATTGTTTGTTTGTTTGTTTGTTTTCTTGGTTTATTTACCAGGGATGGTGCACATTAATGAACAGTTTTATAAATGTGCCAGAATTAGCCAAAAGGCTATTTTTCATCTGGAGTCCCTGGACAGATGTTACATGTCATTCTAAAAGTTAAAACAAATGAATATAAAATTACAAGAAATATAGAAGAAAACTAATAGAGATATTGGCATTAATATGAAAACTTATTAGAACATCCTTATGTTGATCCGGAATCTCTCATACATACTACTGCACCTACGGACATTATGCATATTATTTGTATATTATAGTTCTGATTAGTTTTTCAAGTACGTCTCAGGGATGTTTGAATGGATGTGGTGGGGTGGGGGGTGAGGATATGTGTGAGTGTGTCTTAAATCATGTTCTTTTACTTATATGGATGCCAAGAGAAATGCAATTTCTTCTTGCCTGCACTACAGTAGTATGTACAGCAATATGACAATAAAGGTTGATTTGATTTGATTATGTCTATTGTCACAAAAACATGCGATTAGGACATTTAACATTTAAAAAATGCGACAAATCATGTAAAACAATAAGATGAGAAATGTTGGTGTTAGTTAAAATATCAGCCAAGTTAAAACTTCATATTGTAAACAGAATTATTAGACAAAAAAGAAATACAAGGGATAAGGGATAAGGACCTGTACTTATAGCGCTTTTCTAGTCTCAAAGACCACTCAAAGCACTTCACTAGTACTAACCCTCTACTCTGGGCCTATAGGAGACAGATATCTAGGGACAATTTAGACCAACCAATTAACCTAACATGCATGTCTTTAGATTACATACAAAATGGAAGCAAACAATAATATGTACATAACACAACAAGACAACAATGAACCATGCATGCAGGCACATAAAGACAAACTAAGACAGCAGCAGGTGGCAATAAGAGGAGTTCAGCACAGAAACACTGAGGCTGTTAAGGATGCAACTTAGTTTTAGTGCTGGCAGAGCTGACTGTCAGTTAGCCATTTCTTTGAACGTGCTTTAAATAATTTATATGAATCCAATTCTCTGATAGATTTTGGGACAGAATTTCATTCTAATGCAGCTTTGACAGAGAATGCAGACTAACTGAAAGTGCTTTTTCTGAGTGGAAAAATACAGTCCCCTCTTGCTGCACCTCTTGTGAGATGGTATTCAGTTGTTCTTATGGTAACAAACTCTCTAAGTGGAGGAGAGGTCAAGTTATGGATGATCTTATACAGAAGACAAATATCCAACCATACATCTATCTTCTACCGCTTTTCTGGAGGTCCGGGTCATAGAGACAGCAGTTCAAGCAGAGAAGTCCAGACTTTCATCTCCCCAGCCACCTGCTCCAGCTCTTCAGAGGGGATACCAAGGCGTTCCCAGACCTGGGACCCCTGTGTCTGTCCCGGGGTCTCCTCCCAGTGGAACTTGCCCGAAACACCTCAAATGGGAGGCATCCAGGAGGCATCCTGATCAGATGCCCAAACCACCTCAACTGGCTCCTTTCTATGTGGAGAAGTAGAGGTACTGATTCTTATCCCAGCCACTTCACACTCAGTGGCAAACCGTCCTAGCAAGACCTGTAGGTCATTGCTGGATGAAGCCAACAGGACAACATCATCTACAAACAACAGAGATGAGATCCTGTGGTCACCAAGCATGACACCCTCCGTTCCCTGGCTGCACCTAGAAATCCTGTCCATAAAAATTATGAACAGGATCGGTGGCAAAGGACAGCCCTGACAGAGTCCTACTCTCCCTGGGAATGAGTCTGACCGAGTGTTGGCAATACAAAACAAACTCTCACAGCGGTCGTATAGAAACCGGATTGCTCGTAACAACAAGCCCAATACCCCATACTCCTGAAGCACCCTCCACAAAAAATCATGAGGGACGTGGTCGAATGCCTTCTCCAAGTCCACAAAACACATGTAATCTGGTTGGGCAAACTCCCACAAACCTTCAAGGATTCTCAAGAGGGTTAAGAGTTGGTCCGATGTGCCACGGCCAGGATGAAAACCACATTGCTCTTCCTGAATCCAAGGTTCGACCAGCGGCAAGGACTCTCCTCTCCAGTACCTTGGAATAGACCTTCCCAAGGAGGCTGAGGAGTGTGATCCTTCTAAAGTTGAAGCAGACCCTCCGGTCCTCTTTCTTGAAGAGAGGAACCACCACCCCGGTTTGCCATCCCAAAGGTACTGCCCACGACCTCCACGCAATGTTGCAGAGGCGTGTCAACCATGACAGCCCTACAGCGTCTAGGGCCTGGAGATACTCAGCGTGAATCTCATCCACTCCCGGGGCCCGGCCACCAAAGAGCTTTTTAACCATCTTGGCAGCTTCAGCCCCTGTGATGGGTGAGTCGTGCCCCTCGTCCACAAGCCCTGCTTCTTCTGTGGAAGGCATGTCAGTGAGATTGAGGAGATCCTCGAAATATTCCTTCCACTGCCCAACGATATCTGCAGTCGAAGTCAGCAGAGCCCCATCCACACCATACACAGTGTGGATGGGGAGCTGCTTCTCCCTCCTGAGGTGCCAGACAGTTTGCTAGAATCTCTTCGAGGCCAACTGAAAGTCTTGTTCCATGGCCTCACCGAATTCCTCCCACACCTAAGCTTTTGCTAAGCAACCACCCGAGCCGCACTCCGCGTAACCTACCGGTACACCTCAGCTGCTTCGGGAGTCCCACAAGCCAACCAAGCTCGATAGGACTCCTTTTTCAGCTTAATGGCCTCCCTCACCACTGGTGTCCACCACTTGGTTCGGGGGTTGCCACTATGTGATGCACTGACGACCTTGCGGTCACAGCTCTGGGCAGCCGCTTCAACAATGGAGGTGGAGAACATGACCCATTAAGACTCCATGTCTCCAAACTCCTTCGGAATGTGGTTGAAGTTCTTCCGAAGGTGGGAGTTGAAGACCTCCCAGACAGAGGCTTCAGCCAGATGTTCCTAGCATACCCTCACTATACGTTTGGGTCTACCGGGTCTGAATGGCATTCTCCCCTGCCATTGGATCCAACTCACCACCAGGTGGTGATCAGTTGACAGCTCTGCACCTCTCTTTACCCAAGTGTCTAAGACATACGGTCGCAGGTCTGATGACATGATTACAAAATCGATCATCGACCTATGACCTAGGGTGTCTTGGTGCCAGGTGCACATATGGACACCCTTATGCTTGAATAATAATAATAATAATAATAATAAGTTTATTTATAGAGCACCTATAGAGCACCCCTCTTCACTTCCACCCTCCCAAGAGAGTAGACGCTTTTTTCTTCTCTCCTGCTCTGACTTTTTCCTCCCCTCCTAACTACTGGATCCCAGCTTGCTGTTGTCTGTCTGCGTCTAACTGCGACCGCCGAAAAGAAATTATGGAGTTAATAAGCTGGGCTTTGAACACAATTGACACTATTTTTTTAACAAGGAAAAGTGCTCCGGGGGAAGCTGTCTGCCCCGCTGGAACGGCTCCAGCGGGCTATTTACGTGACACAGGTAATTGGAAAATGCTGTGTCTCACTAATCTCTCTATCGAAGATATTGAAGATTTGTTTATCTTCGTAATATTGGTGATCGGGATTTTTCTGATTGGGACTGGAATTGTCCTGGTTTACTGCAAATTCCTGAAGATGGATTCAACCTATCAAAATGCTGACCAGGCGAGGTGCATCCATCAAATTGAAAAACTGGAGAAGACCCTGATAGCGACTACTGGAGAACTGTCTCATAAGGTGGATTACATCATGATTTCGCTTAGGTCTTTCCACGACGGATTTAAAGCCCCGCAATGAAGGACTAAGTACTGAATCTACAGAAGAAATATAAGCCTTCTCTGTGATCAGTCCTATTTGGCTCATTCCCCATGAAAATTCCTCCTGGCTGTCTGCAAACTGTGTTTTCAAAATCATCGAGCACAAGGCCTTGGACAGTCAGCTGCACTGCGCCAGATAAGGACTGGGCGCCAGCCAGACAAAACATCTTCTGCCAAGTGTCCTTGGGTCTCTCTTTTTATCATTAACACTGCTCAACACCGCACACACACTGATCCATGAACTGAATAAAGATATACACTGCTCTCTTGTGTCTCGTGAATCCTGTGTAGCGAATGTATGTGCAATGAGAGCTTTTTTTTTCCTTGAACTCTTAATATTGATTAATTATGTAACCAGTATTTTGAATCAATGATTTTTTTGCTCCTTCCTATTGTATTATCCTTATGCTACCTGTACCCTCCTGCTGACAGGCGCGTTTCAGATGCGCCGCGGCACGGAAATGCAGGTTCATTACTGTGTCAAGTCAAATTCTCTCGTATGTTATCAGTGATCTGTTAATGTACTTGGCAATAAATCTTTTTCTGATTCTGATTCTGATTCTGATTCACAGACAGAGTCACAAAGTGCTTAACATGGTACAAAACAAAATAAAAACACAGGCACATAAAACAGTAAAAAAAAAAAAATAGACAGTAAAAGCACATAAAAATACAGTCGGCACATGGTTAAAAAGCCAGGTGTGGCACATATGTTGGGTACATATTTTCCACAAATGTATTGCTGTATGTTTATTGTGTGCTTCACGTCTCGAGGGACAAAAGGTCTGAGTCTGCAGGAGATATCGAGAAGGTGTGAGATTTGGCCTTTGTCTCAGAGAGAAGCCCTGGAGGGATTTCCAGACCATCGAAGGCTAAGAGACAATGGTGGAAGATTAAAAGGGTTACAGTGTGACTGTATGTTTGCTAAGACTGCATGCGACTTGAGCTTCGTTGTTCCGGAGTATAAAAGAGCGATGTGATATTGATCTGTCTCTTTTCTTGCTTGGAGATTGTTAGAGTATGTGTTCTGTAATAAAGCTGAACCTGAGAAATAAACTCAGCCTCATCCTTGAGCACATCCTCTACACTGGTGACCCTAAGACAAATCATGGCCGGTGACGACTCTCCTGCGCCGGACTCATCAGGAGCCAGCCAGGCTAATGCAGCTACCACAGTCCAGCTACCTGATTTCTGGCAGCATAGCCCGCGCTCCTGGTTTAACACAGTCGAGGCACAGTTCCATCTTCGGGGAATTTCGGCAGACGCCACGAAATTCTACCATGTGGTTGCGCAGCTGGACAGCCACACAGCCCAGCAGGTGGAGAGCCTGATTAACCACCCGCCAGACGACGACAGGCGCCTTGCATGGCTGCCACGTCATTGGGAAGTGCTTATCGAGCGCGCCCAATGTCAAGTCAAATTCCTCGTATGTTTACATGTAAACATGCTTGGCAATAAAGCTCATTCTGATTCTGATTCTGAAAAGTATGGCGCATTGAAAGCTGTTCTCATCCGTGCTTTCACCCCCTCGCTGGGAGAGCGAACAGAGAAGCTCCCGGCATTGACTGAGGGCGAGGTCGGAAGGCCTGCAGACCTGATGGCAAAGATGCTGAGTTTGAGAGACGCCGAAGATGATGGCTTTATCTTCACCCATCTGTTCCTCAGGACACTACCGCCAGCGGTGAGGGTTACCCTGGCCAGTTCACAGCTGCTGGCCCACCAAGATTACCACGAGCTGGGCCAGGAGGCGCAGCGACTCGTCGATGCTCACAGGCGACACAGGGCCACAACTGCAGCAGCGGAGCTGAGTGCAACACCCGGAGACGGCAGGGGGCCAGAGGCTGCAGCACCAGACTCGTTGACGACAGCAGCGGCGGAGGCCAGGAGACGCGGAGCTGTCCTGGCTTTTACCATCGCCGTTTCGCTGAGAGGGCACGCAAGTGCATTCCACTGTGCCAGTTCAAGCACTCAGGAAATGCCAAGACCGAGAGTCAGTAGCAGCTGCGGCTCTCGGGGAAAAAAGCAAGCTGCTCTACCTGACGGACGCGCGGTCAGGGAGGCAATTCCTCATGGACACAGGCCCCCAGCTGAGTTTCATCACACCTTCCTACGCTGACCGGCTGGCGCCTTCCAGTGGTCCCCTGGTGTCGGCAGTGAACGGCTCGGCGATTAAGACCTTCGGGGAGAAAACTCTGCTTCTGTCTCTACACGGCCGAACATTCGAGTGGACTTTCGTCATAGCGGCAGTCAATTTCAACATGTTAGGTGCTGATTTTTTGTGCTCACATGGTTTATTGGTTGATCTTGCTAATAGACGTCTGGTTACTCTATTCCCTGCACAGCCCGGGTGGCCCCGCCGACTGCACAGGCCAACGTCACAGCTGCAGGTGGTAAGTTTCACGCACTGCTCACTCAGTTCCCAGCACTCACAGTCCCAACGTTTTCAGCGACAGTGGCTAAACATGGGGTGGAACATTTTATCACTACCACCGGGCTGCCCGTTTTTGCAAAAGCTCGGCGCTTGGACTCAGCTAAACTGGCCATAGCGCGCAAGGAGTTCGCCAACCTGGAAAAACTGGGCATCATTAGACGTTCTAAAAGCCCCTGGGCTTCACCGCTACACATGGTCCCAAAGGTTGATGGTTCGTGGCGACCTTGCGGTGATTTCCGCAGGTTGAATAACACCTCAGCGCACGACCGCTACCCAATTCCGCACGTCCAAGATTTTTCGGTTCATTTGGCGGGGGCGCGCATTTTTTCTAAAATAGACTTGGTGCGTGGTTACCATCAGGTCCCAGTGCGCGCTCAGGATATACCCAAAACAGCGGTAATAACTCCTTTCGGGCTTTTTGAGTTTTTGCGCATGCCTTTTGGACTCAAGGGTGCCGCGCAGACTTTCCAGTGTATGATGGACGTTGTTCTACGCGACCTCCCTTTCATGTTCATCTACTTGGATGACATTTTGGTAGCCAGCACGTCCGAAGACGAACACGAAAGCCACCTCACAGAAGTTTTTCGGAGGCTGGCAGAGCACGGGTTAATAATTAGCCCAGCGAAGTGCCAGTTTGGGGTGGTGCAAATTGATTTTTTGGGGCATCGCGTTTCGCCAGAAGGGGCGGTCCCTCTTCCCAATAAAGTCCGCGCAATAACAGATTTTCCCCGACCTCAAACGGTCAAAGCGTTACAGGAGTTTTTGGGAATGGTTAATTTTTATAACCGTTTCCTCCCAAGCGCAGCGCAGCTCATGCAACCATTGTATGCTGCACTAAAGAAGCAAAAACCCACAAATAAAATCGAATGGTCTCCGGAGCAGAAGCGCGCATTCTCCCAAGTCAAATCAGCCCTGGCAAACGCGGTTTTGTTGGCACACCCAGTCCCAACGGCCCGCAAGGCGCTCACCACTGACGCTTCCGATTTAGCGGTGGGGGCGGTCGTTGAACAGTTTGTTGCAGGGACCTGGCAGCCGCTCGCGTGTTTCAGCAAAACCTTGCGCGACAGCTAGCGAAAATACAACGCGTTCGACAGGGAACTGTTGGCTCTACACTTGGCCATCCGCCATTTCCAGTTCTGGCTGGAAGGGCGCCGTTTCACCGCGTTTGTGGACCACAAGCCGCTAACGTTTGCGATGGCCAAGATTTCGGAACCTTGGTCAGGCCGGCAGCAAAGACAGCTGGCCGCGATATTGGAGTTCATCACCGATATCCAGCATGTCGCAGGTAAACATAATGCAGTGGCAGACTGTCTCTCGCGTGCTGTAACAGCGCCAGGCCCCGTGGGGGCAGACTCGGCAGCCGTGGCTGCGGGCCAGGGTAGCGGCGCGGAAGCGCATGCAGCCCCGGTCCGCGTAGGTTTAGATTATGCAGCCATGGCCGCGGAGCAGGTTAGTGATGCGGATGTGCGCGCGCTCCAGTCTGGACCAACAGGGTTAAAAGGAACTCCGATTATATTGGCATGTTAGCTCTATATGCTTTATTTTTATGTTGCTAACATAACTATAATATAATTTTTTTGAAAATAATTCCCAGTTTTATATATTTTTAAAAAACTTTATTACGATGTAAATTGCCATTATTGTTTACGTCGCAATGCATTCTGGGTAGTGACGTAGAAGGGTTGCAGCCGTTTTTTCTGTCTTATACAAGCCAAGAAGCGAAGCTCCTAACTACTGCCATTTGTCAGTGAAAATGCCACATTGCGCGGCTTTTGGATGTAATTTCCAATCGAAGGGAAATAAAGAGAGCGGGGTGAGCCTCCATAGCTTTCCTAAAGAGGGAAAGTGGAGGAAAAAGTGGGGCGGCAGCGGCTCAGCAGGTAGAGCAGGTCGTCTAATAACCCGATGGTTGACGGTTCGCATCACGCTCTCCCCAGATATCCTGCCGTTGTGTCCCTGGGCAAGACACTTCACCTGCATTGCCTCCAGTGCCCATAACACTGGGTATGAATGTGTAAAAATGTTTAAATGCTCGGTGGTGGCCGGAGAGGCTGTTGGCGTGGATTGGCAGCCACATTTCCCTCACTCTGAGTCTGTGATCACGCGCTGTAGCGCATGCCTGATAAAGCTGACATATGTATTAATCACGCTGCGATAAAGCATGATATCGCTCAAAGCGCACGAATGTGCATGTTCTCCCCGTGTTTGCGTGGGTTTACTCCGGGATTTCTCCAGTTTCCTCCCACATGTCAAAAACATGCAGGTTAGGGAGTTAAGGGGCGCTTGCGCACGCAGCGACTGGCAGCTGGTGGCTTGTCACCAGACTGCAAAACAAATCTACCTATGGGTACAAAATAAGTAATAAAATTTAAAAAAAAGGGCTTGCTCCACAGCGCTGGAGTGAGCTTCGTGCTGGAGGATGAAATAAACACCCTTTTAAACTTCAGTTCGCAGTGTCCTGCCTGCACTTATTCCGTGCCTCAACACTGGGTTCCCTTATTTCATCCGCCACACTGGTTGCGGGATATTGTGCTTTATCATAGTGTGATTAATACATATGTCAGCTTTATCAAGTGTTGTGGGATGTGTCTGGTGCGTGTGTTTGGATGGGGCAGCCGCTCGGTGCGTGGACGTGAGTGAGTGATGGCGTTTGCGCAGCCGATTCACGCCCCCCCCTCCCCGGTGTGTGTGGCGAACGGTGTGTGATTTGGTGCGGATAAGTAGAAAGAGCGAGGCGACCAGAGCAGGTAGAATTTGTTGCTGACAACAGTGTGGTATATAAATAAAGCCCCAACGCTTCAGCAAAACGGCCTGTGCTTCTGTGTACCACAAGAGTGAGGTTTACTCGGGAATTAAACCGCGGAGGAAGATACATCTCCCCTGCGTCCCAAAACCACGGTTAAGAGACGAAAGGCAGGAACGGTCAACACAAGCGTGCGATCACAGACATGTCTCATGCGCGCGCTTTGAGCGATATTGTGCTATTATCACAGCGTGATTAATACATATGTCAGCTTTATCAGGCATGCGCTACAGCGCGTGATCACAGACACTCAGAGTGAGGGAAATGTGGCTGCCAATCCGCGCCAACAGCCTCTCCGGCCACCACCGAGCATTTAAACATTTTTATACATTCATGCCCAGTGTTATGGGCACTGGAGGCAATGCAGGTGAAGTGTCTTGCCCAGGGACACAACGGCAGGATATCTGGGGAGAGCGTGATGCGAACCGCCAACCATCGGGTTATTAGACTACCTGCTGAGCCGCTGCCGCCCCACTTTTTCCTCCACTTTCCCTCTTTAGGAAAGCTATGGAGGCTTACCCCGCTCTCTTTATTTCCCTTTGATTGGAAATTACATCCAAAAGCCGCGCAATGTGGCATTTTCACTGACAAATGGCAGTAGTTCATAGCTTCGCTTCTTGGCTTGTATAAGACAGAAAAAACAGCTGCAACCATTCTACGTCACTACCCAGAATGCATTGTGACGTAAACAAAAATCGTAATAAAGTTTTTTAAAAATATATAAAACTGGGAATTATTTTCAAAAAAATTATATCATAGTTATGTTAGTAACATAAAAATAAAGCATATAGAGCTAACATGCCAATATAATCGGAGTTCCGTTTAAGGCTGGAGCACAGGGTGCAGCAAGTCGGTATGCCCCCCCTAATCTGCAATGTCTCCACGGGACGGCCGCGCCCCATGGTACCAGCTGCGTGGCGCCGCCGCGTTTTTGACTCGGTCCATTCCCTGGCTCACCCGGGGGTGTGCGCATCGATCAAGATGCTGGGGGAGAAATTTGTTTGGCCGGGGTTGCGCAAACAGGTCAAGGAATGGGCAGCAGCCTGCGTAGCGTGTCAGCGAGCCAAAATACACAAGCACACTAGAGCTCCTTTGGAGCCTTTTCACATCCCGGCTAAGCGCTTTGATCATGTGCATGTCGACTTGGTGGGCCCCCTTCCCTTGTCACAGGGGCACACACACCTTTTGACGATGGTGGATCGCACCACGCGTTGGCCAGAAGCGGTTCCTCTGGCATCAACCACAGCGGAGGAAGTTTCACGCGTGTTTTTAACATCTTGGGTTGCGCGTTTTGGAGTCCCGTCGGACATAGCGTCCAACAGGGGTCCTCAATTTGTCTCCGAACTCTGGTCATCGATGGCCCGCAGCCTAGGGGTGAAGATCCACCGCACTACCGCGTATAACCCCCAGACTAACGGTTTATGAGAACGTTTTCATAGGTCATTGAAAGCAGCCCTCAGAGCGTCGCTTACGGATACAAATTGGGTTGACAAACTTCCATGGGTTTTATTGGGGTTGCGTTCTGCACCTAAGGAGGATTTGCACACCTCCCCAGCTGAGTTAGTTTTTACACAACCTCTCCGTTTACCCGGTGAATTTCTCCCCGACAATCCTGCGCCAAATTGGCCCCCGCTCAGCTGTTGCAGAGCGACACAGGACCAAACACGCTTCCTGGCCCCGTTCATCACAGTTTCCCACGCATTTTTGCGCCGAAGGCTTTAAAAGATGCGGAGTTTGTTTTTGTTAGACATGATGCTCATCGCCAAAATTTGCGGCCACCTTATGATGGACCTTTCAGAGTGCTGGAAACAGGAGAGAAGCATTTTTTACTAGATTTGGGAGACAGGAAGGAGTTGATTTGTATAAACATACTCAAACCTGCTTTTGTTTTGGCGGATGAACAAGTGCAGTTGGCGAGGGCCCCCCGTAACGGCAGACCTCCGAGAAGGCATTCTCCAGAACCCCCACAGAGATTGGCTAACAGTTCTAATCCACAGGTGCAGGAAGTCACTGCAGAAGCAGCAAGGCCGGCTTACAGCAGATACGGCAGGAGGTTTAGACCTAGGCAACTGGTGGATTGATATTTATGTAGTAATGTTTTTATGTCATGCATCTCTGATTATGTTTGTCCCATATTAGATGTTTGGGGGGGGGGGGGTCATGTGGCACATATGTTGGGTACATATTTTCCACAAATGTATTGCTGTATGTTTATTGTGTGCTTCACGTCTCGAGGGACAAAAGGTCTGAGTCTGCATGAGATATCGAGAAGGTGTGAGATTTGGCCTTTGTCTCAGAGAGAAGCCCTGGAGGGATTTCCAGACCATCGAAGGCTAAGAGACAATGGTGGAAGATTAAAAGGGTTACAGTGTGACTGTATGTTTGCTAAGACACTATGTGACTTGAGCTTCGTTGTTCCGGAGTATAAAAGAGCGATATGATATTGATCTGTCTCTTTTCTTGCTTGGAGATTGTTAGAGTATGTGTTCTGTAATAAGCTGAACCTGAGAAATAAACTCAGCCTCATCCTTGAGCACATCCTCTACACAGGCTATAAAGGTGGATCTTTAGTTGTTTCTTAAATACACCAATGGAAGGTGCAGATCTAAGTTCAAAAGGCAAGGAGTTCCACAGTGTGGGAGCAACAGCAGCAAAGGCTCTATCGCCTTTGGTTCTGAGCCTAGTACTAGGGACTACCAATAGATTCTGATGAGAAGACCTGAGAGACCTGCAGGGCTGGTATAGAGAGAGCAGGTCACTAATATAAAAAGGTGCCTCTTCATGAATGGCTTTGTAAGTAAGAACAAGAACTTTAAAATCAATTCTATAATTTACAGGAAGCCAATGCAAGGAGGCCAAAACAGGAGTGATATGACAGAATCTACTGGACCTAGTTAGTAATCTTGCAGCAGTGTTCTGGACTAACTGTAGGCGGTGTAAAGAGGATTTGCTAAGACATGTAAAAAGAGCATTACAGTAGTCCAAACGTGAAGAAACAAAGGCATGAATAATGATTTCTAACTGAGTGTAGGAAAGCAATGACCTAATTTTAGATATATTCCTAAGGTGGAAAAAACAACTCCGGGTCAGAGATTTGACATGCTGATCAAAACTCATCAATTGATCGAAAATGACACCAATATTTTTTAGTTTAGACCGTACGTTAGAGTTTAATGAACCAATGCTATTAACAAACTTAGGAATTAGATTATCAGGTGCTACAATAAGGACTTCAGTTTTATCAGCATTAAGTTGCAAAAAGTTACTAGACATCCAGTCCTTAATTGCAGACAGACAATCATGAATAATTTTTAAATTGTCAACATGGTCAGGCTTTAAAGAGAAAAGTAGCTGTAAATCATCAGCGTAGCAGTGATAAGACACACCTTTAAATTTGCTGATAATAGAACCAAGTGGCAGCATATATAGGGCAAATAAAAGTGGACCCAGAATAGAACCCTGAGGCACCCCACAGATTAATGGAGCAGAGTCAGATGAATAAGAGCCAACAGCCACGGAAAAACTCCTACCAGAAAGGTAGGAGAAAAACCAATCCAGAGTTTTTCCAGAAATACCTACCCAATCTCTAAGCCTTTGTAACAAAATAAAATGATCAATTGTATCAAATGCTGCAGTAAGATCTAATAACACTAAAACAGAGCATTTGCCAGAGTCTGATGACATTAAAATATCATTTGACACCCTGAGAAGAGCGGTCTCTGTCGAGTGTTTCTGACGAAAACCTGACTGAAATTTGCCAAAAATATTGTGCTCAATCAGAAAGTCAGTGAGCTGCTTGGCAACAGCTTTTTCTAAAAGCTTAGAAATAAAAGGAAGCTTAGAAATTGGCCTGAAGTTTTTAAAAACAGATGGATCAAGGTTAGGTTTTTTTTAAAAGTGGCTGCACAACTGCATGTTTAAAATACGAGGGTACACCACCAGATTCAAGTGAACTATTAATGATGTTAACCAAAGACGTACCCACTGAGCCAATTACCTCTTTCAACATTGAGGAAGGCAAAATATCAGGAGGAGGATTTCATGGAACTCACCAACACTAACAAATCCTCAAAAGAAATTGGGGTAAAATCATTTAAAAAGGCCTGTCTGTTAGGACAATCAAGGATTAGGGGAAAGGAATGAGTAAAACCAGCCCTAACAGCAGTGACCTTGTCAACAAAAAAGGAAAGAAACTTGTTACAGTCATTAACTGAATAAACAGTTAAACATGGTGAACATGGTGTTCGTTATGGATAAACTGTGGTTAGCGCAGAAGTCCAATAACTGAACACCACTTGGGTTCAGATCAGGCAGGCCGTTCTGCCTAATTCCCCCCCCCCCTCCAGGTTTCACTGTTGTTGCCCACATGCAGAGTGAAGCCCCCAGTAGAACAATGGAGTCTCCAAGAGGAGCACCCTCCAGCACCCCAGTCAGAGACTCCAAAAAGGGTGGGTACTCTGAACCATCATTCGGTGCACAGGCACAAATGATGGGCAGGACCCATTTTCCAACACAAAGGTGCAGGGAAATGTAACCCACTTCTGCTACATCAATTGGAATATAGTAAGGTGGATCAGATCAGAAGGTTAGCAACACCTGGAGCCCAAGCTGTGAACATCAGTAATGAACTCAGTCAAAATGAAGTTTTACAAGAAACAGCTGTATTAAACAATGTTTACAGGTATACAAAACAACTTTCCATTAGCAGTGTTACGACCCATTTTCTGGGCCAAGGCCAGAATAGCCTATTTCTGTTTGAGCCCACTTTCTAAGCCAAGGCCAGAACTGCCTAGTTCAGCCTGGGATCATTTCGGTCCGTCTCGGCCCCTATGCCAAGGTGTACAAACCCAGTCACTTTCACCCTTTTTCTAGGCAAGGAAGACATTCACCTGGTCTCTTCTGCTCACAGCAAGGCAGACCTACACCTCATATCCCAGAGAGGAATTCCTCTTTGGCTCATTGGTAGAGCAGGAGGTGGTTGGGATCCTGGAGTCATGAGTTCAGTTCCCAGCCTGGGACATGATGTGGAGGTCTATCTTGCTGTGAGCAGAAGAGACCAGGTGAATGTCTACCTTGCCTAGAAAAAGGGTGAAAGTGACTTGGTTCATAGGGGCTGAGACGGACCGAAATGATCCCAGGCTGAACTAGGCAGTTCGGACCTTGGGCTGAAAGAGAAATAGGCTTTTCTGGCCTTGGCCCAGAAAATTGGTTGTAACAAGCAGATAAAATAAAAAAGTGCGCACATTAATAAAATAAAATGGAACCTTTGGCCAAATTATTATTTCAGTCCAGTCAGTTTGTGTGTGTGTGTATATGTTAAGTCGTTGGATCGATCGTTGGGGCCCATTCCATGAAATAATGTGCCCGTTGTCTGTCCTACCTCCCTTCAAAGTAATGAAGGCAGTACTCCCTGTGAGGGTAGGCACTCTGGGGTCTTCTTTGAATCACACAGGTTGGCTCGCCATCCAGTTAACTGGAATCTCAGTTTTCCTCTGGGTGCTCTCGTTATGGGATGTTCTTCTCATGGGATGCTCTCCTTATGGGATCCTGTAAGTGGGTCTTGGCATCCACCTCGTGCCAAGAAAAAAAAAACTGACCTATAGAGAGGTTGCATACCCATATAAGTTTCACCCATAAATCTGTCATGGCGGCCTCTGGGCCATCATTAGCATCATTAACTCCAGCTGCGCACAGATCCACAGGGGTTAATCAGCAGCTGTTAAAAGCCAGCGTTGCTGACAGCCCGGCACGGAGTCGTCTGTCCTCCTCGTCTGAGAAAGAACCAGAACTTCGTTCTCTGGCCTCGTCAAGGTATTCTCTTGTCTTGTCAGAGTCTGTCTCGTCAAGAATTGTTTTGTCAAAAACTGCCTTGTCAGAAACTGTCTCGTCAGAAGCTGTCTCGTCAGGAATTGTCTTGTCAAGAACTGCCTCGTCAGAGACTGTCTCATCATCTTCTTCTTCCGGTTCCGGTTCCGCCGGACCGGTGGCGCCACACGAGTAGGCTGCCTGTTGCAACAGCCTTTTTTTTTTTTTTTTTTTTTTTTTTTTTTTTTTAATCTTCCTTCTTCTTTCTACACCTTTCACTCTGTATATATATCACGGACGCACGGATCGCCCCGGGGGTCTCCCGGGTCGGCGGACGGAGCCACGGTTTGCAGCGGGAGACGCTACAGCGGGGAGGAGCTAGTGCTAGCTAGCACTTGGCCGCCGCCCGGTGCTAATGGGAAACTCGACATACCGGGAGCTGTAGCGAAAACGACGCGGGTGCCGGGCTGGAGTTTAGGCGGCGTGAAAGAAATATAAGACAGAATAATAAAGAGCGATGGCAAGAACCAAGCAGACCGCCCGTAAAATCTACTGGAGGAAGAAGCCCCCCAGGATGCAGCTAGCCACCGCCACAGGCCCGTGGCTCTGAGAGAGATCCGTTGCTGCCAGAAATCCACGGAGCTGCTCATCCGTAAGCTGCCCGTCCAGCGCCTGGTGAGGGAGATCGCTTCAAGACTGTCCCGCGTTTCCTGAGCTTCGCCGTCATGGCTCTGCAGGAGACCAGCGAGGCCCACCTGGTGGTCTCTTCTTCGCTAAGGGGGTCACCATCATGCCCAAAGACTTCCAGCTGGCCCACTGCATCCGCGGAGAGAGAGCTTAGACTTTCTGCTGCACATTCACCAACGAACCATAATGCTCTGCACTGTGTGTCTATATATATATATTTATAGTAATATGGACATATGTTTAGATGTTTTTTCTTGCCTTCTGATTATTGCTCTGAGTGTTGCTATCCCTGTGCTGTTGCAATCCTGGAATTTCCCCATTGTGGGACTAATAAAGGCTTATCTTATCTTATCAGAAGCTGTCTCGTCAGAAGCTGTCTTGTCGGAAGCTGTCTCGTCTGAAGCTGTCTCATCAGAAACTGTCTCGTCAGAATCTTCTCTGGCCTCGTCTAGAACGTCTCTCGCCTCGTCAAGGACATCAGTTCAAAGTCAAGCACGTAAGAGAGCTGTTTGCTACTCTACTCCTAACCTCTACCCCTGTGCACAGGTGGACTCCCTTGGCGGCGGACCTGCGTCCCCAGCTGACGGGGTTACGCCAACTCGCTCACGTAGCGGCTCGCTACCACCACGACTACCGGTACGTCTGGCTCCACAAATTCCTGAATTATTACTGTATCAGTTACAGGAGTACTGGCCACCGTTACCGGTGGAATTTGTGTCATCGTCATCTGTTGTGTCCTCATCACCATGCTCTGTGGAATCACTCACCTCGTCGTCATCTGTATTGTCATGGTCACCACGCTCTGTGGAATCACCCGCCTTGTCATCGTCTGGATTATCATCGTCACCACGTTCTGTGGAATCACTCGTCTTGTCATCAGCTGGTTTGTTATCGCCCCAGTCTGTGGTGTCACAGCCGGAGTCACTGGAAGACCTGTCCTCGTCTCAGTCACAGGTGGAAGCCCCAGCTCGTTACCGGACGCCTTCACCTCCACGTTGCACGGCCGCTGGTTCTCAGCAGGACGTAACCTGCACTTCTCCCAAGTAAACCTCACTACTGATAGCTTGTCATTAGCGTGGGACAAAAGTAATGGTCTGTGCTTATACTGTATGTTCCAGGGTTGCCGGGTCTCCGTCCAGAGTGCTCAGTTCCAGTGACCAGGATACTATCCACACGCTCACGCTTGCACTACACACCCTTTCACTCTAACAAAGATTATTGTTCACTAATTTGCCCGTGTCAGTGTCTGTCTCCTGGGTCCCGAAACATGTCAAAATCACCGTCATTTTAGATTACACTTCAAACAGACATGAATCAGAATAACCACTGTTTGAATTCAGATTTAATTGGCTGTTTCACAGCCAGTTTATGGTTCAAACACATTGTAACAATACTCTGAATAGTCACAACAGACCTAACAGCATTTGCAACATAAATACCCTGTTTTAAGGTTAGAGCTTATTCTTATTAGTTAAGCCTTATTCATGCTGCATTTCCCCTCTAGTCTGCTTTGGTCCGCGTATGCTTTGGACGAGCCTGGCACACACGTGGCGCTGTTTGTGTTCACTTTTTTCATGTACCCAGGCCAAGCGGTTGACGCATGCACGCAACCATCATTTGTAGTTTCACTCCCGCCCAATAGGTAGCGTCAATGCACTGACACGCCAGGATTTTCACCAACCAAGAAACGCTGCTTGCTTTCTGCTGCTTGACTTCCCGTTTTTCACTTTTTTCCCACAAAGATGCTGCTGCTGCTGCTGAAGTACTTATGTATGATTCATGTATGTTTATTCTTGTCTTCCGCTTCCTCATTGTCTTCTTCGTCTGCTTTGTCTTGGTGTGCTGTGCCGATATCGCCACCTTGTGAATGGGACATTCAGTCTTGCGCATGCGCTTTTCAATGCATTCAGGTCACGGGCAGGTGGCGCAGTCACAAAATTTGGGCTGCATGTGGTCGTCCGCGGTCAAGCACTGCGGACGCTAGCGGAGTGGAGACGATGATGTAAATTTCATCACATGAGGTTTCCGGTTACACATACGTGGACAACAGAGGTGCAGCATGAATCCAGCTTTAGGCCCTTACTGCAGTGCAGCTGCAGTGCAGCTGCTGAGCACCAGATGGCAGAGCCAACTCTCAGCAAAACAGAAACAATGACAAAATAAAACAAACAGTCAAAACTCCCCTTAACACGTTTACATAAACTGGCACACTGTGATTGGAAGGACACAGTTAACCTTCACCATACTACAATTCACATTTACACATGGTCTTGAACTAGCGTTTTTCAGGTGCTAAGGTTGATAGCATGGACCAATGGCACTTTCCATTGTAAGTGTTAGCATCATCGCTAGTGTTAGCATCGTGCTAGCATTAGCATTGAGGTTAATGGCTAGCTGACCTTTTTACTCTCTAATGCCATACACTCAAGAAAAGATAAGATACATAAGCCTTTATTAGTCCCACAATGGGGAAATTACAGGACTGCAACAGCAGCACTCTGACATGTTTCGGGACCCAGGAGACAGACGCTGACACGAGTAGATATCAGACAATTATTCTTTATTAATAATTGGTGAGTGTGGTGTGTGTGTGAATGAGTGTGTGGATGTCTGGTCACTGGAGCTGAGCGTTTCTGATGGCGACCTGGCAACCCTGGAACACACAAGCACAAATAATTACAGCTGTTCGTGAAGATGGAGGATCTGCAGATGGTAACACTTACTTGCAGGTGCCACAGGGTATGTCTTGCTGGCTCCGAGTGTCCGTGCAAAGCGGTGCTCGTGGTGCTCGCCGTAGCGGAGGTGAGGAGGAGCTCTGAGGAGGAGAAGGTGATGCCCCGTCAGCTGGGGTGGTTTGTCCGCCGCCAGGGAGGTCCACCTTTGCACAGGGGAGAAGGCTAGGAGAAGATGAATGTAGAAATTGCTTACATGGCTTGGCTTGGCGAGAGGTCCTAGTCTTGGCTTGAGGTCATGATCTCGGCTCATTGCTGGGCACAGACAACTCCGTGCTGAGCCGTCAGTGGTTCTGGCCTTTAAAGGCTGCTGATTGACACCTGCCGGTGTGTGCGCAGCTGACAGTGATGATGATGATGATGACGGCCCAGCGGCCGCCATGTCAGTACTCCCCCCTCTAGAGGTGCCTCCAGGCACCTGCCCAATCCTACCTGGATTCGCCCAATGGAAATCGCGGATCAGCTGCTTGTTGAGGATCAATGCTGGGCGAATCCAAGAGCGATGTTCAGGACCAAACCCCTCCCAGTCCACCAAATACTGAAGACCTCGGCCCCACCGGCGGATATCCAAGATGGCAGTCACCCCCCAGGCTGGATGGCCATCGATCATCCTCGGGGGGGCAGGAGCCGCGGGGGGTGGGCACAGAGGGTTGGAGATGTACGGCTTGACCTGGGAGACATGAAAGGTGGGGCAGATGCGCATGGAAGGGTGGAGAGCAAGACGCACAGACACAGGAATGACAATACGAGAAATAATGTAGGGGCCGATGAAGCGCTTGGTTAGCTTGCACTTCTCAGCCGGCACACCAATGTTCCGAGTAGACAACCAGACCTTTTGACCCACCTTATAGCCCGGGGCGGGTCTCCTGTGGCGGTTGGCCACCTGGATGTTGCGTTCTGTGGTTCTCAGAAGGGCCCTGCGGGTGATGGACCAGACCCGCCGACAACGCCTGGCGTGGGTCTGTACTGAAGGAACCGCTACCACCTTCTCCTCCTCTGGAAACAGTGGTGGATCAAACCCTAGAGACGCCTTGAAGGGGGACATTCCCGTAGCAGAGGAAACCGTGGTGTTATGGGCATACTCGATGCAAGGTAGATACGTGCTCCAAGAAGAGGAGCAGGAGGAGATGACACAGCGCAGCACAGCCTCCAACTCCTGATTTGCACGCTCGCACTGGCCGTTGCTCTGCGGGTGGTACCCAGAGGAGAGGCTGGCTGTGGCCCCCAGTACTGCACAGAACGCCTTCCAAACTTGGGAAACAAACTGTGGTCCTCGGTCTGAAACAATGCCAGCGGGGATGCCGTGAAGACGGACCACATGTTGGACAAGAAGGTCCGCCGTCTCCCGTGCTGAAGGCAGCCCCCGGAGAGGCACAAAATGGGCCGCCTTAGAAAAACGGTTCACAATTGTCAAAACTGTAGTAAAGTGATCGGAGGGGGGCAGGCCGGTCACAAAGTCTATGGCAACATGGGACCAGGGGCGAGAAGGAATGGGCAAAGAGTGCAGAAGACCCGCTGGGGGGGATGATGAGGTTTTCCCAGTACCGCATTGAGCGCAGGCCCGAACATAACTGTGGACATCCTTTCTCAACCCTGGCCACCAGAAGGTCCTCTGGAGGAGATCAATGGTCCGACCCACACCCGGATGGCACGCCAGTTTGGATGCGTGGCCCCATTCAATTACCTGGCCCCTGATAGAGCGGGGAATGAACAAGCGACCCAGGGGACCCCCACCCGGATCTGGCTCCGTCTCCTGTGCTCTTCAGACCCTCTTGTAGATACCCCAAGACAATGCACCCACCACACAAGAGGACGGTAGGATGGTCACCTCCTGATCTTCGGTGGATGGTGCGTTGAACTGCCGCGAGAGGGCGTCGGGCTTACCATTCTTGCTCCCCGGCCGGTAGGTGATGGTAAAGTTAAAGTGGCCGAAAAAGAGTGACCAGCAAGCCTGGCGTGCGTTCAAACGCTTAGCCGTCCTGAGGTACTCAAGGTTGCGGTGGTCAGTCCAAACGACAAACGGCTGGGCAGCCCCCTCCAGCCAGTGTCTCCACTCCTCCAAGGCGAGTTTCACCGCAAGCAGCTCCCTGTCCCCTATGCAGTAATTCCTTTCTGCGGGCGTCAGACGATGGGAGAAGTAAGCACACGGTCGAATCTTGCCATCCAATGGAGAGCGCTGTGAGAGAACGGCTCCCACTCCCGAATCCAAAGCGTCCACCTCCACCAGGCACTGCAGCTCCGGGTCCACCTGGGTCAGCACACGGGCCGAAGCGAACTCCTCCTTAAGTTTCACGAACGCTCTGGCAGCCTCCTCACTCCAACGAAAAGGGGTCTTAGGGGAAGTGAGAGCAGTCAGGGGGCGGGCGATGTTTCCAAAATTAGGCACAAAACGACGGTAGAAATTGGCGAAGCCCAGGAACCCCTGTAACTGTTTCCTGGACATAGGCATGGGCCAATCCACCACCGCCTTGACCTTGGCCGGGTCGGGGAGCACCTGATTCCGGGCGATGATAAAACCAAGGAAAGAGGTCCGGTCTGTGTGGAATTCGCACTTCTCTGCCTTGACGAACAGCTGGTTCTCCAGGAGGCGCTGCAAGACCCGTCGCACATGCACCTGGTGTTCCTCCAACGTGCGTGAGAAGATGAGTATGTCATCGAGGTAGACAAACACGAAGGAGTTGAGGAAGTCCTGAAGAATGTCGTTTATCAACCGCTGGAAAACGGCCGGAGCGTTGGTTAACCCAAACGGCATCACTAGGTATTCGAAATGTCCGCTTGGGGTCCGAAAAGCCGTCTTCCACTCATCGCCTTCTCTGATGCGCACCAGGTGATAGGCGTTCCGCAGGTCCAACTTGGTAAACCAGGATGCCCCCTGGAGGGAGTCAAAGGCGGTGTTCATCAAGGGCAGAGTATATTTATCCTTGACCGTGATCTCGTTGAGACCCCAGAAATCGATGCAGGGGCGTAGCAAACCGTCCTTCTTCCCCACGAAGAAGAACCCAGCACCCACGGCCGAGGACGAAGGGCGGATGATACCAGAGGCCAGAGACTCCTTGATATAAGTATCCATGGCCTTGCGCTCCGGGGCAGACAGGCTGTACAGGCGGCTCGCCGGAAGAGGGGCCCCAGCCTTGAGGTTGATCGCACAGTCATACGGACGGTGGGGGGGAAGGGACAGCGCCCGTGACTTGCTGAATACTGACCCCAGGTCGTGGTAGACTTCAGGTTCCTTGGACAGGTCCGGGGGTGGCGTTGAAGATAGAGGCACCGAGACCGAAGGGGCACACGCTGCAGATTGAAGGCAGGCACTCAGACAGAACGAACTCCACGCTGTAATACTCCCAGCTTGCCAGTCAAAGGTGGGGTTATGAAGCCGGAGCCAGGGGTACCCCAGGATGACGGGTGAGGAGGAGATGGGCAAAATTAAGACCTAATTTCCTCTCTGTGATTCCCAGAGACTATCACTGACACAGGGGCTGTCTGGTGGGAAACAGATGTCAGTGACGCCTTGGACAAGGTGACGAGATGGACAGGAGGACATAGAGGTTGACAGCTGAAGCCCATCTGGGTTGCCAGGTCTCTGGAAATAAAATTTTGCTCAGCTCCAGAGTCAACTAAGGCATGTGTGGAGTGTTCCTTGTGTTTATGTAGTAGCCTAATGGGAATGCAGCAACTAGTGAGGGGCTTTTTTTGGTTTTTGTCCGTGAATCCCCCTACTGTGATCCACAGACCGCCCCTTTTAACCGATTCGGGCATTCAGCAACCCCATGAGACCCATTGCCACAATAAAAACAAAGGCCCAGATCCTTGCGGCGCTGTCTTTCAGCCGCTGACACCCCCGATTGCCCTATTATCATATCTTCTTGCTCCGGAAGTTCCTCCGACGAGGGTAGAGCGAGAAGGGGAGAGCTAGTGGAGCGAAGGCGGGGTTTACTTGAACGGGGAGCTGTCCGCCGTTCAGCCGCTCGCTCCTTTAGTCTACTGTCCAGGCTAATGGTGAGGGCAATTAACTCCCCTAACTTGTCTGGTTTGTCCCGTGCCGCTAGCTCATCTTCAACTCGGAGCTAATACTGCGGAGGAAGATACCACAAAGCGCTGGCTCCCCCCACCCAATCTCAGCGGCTAAGACCCGGAAGTCAGTGGCGTAATCAGCGGTGGATCTACTGCCCTGCCGCAGACTTAGCAGCCGTTCAGTTAACACTGCGCCCAGGTCTGTATGGTCAAACACTTCCATAAACTCCGCCAAGAACTGCTGGTAAGTTAAAACAGGATAACCTGGTTTAGCCATAACTGTGTAGGCCCAGTCTAAGGCTCTACCCCCCAACAGGTTGATGATATATCCTATTTTACTCGGGTCTGTGGCGAAGTTCCCCGGGACGCGGAGAAACACTAATTCCCACTGAAGTATAAATCCTCGCGCTTCCCCGAATTTTCCGCTGAAGCGGGCGAGGGTTGGCACGGGAGTGAGACGATGTGTAGATGGTACATTACCTTGGCTAGTAGGTGCGCCTACAGAGGTTGAACAAACCCCGGTTGCCGGGGGAAACGTCTGGCGTCCTTCCAGACAATCCAGCCGGCTATTAACCTGTGTTAATTGGTTGAGAATGACTGTCTGTTGGTGTGCTAGCATGTCTACTCGGGCGCTTTAGCCTGCACGACAGCGCACTGTCCACTGGGTCAACTTGTCGGAGTCGTACTGACATGTTTCGGGACCCAGGAGACAGACGCTGACACAAGTAGATATCAGACAATTATTCTTTATTAATAATTGGTGAGTGTGGTGTGTGTGTGAATGAGTGTGTGGATGTCTGGTCACTGGAGCTGAGCGTTTCTGATGGCGACCTGGCAACCCTGGAACACACAAGCACAAACAATTACAGCTGTTCGTGAAGATGGAGGATCTGCAGATGGTAACGCTTACTTGCAGGTGCCACAGGGTATGTCTTGCTGGCTCCGAGTGCCTGTGCGAAGCGGTGCTTGTGGTGCTCGCCGTAGCGGAGGTGAGGAGGAGCTCCGAGGAGGAGGAGGTGATGCCCCGTCAGCTGGGGTGGTTTGTCCGCCACCAGGGAGCTCCACCTGTGCACAGGGGAGAAGGCTAGGAGAAGATGAATGTAGAGATTGCTTATGTGGCTTGGCGAGAGGTCCTAGTCTTGGCTTGAGGTCATGATCTTGGCTCATTGCTGGGCAAAGGCGACAGACGACTCCGTGCCGAGCCGTCAGTGGTTCTGGCCTTTAAAGGCTGCTGATTGACACCTGCCGGTGTGTGCACAGCTGACGGTGATGATGATGATGATGACGGCCCAGCGGCCGCCATGACACACTCAGAGCAATAATTTAGAAGATAAGAAAATAAGAGCAGTGAATATACATATGTAAACATAAATATATAAATATATATACACAGTGCGGAGCATTGTAGCTAGATGGAATAAACAGCATAACTGTCTATTTAGTTACCCCACATAGTATGAATATGTACCCATACATATTGCCACCCTCTGTAGCGACTGATATTGTCCCAGTTGTATACTGGAGGGGGACCATTTTGTGTAAGTTTGTTGCGTTTTTTGCATTCAATACTATTAGGTCGTTATTTTTTTTTTAACTATCTCTGTGAGCAGCCCTGCTTAGATTATAAAGTCTAACAGCCGTAGGTAGGAAGGACCTGCGAAACCTCTCGGTCACGCAACTAGGATAATGTAGCCTACTGCTAAATGAGCTCCTCAGTGCGTTCAGTATGTCCTGCATAGGGTGGGACTCGGACTCCAGCAGAGATGACAGTTTAGCCACCATCCTTCTCTCTTCTATCTCCTCCACTGGGTCAAGGCGTTGCCCCAGGACAGAGCTAGCTTTCTTGATCAGTGAGTAAATGCAGGATTACTTGTAATACCTAGAATCTCCAAAAGTACAATGGGAGGCAGAGCCTTCAGTTATCAAGCTCCTCTCCTGTGGAATCAGCTGCCAATCTGGATTCGGGAGTCAGACTCGATCTCTGTTTTTAAGAATAGGGCTAAAACCTACCTTTTTGATATAGCCTACAATTAGGGAGGGATCATGTGTTTCTGAACCCTCCCTTAGTTATGCTGCTAATAGGTTTAGTCAGCCGGGGGACCTCCAGTAATGCACTGGGCCTCACTCCTTTCCTCACTCTCTATGAAATATTTTTTTTTTTTGCTGGTCATTAACATTTGTTTGTTCTCTCCCATAGATTGAGTCCCCATCGTGCTGTTTGCTCTCTACATGTCTGTTCTTTTCTTCTTCTCTATCCCCTCACCCCCCAGCCAGTCACAGCAGATGACTGCCCCTCCCTGAGCCTGGTTCTGCTGGAGGTTTCTTCCTGTTAAAAGGGAGTTTTTCCTCTCCACCGTCGCCAAGTGCTTGCTCACAGGGGATCGCCTGATTGCTGGGGTCTTTCTGCAACTGTGGGGGTCCCCCCTACAGTTGATAGTGCTATGAGATGACTGTTGTTGTGAAATGGCGCTATATAAATAAAGTTGAATTGAATTGAATTGAATCAGTTTGTTCAGTCTCTTCCTATCGGCTGCTGTGATGCCACTGCCCCAGCAGACCACTCCAAAAGTGATGGCTGATGCCACCACCGAGTTGTAGAAGGTCTTCAGGAGCACCCCTTGTACACCAAAAGACCTGAGCCTCCTCAATAGGAACAGCCTGCGCTGTCCCTTCTTGTAGAGTGCATCGGTATTGTGCGACCAGTCTAGTTTATTGTTCAAATGAACACCCAGGTACGTGTAGGATGTCACCATCTCAATGTCTGTTCCCTGGATGTTTACTGGTGTTGTGAGGGGTTGTCCTTGCCTGCGTCAGTCCACCACCAGTTCCTTAGTTTTTCTCACTTTGATCTGGAGACAGTTCCGATGGCACCAGTCCACGAAGTCCTGGATAAGTCCTCTGTACTCAGCTTCATCTCTGTTGGAGATGAGGCCGACGATCGCAGAGTTGTCAGAGAATTTCTGTAGATGGCAGTGTGTTGTGTTGTGTGAGATGTCCGCGGTATAAAGGGTGAACAGGAAGGGAGCCAAAACCGTTCCCTGGGGGGCCCCCATGCTGCCGATGATCGTGTTGGACACACAATCCTGGGTCCTCACAAACTGGCCAGGATCCACGATGGCAGGTGCTGGACCACCCCAGCGCACAACAGCTTGTCCCTCAGGATCACCGGTTGGATGGTGTTGAATGGACTGGAGAAGTCAAAGAATGTGATCCTCACCGTGTTCCCAGGCTTCTCCAGGTGTAACAGGGAATGGTGAAGGAGGAAGATCACTGCATCCTCCACCCTGATGCCATGCTGGTAGGTGAACTGAAGTGGATCTATCGCTGGTCCCACCGGGGGGTGGAGGTGAGCAAGGCGCAGTCTCTCCAGAGTCTTCATCAGGTGAGACATCAGGGCCACTGGTCTGTAGCTGTTCAGGTCTCTGGGGTAGGAAGTCTTTGGTACAGGTACCACACAAGGTGTTTTCCCACAACTGTGGTACCCTCCCCAGCTTCAGGCTCAGGTTGAAGATGTGCTCCACAAGCCCACACAGCTGGTCTGCGCAGGACTTGAGGAGATTCGTGCTGAGGCAGTCCGGACCCGAGGCCTTCCTCGCCTTGATCTTCCTCAGCTCCGCCCTCACTTGGGTCTTAGTGAGGGTCAGGTTGGGGCTTGGAGGGCTGTGTGCTGGGAGTGGAGGGGTGTTGGTGGGGGGGGGGGGGGTGGTCAGCAGGTCTCCATGACAGTAGAGGCAGCAGTGGTTGTTGTGCAGGTGGAGGGGAGGGCGGTTGATCAAACCTATTAAAAACAGGTTCAGATTGTTCACCCACTCCCTGCCCCCCGTGGCCTGAGAGGAGGTATTCTGGAGCCCAGAGATGGTTTTGAGGTTTCTCCAGACCCCGCCGATGTCGCTCTGTTGCAGCTTGTCCTCCATCTTCTTCCTGAAGCTGTCCTTGCCTTCTCTGATCTTCCGCCTTAGCTCTCTCTGTACGGACTTCAGCATCTCCCTGTTCCCAGACCTGAAGATCCTCTTCTTCTCTCTCAGTAGTGATTTTATCTCAGGGTTGACCCAATATTTGTTGTTCGAGCAACACCATATGATCTTGGTGGGTACGGTGTTGTCCACACAGAAGTTGATGTAGTCCATGATGGTGTGAGTGAGGTCGTCGATGTCCTCACCATGTGGATCGCAGAGCTGCTCCCAGGCAGTGATTTCAAAACAATCCTTTAGAGTGTCCATTGCCTCCTCAGACCATATCTTCACCGTGCGCGTAACTGGAGGTTGTCTGTGTACTAGGGTTTTGTACACCGGCAGGAGTTGAACGAAGTTGTGATCCGATCTCCCGAGTGGGGGGGGTGGCGATGAGGTATACGCCTCCTCAGTATTCACATAGAATAAATTAAGATTAAGATAAGCCTTTATTAGTCCCACAATGGGGAAATTCCAGGATTGCAACAGCACAGGGATAGCAACACTCAGAGCAACAATCAGAAGGCAAGAAAAAACAAGAGCAGCTAGTATAAATATGTACATATTACTATATATATATATATATATATATATATATATATATATATATATATATATATATATATATATATATATACACACACAGTGCGGAGCACTGTGGTTGGTGGATGTGCAGCAGAAAGTCTAAGCTCTCTCTCCGTGGATGCAGCGGGCCAGCTGGATGTCTTTGGGCATGATGGTGACCCTCTTGGCGTGGATGGCGCACAGGTTGGTGTCCTCGAAGAGACCCACCAGGTAGGCCTCGCTGGCCTCCTGCAGAGCCATGACGGCGGAGCTCTGGAAGCGCAGGTCGGTCTTGAAGTCCTGAGCGATCTCCCTCACCAGGCGCTGGAAGGGCAGCTTACGGATGAGCAGCTCTGTGGATTTCTGGTAGCGACAGATCTCTCTCAGAGCCACGGTACCAGGCCTGTAACGGTGAGGCTTCTTCACTCCGCCGGTGGCCGGAGTGCTTTTCCAAGCAGCCTTGGCGGCCAGCTGCTTCCTGGGGGCTTTTCCTCCAGTAGATTTATGGGCAGTCTGCTTGGTTCTTGCCATCGCTCTTTATTATTCTGTCTTATATTTCTTGCACGCCGCCTAAACTCCAGCCCAGCACCCGCGTCATTTTCGCTTCAGTTCTCCCGGTATGTCGAGTTTCTCTGTTAGCACCGAGTGGCGGTTGAGTGCTAGCTAGCTCTTCCCTGCTGTATCGTCTCCTGCTGTAAACAGTGGCTCCGTCCACCGACTCGGGAGACCTTTGGGGCGATCTGTGTGTCCGTGATACATATAGACTGAAAGGTGTAGAAAGAAGAATCCAGTGTTTTATTGTCTCTGGTGTAGCATGTGACATACTAGGTGAACGTGGGCAGAATGGGGGACAGTGAGATATGGTTAAAATCACCAGAGATGAGGAGGAGAGCATCTGGGTGTTCTGTCAGAAGGCTGCTAGTGACTGAGTGGATGGTGTCACACGCTGCCCCAGCGTTTGCTGTCGGATTTGCGTAAATAACAATGCAGATCACGTGTGAGTATTCCCTCAGGAGATGCACAGGCCGCATGCTAACAGCTAGCAACTCCATGTCTTTGCTGCAGTGTTGCTCTTTAACCGTGATGTGTCCCGGTTTACACCAGCTGTTATTGACATACACTATCAATCCTCCGCCCCTTGCCTTCCCACTGTCTGGTGTCCGGTCTGCCCGTATTGCGTGGAAACCTTCCAGTTTGATGTTAGAATCTGATGCTAGCTCTGTTAGCCACATCTCAGTAAACAACATCATGCTAATCTCTCTGAAGACGCTCTCATAGCCGCTAGCTCGTCTGTCTTATTTAGTAGCGATTGTACGTTTTCCATGATAATGGATGGGAGGACGGGTCTGTACCTTATATTCCTCGCCCGCCATCTTACTCCAGCTCAACATCCACGCCATTTTTTAAAAAATTTTTTTGGGGACTTATTTTGTACCCGTAGGTAGATTTGTTCTGCAGTCTGGTGACAAGCCACCAGCTGCTGGTCACTGCGTGCGCAAGCGCCCCTTAACTCCCTAGCCTGCATATTTTTAGCATGTGGGAGGAAACCGGAGAAATCCCGGAGTAAACCCACGCAAACACGGGGAGAACATGCAAACTCCACACAGATCACTGTTGGCAAGGATCGAACCCACGATCTCATGATCCCCGCGATCCCCCGGCCAAGGGTAAACTGTGCTGCCGCGGTGCTAACCACTGCGCCACCGTGCAGCCAATTTCTGACTTATTTCTCCCAGTATGTTGAGTTTTTGCGTTAGCACTGTGGGCTGATTAAGTGCTAACAGCTGGTCCCTGTTGTACCGTCTCCTGCTATAAATAGTGGCTCCGTCCGCCGGCTCGGGAGACATTTGGAGTGATCTGTGTGTCCATGATGGATAAGGTGTCGCCGGATCAAAAAGTTTATCGAGAGAAGCCAGATAGTAAATAAGAAAGAGGAAGAAAAAACTCAGAATTGAGTCGCTGTTGCAAAAAGGCAGCTGACTCGTGTGGCGCTGGAAGTAATATCATATTTATATATGTATATTTATATAAATTTCCAGCAAGTTCATCACTCACCACTGAATATCTTTCACAGTTACACATTCCACATAGCAGAATGGAGTCAGGGCAACCATACAGGCTGGAGCTCTGAACAAAGAGACTCTGCCTAGAAGGAGGGAACCTGTCTCCTGTAGCTAGTGATGGAATGGCAGGCTCCGGAGCTTTGAGGGTGCTCCGAGCTTATCCAGGAAATATTTGGCGAAGAGCGTTTCGAGGCATGTATTGCTGACATATGAGTTGACGTCGTACCACGTGACTGGGTCAGGAAGCCACTCACGATTTTGCACGCAACATGAAATAAAGTGAGCAGTGATACAATGGAAATCCCCGTCCCTCACGTTTTGTGTTGTTGATGTTTGACTGTGTAAGGGATTTGTCACAGCCAATTTTCAGATGGAGGCAGCACAGAAAACATGAGACTTCTCCCGTTTGGAAACATTTTGAGTGCATTTCTCCCACTGATGTATTTTCCACAAATGGTGGATATTTATTGTAACTACATACTATATACTATATACTATATACTATACTATATACATACTATAACTATATACTTGCATATTTATTCCACCTAGCTGCAATGCTCCGTACTGTGGGTGTTTATATATTTACATATTTATTCCATCTAGCTACAATGCTCTGCACTGTGTGTTCATATATTCATATATTTATTCCATCCAGCTACAATGCTCTGCACTGTGTGTCTGTGTGTGTGTGTGTGTATATATATATATTTTATAGTAATATGTACATATGTATATTAGCTGCTCTTGCTTGCTTGTTTTTTGTTTTTTTTTCTTGCCTTCTGATTGTTGCTCTGAGTGTTGCTATCCCTGTGCTGTTGCAATCCTGGAATTTCCCCGTTGTGGGACTAATAAAGGCTTATCTTATCTTATCTTATCTTATCTTAACTGAGGTGGTGGCTTAGTGGTAAAGCATCTGCTAGTGGAAGGCTGGGATTGGAATCCCAGCTGTGTCATTCTTGTAATTTTATTTTTATTTGCGAGGTGAAGTATCTGTTGTGTTTCAAAGAGCTTGGATCATTTTTACGCATCATTATGCCGAGGCACTATTGCTATTGAGCCCTGCATGAGAATAAGGCCAGAGTTGAATATACTGGGAAAGACAGTATAAGACTGTTGAAAATTTATTGTTTCTTAATGAAAATGGATAAGTAGTACAACCACACCAAGTAACACAGACACTTTCACTGTAGTCACCACAGTTTTATTATTTCTTTGTTCACTTATGATCATTGATATTTCTTAAAAGACAGCACATTTATTGAAATTAAAAAATACACACTAAACCAGTAATGCCCTTGTAAAAATCTGAATGCTGTAGACTTTTTGTCGACTACATGGCCTAGTGGAGCAAATGAAGTTTCACATGAGGCTTCGTCAATATGAACCATTTTGATGGAAAGGCTCAAGTCCTCAAGAAAGCCTCTTGTAGCCATTACTATGTAGTAGCCTAGAGGTAAAATATCTGAAGAGCTGGGGGTTCAAGTCCCAGTGGGGTTAGATAGATAGATAGATAGATAGATAGATAGATAGATAGATAGATAGATAGTTTATTTCAAACACAAAATATAACAAATACAAGCAAATGGCAAATGCAATAAAGTAACATTATACACTGTTCGAAAGGGAGAAGGAAGAAGTGAACACTTATTAATTCCATCTCCTCTTTTCCATAGATACACCCATGTGAATTTTATACAAATTACCACCTTTAAGACCCCAAGTAAACAATTTACTGTATTTTTTACAAATCAACATTAACACCCATCCATTCTAACATACAATGATGTCCATACAACAAAACCAGCCTCAAACAACACAGATATACACAGTGCTGTCCTGCCCACCATTCCATAGTGTCCCATAATATCCCAGAGTGAACATAATGAATCGTACATATAACTACTACCCTTCTAACATACAGTATACCCTTTCAGCAAATGATGCTTATACCTCTTTTTGAATTGATTTCTGTTTGTACATAGTTTCAGTTCCGGCTCTAGACTGTTCCACAAATCCACCCCACAGACAGATATGCACATACTTTTCTTGGTAGTACGTATCTTGGGTTTTGTAAAGTTTAAGTCTCCCCTCAAATTATGATCATTGTCTCTTTTTTTAAATATTTTTTGTATATTAGTTGGTAGTTGATTATTAATTGCCCTGTACATTACTTGTGCTGTCTTAAATTTAACTAAATCAATGAACTTTATGACATGTGACTTTAAGAACAACGAATTGGTATGGTCTCTACAGTATATCCTGCATTGTTTATTATCCTTATAGCTCTTTTTTGTAATGTGCATATTGACTGTAGGTTGGTTTTGTAGGTGTTTCCCCAGACTTCTACACAGTAGTTAAGGTAAAAACAGTGAATTGTACAATAAGACCAAAGATTTATAGTCCAAGAAGTGTCTTGTCTTCCACAGTATGCCTATACATTTTGCTAATTTGGCCCGGATGTGACTGATGTGAGGTTTCCAGCAGATTTTATTGTCAAGCGTCACCCCCAGGAACTTATTTTCCTGTACTGTTTCTATTCTGGTATCATCTATCGTTACCATTATTTCATGATTTATTTTATAATTTCCAAACAACATAATCTTTGGGGTTTTTTTAGATTTAGAGATAATTTATTTTTGTTGAACCACTGTGTTAATTTTTTCATTTCAGTTGTGACCACCTCTAAAACCTGCTGCAAATTCTCACCAGTGCAGAGGATATTTGTGTCATCCGCAAACAAAATAAATTTCAGAATTTTTGATACTTGGCATATGTCATTTATATATAAAATAAAGAGTTTGGGTCCCAAAACTGACCCCTGGGGCACACCACAAGTGATGTCCATGAAGGGTGATTTGTGCTCTCCAATTTGTACAAATTGTTGTCTGTTACTTAAATAACTTTCCACCCAACTCAGTCCAACCCCTCTTATCCCATACCTTTCCAGTTTCCTTAGTATTATTCTGTGGTCAATGGTGTCAAAAGCTTTCTTTAAATCTATAAATACTCCTACAGCAACATTTTTTTTATCTATACAACTAGTAATTTCTTCTATAAGTTCGATCAGTGCCAAAGATGTAGATTTATCTGCTCTAAAACCATACTGGCTATCTGTCAGGAGGTTGTGTTTTTCAGTGAAATCATCCAGTCTCTTAGTGAAGATTTTTTCAAGTATTTTGGAGAATTGTGAGAGTAAAGAGACTGGCCTGTAATTTGTGAAGCGATGACTGTCTCCTGTTTTGTATAGAGGTATTACTTTTGCTATTTTCATTTTGTCTGGAAATGTACCAGTTTGAAATGACAGGTTACAGATGTGGGTGAGTGGCTTAACAATTCCCTCAATTACTTTTTTCACTATTGTCATGTCAATTTCATTCCAGACCGTTGATTTTTTGTTCTTTGTTTGTTGCAATCCTGGAATTTCCCCATTGTGGGACTAATAAAGGCTTATCTTATCTTATCTTAAATTTACTCACAGTCTCCATAATTTCCTTTTCAGTAACTGCACCCAAAAAGATTGTGTTTGGATTTCTATCTTCTATTTCATTCACAGAACCACTGTAGTTTGTTTCTGGTGTCACTATTGATTTTGCTAATTCAGGACCAACGTTTACAAAAAATTTATTGAAACCACTGACCACATCTTCCATATTATTTATCAAATTGCCATTTTCAATAAAATATTCTGGATAATTTGCATTCTTAGGACGATTACTAATAATCCCATTGAGTACTTGCCATATTCCTTTAATGTTATTTTTGTTATCCTCTAGTATTCTGTTGTAATATTCTTTCTTACAGGTCCTCATTATAGTAGTAAGCTTATTTTTGTATCTTTTATATTTGATCTCAGCTTCCACTGTTCTGCATTTAATGAATTGTTTATATAATGTATTCTTCTTTTTACATGCATTTATTAACCCCTTGGTGACCCAAGGAATATTTTTTGTTGTTGTCTGTCACTGTATTGTTTTATAGGACAGTATTTATTGTACAATGATTGAAATATTTGTAAAAATTTATCATATGCTCTATTTATGTCATTTTCATCATAAACTATCTTCCAATCTTGTATTAATAATTCCTTTGTCAGTAAATGCATTGATTCTTCGGTTCTTATTCTTTTATATTTAATATTTTTGGTATACTTTTTCTTCCTATAATCACATTGATAGACAACAAAAATCGGCAGGTGGTCACTGATATCATTCAATAAAAGCCCACTCCTGATATTATTTTCCATAATGTTTGTGAATATGTTATCTATTAGTGTGGCACTGTGTGACGTGATTCTGCTAGGTCCGGTAATTGTTGGATGTAAACCCATACTGTACATTGTGTTGATAAATTCTTCTGTCAAACTATGTTGTTTTGAGTTCATCAGATCTATATTGAAATCCCCACAGATGAACATAACTTTATGAGTTAGTTTTGCATACATTTTTTCCATCCAGTCCTTAAATAAGTCAGTGTTTGATCCAGGTGATCCAGGTGGCGAAGCGAGTCTGGGACAACTCTATGCTAACCATCAACACCAAGATAAGAGTCTACATGGCCTGTGTACTGAGTACTCTCCTATACGGCAGTGAAGCATGGACCCTCTACTCCTGCCAGGAACGCCGACTGAACGCCTTCCACCAGCGCTGCCTTCGCAGACTACTGCACATCACTTGGCAGGACCGTGTCTCCAACATCGACGTCCTGGCCAGAGCAGATGTGCCCAGTATGTTTGCCATCCTGACAAAGAGACGCTTGCGATGGCTTGGCCACGTCAACCGAATGGAGGATGGCCGCATCCCCAAAGACTTACTGTATGGGGAGCTGGCTACTGGAACTAGATCAAAGGGACGCCCAACTCTCAGATTCAAGGATGTTTGCAAGCGTGACCTCAAGGCTGGAGGCTTTAACCCCTCCGACCTGGAGTCAGCTGCCTCCGTCCGCTCCAACTGGCGGACCATCACCCAGGATGTCATCCGAACAGCAGAGGAAAGAAGAGACACTCGCTGGGGGGGAGAAGAGACTCCGCAGACAGAGGAGACTGTCGAGACCCCCACTACACTGTGAAGAATTTATCTGCAACGGCTGCGGCAGGACCTGCAGATCCCGTATCGGCCTCTACAGCCACGCCCGATGGTGCAGCTCCCTGAATGATGACCCAAGGCACAAAACCCCCCCATGATCTTTCGAGATCGATGGAGCCAATGAATGAATGAATGATCCAGGTGTTCTATATACACAGCTCACTACTACATTCTTCACATTGTCCAGACAGATTTCTATTGTAATACATTCAAATAAATCATCCACAGTTACTGACAGATTTTCAACAACCTTGTATTCCAAGCTCTTGTCAACAAAAATTGCAACTCCTCCTCCTTTTTTCACTTTTCTATTTATATAATTTAGTTCATAGCCATCCATGGTAAAATCCACTCCTTTCTCTTCACTGAGCCACGTCTCTGATATTGCCACAATATTGAAGGGCTCTTTAAACTGGTGTAACTCATAATTTACTCATAATTTATTTTTATTTGCAAGGTGAAGCGTCTGTTGTGTTTCAAAGAGCTTGGATACAACAATAACACATCATTATGCTGACGCACTATTGTGCCCTGCATGACAATAAGGACAGAGATGAATGTGCTGGGAAAGACTGTATAAGACTTGAAAAGTTATTATTTCTTAATAAAAATGGATAAGTAGCACAAGCACATCCACTGTAATCACCTCAGTTTTATCATTTCTTTTTCCCTTGTGATCATTGATATTTCTTAAAAGACATTTATTGAAATGAAAAAATGGCTCGTCTATATGAACCATTTTGATGAAAGGCTTCAAGTCCTCCAGAAAGCCTCATCTGGCCATCACCACCTGTAGCAGCATGGACAAAATGTCTGGCAACAAGAATCTGATCCCAACAAATCAGCAAGGGATTCTGGGAGTGTTACCTGATTGGTTGTAATTTGGCATCATAGTTCTCTAATTGGCCCACTTGAACACTAAAAAAAACTGCTGATATGAGGGCAATATTAATACATTTAAACATTTCCAACTATTTATTTATTAGATATTTAACCCGGGTTACAGAAAAAAAACCCTTTCATCCACCAGGAAAAACTCCAATATAGGGGCAGCAAGGTAGATAGATACAAGAATAACCACCCCTGTTCGTCGCCTCTCGCCTGGGACAACTCCAGAGTAGGCCAAGCTCCAGCCCCTCTCCAGGAGGCTGGTTCCAGAACCAGAGTTGTTTGTTGAGGTGAGGCCGACTATATCTAGTCGGTATCTCTCAATCTCATGCACCAGCTCAGGCTCCTTCCCCACCAGAGAGATGACATTCCACATCCCAAAAGCCAGTTTAGGAAGCATGGGATCAGACCGCCAAGGTCTCTGCCTTTGACCGCCACCTGATCCACATTGCACCGGACCTCCATGGTCCCTCCTGCAGGTGGTGAGCCCACTGGAGGGCGGACCCATGTAACTCCTTTGGGCTGAACCCGGCTGGGTCCCATGGGCAGAAACCCAGCCACCAGGCATTATCCATCAAGCCCACCCCCCCAGGCCTGGTTCCAGGGTGGGGTCTCGGTAACCTCATACTGGGTGGGGTACACTGTATCCTTGTTCTAATGTTCATCATGAGAGTCTGTTGGATTGTTTTTAGTCTAAGACAAAAACAGTGGTGTGAGAAAGTGTTTGTCCCCTTCCTGATTTCTCATATTTTTGTATGTTTGTCACACTTAAATTTTTCAGATCATCAAGCAAATTTAAATATTAGACAAAGATAACACAAGTAAACACAAAATGCAGTTTTTAAATGAAGGTGTTTATTATTAAGGGTGAAAAAATCTAAACCTACATGGTCCTGTGTGAAAAAATGATTGCCCCCCCCCCCTTTCCCGTTAAAACAAATTAACTCTATCACATCTTTGGAAAGCTGAGTTCAATTTCTCTAGCCACACCAAGGCCTGATTACTGCCACACCTGTTCTCAATCAAGAAATCACTTAAATAGGACCTGCCTGACAAAGTGAAGTAGACCAAAAGATCCTCAAAAGCTAGACATCATGCTGCGATCCAAAGAAATTCAGGAACAGATGAGAAACAAAGTAATTGAGATCTATCAGTCTGGAAAACGCTGTAAAGCCATTTCTAAAGCTTTGGGGCTCCAGCAAGCCACAGTGAGAGCCATTATCCACAAATGGCGAAAACGTGGTCAATCAGGACCACCAGTCAATCTACGTTCCTACCCTCTCATATGATTATGAGCTTTGGGTAATGACTGAAAGAATGAGATCGCAGATACAAGCGGCTGAAATGAGCTTTCTTCATAGGATTGCTGGACTCACCCTCAGAGATCGGGTGAGGAGCTCAGTCATCTGGGAGAGGCTCAGAGTAGAACCGCTGCTCCTCTACACTGAAAGGAGGCAGTTGAGGTGGTTTGGGCATCTGATCAGGATGCCTCCTGGATACCTTCCACTTGAGGTGTTTTGGGCAAGTCCCACTGGGAGGAGACCCCAGGGCAGACCCAGGACTCGCTGGAGAGACTACATCTCCCAGTTGGTCTGGGAATGTCTTGGTATCCTCTCTGAAGAGCTGGAACAGGTGGCTAGGGAGAGGGAAGTCTGCTTGAACTGCTGCCTCTGCGACCCGGACCTCCAGAAAAGCGGTAGAAGATGGATGGATGGTTGGATATTTGTCTTCTGTATAAGATCATCCATAACTTGACCTCTCCTCCACTTAGAGAGTTTGTTACCATAAGGCCAACTGAATACCATCTCACAAGAGGGACCTGTACTTATATAGCGCTTTTCTAGTCTCAAAGACCACTCAAAGCACTTTCACTAGTACTAACCCTCTATTCTAAGGGCCTATAGGAGACAGATATCTAGGGACAATTTAGAACAACCAATTAACCTAACATGCATGTCTTTGGATTGTGGGAAGAAACCGGAGCCCCCGGAGTAAACCCACGCAGCACAGGGAGAACATGCAAACTCCACACAGAAAGGTTCCTACCCCTGCCAGCCTGGGGATTTGAACCTGGAACCTTCTAGCTGTAAGGCAACAGTGCTAACCACTGCACCACCGTGCAAGAGGTGCAGCAAGAGGGGACTGTATTTTTCCACTCAGAAAAAGTACTTTCAGTTTGTCTGCATTCTCTTTCAGAGTTGCATTAGAATTGAGTACTGTCCCAAAATCTATCAGAGAATTGGATTCATATAAATTATTTAAAGCACATTCAAAGAAATGGCTAACTACAATCAGCTCTGCCAGCACTAAAATTAAGTTGCATCTTTAACAGCCTCAGTGTTTCTGTGCTGAACTCCTCTTGTTGCCACCTGCTGCTGTCTTAGTTTGTCTTTATGTGCCTGCATGCATGGTTTGTTGCCTTGTTGTGTTATGTATATATTATTGTTTGCTTCCATTTTGTATGTTTCTATTGTGTCTAATAATTCTGTTTACTATACGGTGTTTACAAGTTTAATCAAATTTTTCCAGCTCAACAGATTAAATTTTTTAGTATTGGACAATGATGATAATGTACCCGTTTCTTGTCAAGAAGGTTGAGTTTGTTTGTAAAAGAATTCTAGTGGTTTAAGAGTAATGATGCCAGCCTGCGACCATGTTGTTAAACAGTAAGTGATATGAGAAAAGACCACAGAGTACATGTACAGCTTAGCTGCCTCAACTGACATGCAATTTTGAGTAAATCTAAAAATTTGATAGACTGAATTTGATTCTGTTACAGATCTTCTTCACCTGTGTCTTGAAAGAAGGTTTAGAGTCTATGACAACTCCAAGATATTTAATTTCAGACACAACCTGTAGCCTCTCCCCTGAAACAAAAACATCTGGCTCTGAATTGTTAATGTTTCTGGACTTAGTGAAAAACATGGACACCATTTTATAGACATTTAGCTGCAGACAAGATTGATTTAACCATGTTGTTACATGAGTAAAGGTGTTTGTACATTCAGCAGCAACCTGTCTCATGCTGCTACCATGTATGTAAATGACAGTGTCATCTGCATACATTTGGATGTAAGTGTTATGTCTGGATATGGAGCCAAGGATGAGGCCAGGTGTTGAACAGAACACACGTTAATTAGAGAGGCACAGGTGCAACACCACACAGCCACCAAGCAGAGGAAATGGCCAAGAGACCGTCCCTCCTGCCCGCAGCTCTTTTATAGTTACGGGTGGTGGCATGACTGAAAGGCGGAGCCACCACCCCATGCCACACAAATAAAGAACATAGAACATAAATCATATAAATAGCTATATAACTTTTCCCTCCCCCTCAAAAAGTCCAAAACACACACATACAATTGAGACCCTCCCCAATTTAGAACCCGAATCACGCACTAAGAAAACTAAACTTAGGTTCCTAAAAGTGGCCTACCACAGTCACACAGAAAAACTGAAAACTAGTGGAGGACAGGTGGACTGCTGTCCCACCCCCACACGACAAGAGTGATTATTCTGCTGTCTGTACTAAAGAAAACAGTCCATATAAAACTAAAATACTGCCATGTTTCCTGAACTAAAAAAAAAGGCACAAAATAATCCGAAATTATATACACAATAAGCATCCATCCATCCATCCATCTTCTACCGCTTTTCCGGAGGTCCGGGTCGCGGAGGCAGCAGTTCAAGCAGAGAAGCCCAGACTTCCCTCTCCCCAGCCACCTGCTCCAGCTCTTCAGAGGGGATACCAAGGCGTTCCCAGACCAGCTGGGAGACATAGTCTCTCCACTGAGTCCTGGGTCTGCCCCGGGGTCCCCTCCCAGTGGGACGTACACAATAAGCAAAACAACTCAAATTCATGCCTAACAGTTAACTTTTGTGCACACGGCTGGAGAAAACAACCCCGTGGGCCCCCTGGACCGTCCTGTCATCAGTCCGCCCCTGGAGGCAGCCTGCCTCCTGGGCCGTAACAGGTTGCTCCGGACCCGGTGCGCCTTCTCTTCCTCACCATCGGATGCTGTGCTCGTCCAGGCCCACTTCTCACAGTCATCTCCCAGGCACGCCGCAGCTCGTCTGGGTGCCTCCACGAGCCGTCCGATAGCTGAAAACAAGCATCCCTCCATCTGGCCACAACGCACAGCCATCCCTGGTGCTCCTCCACCTGACCTATGGCCGTGCTCGCCGTGATCTCACCACCTCCCAAGCCTGAATCCAGTCCACGACTCCCAGAGGGGTTTTGCTCAGTTTGCAGTGTTTCTGCCTGGCACTCGTTTTCTCAGTGCGAATCGGTCTTGACCCGACCTCTTCTAAATCTGCTGCGGTCCTTGCCGATCTGGCCCAAGTTCACCGGCCCACTTTAGCCGAGCTCCAGGAACAACAGGGACCATCCTCTCGGTGACGCTCATCGTTGCAGTTGCTCCACTGTGCCACCCACTACCCTCATCCAGAGCGACTTGGGCTCTGGTTCCAGAGCCCTCCTGCAATGACCCTGAGCGAAGCAAGGCTGGCCCACGTTCCAGGGTGCTGGGTAACTCTTCATCCCACACTGCGTTATCCTGCACTCTGCGATGTGAAAAGAGTTGTCTCACTGTAGCCCAGTTCAGCAGCCCCCCCAGCCCCCCCCCCCTCCCCAGGTCAGCAAAAGCACCTCCACACCATCCAACTCTACCGTGCAGAATGTGTACCCATTGGTGTTTGTGGCAGCAAGTGGACAACCGTAGGGGTGGGAGAGGTTGACTTCTTCTGCTGGCTCCCTCGCTTGAACATGCGACACATTTTAGATTTTTTTAGATTTAGTATACTTTATTGATCCCCAGAGGGGAAATTGAGGGCATCCACCACCTGGATGGATGAAGCAGCCACGATACGGCGCTATCCCTTAACCATTCACACACACACTCACATCTAGGGCCACTTTAGAGTCTCCAGTTAACCTAATCTGCATGTTTTTGGCATGTGGGAGGAAACCGGAGAAATCCCGGAGTAAACCCACGCAAACACGGGGAGAACATGCAAATTCCACACAGATCACTGTTGGTCGGGGGCTGGGATCGAACCCATGATCCCACGATCCCCACAATCCCCTGGCCAAGGGTAAACTGTGCTGCCGCAGTGCTAACCACTGCGCCACCGTGCAGCCCACACACATCCTCGCATAGTTGTTTAAGCAGCCACACCTGTCGCAGCGCTACGCTCTCGCCATGCAGTCTCTTGCCTTGGAGTGGTATTTCATGGACCCACAGCCCATACACACATGCACGGGCTTCCCCCGGGGCAGACCTCAGTGCTATAGCGCTGGCATCTTCCGCATCACGATCGTGTATTTGTGTCCCACCAGGGACACAAATACACTTGACCACTGTTACACAGTTTTAAGAAACGCCTATCATGCCGTCCCCCGTGCAGCTCTGGGTTTTTCTGACCACTGTCTGCTCCATCTTATTCCAACATACAGACAGAAACTAAAAACTTCCAAGTCTGTTGTAAGGACTCTGAAGAAATGGACTGAGGAATCAAAGCTGGAGTTACAAGTCTGCTTTGACTGTACAGATTGGAGTGTTTTTGAAGCTGCAGCCATTAACCTAAATGAACTCACTGACACTGTGACGTCATACATCTGTTTCTGCGAGGACATGTGTGTGCAGACCAAGACCTTCTGCACATACAACAACAATAAACCCTGGTTCACTCCTAAACTGAAGCAGCTACGTCAGACCAAGGAGGAGGCCTACAGGACTGGTGACTGGACTCTGTACAAGCGGGCCAGAAACATGCTGACGAAGGAGATCAGGCTCGCTAAGAGGAGCTACAGTGTGAAGTTACAAAAAAACTTCTCAGCCAACAACTCTGCTTCTGTCTGGAGAGGCCTGCAGTATATCACCAACTACAGGAGACCATCCCCCCACCCTGTGGAAAACCTCCAGCTGGCTAACGACCTAAACAGCTTTTACTGCAGGTTTGAAAAGAACCTACAGTTCTCACCTCCCACCCACACAAAAGGATTATCTGCAGCCCCAGGAACTCCATCCCTCCTCCACTCTGACCTCCCACCAGCACTAACGATCTGTGAAGAGGAGGTGCGCCAGGTCTTTCAGAGACAAAAGATCAAGAAGGCTGCAGGACCTGATGGTGTGTCTCCGTCTTGCCTGAGAGTCTGCTCCAACGAGTTGGCCCCCATCTTCACCCAGATATTTAACAGATCACTGGACCTGCTTCAAACACTCCATCATCATTCCAGTTCCCAAGAAACCCTCTGTTACAGGATTAAACGACCTGTTGCCCTGACCTCTGTGGTCATGAAATCCTTGGACAGATTGGTGCTGAACCACCTGAAGGTCATCATAGGCCCCCTGATGGACCCACTGCAGTTTGCCTACCGGTCAAACAGGTCAGTGGATGATGCAGTGAATATGGGATTACACTACATCCTGCAACACCTCGACTCCACAGGGACGTACGCCAGGATCCTGTTTGTCGACTTCAGCTCAGCGTTCAACACCATCATCCCAGGCATTCTTCATCAGAAACTCCTCCAGCTCAAGGTGCCCCCCTCCACCTGCCAGTGGATCTCCAGCTTTCTGACTGACAGGTGGCAACAGGTGAAGCTAGGGAGATTTACATCCAGCTCCCGAAAAATTAGTACTGGCGCCCCCCAAGGATGTGTCCTTTCCCCACTGCTCTTCTCCCTCTACTCCAACAACTGCACCTCAGAGGACCCTTCGGTGAAGCTCCTGAAGTTTGCGAACGACACCACAGTCATCGGTTTGATCCGGGATGATGATGAGTCTGCATACAGGCGGGAGGTGGAGCAGCTGATCCTCTGGTGCAGCCAGAACCATCTTGAACTTAACCCAGCCAAAACGGTGGAGATGGCTGTGGATTTCAGGCGACACCCCCCTTCATTCCCCCCACTCACCATCCTCAACAGCACAGTGTCCACTGTGGACTCCTTCAAGTTTCTGGGTACCACAATCTCCCGGAACCTGAAGTGGTCCTCCCATATAGACACTGTCCGGAAAAAGGCCCAGCAGAGGATGTTTTTTCTTCGTCAGCTCAAGAAGTTTGATTTGCCTCAGGAGCTGCTGGTTGTCTTCTACACTGCCATCATCCAATCTGTCCTCTGCTTTTCCATCACTGTCTAGTTTGGATCTGCCACTAAACAGGACAAGACCAGACTGCAGTGGATCATTAAGTCTGCGGAGAGGATCAGTGGTACCGACCTACCCTCCATTGAGAACTTATATCTGTCCATAACCAGGAAACGGGCGGGAAACATCTGTGCTGACCCATCACACCCCGGCCACAAACTGTTTGAACTTCTATCTTCTGGTCGTCGTTACAGATCACTGAAGGTCAAAACCACCCGTCACAGGAACAGTTTCTTTCCTCAAGCCATCACTCTGATGAACTCCTAACATTCACCTAGTCCTACCTGTTGCTGTACTCATGACTTTTCATCCATTATTACATTGCACATAACTCTCACACTGCTTTTTACTTCATTCACATTATATCACTGAATCTGAGTTCACATTGAAATACTGTGTGACTGTATATTTTTTCATATATTTCTGCAAGTGTGGTTAGTCTGAGTAAATAACTGCATATATTCCTGTATATATTTGCATCCTTTTATAGAAACGTGGACAGACTGTAATTTACTGTACATACTCTGTTGTCATTGAATCCTCATTTAAATCTTATTTAAATCCTCCACCTGAACAAAGAGAGCAAGTTTTTAGCCAAAGTCAAATTCCTTGTATGTGTTGTGCATACTTGGCCAATAAAGCTGATTCTGATTCTGATTCTGATTCTGATCTTCCTTCACGCTCCCATTGCTGTTCAGGTCCTCTACTCGTGTGGTAACGGGAAACTCCAGCTGTCGACATGACAAACGCTTGCTCAGCAGGTCGCGAACCAACTTCTCCTCCAACGGTCCGAACCGACATACACTAACCAGTAGTTTCAAGTTAGCTACAAACCGCTGAATAAGCTCACCTACCTGTTGGCAGTGCAGTCGAAACCCGCTCCTCCAGATGGTGACGTCGTCCAGGGCACAAAAATTGTGCACTATCAGCTCTACCACGTCCTCAAAGCTGTCCAAGCCACCAAGCATGCTCAGTATCCACTGGCCTCCAGTTCCCAAATTGTGCACCAACAACGTGCTCTCCCTTAGCCTGTCCATCCTCCCCGGGTTCAGCGCCACCATGTAAGCCAGGAAGGCAGTGCACTGTCTTGGCCAGGGAACAGGTGGCCCACCTGGGAACTCCAAAACCACCCGAATTGAAGAAATGCATGCTTCCATACCTTTTCTCCACTTTAATCCTTGTTACCAAAATGTTATGTCTCGATATGGAGCCAAGGATGAGGCCAGGTGTCCAACCAAACACACGTTTATTAGAGAGGTGCAGGTGCAACACCACACAGGCAGAGGAAATGGCCAAGAGGCCGTCCCTCTTGCCCGCAGCCCTTTTATAATTACGGGTGGTGGCATGACCAAAAGGCGGAGCCACCACCCTGTGCCACACAAATAAGAGAATAGAACATAAACCATGTAAATAACTATATAACAGTAAGCATTAGGACAAACGGATGGGAGATCATTTATATATAATGTGAATAATAGTGGACCCATGATTGATCCTTGTGGGACACCTGTGGATAGGTAAAGGGCAGATGATTGGTGATTTTGTATTTGAACCTGCTGGGATCGGTTTGATAAATAGAATTCTATTGATTTAAGTATTGTAGCATCATCGTCTCCTCAAACCAAGACAGAAGATCACTTCTCTCCATTTTACAGGAATTTCACTTTATTCCTTCTACGGGAATACCACTTTTCTGCATTCTACAGGAATATCACTGGCTTTCATATCGACTCCTCCAGTCCTGACCCAAAGATGTTTTCCCAGGACCCCAATGTAAACAGTTGCCTCTTGCAGAGGTTGTAAGGATCAGAATTTGCTTTTAAAGGCTCAAAGGAACATAAAACTCGGGAGACCAGACCTCCAACATGAACACTGCATTTGGATAACATCCTCCTTTACAGGAAACCAATGCTCTTAAAAGGGTCATAAACGGCTTAATCAGACAGGTTTATAACCTTTTGATGTTTTCCAGATTTTCTTCCAGATACCATGGACCTAAAAGAAATCATCTACAGCTCAACAGTACCTCCTAGCGGATACCTACGGAATGTGTTTCAGTATGTAGGATGACTTTTAATTTGTTCTAAGCATTAAGTTTCTTTCAGCTTATCCTCTTCTCCCCTGGATCCTAAGGACACTGAAAATCATCCCTTTTTATCACTAACCATAGTTTGCTGTACTACCTTAAACTTTGATCTAAATATGAATGCATGTATTATAATTATGTATAAGAAATGCTATGTTCATGAGTGTTATTCAAACAAATGTAATATTAGAGTAATGGTATAAATGCATGATCACCAAATATTAGCCAAGTCATTTAATTTAGTTGGATTTTATATTGAGCACCTAATTTCATAAGAACTGACTAAGTGTTGATTTTTCTCTGCAATTTCATGGGATGGTGTCTTCGTTTGATTGGCTGCTCTCAAACAAAGAAATGTTCTCACATTGGATAGCAGCCATTTCAAACTGCTTTTGATAAAGTCAATTGGTCAGTCTTGCGATCGACATCACAAGTTTATGACCAGGGGGGTCATTTTAAAAAAGTAGTTGAAGCTGCTCTGCAGTTAGAGATTGAGATTCAGAAAAAACACACAGAGTTAAGTTAAGTTGCAGTTATGTAAGAGAGAACAAGAGAAGATCAAAGATGAAAGAAAAGTTAAGTCAGGAAAGCAAGAGAAACACCTACAGAGAGATAAGCTATGCAGTTAAAAGGTTAAGTTAGAATTAGAAACACAGAAAAGAAGAAAGATAAGATAAGATAAGATAAGCCTTTATTAGTCCCACAATGGGGAAATTCCAGGATTGCAACAGCACAGGGATAGCAACACTCAGAGCAACAATCAGAAGGCAAGAAAAAAACAAGAACAGCTAGTAAACATATGTACATATTACTATAAATATATAATATATACTGTATATATATATATATATATATATATATATATATATAATTTTTTTTTTTTTTATAAAAAAAAAAAAAAATCCAAGATGGCGCCGCGCATGGCAGCCACTGGCTTCTGCTCTCTGATGTTTTTGATAATTTTGTGTGTTTTTTTGGACTTCTGCTCTTCTGTCCGAATCACCTATTCAAGGGAGGAACTACTTTCACTCAGACTACCTCCCAATGCAACTTCTCCGCCAGTTACTGCTGCTGATCTGAAGTTTTTTCAGTCAATCTTAGCTGTGGGAGCAGCGGCTATTGGCGCTGGCCGGAAACGAAGGCGGTGTGGTAAACGTGCCGGTGCGCTAGTCAGGTTGAAGAAACGAGGATTTCGCACGCCGCTCCCATAGATCCATCTGGCAAATATCCGCAGTTTGGCGAACAAAATGGATGAACTGCTGCTCCTGACTCACAAAAACCGGGATTTTAGCAGATCTGGTGCCCTTTGTTTCACGGAGTCCTGGCTGAGTGAACACATCCCGGACAGCGCGGTGCGTCTGGACGGATTCCAACTCTTTCGCGCTGATCGCAGCCGAGAATTCTCTGGAAAGACTAAGGGTGGTGGAATCTGCTTCTACATAAACGAAGGTTGGTGTACTGATGTCACAGTGTTGAAGAAGTTTTGTAGTCCTAACCTAGAGTCACTGTTCATAAACTGTAAACCCTTTTATTCACCGCGAGAGTTCTCCTCATTTATTCTGGTCGGAATTTATATCTCGCCTGCTGCTTGTACAACGGAGGCACTGCAGCACCTCGCTGACCAGATAGCAGAGGTGGAGGAAAAACATCCAGACTCTCTGCTTATCATTCTGGGTGATTTCAAAAGAGCTAATCTCACAAATGTGCTTCCTAAATACAGACAGCATATTAAATGTCCCACCAGGGACACAAATACACTTGACCACTGTTACACAGTTTTAAGGAACGCCTATCATGCCGTCCCCCGTGCAGCTCTGGGTTTTTCTGACCACTGTCTGCTCCATCTTATTCCAACATACAGACAGAAACTAAAAACTTCCAAGTCTGTTGTAAGGACTGTGAAGAAATGGACTGAGGAATCAAAGCTGAAGTTACAAGCCTGCTTTGACTGTACAGATTGGAGTGTTTTTGAAGCTGCAGCCATTAACCTAAATGAACTCACTGACACTGTGACATCATACATCTGTTTCTGCGAGGACATGTGTGTGCAGACCAAGACCTTCTGCATATACAACAACAATAAACCCTGGTTCATTCCTAAACTGAAGCAGCTACGTCAGACCAAGGAGGAGGCCTACAGGACTGGTGACTGGACTCTGTACAAGCGGGCCAGAAACATGCTGACGAAGGAGATCAGGCTTGCTAAGAGGAGCTACAGTGTGAAGTTACAAAAAAACTTCTCAGCTAACAACTCTGCTTCTGTCTGGAGAGGCCTACGGAATATCACCAACTACAGGAGACCATCCCCCCACCCTGCGGAAAACCTCCAGCTGGCTAATGACCTAAACAGCTTTTACTGCAGGTTTGAAAAGAACCTACAGTTCTCACCTCCCACCCACACAAAAGGATTATCTGCAGCCCCAGGAACTCCATCCCTCCTCCACTCTGACCTCCCACCAGCACTAATGATCTGTGAAGAGGAGGTGCGCCGGGTCTTTCAGAGACAAAAGATCAAGAAGGCTGCAGGACCTGATGGTGTGTCTCCGTCCTGCCTGAGAGTCTGCTCCAACGAGTTGGCCCCCATCTTCACCCGGATCTTTAACAGATCACTGGAGCTGCGTGAAGTGCCTTCCTGCTTCAAACGCTCCATCATCATTCCAGTTCCCAAGAAACCCTCTATTACAGGATTAAACGACTACAGACCTGTTGCCCTGACCTCTGTGGTCATGAAATCCTTGGAGAGATTGGTGCTGAACCACCTGAAGGTCATCACAGGCCCCCTGATGGACCCACTGCAGTTTGCCTACCGGTCAAACAGGTCAGTGGATGATGCAGTGAATATGGGACTACATTACATCCTGCAACACCTCGACTCCCCAGAGACGTACGCCAGGATCCTGTTTGTCGACTTCAGCTCAGCGTTCAACACCATCATCCCAGGCATTCTTCATCAGAAACTCCTCCAGCTCAAGGTGCCCCCCTCCACCTGCCAGTGGATCTCCAGTTTTCTGACTGACAGGTGGCAACAGGTGAAGCTAGGGAGATTTACATCCAGCTCCCGAAAAATTAGTACTGGCGCCCCCAAGGATGTGTCCTTTCCCCACTGCTCTTCTCCCTCTACTCCAACGACTGCACCTCAGAGGACCCTTCGGTGAAGCTCCTGAAGTTTGCGGACGACACCACAGTCATCGGTTTGATCCGGGATGATGATGAGTCTGCATACAGGCGGGAGGTGGAGCAACTGATCCTCTGGTGCAGCCAGAACCATCTTGAACTTAACCCAGCCAAAACGGTGGAGATGACTGTGGATTTCAGGCGACACCCCCCTTCATTCCCCCCACTCACCATCCTCAACAGCACAGTGTCCACTGTGGACTCCTTCAAGTTTCTGGGTACCACAATCTCCCGGAACCTGAAGTGGTCCTCCCATATAGACACTGTCCGGAAAAAGGCCCAGCAGAGGTTGTTTTTTCTGCGTCAGCTCAAGAAGTTTGATTTGCCTCAGGAGCTGCTGGTTGTCTTCTACACCGCCATCATCCAATCTGTCCTCTGCTTTTCCATCACTGTCTGGTTTGGATCTGCCACTAAACAGGACAAGACCAGACTGCAGCGGATCATTAAGTCTGCGGAGAGGATCATTGGTACCGACCTACCCTCCATTGAGAACTTATATCGGTCCATAACCAGGAAACGGGCGGGAAACATCTGTGCTGACCCATCACACCCCGGCCACAAACTGTTTGAACTTCTATCTTCTGGTCGTCGTTACAGATCACTGAAGGTCAAAACCACCCGTCACAGGAACAGTTTCTTTCCTCAAGCCATCACTCTGATGAACTCCTAACATTCACCTAGTCCTACCTGTTTGCTGTACTCATGACTTTTCATCCATTATTACATTGCACATAACTCTCACACTGCTTTTTACTTCATTCACATTATATCACTGAATCTGAGTCCACATTGAAATACTGTGTGATTGTATATTTTTTCATATATTTCTGCAAAGTGTGGTTAGTCCGAGTAAATAACTGCATATATTCCTGTATATATTTGCATCCTTTTATAGAAACGTGGACAGACTGTAATTTACTGTACATACTCTGTTGTCATTGAATCCTTATTTAAATCCTCCACCTGAACAATGAGAGCAAGTTTTTAGCCAAAGTCAAATTCCTTGTATGTGTTGTGCATACTTGGCCAATAAAGCTGATTCTGATTCTGATTCTGATTTCTGATATATATATATATATATATATATATATATATATATATATATATATATATATATATAGACACAAAGTGCGGAGCATTATGGTTGGTGAATGTGCAGCAGAAAGTCTAAGCTCTCTCTCCGCGGATGCGGCGGGCCAGCTGGAAGTCTTTGGGCATGATGGTGACCCCCTTAGCGAAGAAGTGTGTCAAGTCAAATTCTCTCGTATGTTATCAGTGATCTGTTAATGTACTTGGCAATAAATCTTTTCTGATTCTGATTCTGATTCTGATTCAGGTAGGCCTTGCTGGCCTCCTGCAGAGCCATGACGGCGAAGCTCAGGAAGCGCAGGTTGGTCTTGAAGTCCTGAGCGATCTCCCTCACCAGGCGCTGGATGGGCAGCTTAAGGATGAGCAGCTCCGTGGATTTCTGGTAGCGATGGATCTCTCTCAGAGCCACGGGCCTGTGACTGTGAGGCTTCTTCACTCCGCCGGTGGCCGGAGCGCTTTTCCGAGCAGCCTTGGTGGCTAGCTGCTTCCTGGGGGAAGCACCCGACACCCGGGCTGGAGTTTAGGAGTTTTTCTCTCTTTTACCCGGGTAAAAGAGAGAAAGAAAGAAATTTTGAGAAAGATTAGGAACTAAGTTAAGATTAAAGAAGCAGAATAGATCTCAGAGGAAGATTTTATTCCACCGTTTCAAGGTCCTGCGTAGTTTTATTCTATCTAAATTGTTCTTTGTGAAGTTTGTCAAATCCTGCGTTAGTTTTTCTGGTTACTGAGGAGAAATCACCTTTTCTTTAGAGCTCGCTTTCTCAGAGAATCAAATTCTCAAACTTTTTCCTTCACCTCAGAAGCCATTCTTATCCTAGTAAATGTTTTTCTCGTTTTTTTATGACCTTTCACGCCGTTAAAGTGGACCTTTAATTTTCCTAATTTAAAGTGAACAGAGACTGTTTTTTGGACTCTCTTTCCGGCCTCATACCTGCCTGACTGAGAAGTTTCTCCTTCAGTTTTTTTGGTCTATCCCACTACAAGAGACCTCAAATTCGGACTCGTTTCCAAGGACTTGTCACGCCGCTCGGTGACAGACCACCCACTGCTGCCATTGTCTGGAGACCCCCCAGCTGAGTTTACACTTCTACTGCTGTGAGGAAGCCTTGCAGCAGCCGCTTCCTCCGACGTCCTAACTCCCAACTCGGCCGGTTTCGACCCGCTGAAACGTGGACCTACAGCTGTTTTCGTAAATGAAACTCCTACTTCTCCTATCTGCTGGGTTAAAACGTGATGTCCGAACAATTAAATTACAATTGAATATAGCCCGTATTTCAGGGCTCAATTAGTCTCTTAGCCACAGGATAAAGCTATAAACTGAAGGAAGACTCTTAGTCATTTTTAAGTACCGGTAACTGCCCTTAATTTTTGTAGATTAATTCAGAAGTCATTTTTAGATAATTAGCTTATGAATTTTCCCCATAAAATTGCGTTGTTTTGTTGGACATTTCAGCCTCATTTACCGTTGAAACATAAGTCTGGTTCCTCCTTGGTTCTACAAAGGTGTAACGCTGGATTTTATGTTCAGGAATCCAATAACAGTGGATGTGATATCGTACACTGTTATCATTTAAATCTGTTTATCTATCATTTGAATGCCATGCCATGTAACCTGAATGAGTTTAATAAAAGGGTGAATGAGAGAAGTTGAAGCATTTTCTTTCGCATATACATGTTTCCTAATCACGGCAGGAGAAGAACTCACTGAAACTTTGAGACTGATTCATTAAGTAATTGAAGGTACAAAATTAATTAAAATTAAAGTTAATATTATTGTCCATTGTGACTGGTGCCCCTTTTACGAGTGCTTTTATTTAATTTAGCGGGTGTAGAAGTGATGGTTTAACTCCGTCCCCTTTCACACCCACTATTAAATAAAATAAATAATTCCTGTACCTTATGACAAATATTTTATTATATAATCCCATTACAGTATATAATTGTGCCCCGTGTGAGGCCTGTGTAATTGGGAAACGTATATCCAAAAGGAAAAATCATTGAGACATAAGCTGTTTTTTTTCCTGCAAATACTGATCCACTTTATTCGGTGAGCCTGTGTGTTGTTTGGGACAGAGAGGCTGAGGCCTGTGGCTCCCTCTGTCTGTGTCTGTTGTGTTTGTTTACTTAGCCTCCCGCTGAGGCGTCTGATTGCTGATAGCGGCAAAGGGGGGTGAGTGAGTCACCCACTGTCTAAGGTGAACAGCTGAGTTGATGCATGCAAAAGAAGTTTTAAGCAGTATTATTATTATTATTATCTATCACCAGTTTAACCTTCCGGTGATTATCCTGAAAGGAGTAATTAAACTGGCCAGTTCTGTAATTACCCAAGCGTGGTGACGTCAGATTAAGCTGGACGTGGTTTGATCTGGTCACTGAATAAACCGTTGGGGAAGTAGCGCTACTATAAACTATACCCAGAATTAAAGGGGTAACATTATTTGTGAAAGTTGGAGATTAAACTCTCATTTTGAAAAGCAAGGCGTGGCGTTGTCGCTAAGACTCGCGCCCGCATTCCCGTGTCACATGAACACGCACAGTTGCGCGTGACCGAAAGGCGTGCACGAAAAACTGCGCATGAGCAGAGTAAGCATGCAGACGCCATTTTGAAGGCGCTAAGAGGGAGCCACCCTAGCCGCCATTTTGAGTGAGACCGGTAGATCCGCCCAGAGCAACGTCACCAGTGTCTCCTCCTCCTGGGAGGGGAGAGATAACTGCCTCCATCGTGTGGTCAACTATAGGAGTTGCATTTCTTGCATGAATGCACACTCGGATTAAAGCAGAGCAAATCTATTAAGCTGATTTATAATCAAACAGAGCTTCCAAATTAACTTCAAATCAATCCGAATTATTTGGAACAACCTAAATTTAAACCCAAATCAAAGTTTTATCCCAAGAACAAAAAGGAAAGAGAAACTTGTGGGTTTGAAGTTTGTTCTCATTGGTGGAAGAGCTTTTGACTGCAGATATACACACTGAAAGAACATAGAAGCATAGACGTTGTATTTACTCACATATGTTAACCACATATTTTAATCTTTTTAGTTAAAAGCATATATTTACACATCTTACGCTAAAAGTCTGCAAACTTTTGAAGCTATATATATGTGTTTTGTTTTAAAGATCACTTTGTGCGATTTCTTGCACAGGAAGCCATTCAACTTAGGGACTCAAATAAATGACAATGTTCATTTAGACTCAAGTTAATGTTAATCCTGTGCATGTTGGTAAAGGATTTAGTGATTTACTAAACATTTAACGAAAAGTTTCCAAAATTAGGAAACCACATTCAGCAATTAACACTTGAAAGCTTTAGCTTATTTATAGTCAGTGTGTTGCTTTGATTCATGTCTCCTCCCCAGGAGAAGGAAAACTTTTAACCAATTTACTATTTCTCACCAGGATTTGAAATAAGTCAAAAGGTGAAAACTTTGACTAGTCTGTAAAACATTTTTTCTTTAAAATAATCACTAACTTTAATCCTAAGGAAGCCTTAGTGACAATACGCAAAGACAATTCATTTGTTTCCTAATTTGTAAATATTAAAACATTTAAAACCTTTAAATGAAGATAAGCTTTAACAAATGAAACAAAGCCAGTTCTAACTTTAAAACAAAGTGAAGACTTATACTGTAACTCTAAAGCCTTAAAGCGTTTAACCTTTTCTATTTTTGTTGCTTTCTTTTTCTTTTGTAAATAAAATTATTACTTTCAAGTGAGATTCAACAAAAATTCACAACCTAGTTGAGGACTATTCCAAAACTACACTTTGATAACTGAACTGAAAGAAGTCAATCCACACAAAAGTTTTTGTTGTTGTTGTTTTTGCCTTGCGAAATACAAATCAAAATACAGTGTCAACAAATAAATTAACACATATTCCACATTTCTAAAGAATTTCCAAATATTTGCTTTCCTTCTTACAAGCCTGGAAGTTCAAACAAACTCCAAAAAGAAGCTTGTAATTTCCCTCACTGTAAAATAACACTCAAGGTTAACTCTTGACTCACAACTTTAGCTATAATCAGCAAATTGATTTCAAGCTAAGCGTTACATAAACGGTCAAACATGTTGAGTCCACTTGACAAATTAAATGACCTTCAAGTAACATTGGGAAGACTTGGCTTCCGACCTTTTACCCGGTTTCTCCAAACAAGTTCAAGATACTCCACCCAAAGATTTGAAGCAAATCACGAAAAAACTTTTAGATGAATGCGAAGCTAACCCACCGAAAGCAAAAGAAATCCCCAGTGTGTTAGGAAAGTTTGCACTAGCATTGATTGCAAGGCTAAAACGAGCTGAAATCCAAGTACTCTACGCCGAAAAGGAACTGGTGAAATGACAAACAACCATCCTTTCTCTTCAGGAAGAGAACAAATCCCTTGTGAAAAAGCAGGAACAAGCTCGCATAGAGAAAGAAGACACCCAAGCTACGCTTGATCAGACGTTGCTAAATCTGGAACAAGCAGAGGAAGAAAAGCAACGACTAGAAAACGACAATACCTCACTTCAGCAAGAAAACGAGGAATTGAGAACCGCCCTGCTCCAAAAAGAGAATCAACTCAAGGAAGTTGAAGGTCAATTTGACGAAACAAACTCCAATTATGGGAAATGTAAACTGCTCCTACGAGAAGCACAACAAGGTCTTCAGGACGTCAAAGAAGAGCTGGAAGACCACCGGAAATAAAGGGATCTGAGACCAGAAGCCATGAACAGGCCGGTTCCCTCGACAAAGGGGGGCATCCCCTCATGGGATGGGGACTCTCCCAGCTCACACTCATCTGACCCGTTCAGACCCGAATGGCAACGTGAAAGACATTTGCAAATTCCACCCGATGGAGATCTCAATAAAATCGCTTGCCACGTCACAAAATTTGACCCCTCAACCAGTGGGTCACCTGATACCAGGGCTTATTTGCAAGACATTGACTACTACTTGCGTAAATACCCTGATGCTACAGTTGACGATCGCATTTATTTGATTAAGTTGACATCCAACAGGTCGGTATCAAAATTTATAGATCGGCAACCATTAGACATCAAGATGAACCACCGGAAACTCTACGAAGCCATTGAAAAGGAGTTCTCCGACGACTGCTTACAGTCAGGGCTAGCGACAGCCCTAGCTGTGAAACAGGGTCGCTTAGAGCCCCCACAGGCATACTACCAGCGACTCCTGCGAGCATATTTTGGATCTCAAAACACGCCTGAGATGGAAGAAGACCACAATTTCAAGGCTCTTTTCATTCAGAATCTCCATCCCATGATTGGACACCAGCTTGGAGTCATGGCTAACCCAAAGACAAACTCGATAAACCAACTAAGAGAGTTTGCACATTATGCATTCCAGAAACAGCGACAAAGCAATCAGAAGCATACCGAGTCTACCGCGGTGTTAGCTGTCAACACCGCATCAGACACCCTGGACCTAGAGGGCGCCTCAAGGCCAGCCCCTGTTCCAGCACCTCAGTCACAAACAAAACGACAACAGTCCTCTAGTCAAAATAAGTCGAGTCATGACCCGGAAAAATTTTTGACACCAAGTTCCAAGCCAACATCACCAAAACCTGACTACTGTCAGAGGCTAAGCCCACCAAGTAAGTCACGAGAATATGGTACGGATACCCGGGATGACAGATATCGATTTTGAGACTTGCATAACCGTGGGAGGTGGTCACCTCCCTCGTACCGCCGGAAAAACTTCAACAGGGAAGCAAGACCTCCCCCTGGAAAGTTTAACTCCAAACCCTGGGAGAAGAAAAAAAAGCCCATTTCCAGCCGAGAAGACCTGGAAACTCTCCAATGTATACTTGACGAACTGAAGAGGAAAAAAGAGGCGAAAGAGGACAAGAAGCCAGATGTCCTAGCCATAAATATTGTGACCACCCCAAACGATCCTTTAGGTTTGCCACAAGTCAACCCTGAGGAATCTCCTACTACAAAGGGGAAGGATACCAAAGACACAACTGAGCATCCTCCACCCGAAACTCAGGAGGAGCTCCAAAATGCAACGCCACCCAGTGCCATTTTGGTAGTCTAGCTACCTGGAAAACCTCACTCGCCCGAAACAGGCGACTCTTTAATCTGCGTTGAACCACCGGTCCAAGAATTTCTGTGTGATTTGACCGAGAGGGGGGTTGCACGAAAATTTTTCCTGTCATTGACCCTGGAAGATGTGATGATGCACGAAGCCCTACTGGATACCGCAGCGGACATCACACTCATGTCGCGTGACCTTTTTGAACACCTACGTGTCGCTGCTAACCTTGCGCACAAAGACTTGAAACTAAGACCTTGCTCCTTAGCTATTCAATCTTATGCACCCTCAAACACGACTGTGTCACACATGTCATTGATAAAAATCTCCGTTGGGCCCATGACCTTGATCCATCCGGTCTATGTGTCCAATCTCAACTCAATTCCATTGCTGATAGGCAAGGATCTACTTAATCGCTTTGAGCCTCTGATAGACTTCAAGAATCTCAAGCTATGGGCTCAAGTTCGACAACCTCTTCCAACCACTCTACCTGAAGCAACCAGATCACAGTGCTACACTACTGACACCTTGGATGTTCCAGGAGTCAACCCACTCGCACTGCTGACCCAACAAAGTTTGCCGGAAGGTGACCTTGGGGACCAGGCTGAAACAGGCACCCCTTCTCATGTCACCACATCTGACAACCCAACCTTAAATGAACACAGTTCATTCCTTTGCACCCTAAAATCAGGGGCAGCCAACGAAGAGTACTGCCCCCAAGTGGTCAAAGGACTAGTTATCCAAAGCTTCCACGTAGAAGACATGGTACTGGCTCTCTGGGCTGATAAATCCGCGATCAGCCAGACACTTTTCGACTCTCTGCACGAGAAATACTCTGACCTTATGGTCACTAACAAGTCTTTTCGTTTCCCTGCTGGGACCAAATCAAACAAAACATTCATCGCCACAAGTATCTGCGCCCTCCACCTTCAGTGGAATCACAGACTGCTGATTCATCCCTTCTTGGTCGTTCCCGACCTGCCACATGCAGTCTACATCGGCAGTGATCTTCTTGTGAGACTCGGAACCCAGGTTGATAGCATAAACAATGTCTTATGGTCTCTCACCCCAGTTTGAGACACTCACTCTAAACCAGATCTTGACACTCTAAAGTCAGGCCAGACCATCCCTGAGGCCTGCCAGGTACTGAATACTCAACATTGTCTCATACCTGCTAATGTCACGTGCCACCCGGTCCAACTATGCATTCAAACCGGGCAGAAACCTATGCATTCACAAGCATTTTTCCAACCGGCTCCTTTGCTTGACGATCTAGGCTTAACTCTGGAGGCAACGCCCCTTCTAAGCCTAGTATACAGAACCACCACGTTGCCGGTAAACAACCCCATGGCAGAGACCATCATCCTGCCCAAGGCCACGCCTCTCGGCTGGCTCATCACCACAGATTTCCACGATTTTGAACTGACTGTTCCTGTACTAGGCGGCCTCCCTGATTCTCTTTGGGCCGACTGTCTTGAACCTACAGTCATTTACACTAAGCCTTCTAAGGCCATCGCTCTTGTGTCAATGCCAACCCCTGACAAAGAGTCAGCTGGATGAATCGACTTGACCAACAATGACCAAATGCTTGTCCAAGCCATTGAGCTCCTTCCATTGGAGTCTAATCAGCAGACCAATGACAATCCCAGCGATGCTCCACCGAAATCAGTCCTCACTATCGCTGAAGAGATTGCACAGGTGGTAGCTGATGCTGATGCCCTAACCTCTGACGAAGAACGTGAAAAACTTCACCAAGTTCTTCTTAAATACGAGCAATCCTTCTCCAAAGACTCCTTGGACTGTGGACTGACCACAATCCACTCAGTACGCATTCCTACACCACCTGACACTCCTCCCACCTACTTCAGGCAGTACAAGATTCCCTTGGCCTCGTACGGCCCAGTACAAGAAATAATCGATGACCTACTGGACCGTGGCATAATCAGGCCATGCAACAGTACCTACTCGGCCCCCTTATGGCCTGTCCTAAAGCCCAATGGTAAGTGGAGACTCACCATTGATTACAGGAAATTGAACACTCAAGTTCCTCTCTCTAGGTGGCCTATGACTCAACTGGAGCAAGAACTCCCTAGAGTCAAAGATGCCAAATACTTCTCAACACTGGACATTGCTTCTGGTTTTTGGACTATTCCTGTCCAAGCTGAAGACCAACACAAACTGGCCTTCACGTTTGCGAATCGCCAATACACATTCACCCGATGCCCTTTCGGTTATGTCAATTCTGTGATTCACAGTGTCAAAAGCTTTTTTGAAATCAAGAAACACAGCTCCAACAACACCATCTTTATCCAAGAGAGACTTGATTTTTTCAATAAAATAACAGTAGGCTGCCTTTGTTGAATAATTTGCCCTAAAGCCAAACTGCATTGGGTGCAGGGCAAATTGTCTTCAAACATACTCACCATTTGCAAGTTTGTGATTGAAATGGCACTTGAAGAAAAATGTTTCTGTCATTTGTAGGAACATTCACCCCCAAGTATGTACCGCTCATCAACCGGGTAAAGCCATCAGTGAGGACCATCAAAGTGTGGCCAGAGGGGGTTGACTTTGTACTCCAGGAAAAGTTTAGGAACACAGACTGGAGTATGTTCACCTCTCAGGCTACCTGTGGCTCCCACATAAACATCGACTCTTACACCCACTCAGTCCTGGACCATATCAACACCACTATTGACAGTGTCACCACGGAAAGACAGATCACCATGTACCCAAATCAGAAGCCGTGGATGAACAGAGAAGTGCGGCTTCTGCTAAAGGCACGTAACAATGCCTTTAGATCTGGTGACGCACAGGCCTACAGTTCATCCAGGGCAGATCTGAAGAGGGGCATCAAGAAGGCCAAGCACAGCTACAAGCTGAAGGTGGAGGAACATTTGGGGGACTCTGACCCCCGATGCATGTGGCAGGGCATTCAAGCTATCTCTGATTATAAACCCAGCAACTCCATACCTATAGCCATGACTGTGTCCTTTCTCAATAAACTAAATGACTTCTCTGCTTGTTTTGACAAGGACAATAACAAAAAGAATATCAATTTCCCACCCTCTGACGACCTCCACCACCTCACACTCACCCACACCGACGTCCGTAACGCACTGAGTCATGTCAACGTACGTAAGGCTGCTGGCCCTGATGGCATTCCTGGGCGTATGCTGAGGGCATGCGCTGAGCAGCTGGCAGGGGTCTTCACGGACATCTTCAACCTGTCCCTGGCCCAGGCCGTGGTACCAACGTGCTTCAAGACCACTTCTATAGTACCAGTGCCGAAACATTCAACACCATCGTGCCTAAATGACTATCGCCCTGTGGCACTGACGCCCATAGTCATGAAGTGCTTTGAGCGACTGGTCTTGGCACAGCTCAAAAAATGTCTGCCCCCTACACTGGACCCTCACCAGTTTGCCTACCGGAGCAACAGGAGTACAGAGGATGCGGTTTCTACAGCGCTGCACTATGTACTCTCACACCTGGATGACAAAAACACCTACGCAAGAATGCTGTTTGTTGACTTCAGCTCAGCATTCAACACAGTTATCCCCTCCAAGCTGATCACTAAACTTGGGGACCTGGGAATCAGTACCTCCACCTGCAACTGAATCATGGATTTTCTGACCAACAGACCCCAGCATATTAGGTCAGGCCCCAACCGTTCTTCCATCATCACACTCAACACTGGTGTACCACAGGGCTGTGTGCTCAGCCCATTCCTCTACTCCCTCTTCACCCATGACTGCAGGCCTATGTATGGATCCAATTCCATCATAAAGTTCGCAGATGACACCACGGTGATCGGACTCATCAGGGACAACGATGAGTCAGATTACAGGGCAGAAGTTGAGCACTTGGCTACTTGGTGCGCTGACAATAACCTGATCCTTAACACCAGCAAAACCAAGGAGCTCATAATGGACTACAGGAAGGAGAGGGCAGAGACACATGACCCCATCCATATCAATGGCATAGCTGTTGAACGTGTCCCCAGCTTCAAATTCCTGGGGACCCACATCTCGGAGGACCTGTCCTGGTCAGTTAACACCACCAGCCTGATCAAGAAGGCCCATCAGCGCCTCTTCTTCTTGAGGACACTGAAGAAGAACCATCTGTCAACTGACATCCTGGGCAACTTCTACCGCTGCATGATAGAGAGCACCCTGACCAGCTGTGTCACAGTCTGGTATAGGAGCTGCTCTGTTGCTGACCGTAAGGCGCTGCAGCGGGTGGTGAAAACCGCCCAACACATCACAGGGACTCCACTTCCAGTTATAGAGGACGTCTACATTAAAAGATGTCTGCGCCGAGCACGCAGCATTCTTAGGGACTCCAATCATCCTGCTCATGGACTGTTCCAGCTTCTCCCCTCCGGAAGGCGTTTCAGAAGCCTTCAGACTAGAACCAGCAGGTTTAGGAACAGTTTCTTTCCAACAGCTGTCACGTTATTGAACTTAGTTCCCCGCTGACTCTCTTACAATCATCTCTTACCATCCTCACCTGTACGTAACTGCCCACCTAACTTATTGTACATTATTTGCACATAACGGTACTCTTAACTTTCTGCACTGCTGCATATATTTGCATATATTTGCTTAAATTGCACATACTGTCAATTACTGTATATACTGCACTGCTGTCCTTTGCACTTCTGATTGGATGTTAAACTGTGTTTCGTTACCTTGTATTCATACATGTGTAATGACAATAAAGTTGAATCTAATCTAATCTAATCTAATTCAGATGCTCTGATATCAGCGTCCTTATTCTGGTTGCTCTCTGGTCCTGTTCTGGCCCAGTATTCCCGGTGTTTACAAATCTTTAACACTTACAGCGGGTGTTTTACAACTTAGATGACCGGGAGCTTCTGTGGCCAGTAAAATTATGTCCTCTGTGACTGACAGATTTACAGACAGTGGCTCCACCAGTGCGTCCCATGTTAGCATTTGCAATACTAACAATGTGACGAACATCTTGTTATAACTGTAAAGTTGACAACTGACAAACTGTATTGCTGCTTAAAAAATTGTCAGTTTAGGTGTCTTTTTTAAAACCTCCTACTCACATTTGTATTTTTCTTTCTTCCTTTTTTCTCTTTTGGGCACCGCTATCATATTTCTTAACGTCCGTTATGATTCATTCATTCATTCGTTTGCAGATTCACTACCGGTCCACGTCTAACATTAATCAGGTCAAATGTCAACTCTAAACCAGTCAAATTAAGCAGGTGGGACAGATGTACACTTCAACAAATAAAACGTTGATATGCCAAAACAAACCCTCCAATAAACGTTGGGGATGGCAGAATTAGCAAGACAAAAAAAGAAGAAAGTTGGGCCCCACACAAGCCGGGGCCCTGGGCTGCTCCCCTTGCCATAATCCGGGGCAGATGATACATGTTGGTGTACATCTTTTCCACAGGTACAGCAAAACTGATAATACATCTGAACCTGAAAAACACAAGTTGTGAGGTTTTAGCAGTTTGTTTTATCTACGAATGTAGCGGTCAAATAAAAAGTTTTATGCTTCATCAGATGACGGGTTTGCAGGGTAAAAGCAAACGACTAGCATGTATCAACACTATTATGTAAGTCATGCCGCCAGAACACTTTGCCAAAAACACTTACCTTTTATCTTTTTTTCTACACAACGCCAAGATTTCACCTCCTCATAAGCATCTTAATTAAAAAAAACAAATTTTATTTAAAACAAGACAGGAAGCAGCAGTGCTTAAGTATCTTATTTGTCCTCTTATTTGTAAACAAAGTTATTGTTTTTCAGAAAACATCTTATTTGGGTCACTTTTTATAGGATCTCCTAAGTCATTTCTGTGGTGTTCTGAAACCACAGACTTGGTCAGAGTCATTGTGACGACACGGCCGTTCGGTGACATCATGAGACTGATATATAAATGTAAGGGACGGCAATTTTGCAGTCTCTTTTCGGCTCTCTCTTTGACTCAGCCTCCCAACCAACAATACTCTGTACCACCATAATTAGAGTTTTGTAATAAAGTTTGTGTTTCCAGCAAACTCCACTCTCTGTCGGTCCTTCCATGTCTTCCAGACATAACATTTGGCGATCAGAGTAAACTATGGAAGCATGTTTGAGGCCACTACAGCCGTTTCTGGAGACCCCTAGTGAGCCGCTCGTCCCGTGGCGCTGCTGGTTCGACATGTTTAAAGATTATGTCGGCGCGGTTGGCCTGAGTGACACTGACGACGAGAAGCTGAAGAGTGTGCTGGTTCTCAGTCTAGGCAAAGAAGGGCAGCGTGTGCTCTGTACTCTGGGTCAAGCAGATTCATTTGGTGAATGCGTGACTCTGATGGAGAAATATTACGACGACGCAAGCAACATTACAGCCCGAAGAATCATCTTCTTCCGCCGCAAACCACATGCTGGTGAGTCAACTCAACATTATACTACGGAGTTCCGCGTCTTAGTGAGCACGTGCACCTTCAGGCCCGTAGAAGACAAGCTAACACATGGCAAGCTAGCCGAAGAGCACAGCACAGACAGTGAACACAGTGCAGAGAGAAAACAAAGCACAGAGAGCAAACACAGTGCAGACAGTGAACACAGCATGGAGCCCAACCGGACTCGCCTCAGATCCTCGCCCAGCATAAGCCTCAGGGAGCCACTGCATTGCTGCACGTGTCTATCGGGAACCCTGAAACACAACAACCCAGCGCAGGTTTTATCAGCGGTGACAGCAACACATTGCCATGACCAGACTTCCCAGGAGAGGGGAAGAAGAGGCCGGACTACTTCTGAATCCACGCCTGGCACCAGCCTCCAGGAGCCACCGCTGAGCTGCAGGATGAAGAGTCCGTGACCCAACGAAACACAATAGAGCCACCGGACTGCTTTCGAATCCCCGCCTGGCATCAGCCTCCAGGAGCTGCCACTGAGCTGCAGGATGAAGAGTCCATGACCCAACAGTATGCAGCAGAACCACTACAACCTGGTGAATGCCCCGCAGCAGATGTGAGAGCCACACCATCACAACCACGACACTGAGGGCAACTGAACAGAGTGCCACTTGCAGTGATGGACTGGGTTTGGGTCTGCAGATCTGAATGCCCAAACCCACAGTCGGCCTCATCATTGTCACCACCACTGACACCCATGAAGATTAAATTAAATTAAATCACCCTTATTGTCATTCAACTGTACAACCAATCATGTACAGTAGAACGAGATTGTGTTTTACCTATCTACTGTGTCAATCACACACACCCCAAGTGCAGAATCAGAGGGCCGCTGCCATGCAAGGCGTCGCCACAGATTTCCCTCCTCCATTCCATTATTGCTGAGCACCAAGCTGGACAGCAGGAAGTTCCACTTTTATATGGTCTTCGGCATGACCCGGCCGGGATTTGAACCCCTGCCTTCCGGGTGTGGGGCGGATGCTCTACCAACTGAACCACCACTCGATGACCCCGAAGAAAAGAACACCAGGCGAACACACCGGAGATCATCCACGACCGGGAAAGCCTCAGAAGTGTTGTGGTGCGACCCTCGCCTGAGATTCTGGACATCCCCGCTGGGACCTGCCGAGGGACAAAGATCGTCTGCTCCCTCTCACCACGCTGTGGATCTCAGAGACAGAGGATCACCAACATCCTTCGCATCCACACAAGCGCGCGCTCACCAGGTCCTATCTCCACGATGATGACCTCCAGTGCCGGACGGAGAACGCAGTGCTTGGACCAGAACGCACCGTGACCCGACACGAGCGAACAACAACAACAACCTGAACGGGGAAGACCATCGGCGCCGACTGCGGTGATTTCCATCAAGCTCTCTGACCCTGACTTCAACTCTCGTCAACGGACCTTCAGCGCACAGAAGCCCCGCACGCACACCGTGGGGTTATGAGAACAGCGCAGCTGGAAGGTACGTGGCCACAGCGCACACCACGCACCAGAGACAAACCGGCTCTACAGACTTATACATCGTCCCCCGCTGCTGCGCGTGCCCGAGAACATGACCGATCATCACCCTCGGAACCTTCAGGGATGCTCACGCACCGGAAGCAGGCACGCAGCCCGCACACAGGACTTTGTAAGGGTCTCAGCCACGGTGCACACGGGAATTCAGCCGTCTGCTGTCCCCGAAGGCTTTAGGGCTGCACCCGCACCTAAAGCCAAACCGCCAAGTCCCTCACACAGCTCCAGCTTTAGTTTTTTTTCTTCATGGCCGCTACGCACCCTCGCAGGACTGAGTCGCGAGAGGAGTCAGAGACTAATGTTTCTTCTCACAGCCACTGTGGATTGCCGCCAAGTTAACAGGAATACCCCTCAACATTGCGGATCCATAGGCAATTTTAGCGTGGCCTGAACAATTTTGCCATCCCGGGCTGGCACTTGCTACTCCCACCCCCCCCCTCCACCTCCTCCTGCACAGAGCTTTTCCCGCAGCTCGCTTTCAAAGCCGGCCGATCAACACCTCAGCCCCCTGCTGAGCCCTCTGGGGGGGCGGTGTGGTGACCCACACAACCTACGGGACAGGCAGAGCGCTCAGCTTGAGCAATTATCAGAACAGTGAGAGGTACTGACTGATCAATATGCAGATGCGCCTCGCATCCTCTTTTGTCCTGCAGCCCCAGAGCAGAGAGGAATTCCGGCGCCAGCAATCCTGCAGTTGATATGTGTGACGCTAATGCAAATGTCCATGCATTCCTGCTGTACTGTGATGTTAATATGCCATGCATGCATTGTCTGTGGCTGAGTATGTAAGCTGACTGTATATGCCTCTCTCTCTCGCTCTTTGACGACTCTTGTGCTTGTTGCTGACCTAGAGATGCAGGGCTCGCTCCGGCATGCTGCCACAGCACTGGGTGAGCCTCGTGATGGAAGATGAATAAAGCACCCTTTTAAACTTCAGTTTGCCGTGTCCGCCTGCACTTATTCTTGGTGACACGGTGGGCTGAAGGTTTAAGAGTTTTATTCCTCCATCATCATGAGATACACTGCAGCACTGTGTGCTGTGTGTGTGCTGTTGTCAGTGCGCTGTGAGTGAGCTGCATCAGGCATGTCCAGTCAGCACCTTTATGCAGGCAAGAGAGAATGCATGGCACATTTACATATTGATATACACTACCGTTCAAAAGTTTGGGGTCACTTAGAAATTTCCTTATTTTTGAAAGAAAAGCACTGTTTTTTTCAATGAAGATAACTTTAAACTAATCAGAAATACACTCTAATATCTAATATACATTGCAAATGTGGTAAATGACTATTCTAGCTGCAAATGTCTGGTTTTTGGTGCAATATCTACATAGGTGTATAGAGGCCCATTTCCAGCGACTATCACTCCAGTGTTCTAATGGTACAATGTGTTTGCTCATTGCGTCAGAAGGCTAATGGATGATTAGAAAACCCTTGTGCAATCATGTTAACACAGCTGAAAACAGTTTAGCTGGTTAGAGAAGCTATAAAACTGACCTTCCTTTGAGCAGGTTGAGTATCTGGAAAAAAATATTATTTCAAATACAAATCATTATTTCTAACCTTGTCAATGTCTTGACTAAATTTTCTATTCATTTTACAACTCATGGTGGTAAATAAGTGTGACTTTTCATGGAAAACACAAAATAATTGTCTGGGTGACCCCAAACTTTTGAACGGTAGTGTACATAACAGTCAATACATATCAATTGTTATGACCCGAGCGCGGCTTCTGATCGCGCTCGGGCTAAGTTATGTTTCGCTGCCGGCCTTGACAGTTGCGGGCTGTATTCTGGCCTCACCGGGCTCTTATTGTGAAAGTGCTCGGTGGGGTTTCCGCCTGTCAACGGCCGGTCAGCTGATTGTAATTACCGTCGTTAGTGCTTCGCCTTCTTAAGCCCGGCACTGGCGGCGGTAAGACGCAGCAGTGTCAGTCTTTCTCCGTCAGAGCTACGGATGCTTTGGACTATTTCCTACCTCATCTGTCTGTGGTTGACCGTCGCTTCCCGTGGAAGTGAGCTGTTAGCCTTACCCCTTCCGGTGTGAGTAGACCTCTGTGTGTCTCTGCCTCAGCAGCCTGTGTAGTCATTACTCCATCAACCTTGCCTGTCTGTGTATGACCGTCTCCTCCTATGGACCTGTAAGAGAGCTGTTTAGCCTTACGCCTCCGGATGTGTGTAGATTTATGTGTCATTGCCCCTACAGCTTGTGTTGTCATTTTCACCGTAATAAAACTCACTGAAACTCACTGGTGACTGTGTGGCGTCTTATGGTGGCTCGCGAGGGCCACCCATGACAGTACACTGCTGCCAAAACGGCGTTTACGGTGACGCCAACCCGAGACGCAATTCACCAGTGGGTTCGAGTTTTTGGACATTTGCTTTTTCCTGTCTGGGTACTGTGTATGTGAGGAATGCCGTCGCGGAGGGGCCGCGTTTGGAGTCCGAGTCACGAGCTGACAGGCGTTCTGGAAGTCGTGGATGAGCTGCTCATCTCCGCTTCCCTGCTGGATTACAACCACGGCATACACTGGTACCTGGATGCTGCCGAAGATGTTCTTTGTCATCTCTCTCCCCGCTACGCCGACCACCCGGAAGTCGACGCGAGGAGGGAAGATATCGCCGCGCAACGCGAAATATTCCTGATGATGGAGGAGGAACGCGGCATGAAGCAGGAGAAGAGGCACTCCTACTCTTTGCCTACGGATCCCAATCCTGTCCTCGATCCGTTTCAGGAGTTCGCACCATCTGGGGGCCGGCGAAGGCGTCGGCGCCACGGCCGGGCGCATCTTCAGCAAGCTCCTGCTCCGGATCCAGTTCCGGGCCGCCGGGATGACCCCCTCAATCAGCCAGCTGCTGTGAGTGAGCTGAGTCCTGTGCCGGTGGGCTCCATCCATGGGTCCTTTCCTACCACCCAGCGAGCGAGGGAAGGAGCAACGTCCGCTACAGCTGACACCATCCTCCCCCCGGGAGACAGGCAAGTTCAAGTTCACTTTCCTATTTTTTATAGTGATCTGTCTTGTCTGACTCCTGGGGGTGAAGCTCGGGGTTCGCAGCTCCCTGAGTTTCTTTCTCCAGCTGTAGTCACTTGTACTAAACCTGCTGCCTCTGTGTCTCCTCCTGCTGAGCGGTCCTCGGCGTTAGTCCCACGCCGTCGAACGAGGGGGAGGCCTGCGGCTCTGGGACATATCCCGGCCCTGCAGCCTTGTTTTGGGCAGAGGAGGAGAACGGACTGCGGTGAGGAGCCAGAGCCGACGAGAGAGCGTCCCCAGGGTTCCTCAGGGATGCAGCCCGAGTCAGCAGGTCGAGGGTCCTCTGCCCCCACGCCATGCGGGTTATTGGCGTGTACGCCAGCGCAAGAGGATCCAGCTGCAGAGACCATCAGGCCGGCTGTGGAACCCGACGCAGCCGAGTGGGAGCCCGACGACGAGCGTCTTCCTGAACCTGGATCGGCGAAGTCCTGGACGGCTCCAGAGCCCAAGTGCAGGCAAGTGCTCTTCCTTGTTTTCCTGTATGGTGTGTTAGAGCATTTTTGCCTGCCTCATGGGGAGGCGAGCGAGGGGCAGCCGTCTGCTGCACCCGAGCTCGTCTCGCTGGGCTCTGGCGCCGCCGGTGGAACTGATCCCGGTCCTCTCCTGTTCTTTGAGCACCTCCACAGCGTTACCGGTCCGGAGCCAGTCAAGGTCACGGGACTGGGGTTCCAGGTTCGGGGATGGAGGTCGTCGCCGGTGCCGTCCTGACCCAGTCGGGGTCCGACGCATGGGCCGAGGTGACCCAGTCGGGGTCCAACGCGTGGGCCGAGGTGACCCAGTCGGGGTCCGACGCGGGTGCAGCGATGACCCAATCGGGGTCCGACGAGGTCCAGTGGGGTCCAGCGCAGGTGCGGCTGTGACCCAATCAGGATTCAAGGGGTCCAAGTCTTTGGTTGTTCCCCTCTCAGGAGCCACCAGCTGGGGGCCGTTAGAGGTTTGTGTTTGGCAGACTGGCGCTCTCCTGTCTTGTCATCTTCAGGCGGGCGGCTGCATGCAATTCCTCCACGGTCCTGGTGGTTGTGGGATGCGGGTCGGCCACCCGAGGAACTGCTTCGTGCGTTCGGCGTCTTGGGTTGGCCACCCAATAAACTGTGTTTGCTACGGGGTGACCTGGTTCGGCCACCAGAGGACTTGTTTCTGGGGGCCTGGGACTGGGGTAGGCCATCTGATCATGTACTGTGTTTGTGGGATTAGCAGGGGGCCCATACAGTGCCTAGTCATGTCAAGTACGTTTAGCAACTTTTTTTTTGTTGTTTCACGTAGTCATAGTCAAGTCAAGTTAAAGCAATTTTAGATTGCCTCATGTTTCTTCTTTTTGAAGGCCACAGTCTAGTCATAGTCAAGTCAAAGCAATTTTAGATTGCCTCATGTTTCCTTTTTTTTGGAAAGCCACAGTTTAGTCATAGTCAAGTTAAGTCAAGCAATTTTAGATTGCCTCATGTTTCTTTTTTTTTGTAAGCCATAGTTTAGTCATAGTTAAGTCAAGTCAGAGCAATTTTAGATTGCTCCATGTTTCTTTTCTTTGTAAGCCACAGTCTATCTATAGCTAAGTTATGTCAGAGCAATTTTAGATTGCCTCATGTTTTTTTTTTTTTTGAAAGCCACGGTCTAGTCATAGCCAAGCTATGTCAAGCAATTTTAGATTGCTCCATGTGTGTTTGTATGTATGTATTTCTTGTTTTGTTTGTGCTTAGGTTGCCTCATGTGTTTTTTTTTTTTGAAAGTCAGTCTAGTCATGGTCACGTAATGCCAAGCAATTTTAGATTGCTCCTTGTGTGTTTCCATGTATTTTTTGTTCCATAGTTATCGTGCGTTTCCATGTATTTCTTCTTCCATAGTTATCGTGTGTTTCCAGGTATTTCTTGTTCCGTAGTTATCGTGTATTGAGGTTGTTTGGGAGTATGATTTTGGCATGTTAAGTTTGGGTTTTTGAAGAGATCCTTACTTTGGGTTCTTTACCACGTGGGATTATGTACTTTGGAGTTAGATGGGTTGTCTGTGGTGCCCGTGGGAAGACGTTCGGTGTCAGGTGCTTATGCTCTTTATGGTTTTGTATCCCTTGTATTTTTAGTCATTTCTTGTTTTTTCTGGTTTCGTCATGGTTCTGGGGGAAATTGATGTATTCTTTTTCCTTTTGGTTTAGGGTCTTGTTCATGGGTTGGTTCTCTCCCTCCACATCTGTCCCCCTACCTCCCACCCTGGGGGGGCGGGGGGGGCAGGATGGTTCCTTGGGGCGTTCGGAGTCCGCCCGTGGAGGGAGGGAACTGTTATGACCCGAGCGCGGCTTCTGATCGCGCTCGGGCTAAGTTATGTTTCGCTGCCGGCCTTGACAGTTGCGGGCTGTATTCTGGCCTCACCGGGCTCTTATTGTGAAAGTGCTCGGTGGGGTTTCCGCCTGTCAACGGCCGGTCAGCTGATTGTAATTACCGTCGTTAGTGCTTCGCCTTCTTAAGCCCGGCACTGGCGGCAGTAAGACGCAGCAGTGTCAGTCTTTCTCCGTCAGAGCTACGGATGCTTTGGACTATTTCCTACCTCGTCTGTCTGTGGTTGACCGTCGCTTCCCGTGGACCAGTAAGTGAGCTGTTAGCCTTACCCCTCCCGGTGTGAGTAGACCTCTGTGTGTCTCTGCCTCAGCAGCCTGTGTAGTCATTACTCCATCAACCTTGCCTGTCTGTGTATGACCGTCTCCTCCTATGGACCTGTAAGAGCGCTGTTTAGCCTTACGCCTCCGGATGTGTGTAGACTTATGTGTCATTGCCCCTACAGCTTGTGTTGTCATTTTCACCGTAATAAAACTCACTGAAACTCACTGGTGACTGTGTGGCGTCTTATGGTGGCTCGCGAGGGCCACCCATGACATCAATTGCTTGATTACTGACGCCAGACTCCTCTCCTTACTCCGGGGATGTATAACAGTAGGACAAAAGAGAATGCAAGGCACATTAGCAGATCGCAATGCAGCTGAGCCCCCGTCCAGATGGCTGATGGATCGAGATGGCAGGCCAGCCGTCTATGGAAGGTAAAAGCAGCTGCCACAGATCAAGAAGCAATGTTGGAGCTGTCCCAGCTGGTGCGGGATCCTGTCTGGGATGTTGCTGATGAGCAAGCCGTGGCTCCAGTGGGATGGTGCCCAGGTCCATTGCAGCCGGTGCCTCCAGGAGCACATCCACCATGGGCTCGCCTCAGGGTCCTTTGAACTGGACTGCCTTTCTCAATAACAAAAGGACTCTGTGTAACTAGGGGCGCAGCTGCCAACAAAAATGGCATAATAAACTACTCAATCACGTTGGGCCACGCAGTAATCCACCCACTGGCTCTAGCTAGTTCTTGGGTTTTACAATTAACAAATTGGGGAGGGTAAACTGATAGTGTAATTATGGTGATACTCTGTACCACCATAATTAGAGTTTTGTAATAAAGTTCATGTTCCGAGCAAACTCCACTCTTTGTGGGTCCTTCCACATCTTCCAGACATAATTTCATGATGTGGTCCATCACTCTGTCCTCCTTGCGGTTGATTTTGCACTACATTTCTGTGTATGCAGTTGCTTTCACTATTTGCAAAGCATTTCTCTGTTGGCTGTGCTTTTCTGCATTTCCAGCGCATTTCTCTATGTGCAAGTGTTGTGAGTTTTACGAGCACCTATGTGTTGTTATTTTGATGCAGATGCTTTCTGAATTTGATTTTATTTATTTGCAGTTGCTGTGAGTATTTGCAGCACATACTGTATGTGTTGCCATTTTGAAGAAGATGCTTTGAGTTTGATCTTGTTTTGTCTATCTGCAGTTGTTTTCTAAACTTGCAGCACGTTTGAGCTCTCTGCGCCACCGTATTTTATAGCTCATGCAAATTTTTAAAAAGTCACAGCAACCATAAAAGACTATCTCACCTCATTCTGTAATAGCTGCTTTCCGTTTATGCAGTATATTCAGAAAGCAAAGTCCTCTATATGCCAGCTCACATAAGGGCCTTTTCCACTAGCGCGCTTTGGCGCGGCACGGGACGGCTCAGCACGCTTTGTACGCTTTTCGACTAGCCCCAACACGGTTTAACAGCCGCGATTCTCAGCCCCGCTTCAGGGCAGGGTACAGCAGTGCTGAGCTGTGCCGTGTTGTGACGTTTACAGACTGGTCGCCGCTGATTGGTCAGGTCTTAACCGGCGCTGATTGGTCAGTTCGTAACCGCAGCTGATTGGTTAGTTCGTAACCGCAGCTGATTGGTCAGGTCGTAACGTCACGAAAAGCGACCTCCTCTGCCGAATCTTCACGAACGCCATTACTCAGTGCTCAACTACAGTGGGTGGTTGATTTTCACTGTATTGCTGTGATATTTTCATTTTTTTATTTCTTATCATGGCTTTGCGTAATAAGGGCGTTCCATGGAGCAATGAGGAGGTTCAGTGTCTGCTAACTGCATTGTCTGATGATCGCATCCAGCGCGAGTTAGACGGAGCTACCAGGAATGAAAAAATATACCGGGAGGTTTCAGAGCACTTGGCAACACAGGGGCACACACAAACTGCCAAACAGTGTAGGGAAAAAATTTAAAAAATGAAGTGTGATTACCGTGTGTTAAAGGACCACAACAGCAGAAGCGGTGTGGACCAGAGAAGCTGGAAATGGTTTGAGCAGATGGACGCAATATACGGCCATCGGCATGCGAGCATTGGCCGAGCCATGGCTCGAGACACAGCCACAACATCGGAGCCCTTTAAAGGTGAGATTTTTTTATTTTTTTTTTGTGGGGGGGGGGGGTCGGAAATATATTCTGGAAGACGCTCAGTTTATTTATGGAATAAAAAAGCTGTTCATTTGTGCATGTGGATGATCGCTCTGCTATATCGCAGCAGACTGTGGTCTAACGCTTTTCTTTTAAGTATACATGTGAAAAATACGCTGAAATAAACTTGTATAATCGTTTTAAAAACTACTGTCTTTTCTGTATATCTTTAACTTTAGTGCTGTATTTTATTGTGTGCATTTCACTTGTAGAATCAGCCCACTCGTCCGCCGCGCCAGCACGCACGGACTCTCCAGCGTCTGACGGAGGTGAATCTGTCGCGCCGACACCGGTAGCGGGCAGATCACAAGGTCCAGCCGAAGGTCCGTCCCAAGCTCCATCACGAGCTCCCTCACCTTCTCCATCATCAGCTCCGTCTGTATCCGTTAGGTCTCGTCCAACAAGTGTTGGTAAGTCACATAAAACATGAGATTATACCGTAAAAAGGGGCTATAACAGACGGCTGGTTAATAAGGGACACTTTTCTGTTAAATGTTTTAAATGTAATTCTCCTTTTTTTTATTTTGAGCAGGACGCTGAGTTGTATTGTCTTTCCTGTAGATAGATCTTATTTTTAAGAAATTTGTCTCCGTTGTATTTAATGAAAATTCGAAAAAAAAGTGTCCCTTATTACCCCGCCATCCCTTATAGCCCCGTTTTTTATTTGTATTAAATAATACGTCCCTTATAGCCCCCTTTTTTATGACTAAGGTAATTTCAGATAGCTGCATTTTAATTTATCTCTGTGTCAAAAAAATCTGTGGTGGTCTGTTGTCGGTGTTAAACAACACAGTTGTGGTTGTGTGTTTTTTTAAATACTTTTTGTTGGTCATCATATCTAAAAAAAGAAACAGTGTAGGAGTCAAGAATTCAGGAGAACGCATGATTTAACATTATCTTTTTTAATTCTCATCTCAAACAATACTTCACACAAAAGTCAATACATCCTTTCATCTGTAATAGAATAAACAGAGTCCTTCTGGTCTCCTCTCTAACCCCTAAAAAGTTCTGTGTGGGTAATCTCCTTTCTTGGGAGTCCACAGGGGGTGCAGACACCTCATCCTTTTGATGTGTGATGTAAATACACCTGGCTAGCTCAAAGTCTGTCTCCTCTGAATTCAGCTATAATTATGGGCTCCACATCACTCCCCCCCTCCCACGCGAAAGACTGGTCACACACAGTAATACAATGGTCTCAATCAATAAATCACACAAAAGTCAATACTAATTTACATGCTTTCATCTGTAAGACACACAGAGTCCTTTGTTCTCCTCTCTGACCCCCAAAAGGTCAGGGCGGCTAATCTTCTCCTTTATTCTGAGTTCACAGGGGGTGCAAACACCTCATCCAGTAGAGGTGTCATTTAATTACGCATGGCTAGCTCAAAGTCTCTCTCGGCTGAATTGCAGCCTGCAACATGTGAGTCACATGTGCTTCACAACAGCACATGAACTAACTTATGAATATGCCTCATTACAAACCTTCACGTAACTTAAGCATTTTTTATTAACACATTACTATTTCAGAGTCAACAATAAAAAAGAAAAATGTTAGAGCCATCCATCCATTTTTTTCAACTTAATCCTTTGAGGATTGCATGGGGGGACGTTCCCTATCACAGCACCCTGTGAACAATCAACTCCTTTGAAGTGGAGAAACCTAACATTTGAGCTTAATTACAGCAAAGAAGCATATAGTCACATCCCACCAGATGGATTCACCAGTGTAATTCAATAGTATATGTTTTGTATATTTAGATACAGCATGTAACCACCCTGACTTTCTGTCTTTCATCTAGGGAAATGAAGAAAAAGAAATACACTGTCGGACATCGCCTCAATAATGGAAGAGTCCCATGAACATGACAGACGTCTGATGGAGAGAATGGATCAGACACTGGAGAGATACACTGACAGGCAGGAGATTATGCAGCAAAAACGCCTCGACCAACTTGACAGACACCACCAGCAGTTTTCTGAACAAATGAGGGAAGCACATAGGGAGGAGCTGACAGAGACCCAAATATTTAACAGAACCTTCCTGACACATTTTGGCAATCTGGTAAAGGCAATGAGTGATCGGCGGGAATAAAATGTCGATTATGTTCTGTTGCTGTTTTTTTTTTTTTGGAATATTTGATTTATAATTAAAAAAATTGTTTCATAAGTGTGTTTTGTCTGTTATAACAATGAATTATAAAACTGTATAATTACATAGCAATTCAATTGCCTAGTCTGATGAAAATGATGCAGATCAGAGTAGATCAGGTCAGAGGTCACCCATTGTAAAGGTAATTTAATTATTATCTATAACAAAGAACAAATTTTTTTGTAAGGTTGATATTGTTTTTATTTAAATCTCTTCAAAAAATAGAAACAAATGATACATTTTTAAACTTTGGTTACATTTTTTATGTCAACTTATAAGAAGTTGCACATTTGGAGTTTAAATTGCAGCAGGACAGACCGATCAAGCTTACAAGTCAAAGTATTTAAAAAAATTATTATATGTCCATTGATTGTTAGTCAAATTTCATACATTTAGAATATTTGAAAAGGAGTATAGCATCATATAAAAAGAAAAAAAAAACTAATCCCAAACGTTGATCTGAATGTTAATAACATGAATTTTTTTTTTATTCGGTACATCCTAAATGCACTAGGATGTAAAAATTAATACAATTTGGTAATGATCCAGTGTGCCACTGTATCATTATTTAATACTAATAAAAAAAGTTTCAGCTCATTATTTAAAGGTCATTTGTCAGTTAATTCAAAACAAAAGTGCCTTTTTTTTTGGGAAGCATTTGTCCCTTAACTGTTAAACATTTATCACTGCAGACAGATTGTCAAGGAATACACAATTGTGTTGATGTTACCCAAAACCTTTATGACACACTGCTTGTGGTGCTAACTTTTGCATGTGGGTTATTTTTAAGAATATTAACATTTTTTGGTAAGTATAAGTTTGATTTTATTAAAGTGAAATACAACATATTTGGAATAATGTGTACTTTTTAGAAATATGTACACTTATTTAGCCTCAGCCGGGATAAAAATAACCACAGGCAGCCAGTGGGGCTATTTATAGTGAAGGCACTTAATATTGAATATTTTGAAATAACACTTATCAATATAATGTGTGCTTATTACATCTATTTTGACTTATTTTTTGTATGATATGCTTAAATTTAAATATAACGTTTTTCTAAACATAATTACTATTTCAATTTTCAGTTCCAGCAAAGCAAAAGAGACAAATGAAAAGTGAACAACAGTTTAATCATTAAACACAGACGTTACAAATATGTACACACATGAATACTGATAAAATTCTTATTAATTATTTGTACACAAGTACTGCATCAAAGCATCTCTGACACCCCCACCACGGTCCTCAGCTACCTCTGCAGCTGACACCAACACTTCATCAACTACTGCATCCAATGCAGTATCAAAGGCCTCCCCATGAGTTTCACACAGATTATGCAGTGCACAACAAGTCACCACCATGGATTTCACAAGTTCGATGTCACAGTCATTCCTTTTTAAAAGGCAGCGCCACCTTCCCTTAAGCCTACCAAAAGCATTCTCAACATTCACCCGTACACGACTGATGGGCTGGTTGAACGTGTGCTGTTCTTCAGTCAGTCGTCCGGTGTCATGGAATGGTTTCAACAGCCAATTTTGGAGTGGATAAGCTGAGTCCCCTAGGATGTAGTATCCCGTACATAACGCACCGATGTTCCTGATAGGTGGGAAGAGGTTTCCACGAGTAGCTAACTCCCACAGTCTGGACAGTCTCAGGACCCTAGCATCATGCATGCTCCCTGGAAGCCCAGCAAACACATTCCAGAACAAACCCTTTCCATCAACCACACTTTGAAGGATTATGGAGTGCCAGCCTTTACGATTGAAGTAGTCAGTGTGACATTCTTCTGGTGCTATGATGGGTATGTGGGATCCATCAATGGCACCAACGCATAATGGTAGCCCCCACCGATTCTCGATGTAGGCCGACATTTACATGAATCTCCCTTCATCGGGAAGATGAAGCAGTTCTGGAACAAGCAATGACTCTGCTGCTGCACAAAAGTCCTGCACACACCTGCACACTGTTGTGATGCTGACCCCAAAAAGATGTCCAATAGTGCGGTACTCTGAACCGGTAGCATGCTTCCACAGTGCGATGGCCACTCTCTTCCTCAGCGGCACACATAAGCGGAACGTCGTATCATGCAGCTCCATACATGGACGCAATTTCTGACACAGGTAGGTAAAAGTGTCCTCGGACATCCTGAAATTCTGCAGCCACTGCTGGGTGGAGAAGCTGGGAACAACATCCTCCCACCAATGCGAGCTACGATTTTCTGTCCAGACACGCGGTCTGGAGCGAGTATTTTTCACCAAAAAATCCAACTGAAAAACACACACACAGCATATAGTGTAATAACGATAATCTGTCAACATGAAAATGCTGTAAAATATAATACAATGACTATAAAATGAGCTTACCAACATTTCGTCCCTCCTATGCCGTTTAATTAACTGAAACACACACACAGCATAATCACTCATGTAATACTGATAACTGTCAGCATCAAAATGCTTTAAAAAAGTATAATATGACTATAAAATGAGCTTACTGTTATCAGCAGCCTCCTCTGCAGGACATCTCCCTTAAGCCAAATTCATGGTGCCACAAATGCATTGCTGCACAAGTGAGAGTCACCTGTCCTTCAATAGAGGATGACCGCAGCACTAGCATGTGTTAGGATTTGGACATGGTCTGTGACCATATCCACGCTTATGGTTATTTTGTGAACTTCATCAGTTATTATTTTCATTATTGCCATTATCTTATTCTCAGTTACTTTGGTAAAGATTCATATATTGTTTATTTCTTACCTTATCTTAGTTTCTGAGTTTACTTTTAGCCACACTATGAAGATATGGGAAAGAGTTGTTGAAGCCAGGTTAAGAGGAGAGGTGACATCAGTGAGCAGCAGTCCAGCTTCATGTCAAGAAAGAGGACGACAGATGCAATGTTTGCTTTAAGATAAGATAAGATTAGATAAGATAAGACTTTATTGGTCCCACAATGGGGAAATTACAGAGTGCTGATGGAGAAGTACCACCGGAGTACCACCATCGGAGTGGTGGCCTAGTAATAGAACATTCGCCCCACAGCCAGGAGGTCGTGGGTTCAAGCCCCGGCCGGGTCATACCAAAGACCATATAAAAATGTTACTTACTGCCTTCTAGCTTGGTGCTAAGCATAATAAAATGGGGGAAGGAAAAGTTGTTTGTGGCGGCACCTTGCATGGCAGCAACCTCTCTGATTGTAGTTGTGATTAACATTGTAGATAGAAGAAACGTAATTTCTTTCTACTGTACATGATTGGCGGGCAGCGCGGTGGCCAAGTAGTTAGCACTGCGGCAGCACAGCAACTCACCCTTGGCCGGGGGATCCTGGGTTTGATCCCAGCCCCCGACCAACAGTGATCTGTGTGGAGTTTGCATGTTCTCCCCGTGTCTGTGTGGGTTTACTCCAGGATTTCTCCGATTTCCTCCCACATGCCGAAAACATGCAAGTTAGGTTAATTGGCATCAAACTGGGGATTCTAAATTGTCCTTAGGTATGACTGTGAGAGTGAATGGTTGTCTGTCTCTCTGCATTGGCCCTGCGATGGACTGGCGATCTGTCCAGGGTGTACCCTGCCTCTTGCCCAAAGATGTTGGGATAGGCTCCAGCCCCCCCGCAACCCGAAAAGGATCAAGCAGAAGAAGATGGATGGATGTACATGATTGGCTGTATGGATTGAATGACAATAAAGTTGGCTTCTTCTTCTTCTTCTTCTTCTTCTTCTTCTTCTTTGCACAGGAGTTGCACACTGTCTTTGTGGATCTAGAGAAAGCATATGATAGGGTGCCAAGAGAGCAAGTGTGGTACTGTATGAGAAAGTCAGAAGTGGCAGAGAAGTATGTGAGGGTGGTGCAGGATATGTACGAGGACAGTGAGACGGTGGTGAGGTGTGCTGTAGGAGGGAGAGATGAACTCAAGGTGGAGGTGGGGTTACATCAGGGCCTGGCTCTGAGATCCTGCTTGTTTGCCATGGTGAAAGACAGGCTGACAGAAGAGGTCAGGCAGGAGTCTCCGTGATCGGAGTGGTAGCCTAGGTGGTAGAGCATCCACCCCACACCGGGGAGGCCAGGGTTCAAATCCCAGCTGGGTCATACCAAAGACCAAATAAAAATGGCACTTTCCGCCTTCTAGCTTGGTGCTCAGCATAATAGAACGGGGAAAGGAAAGTTACGCACAGAGCTACCAGAGGACTGACCCCCCATTGTAGCGTTCACTACTTACAGTAGCTGTGTAGCATAGGGTCAGAGAAATGGAGATAGGCGCCACCCCTATAGACCATATGGTGTCCCACATGCTGTGGAAGGGAATTAACTAACTTAACTAAGGAGTCTTCATGGACCATGATGTTTGCAGTTGACATTTCAGCATACAAGGTCCTGTACAGTGAGGAAGGCAGGACGTGGCACAAATACACAGAAGGAAACTCTACCAGTGAAAAGAGTTCCCGTGGCAACAATAACTTTGAAGACGAGGTCAGGAATAACTTCAATCCTGAAATAAATGCCCGATATGTGAGGATAAAGCAAACCAAACGGCACAGTAGAGGAGAGCTAAAATTGGAGCTACTTGGCTGCCCAGGTTTTTCAGTGAGGCCGAGGGCAGGGGTGCCCACCTTTCATAATCCTCCTCCTCCTCCTTGGGGTACAAAACAGCCGCCTTACCTTGGACAATCCACACACACACCAAATGTCAGAAACACCATTATGCCCCCACACACTGGTAAAGATGTTGCCCTGGCAGCAGTTCTGGTGCCAGTGCTGGCCATGGTCCTGACTGCTCTCGTCCTGACTGTGGTTTGTGCCTGGCACTATAGGAACAGAAAAGAGAGCTCTGAGGGAGCATATGATCTTCCTCACTGGGATGGAACAGATTGGTGGAAAAGCATGAAACAACTGCTGCCTTACAAGATGTTGGAGAATGAGGATTCGATTCGGTACAGCAACAGTGAAGTGGATCGGCTGACAGGGACAGGAGTTGCACCTGGACTACATGATGAACCTGCAGAATATGCTCAACCACTGGTGAGTGGTGTGACAACACTGGGCCGACGGTCAACCTTCAAACCGGATGACAGTCCTGCCCCAGAGCTGTACGATGCCCCTATCTCACCTGATGTTTACCACACCTATGCAGAACTGCTGCCATCATTGGGATCTGAATATGCTATGCCCATCGTGGTTGACATGGGTCTTAACCCGCCCTCCACCGTGTGCAGCTTTAAGAGCACCGGGCTTGGGTCAGTGCACACATGGACAGATCGCACCTGTTGTTAATGGAACGTATTATTGTGTGACACAGGTGGTGGCTCCACCTTTCCGGTTCCGCTGCCACCCAGGGTATAAGAGGACTGTAAGAAAGAGAGACGGTCTGTTGACCTCTTGTCAGCCTGATGGCAGCGCCTTATATTATATGAGTGAGTCTACAATAAAGTCGTGTTCAGTTCAACACTCAGTCTCGTCCTTGGTTCTCGCTTTACTGACATAACAGTTGGCGATGAGGGTAAAAGTATGGACGCGGGGATTTCTACTATCCGGCCATTTTTGGAGGTTCTTGGTGAGCCACCAGTCCCTTGTTAGAGGTGGTTTGCCGCATTCCAAAATTACTTGGTGGCATTGAACCTTGGTAGTCTGGAGAGGTTGTGGGCATGGGCACTGTTGGTTCACAACTTGGGAATGGAAGGACAGTGTATCCTTAGTACCTTGGGGGACAGTAATAGCTTTGATGAAGTGGTTGAGTTAATGGTGCAACATTTTCACGCCCTGGAAAACGTCGTCATCAAGAGGATTCAGTTTCGGCAGCGCTGCCAGTGGACCGGCAAGTCAGTGCAGCAGTATGTAGCAGACCTACGTCAGATGGCCAAGAACTGTCAGTTCGGAGCATTAGAGGAAGAGATAGTCCATGACCAGTTGGCAGAACATACCTTTTGCTCGGCAACAAGGTCACAGCTCCTAACACACCCGGGCAAGTTGATGTTGCCCATGTCCATCGAGTTGGCTCAGCAGTGTGAGGCGGCAGATAAGTTATCACGGAAGCTCAGTAAGAGAGCATCACACTGCCATTTTGAACCACAGTCGACAGTGCAAGCAGTAGACCTGGACAGTGACAATGGCGTGGAGGATAAAAATGCGCCAATACTGTAAAGATGAGGTCTGCCCCGGGATCACCCAGGTGTTTGGGTTGTGGGTCCACCGAGCACCGTTATAAGGCTAGAGAGTGTCCGGCAAGAGGAAGACGCTGCAGCACGTGGTGATTCTTACATCATTTCACCAGGGCATGTTACAGGTTCAAGTGAGGGGATCCAAGACATAAAAAGGATCTCCCCACTTTACCTCCCACGGTTGTGCACAGTGCATCTCCAAGTGTCAAAGATCGCTCTTACCGTATGGTGGAACTGGATGGAGCAACAGTGCCGTTGCTGATTGACATGGGAGCGGTGAGATCCATGTTAGATTGGGCAACCGTGAGGAGTTCCTTCTCACAGTATCTGGTTGGAGAAGAGTGGTCGGACTATGGTTTGTGGGACCGGCCGATTCTGCGACCAACGGACGGAGCTCTTTGGGATGAACCTTTGCCTAGTAATCTGGACAATGAGCAGGACCAATTCTGCCCAGGGCCATTGCAGGAGGGTCCCGGTGCTAGTGCCCAAGTAACCCTAGTTGAGGAAACTGGGCGGCGCGGTGGGACGCCCGTGATGGCGGGTGGCGCCGAGTGGAGGGCCCATTCTTCTCCCGAATTTCGGCTGGAAGGAACTAGAGGGCAGGGGGTTACAACGGTGACGCCGGCAGCGAAAATGAAAGAGAGCGGGGCAGGATCAGCTGGCATGGTGAAACGACGTGCCAAACAGAGACACTGGAAGCTGAGTAGGGCCCCTCTGGGGGTTGCGAATGTGGCCTGGCCCAGAGAGGTGGCCCAGTCGAGAGGTATTCGGGACAAATGCCGACGAGAAGATGACCAGGGGCGGCTGCAAGTGGTGGCTGTTGGGGAAAATGCCTGCTTCCAACTATCTGATGGCTCGTGGAGGCATCCCTGTGAGTTGCGGCACGCCAAAGAGGAGAAGGTGGTGTTTGGCCTTCAACATGGGTCAGCCTCGGGAGCGAAGAAAAGAGGGTGCACCGGAGGGGAACCGTCTGACAGTTTTCTGAGGGTGGGGGTGGTTCCTCTACAGGGGCAGACTGATGGTTGGGCGATGTATATAATGCATGGTGATGGAAATGGGGGACAACCGAATTGTATATTAGTTCTGTTAATGGGATTGTTTTGTGTTTTATACTATTTATTTTAGTAACACAGCAGTTCTCATGTGTTTAATGGACTGTGCTTTTAGTATAGACGGCAGAATAATCCGTCTTACTGTGTGGGGGTGGAACGGAAGTCCACCTGTTCCCCCCTAGTTTCAGTTAGTTTTGAGTGAGTGTAATAGATTGTTTAGGTGTTTCTGCTTAGTTTTAGTGCATGATTCGGGTTCCAAATTGGGGAGGGTTTCGATTGTATTTGTGAATTGGACCATTTTTTTTGCGGGGGGGGAAGTGTTATGTTGTTATTCGGACGTATTATTGTATGACACGGGTGGTGGCTCCAACTTTCCGGTTCCACCGACACCCGGGGTATAAGAGGGCTGTATGAAAGAGGGGCGGTCTCTTGACCTCCTCTCAGCCTGAAGGCAGCGCCTTGTATTATATGAGGGAGTCTACAATAAAGTCGTGTTCAGTTCAACACTCAGTATCATCCTTGGTTCTCACTTTACCAACATCACACTCAGGGAAGTCGGTTTATGATACACCCAAAAATGCCTCAGAACAGGTCACGCCCACCGGGGATCTGACATATCAGGTGCCTCAGAAGAGCACTGAAAAATCAGGAGGACAATGCTGAGTAGTTGGGGCATGCCTGGCCTTAATCTGCACAAAAATGACGGACACAGAATGGGTCATCAGAGAAGGCGTGAGCCTTAATGTTGACATTGTGATCTGTAGTGAGAGTAGGAAGCAGGTGGAAGAGAACCTGGAGAGGTGGCGGTATGCTCTGGAGAGAAGAAGAAAGTCAGTAGAAGCAAGACATAATACACAAGTGTGAATGAGAGGGAGGCGGGTATAACGGTGAAGTTGGAAGGAGTACAGTAGTGAAAGTAGATGAGTTTAAATACCTGGCATCAACCATCCAAAGCAATGGAAAATGCACAAGGGAGGTGAAGAAGAGAATGCAGGCAGGGTGGAGTGGGTGGAGACGAATGTCAGGGGTGATTTGTGACAGGAGGATAGCAGCAAGAGTGAAAGGGAAGATTTACAAGACGGAGGAAGAAAAAGGAAGACAAAAGAAGAAGAAAACAGCAGCCTTGTGTGTAGCAGAATGGAATGTATGCACTCTGTTGGACAGAACAACATCACAGCGCCCAGAAAGACAGACCGCGCTTGTGGCCCTGGAAATGAACAGGTACAATGTAGACATAGCTGCACTTAGTGAAACAAGATTACCTGGATATGACAGCTTGGAAGACCATGGGTACATCTTCTTTTGGAGTGGGAGATCAACTCAAGAAAGGAGAGAAGCAGGAGTGGGCTTTGCAGTTAGAAAGAAGATAGCAGCAATGCTTGATGAGGAACCGGTGCCAATCAGCGACAGGATAATGACTATGAGACTCCCACTACAGCAGAAGATGTATGCCACACTCATCAGTGTATATGCCCCAACAATGACCAACACAGAGGAGATGCCTCTGTGCTAATGGAGAACTTCTACTTGCACTATGTTCAGAGAACAACCTTGTGATAACCAACACTCTATTTAAGCACAAGGACACACACAAGAAGACATGGTTGCACCCAAGATCCAAGCACTGGCACTTAGACTACATCATAGTCAGGCAAAGAGACATAAGGGATGTACTGGACACCAGAGCAATGAGAGGCGCGGACTGTGGTACTGGTCATGTTATGCTGAGATCGAGATGAAGGATTTGAAGACGAAAACAGCACTGCAGGACGGGTGCGAAGCCACCACGGAAGTTAAACGCTAGTGCACTGAAGGGCCAAAAGAAGCAGGAAGAACTTACACAGAAAATGGATGAAAACTTGAAAGACTGGGACAGCAACAACTCAGAGAATGACATAGAAGAGAAATGGGCAACACTGAAGGATACGGTGTATCAGACTGCGAGTGATGTATTAGGCCACCCTGAGAGGAAACATCAAGATTGGTTTGATGAGCATGATGAACAGCTGAAGAAACTACTAGAAGTGAGGAATACAGCTAGGCAGGAAAACCTACAGTGTAACACAAGGTCGAAGAAGAAGAAATACTCAAAGACTCAGAGTGAGCTACAAAAGTACACCAGAGAGATGAAGTCCAACTGGTGGGATGAAAAAGCGGAGGAATTTCAAACTGCAGCAGACAGGAAGGACATGAAAACATTCTTCACAGGTTTGAGAGAAATCTACGGCCCTAAACCAAGAGGATTGATCCAACTAAAGGCTATGGATGGTGAAACGGTTTTGCAGGAGAAAGACAAGATCCTGGACAGATTTGCAGACCACTTTGACTAAATACTAAACACCCCTGGAGATCTCACTGAAGAGGCTAAAGAAGCGCTAGTGCAGTGACCAGCTGTATCAAGTCTGGATGAACCACCAAATTTTGATGAACTAATGTCAGCTATGAGGACAACACAGGATGGTAAAGCTCCAGGAAAGGATGGAATTCCAGCAGAAGTGTGGAAATTTGGTGGTGTTAAGCTGACCAACTGCCTGCACAAGCTCATCCAAGAGATATGGGATGCCCAGAAAGTACCTCAAGACTGGAAGGATGCAAGTATTGTTCCTTTGTTCAAGAAAGGTGACAGGAAAGATTGTGGAAATTACCAAGGTATATCACTGCTAGCCACTGTTGGTAAGATTCTCTCACGTGTACTACTTAACAGACTCAATGAACACATGTCGCAGAATGTACTACCAGAAACCCAGTGCGGCTTTAGATAGATAGATAGATAGATACTTTATTTCGAACAAACAAGTATAACAAAAATAAAACAAATGACAAATGCAATAAAGTAACAGTATACAGTGTTCGAAAGGGAGAAGGAAGAAGTGAACACTTATTAATTCCATCTCCTTTTCCATAAATACACCCATGTGAATTATATACAAATTACCACCTTTAAGACCCCAAGTAAACAATTTACTGTATTTTTTACATATCAACATTAACACCCAACCATCCTAACATACATTGATGTCCATACATCAAAACCAGCCTCAAACAACACAGATATACACAGTGCTGTCCCACCCACCATTCCATAGTGTCCCAAAATGTCCCAGAGTGAGCATAGTGAATCATACATATAAATACTATCCTTCTAACATATATCCTTTCAGCAAATAATATTTATACCTCTTTTTGAATTGAATTCTGTTTGTACATAGTTTCAGTTCCGGCTCCAGACTGTTCCACAAATCCACCCCACAGACAGATATGCACATACTTTTCTTGGTTGTTCATATCTTGGGTTTTGTAAAGTTTAAGTCTCCTCTCAAATTATGATCATTGTCTCTTTTTATAAATATTTTTTGTATATTAGTTGGGAGTTGATTATTAATTGCCCTGTACATTACTTGTGCTGTCTTAAATTTAACTAAATCGATGAACTTTATGACGTGACTTTAAAAACAACGAAATGGTATGGTCTCTATATCCTACATTATTTATTATCCTTATAGCCCTTTTTTGTAATGTGCATATTGACTGTAGGTTGGTCTTGTAGGTGTTTCCCCAGACTTCTACACAGTAGTTAAGATAAGGTAGAAACAGTGAATTGTACAGTAAGACCAATGATTTATAGTCCAAGATGTGTCTTGTCTTCCCCAGTATCCCTATACATTTTGCTAACTTGGCCCGGATGTGACTGATGTGACGTTTCCAGCAGATTTTATTGTCTAGCGTCACCCCCAGAAACTTATTTTCCTGTACTGTTTCTATTCTGGTATCATCTATCGTTACCATTATTTCCCGATTTATTTTATAATTTCCAAACAAGATAATCTTTGTTTTTTTTAGATTTAGAGATAATTTATTTTTGTTGAGCCACTGCGTTAACTTTTTCATTTCAGTTGTGACCACCTCTAAAACCTGCTGCAAATTCTCACCAGTGCAAAGGATAGTTGTGTCATCCGCAAACAAAATAAATTTCAGAATTTTTGATACTTGGCATATGTCATTTATATACAAAATAAAGAGTTTGGGTCCCAAAACTGACCCCTGGGGCACACCACAAGTGATGTCCATGAAGGGTGATTTGTGCTCACCAATTTGTACAAATTGTTGTCTGTTTAATAACTTTCCACCCAACTCAGTCCTACCCCTCTTATCCCATACCTTTCCAGTTTCCTTAGTAGTATTCTGTGGTCAATGGTGTCAAAAGCTTTCTTTAAATCTATAAATACTCCTACAGCAACCTTTTTTTTATCTATACAACTAGTAATTTCTTCTATAAGTTCGATCAGTACCAAAGATGTAAATTTATCTGCTCTAAAACCATACTGGCTGTCTGTAAGGAGGTTGTGTTTTTCAATGAAATCATCCAGTCTCTTAGTGAAGATTTTTTCAAGTATTTTGGAGAATTGTGAGAGTAAAGAGACTGGCCTGTAATTTGTGAAACAATGCTCAGCACTGGGTGTGTTTATATATTTATATATCTACATATTATTCCATCTAGCTACATTGCTCCGCACTGTGTGTGTTTATATACTTGCATATTTATTCCACCTAGCTGCAATGCTCCGTACTGTGGGTGTTTATATATTTACATATTTATTCCATCTAGCTACAATGCTCTGCACTGTGTGTTCATATATTCATATATTTATTCCATCCAGCTACAATGCTCTGCACTGTGTGTCTGTGTGTGTGTGTATATATATATATATTTTATAGTAATACGTACATATGTTTATTAGCTGCTCTTGCTTGCTTGTTTTTTTTTTCTTGCCTTCTGATTGTTGCTCTGAGTGTTGCTATCCCTGTGCTGTTGCAATCCTGGAATTTCCCCGTTGTGGGACTAATAAAGGCTTATCTTATCTTATCTTATCTTATCTAATGACTGATCTGCCATGATTGATTGTGATCAAAACAATGAGTGATCTGTGTGGAGTTTGCATGTTCTCCCCGTGTTTGCTTGGGTTTACTCCAGGATTTCTCCAGTTTCCTCCCACATGCCAAAAACATGCAGGTTAGGGAGTTAAGGAGCGCTTGTGCACGCAGCGACCGGCAGCTGGTGGTTTGTCACCAGACTGCAAAACAAATCTACCTACAGGTACAAAATAAGTAATAAAAAAAAAATGACTGTCTCCTGTTTTGTATAGAGGTATTACTTTTGCTATTTTCATTTTGTCTGGAAATTTACCAGTTTGAAATGGCAGGTTACAGATGTGGGTGAGTGGCTTAACAATTCCTTCAATTGCTTTTTTCACTATTGTCATGTCAATTTCATTCCAGTCCGTTGATTTTTTGTTCTTAAATTTACTCACAGTCTCGATAGTTTCCTTTTCAGTAACTGCACCCAAAAAGATTGTGTTTGGATTTCTATCTTCTATTTCATTTACAGAACCACTGTTGTTTGTTTCTGCTGTCACTATTGATTTTGCTAATTCAGGACCAACGTTTACAAAAAATTTATTGAAACCACTGACCACATCCTCCAAATTATTTATCAAATTGCCATTTTCAATAAAATATTCTGGATAATTAGCATTCTTAGGTCGATTACTAATAATCCCATTGAGTACTTGCCATATTCCTCTTAAGTTATTTTTGTTATCCTCTAATATTCTGTTGTAATATTCTTTCTTACAGGTCCTCATTATATTAGTAAGCTTATTTTTATATCTTTTATATTTGATCTCAGCTTCCACTGTTCTGCATTTAATGAATTGTTTATATAATGTATTCTTCTTTTTACATGCATTTATTAACCCCTTGGTGACCCAAGGAATATTTTTTTTTGTTGTCTGTCACTGTATTGTTTTATAGGACAGTTTTTATTGTACAATTATTGAAATATTTGTAAAAATTTATCATATGCTTTATTTATATCATTTTCATCGTAAACTATCTTCCAATTTTGTAATAATAATTCCTTTGTCAGTAAATACATTGATTCTTTGGTTCTTATTCTTTTATATTTAATATTTTTGGTATACTTTTTCTTCCTATAATCACATTGATAGACAACAAAAATCGGCAGGTGGTCACTGATATCATTCAATAAAAGCCCACTCCTGATATTATTTTCCATAATGTTTGTGAATATGTTATCTATTAGTGTGGCACTGTGTGACGTGATTCTGCTAGGTCCGGTAATTGTTGCATGTAAGCCCAAACTGTACATTGTGTTGATAAATTCTTCTGTCAAACTATGTTGTTTTGAGTTCATCAGATCTAAGATCTTTAGAAGTGGAAGAAGCATAATGGACATGATTTTCTGCTTGAAACAGGTTCAAGAAAAGTGTATCGAACAGAACATGCTGCTTTATGTAGTCTTTATAGACTTCAGTAAAGCCTTCGATACTGTTTCGCGACAAGGACTTTGGCAGGTACTCAAGAAATATGGTTGTACAGAGAAGTTTGTCAGCCTGCTCGAGGCACTCCATACAGGTATGCAAGCAAATGTGGCAATGAGTGGTTCAGTATTGTCGCGTGAATTGCCTATAAAAAATATTTGTCATAAGGTACAGGAATTATTTATTTTATTTAATAGTGGGTGTGAAAGGGGCGGAGTTAAACCTTCACTTCTACACCCGCTAAATTAAATAAAAGCACTCGTAAAAGGGGCACCAGTCCTAACGGACAATAATATTAACTTTAATTTTATTTAATTTTGTACCTTCAATTACTTAATGAATCAGTCTCAAAGTTTCAGTGAGTTCTTGTCCTGCCATGATTAGGAAACAGATATATGCGAAAGGAAAATGCTTCAACTTCTCTCATTCACCCTTTTATTAAACTCATTCAGGTTACATGGCATGGCGTTCAAATGATGAATAAACAGATTTAAATGATGACAGCGTAAAATATCACATCAACTGATATTGGGTTCCTGAACATAAAATCCAGCGTTACACCTCTGTAGAACCAAGGAGGAACCAGACTTATGTTTCAACGGTAAATGAGGCTGAAATGTTTTAACAAAACAACGCAATTTTATGGGGAAAATTCATAAGTTAATTATCTAAAAATGACTTCTGAATTAATCTACAAAAATTTAAGGGCAGTTACTTAAAAATGACTAGGAGTTTTCCTTCAGTTGATAGCTCTATCCTGTGGCTGAGAGACTAATTGAGCCCTGAAATACGGGCCATATTCAACTGTAATTTAATTGTTAGGACATCACGTTTTAACCCAGCAGATAGGAGAAATAAGAGTTTCACTCACACAACAGCTGTAGGTCCACGTTTCCACGGGTCGGTACCGCTGGGTTTTGAAGTTAGGACATCGGAGGAAGCGGCTGCTGTCCTCACAGCCATGGAGGTGATAACTCAGCTGGGGGCCCTTCAAGGAGACCGTAGCAGCCATGGATGATTTGTCTCAGGGCGGCATGAAAAGTCCTTGGAAAAAGAGTCCAAATTTGAGGTCTCATGTAGCGGGATCGACCCAAAAACTGAAGGAGAAACTTCTCAGTCTCTGTTCACTTTAACTTAGGCAAATTAAAGGTCCACTTTAACGGCGTGAAAAGTCATGAAAAAAATGAGAAAAACATTTACTAGGATAAGAATGGCTTCTGAGGTGAAGGAAAAAGTTTGAGAATTTGATTCTCTAAAAGTACAAGCTCTAAAGAAAAATGGTTTCTCCTCAGTAACCAGAAAGACTTAACAAACACAAAGAATAAAACTTCACAGGATCTTGAAACGGTGGAATAAAATCTTCTGAGATCTAGATTACTATTCTGCTTCTTTAATCTTAATTTAGTTCCTAATCCTTCTCAAAATCTCTTTCTTTCTTCTTTCTGTGTTTCTAATTCTTAATTCTATCACCGTTCTCTATCTTGCTACTTGTTACATTGTTACTTTACTTCTTGCTAATCTTCCTGCCTGTTCTTTGTCTGATCTTATTTCTTACTCTTTGCTTACTCAGCTGATCTCACTTCTCTCTTTTAAAGTTACCTCGCCGGGTCGTAAAACTGATGATGTCGATCGCAAGACTGACCAATCAACTTTTTCAGAAGCAGTTTGAAATGGCTGCTATCCAATGTGAGGACATTTCTTTGTTTGAGAGCAGCCAATCAAACGAAGACACCATCCCATGAAATTGCAGAGGGAAAATCAACACTCAGTCAGTTCTTATGAAATTAAGTGCTCAATATAAAATCTAACTAGATTAAATGACTTGGTTAATATTTGGTGATCATGCATTTATACCATTATTCCAATATTACATTGGTTTGAATAACACTCATGAATATAACATTTCTTATACATAATTATAATACATGCATTCACATTTAGATCAAAATGCAGCAAACCATGCAGCAAACCATGGTTGGTGATAAAAGAGGGATGATTTTCAGTGTCCTTAGGATCCAGAGGATAAGCTGAAAGAAACTTAATGTTTAGAACAAATTAAAAGTCATCTTACATACTGAAAACACATTTCGTAGGTATCCAGTAGGAGGTACTGTTGAGCTGTAGATGATTTCCTTTAGGTCCATGGTATCTGGGCGAAAGTCTGGACAGCATCGGGGCTATAAACCCGTCAGATTAAGCGGTTTATGACTCTTTTTTTAAAAGCATTGTTTCCTGTAAGGGTACGTTATCCAAATGCAGTGTTCATGTTGAGAGGTCTGGTCTCCTGAGTTTTATGTTCCTTTGATCCTTTAAAAGCAAATTCTGATCCTTACAATCTCTGCAAGAGGCAACTGTTTACATTGGGGTCCTGGGAAAGCAAGCATCTTTGGTCAGGCCCGGAAGAGGCCTGCATGAGTCGACATAAAAGCCAGTGATATTCCTGAAAAGGCAGAAAAGTGGTATTCCTGTGTAATGAATAAAGTGAAATTCCTATAAAATGAAGAGAAGTGATCTTCTGTCTTGGTTTGAGGAGACGATGATGCTACAGTATCTAAAGACTTTTCAGTAAGCAACGGGGTGAAACAAGGGTATGTGCTGACACCTACACTCTTCTCGCTATATCTGGCAGCCATGCTTGAGGTGGCCTTCAAAGACACTTCAGAAGGAGTATACATTCAAACAAGGAAAGAAGCAGACTTGTTCAGTGTGGCACAGTTTAAAGTCAAGAGTAAGACATCAATAAAGGTAGTAAGAGAAATGCTCTTTGCCGATGACAGTGCTCTAGTTGCACACAGCATGGAAGATATGCAATCTTTAGTGGAGAAATTTGCAAGAGCAGCTAGCCAATTCAGCCTCCAAATCAACATCAAGAAGACAGAGTGCCTTTATCAACCACCAAAGTTCCAGCTATCAACATCACTACCAGAAGAGATCAGCATTGGTACAGAGCCACTAGTCAAGTGCAAGACTTTCAAGTATCTAGGGAGTACTGTTTCAGGGAATGCTAGGCTGGAGGATGAACTATCTCTTAGAATGGGAAGAGCAAGCGCTGGGTTTTTGGAACTTGAGGGAGAGACTGTGGAACAATCGACATGTGTCTACCCGTGTGAAATGCAAAGTGTACAGAGCAACAGTACTGGCTACTCTATTGTACGGTGCTGAAACTTGGACTGTCTACAGAGTGCAGGTGAAGAAGCTCCACGCGTACATGATGAGACACCTTCGAGCCATAATGAACATCTCATGGAAAGACAAGATAACCAACATAGAAGTGTTGAAACGAGCTGATCTACCATCAGTGGAGGACATGCTAATACAGATGAACCTGAGATGGCTCGGACATGTTGAGAGGATCGACCACCAACATCTCCCTCGGCAGTTACTCTACTCACAGTTATGCGAGGGCAAACACAATCAGGGTAGACCAAGGCTCAGATTTAAAGACACTGTAAAAAGAAACTTGAAGAAGTTGGACAAAGACAGAAGTTCTTGGCAGCAGAAGGCTAAGGACAGAGCTGTGTGGAGGAATCTGATCAGACCAAAATGAAACAGTTATTGTTGCCCACGACAGACTGCTATGATGACAAGACGGTAGTGAGACCTGCTGTGATGTATGGTTTGGAGACGGTGATGCTGACAAAAAGACAGGCGATGGCGCTGGAGGTGGCAGAGTTGAAGATGCTAAGATTTTCATTGGGAGTGACTAGGAGGGGCAAGATTAGAAATGAGTATATCAGAGGGACAGCTCGGGTAGAGCTGTTTGGAGACAAAATAAGAGAGGCAAGGCTGAGATGGTTTGAACACCTGCAGAGGAAGGATAGTGGATATATTGTACTGGACAAAGGATGATGAAGATGGAGCTGCCAGGCAGGAGGAAAAGAGGAAGACCACAGAGAAGATTCATGGATGGAGTGAAGGAGGACATTGAGAGGGTTGGTGTTACAGAGGAAGATGCAAGGGATAGGGTGAGATGAAGGCAGATGATCCACTGTGGAGACCTCTCAAGGGAGCAACTGAAAGAAGAAGAAGAAGAAGTCTAGGAATTATTGTACGCTATCTTCTCACCACTAAGTTTGGGAATTATTTCTACTGGAGGTTATCTGCCGTGATCGGCATTATTCTGCTCTCCAGCTTTCGGGCTGTGCTTATTATTCAATAAAAGCTGCAAACTTCTGTCTGGCATTTGGGTTTGGAACAGAAGAATGCCACCAGTTATGGACCCAGCAGTTAGAAGATTTGCGCTGATGGGCCTGGAGAAAGATGAGTGCTGAGCAGCTGTTCTTATCAAGGACCTCATAGAGGAGGCCCACACTCCCGAGAAGGCTCTCTTCTTCCTGGACAGCATGGCTAAGATCATCAAGGCAAATCTCAGCCTGTGGAGCTTCCCCCAGATGAACGGGCTTCTCATTTCCATCCCTAATCTCCGGTGGTCACTCCAAGGGCTGATGAGAACTCCACCTTTGACTACCTTCCCACCAGGCCATCCATCAGCATCTCTAGCTCCGCTCACTCTGCCAACAACCGTCTCTCCACCTGAGTCCTCGGCTACCTGCTGGGGAGGAGGTTCAGCAGGAAAGATGCTGTTGGCTGCCAATCAGGAGAGGCAAGGGGAGAGATTGCAGGGACACACGGGAGGACATGGCTTGCACTGACACCAGCATTTCCATCAATGGCCTGGGTCATCCTCTCCAGTGGAGACTTGTGAGAACTCCCTGTCCACTCGTCTCCTCCCAGCTCCAGCACCGGCTCCACATCATCTCACAGCGGCAGCGGAACGGGGGACAAGGCAAGTGCACGCTCCTTTTTCTTTAAACACTCTGTGTTGTATCTTGCCTTGCTCCAGGCGAGGTGTCTCAGCGGCAGCCGCCAGCTGTCACTGAGCCCTCGCCATCTGTTTCTGCTGCCACCTCAACAACATGTGTTCCACCACTCACCTCTACTCCTCCTTGTTCAGCCAAGGTCATCTTCACTTCTGCAGGTTCCATGACAGAGGAGGTGAGCTCAACCGCTGCCACAGCTCCTTTCCACACCTCCATGTCTGCTGCTTGGCTCCTGACCACCTTGTCTGTTGTTCTGTCAGCTACGCCCAAGGCCACCAATCTGGCAGCTATGCCTGAGGTTGTCATCCCAACAGCTACACCCAAGGTTGTCACCCAGGCACTAGTCCCTGAGGTCTCCACACCGGCGTCCTCCTCTGTGAAGCTACCGACCACCTTGCCCACTGCCCAGCTACAGATTACCCCGCCCACTGTTCCACCAGCATTTCCAGTGGCCAAGACTGTCCTGTCTTAGCAGCATCTCCTGGGGCCATCTCTCCTGCTTCAGTAGCACCTCCTGAGGTCTCCACATCGGCGTCATCAACTACTCAGCTACAGATCACTTCGTCCGCTGTTCTGTCAGTGTCTTCTGGGGTTGTCTCGCATGCATTCAGCAGCATCTCTTGAGGTGGCCTTGCTTGTTACTGTGCCAATGGGGCCACTGGAGTCCCTGCCAGCAGTGGAGCAGGAGTTAGGGCAAGTACCCTTTCTTGTATTTTTAACACTTTTATTTGAGACGTCTTGCCTTGCTCCTAGCGGGAAGACCCAGCTGCAGCTCCCATCTGCTTCTGGGCTCCCTCTGTCGCGCTCTACTGCTGGTTCCTGTGCGGACCCTACACTGACGTCTCCCTCCCATTGCAAGGTGGCAGCGTCTGGGGAAGAATTACTGGAGGTCCACTCTCTAGTTCAGGCAGTATCACCCTTGCTGCAGGACATCTTCACTTCATTCCCTGAGGTCCATGCTCCATCGCCGCCTGTTGCTCAACCTCACGTGCATGCTTTGGCAGTTGCTGCTCTTCTTCACGTGCACACTCCAGCGGCTCCTGTCCCTCCTCACGTGCATGCTCCAGCAGTGGCTGCTGAACCTCATGTGCATCCTTCGGCAGTGGCTACTCAACCTCAGGTGCACACTCTGGCAGTTGCTGCGCTCCCTTACGTGCATGTTCCAGTGGTTCCTGTTCTCCCTCACATGCATGCTCTGGCAGTTCCTGCCCTTTCTCACATGCACATTCCAACAGTTCCTGCTCTTCCTCAGATGCACACTCCAGCAGTTCCTGCTCTCCACGATGTGCATGCTCTGACAGCTCCTGCTCTCCACGACTTGCACGCTCCAGCAGCTCCTGCCCTCCATGACATGCGCATTCCAGCAGCTCCTGCCTACCACGACTTGCACATTCCAGCAGCTCCTGCTGTCCACAGCATGTACACTCTCCAGTATTTTTCCCAGGGGGCGCACGCTCCTGCTTTTTCACCTAAGCTGCAGGAGATGCAGATTTCCCTGTTCTCTTCTGGGGGTTGCTCTGTGGCCGCCTGGCCAGCTGTGGATGCTAGTTGGCCACCTGGAGGTGCCTGCTCCCTGGTTGGGTGGTCCACGGATTTTGGTTGGCCACCTGGCAAACAACTTCTTCCCGCTGGTGGTCCGCAGACCTTGGGCAGCCACCCAACATGCCGTTTCCTCCCTTCTGACTTTGAGCGGCCACCCGATAGACCGTCTCCCTGGTTTGATCCCGAACTGTGTTTTCTTTTTTGTTGGGGGGGGGGGGGCTTGCAGACATGAGGGAGGGGCCAATAAGAAACTGCAGGACCCTCCATCTCATTATTTTCTCTGATGACAGCAAAAATCATGAAGCTCCAATGTGCATCTAGTTCACTATTTAATTGAATTGTAAAGTCTGACGGTAGAAGAATCTCTAATTTTTCTTCATTAGACCTAAGCAGCAAAACAGGCATGATGAGGTCAGCATGATTCTGGATTGGGCAGAAGGTGATGGTGACATCATGTGCAAGAAAACCATTGGTCTATTAATCATTTTTGACACTGGAACAGTGAAGAAAAATGAATGAGAGGGCAGGGGAGAGACACACCGGAAAGATCACTCTGGCCAAGTATCAGAGCAGGGACCACTACATATTGGCTGTATAGTAATTCAATTCAATTCAACTTTACTTATATGGTGCCATATCACAACAACAGTCATAGCACTGTCAACCTGTAGGGGAAAACCCTAGAACTGCAGAAAGACCCCAGCAATCAGGCGATCCCCTGTGAGCAGCACTTGGCGAAGGTGGAGAGGAAAAACTCCCTTTTAGCAGGAAGAAATCTCCAGCAGAACCAAGCTCAGCGAGGGGCAGGCATCTGCTGTGACTGGCTGGTGGGTGAGGGGATAAGAGAAGAAGAAGAAAAGGACAGACATGTAGAGAGCAAACAGCACGATGGGGACTCAATCTATGGGAGAGAACAAACAGATGTTAATGACCAGCAAACATATTTCATTGAGAATGAAGAAAGGAGTGAAGCTCAGTGCATCATTGGAGGTACCAAGGCTGTCTAAACCTATTAGCAGCATAACTAAGGGAGGGTTCAGGGTCACTTGATCCCACCCTAGCTATAGGCTATGTCAAAAAAGCAGGTTTTAACCCTATTCTTAAAAACAGAGATTGAGTCTGACTCCCGAATCCAGATTTGCAGCTGGTTCCAAAGGAGAGCCTGGTAATTGAAAGCTCTCCTTCCCATTGTACTTTTAGAGGTTCTAGGTATTACCAGTAATCAGTGTTGGGCAAATTATTAAAAAAATAATAACTAATTACAGTTACTAGTTACTTCTTTTTGAAAGTAATTGAGTTACTTTACCAATTACTGCATGATTAAAATAAGTAGTTACTTGGAAAAATAACTTTCACATTACTTTTAAATGCATATTCAAATAATCTTGCACACATAACAAGATAATTTAATTAATGGATTACTTTATGGATTTATTAATGTCAGACTGAAAATAGACTGTTTCAGACTTTTACAGTCATGTGAAAAAATTAGGACACCCCAATAAATATTCAGTTCTTTATTAAAAAATGTTCACATATCTATGTCTAACCTTGTTTTTGTTTTTATTTGCATTTTTTAACATTTATTTTAGCCATTTTAAGTGGGAATGAATGTGGGAATGTCCTAAAAAAAGATGGGGGGTGTCCTAATTTATTTCTCACTATTTGTTTAGAATTACATTTGACAGAAAATTTGAAAAAAAAGTCTTTAATTCAATTTAATTTAATTGTATTACATGAATCTATGAGTATTTTTAACATTAAGATAAGATAAGATAAGATAAGAAAAGATAAGCCTTTATTAGTCCCACAATGGGGAAATTCCAGGATTGCAACAGCACAGGGATAGCAACACTCAAAGCAACAGTCAGAAGGCAAAAAAAAAAGAGCAGCTAATATACATATGTACATATTACTATAAATATATATATATATACACAGACACACAGTGCAGAGCATTGTAGCTGGATGGAATAAATATATGAGTATATAAACACACAGTGCGGAGCATTGTAGCTAGATGGAATAAATATGTAAATATATAAACACACACAGTGCAGAGCATTGTTGCTAGATGGGATGAAACAGCACAACCGTCTACTTAGTTATCCTACATGGTATGATTATGTACCCATACGTATTCTCACCCTCCATAGCGACCGGTATTTTCCTAGTTGTATGCCGGAGGGGACCATTGTGTAAGTCTATTGCATCTTTTGCATTCAAAACTATTAGGTTGTTACGTCTTTTTGCTATCTCTGCGAGCAGCCCTGCTTAGGTTGTACAGTCTGACAGCCGTTGGTAGGAAGAACCTGCAAAACCTCTCGGTTGTGCACCTAGGATGATGTACTCTGTTGCTAAATGAGCTCCTCAGTGCATTCAGTATGTCCTGCATTGATATTAAATATCCATATGCCCAAATATGTTTTAAAAAAAACACATACACAGGCTTATACAGGGTGTCCTAATTTTTTCACATGACTGTAGAACATGTTCAGTCTGCTTTTTTTCTGCCTTGAGAGCTCTTATTGTGGGAAAAATCTGAAGAAAATCAACATAATATTTCCAGTGATTTCTTCATTTTGGAGTGAGAGCTGGCAACACTACATAAAGTTGTCCATGTTTATCTTACCTTTATGATATGTGTTACACCCAGGAGGGGCGAAGGGGAGGAAGGATGATTGAGCCAAGCTGTTTAGACTTTGCAGCGACTGTTTATTAACTTTTCAGCACACACGGCACGGCCCACAATTACATAGCACATCGCTAGACACCATCTTGTCTCATAACACTCTTGAACATTCTCTTCTGGAACACACACACTAGAACACATACTACTCTTTCTCTATTGTGCTCTAACACTACACAGTGTCTTATGTCTACTGAGCGCCACCTCTGGCGTAGAAACGCTACTGCTTTCACTGGCAGTTTATATCAAACAGTCCACACTGTTTTCTGGGGGTTTACTGAAGATTGTCCAAAATTTACGTTTTCCTACACTCACCCCTCAAAAAGTTAATGTCGTCCCGACATTACACCTGTCTTAAAAAAAACAGTAGTTTTTTTCCCCTTTTCTTCTGTCAGTCCACTTTTGGTAATCATGTATTACATGTAAGTAGGGTATCACCACACAGGAGTCAGAGTTCATTAAAGTCCATAAAATGCAACTGGTAATTGTCCATAGTACAGTATGTATCTCCTATTCCATGCAATACATTTGCAGAAGAGGTCTTTGTGCACGATAACCTTCAACCCCTCCATCCATCATGGTGGGTATCTGCATCTTTCCTGAGAGTAAGGGTACTCAATCTAGTCATAGCCTACCAAATAAACCTTGGTGTGGTGCCGTGCCTTAGTAACACACTGCAAGTCTCTTTTTGTGTTTTTAAATTTTTTTGTTCTTTTTTCAATTTTTTTAATCAACCATCTCAGTAACTACCAAGTTACTTTTCAAAACATTTATGCCTGAACAATGGTTATCTTTAGCTTCTACACCTTTGTTCTAGACAGATGAAGTGCAATGAAGTGCAAGGTTGGCCTAACTTATCATAAGTCAATCTCAATGGCTTCTCTCACTCTGATCCTGCAACTGGTAGACACACACGTGTCCTCCTCTCCTTCTCTGAGAGCTTAGGGATCCCGCTCTGGGCTGCTCCACTATGCACCGGAGAGGGGATCCCGTGAAGGCGACATGATATAATAAAACCTGCTTAAAACCACAGCACTGCTGCTTATTTTTCCATGCTTATTTTTCCATAGAAGCTCTTATTCTTGAAGGATACATTTTAGCAGGAATCTCGTCAGGTCCCTCCTGGTCACTGGAACTGGACTCCGACACCTCATCACTCTGGTCCTGGTCTGCCTCAGCTGGATCTGGAACCACCGGATTGTCGACCTCTGGTGCCCGCTGCACCTGTGTGACGTCATCTGGGTCCTGGTCCTCATCCTCCGGAGTAGTGTCATCATACGGGTAGAACTCCGGTGCATCGGCTCTCAATGGACGCTGCTCTTGATCCTTCCCAGCTCGTAATCCGATTATGGCATTCCAACCCTCTTCATCTTCATCATCCGTGTTGCTTTGTCTGTCCACATGCCTTTGTCTTTTAGAGTCTCTTTCTCTCATTTTCTTAGAGGCATGCTCCACTGTTTCCATGGGAAGAAAGTCACACACATGTGGAGATCCACATGTGTGTGGATCTCCACATGTGGATCTCCACACTCGGGATCTCCACACTCGGGTCATGCACAGTTTCTGTGCATGACCCGAGTGTGTTCCTTGCCATTTTCAGGTCTGATTTCATATACTGGACTGTCTTTTGGGTCATGACATACACCTTGTCTTCCCAGAATGATCTTAATTTTCCTGGCCCACCTTTTTCGGTCAAGTTTCGAACCAATACTCTGGATCCAGGGAGTAACTCAGCACCGCGAACCTTTTTATCATAAAGTGCTTTACTTCTCATCCCTTCTTTGTTTGCTGTTTTAGAAGCGAGTTTGTAAGCTTCAGTCATTGTAGCTCTCCACTTTTCAGCATAGTCCTGCTGAGAAACACTCTGCTCTCTTGTTGTGAGGCCAAACATCAGATCAATAGGCAACTTTGGACTACGGCCAAACAACAGAAAATATGGTGCGTACCCCGTAGCTTCACTACGCGTACAATTATAGGCATGAATCACTTTTGCCAGAGAGGACTTCCAGTCTTCCTTGGCTGCTTCGGGCAAATTTCTGAGCATTGCCAACAGTGTACGATTAAATCGTTCCACCTGCCCATTCCCTTGGGGATGGTAGGGCGTTGTTCGGGACCCCTGCACACCACTGTACTCTTGGAGTTTTGCAAAAAGTTTATTTTGGAACTCTCTTCCCTGATCATGATGGAGTCGTGTGGGGAAACCAAACTTAAGGGCAAAATCTCCAAAGATCTTCTCAGCAGCGGTGTGGGCAGCTTTGTTACGACATGGGTAAGCCTGGGCAAAACGAGTGAAATGGTCCATTACCACCAGGATATACTCATATCCTCCTTTGCACTTCTCCAAATGCAGGAAATCCACTGACACTAATTCAAATGGGTACGTGGTGACAATGTTAGTCAGTGGTGCCCTTGTTGTTTTATTGGGACGTTTGTTCTTCAAACAACTGCAAACTCTCGTGATGTAGTGCTCCACATCTCTTTGCATGTGAGCCCAATAAAAACGCTCTCTTATCAAGTTCATCACTCTCTCTACCCCTAAATGGCCCATGTTTTCATGGAGCTCTTTGAACACGTGCTTGTGAAACTTCTGGGGTAGGAGTAGCTGGTCATGTGTTGCCGTTCTCCTGTAAAGCAGTCCATCATCTTCCAAGTACAGCTTGTGTTTTTGCCTGACTAAAGCTGCAATTTTACTGTTCTGCTGCTTTACACTTCTTGGCCATTGTTTTGATAACACATAGCGCAACACCTCTCCAATCACGGAGCCTTCTTCTTGAGCTCTTTTTAGATCAGTCTTTGATATTTCAGCTATAGAGCTGGCTTCTTGGTCTGCTTCACTAATGAGAGTAGAAATGGTGACTGGGCAGAGCCATGGTTCATTTTCTTGTGACTTCACCTTGACTGCCTGTGCCACACAATTCATCACATCAGGATCAACATTCTGGGTACATTTGTTCATGTACTGCTCCATATCTAGAGGCATACGTGAAAGTCCGTCTGCATCTCTGTTTGCTTTTCCAGGGCGATACTTAATCACAAACTGGAAATCAGCTAGTTCTGCTACCCACCTCTGTGTGGTTGCATTTAACTTTGCGGTGGTGAGCACATACGTTAGGGGATTATTGTCCGTATAGACAGTGAATGGTTGAGAATAGTACAGATAATCCCGAAACCTCTCACAGATGGCCCACTTCATGGCAAGAAACTCCAGCTTCCCTGAATGAAGGTGGTAGTTCTTCTCTGAATTTGACAGTGTCCTGGAGCCATATGCTATCACCACCAGTTTGTCTTGTTCTCGCTGGTATAACACCGCCCCAAGCCCCTCCTGTGAAGCGTCACAGTGTAAAATGAAGGGTTCTTCAAAGTTCGGGTAACCTAACACTGGGGGTTGGGTGAGAAGGTCAACAAGCTGACAAACTATTGCTTGATGCTCTGGGCACCACCTGATCACATGAGATGAGGGTAAGTGGCCACCATCGTTCTTTTTGACATGTTTCTTTGAGTTTTTCTTTGCTTTGTCTGTGTGATCGTTAGCCAGAAGGTCGTAAAGAGGCTTTGCTATACGAGAGAAGTTTGGAATATAGCTGCGGTAATATGAAATAAAACCTAGCAATTTCCTTATCTCTCCAAGAGTGGACGGTTGCTGCTGTTTGAGTGTCTGCACTGGGGCAATGTCTGCAGGGTCCATGGTGTAACCCTGTCCTGTTACCATTTTACCAAGAAAACGTACCTGCTGCTTGAATAACTCACATTTCCGGGGAGTCAACTTCACCGCATGGCTTTGATAGCGGTGCAGGACGCTTCTCAGGTCTCGCAAGTGATCTTCAAAAGTCTGTGAATGAACAAGGTTATCATCGAGGTAAGGCAGACAAACATCATCTCTCAACCCCCACAAGCACTCCTCCATAGATCTTTGGAATGCTGCTGGTGCTGAGGACAAACCAAATGGAATTCTTACCCACTCGAACAAACCCCAGGGAGTGATAAATGCAGTGAGGGGCCTACTCAACTCTTCCAGGAAACCCTGATGATACGCCTTCCCTTGGTCGAGGACTGAAAACCACACACTCCCATTTAGACTGTTCAGCATATCTTGTATGCGGGGAATTGGGTGTCTGTCTGGGATAGACTTCTTGTTCAACTCTCTAAAGTCGCAGCACAAACGCAGACCTCCATCTTTCTTTCGCACACAGACGATTGGACTGGAATACGATGACTTGGATTTGGTGATCCAGCCCCTGTTAAGCAGGTCTTCTAAATACTCCTTTACTTCCTTATGAAGTGGCTTAGGAACAGAAACATAAGTCTTTTTGACAGGATCGTGATCTTTGAGTCGGATCTTCAACTGTAAAGAGGGAATTGTCCCTACATCATACTCATCACGGGAAAACGCTTGCCGTTCCTCCCGTAGTAGCTGTTTTACTTGCTTTTGCTGTATGGGCGAGAGATGATCAAGGGGAACTGGAGGGTCCCACATGTCCATAGTCTCTTTGACAGCACAGTTCATCTCGGTCTCTTTGTTTCTTCCTGTTTCACTCGTCGTCGGGTCGACTGTCGCTTGGTTTACAGCAGGGGGTCTAATATCTGCCGGGTAAGCAGTTTTAACTCTCTGCATTCCCCCCAAAATGGTCTTAGTGGGCAGCTGGATATCATGGGACGTACTGTTTGTTATTGGTATTTTGAACATAGATCGCTTCCCTTTCCATAACTGCACCAACCCACTTTGCATCTGCAAACCCTCTGGTAACTGGGTGTACTGACTTGGCTCAAATAAGACGTCTTGTGTGTCTGGAAGTGAGCCTGCTCTGACACAACCTTTGACTGTTTTGGTTTGGCCAGCAGGGATGGTAACCAACTCACTGCCAACTTTTACCATTCCTTCCCCCAGCCTATCCTCCTCACTTTGCATCACTTTCAAAAACACCTCTGTTTTCTTACAGTCAAATGAGAAGGCTGCGCTAACAGCTTCACTGATAGCACAAGGGGGTTTAATGCCCATCTTCAGGACATGGTCAATCACGTTGAACCCAATGATAGGCGGCTCTGCCACTCCATCCTCCTTCACCACTAGCACAGGAACTAAGAGTTCCACCGGTGGGCGACTAACTGTCGGCAGCTTAAATGTGACTTCGACCCACCCTGAGAATGGAATCGGTGTCTGGTTCACTGCCCTCCCACTCAGGATATTTGGACCCACCAACTCGGCTAAGTCTCTGACGGTGGTGTGTGGCAGGTGCTCCTGTCTCCAGGCGTCATTCATTAAACAGACCTGTGACTCTGTGTCCCACAATGCTTGTGTCTCCTTGTCATTGAGGAAGCAGGTGATGACATTTTTTTTCCAACCAAATTGAGTAACTGTAATTGGCGATTAGGGGACAGTAGATTAACACGGACCGTTTCTACAGGAGGTACCTCGGCCTGAGCTACCAGCCTTGCTTCCAACCTCCGAATACTGTCAGTAACGAGCTCATACAGTTCTTGTGTGTTAGCTTGTTCTGATGTGGTTGCGACAGTATTGGCCGCCGTGTCTACTTGGCCTGTTCCTCTTCCGAGTCTCCTCCCTATCCGACATTCCCTTGACATGTGGCCGCGAACTCCACACCGGAAGCAGTGGTTGCATTGTTCGCCATTGCTGGTGGACTGACATCTCTTGCAGCCACGTGTCCTCCTGGCTCTTTGAGCGCGAGGTGCTCTGGGAGACTCACGTATGGCCTTTTTGATCTCCTCCATGTCACTCTTCAGCTGCGTGACTATGTTCAGGAGCTCAGATTCTGTACGGGTCACTGTGCTTTGGGATTTAAGGATTTTTCCTTTTGTCGATGGTAGGGGGCGCTCTTGGCCATCCACTTCTCTCTCGGTTGCATACTGACCCGTCAGATTTTCCACTCGGCATTCTTGAACCTTTAGTTCTTTTGTGTGCCTTTTAAATTTCTGATGCCATTCCCATTCAAGACTGGCTGCTGCATTCATCTTTGAAATCAGTAGCTCGTCGGTGACGGCAGGATCCTCCAAATAACGCTTCAGTTGATACTTCACATCAACACTGATCAGTTCTGTTTCCACCGCCCTCAGAAACTTCCTCTGAATAAGATCAGAACTAAACTGCTCTTCAGTGCCAGGCTCTCTGGATGCTGCTAAAAGTCTTTCCTTCAGCTCAATGGCACGAAACAGGAAGTTCTGAGGTGACTCATTACTGTCTTGTGTGAGATTTATCAGACGATGATACAAGTCAGTGGAACTATCTTCTTTATAATGTCCTCGCAGGATTATGCGCAGCTGTGGCAGTGTGAGATCTGACTTAATCTCCAACATAGCGCGCAAACTCAATCCAGGACTCACTGCTTTGACAACAGCCTCAATTATCTCAGCCTCACTGTGCTTTTTCTTTAAGCCCATATCGATCTGGTGAGTGAGATTAGAATAAGACAACTTGTCTTTTTGGCCCCTCTCCCCTATCTGCCCATTTATCTTAAACTCCCGTTTAATGATCACTTCTGGCGGTAGGGGCGCTGTGGGGACCGCGGGCTGTATCACAAAATGGCGGCTCTGTGGCTGCGCGGCCTCGGGCTGTGTCACAAAATGGCGGCCCGGTAGCGGCGCGGCCTCATCATCCGTCAGCCTTATTATTTCCTCTTCAACCCTTTTAGCTGAATCAACGATACTTTCATGCAGAGCGGCATACTGGCTCTGTAAACTGGCGAGTGCCTCCGCCTTGCGGCTCGTGCCGGCCGCTGTCGCTGCCTGCATCAAAGGTTCACTTAGCTTAGCTTCGTTAGCATATGCTATTAGCTTTAGCAGAAACTCGCGGACTACATCCTCCTCTTCGCGTCCAATGGCTTTTTCAACCTCCTCGATTAACAGTCGTATCAGCGTGTACTTCGTAGACGGTTCGGCTGGGCTTATCTTTGCAAATAAACAGACCTCATTTAGCTGTTCGGCCCGTAACGGCACCAAGGCCTCAGTTAGCTTAGCTTGTAGCTGCTCCAGCTCCATCGTTAGTAGCTGCTCCAGCTCCATCGTTACGGCCTTTTTTTTTTTTATTTGCACTGACTCACCGTCTCAGACACGACTGAACCATCCTCTGCTACCAAGGTTTGTTACACCCAGGAGGGGCAAAGGGGAGGAAGGATGATTGAGCCAAGCTGTTTAGACTTTGCAGCGACTGTTTATTAACTTCTCAGCACACACGGCATGGCCCACAATTACATAGCACATCGCTAGACACCATCTTGTCTCATAACACTCTCGAACATTCTCTTCTGGAACACACACACTAGAACACATACTACTCTTCCTCTATTGTGCTCTAACACTACACAGTGTCTTATCTCTACTGAGCGCCACCTCTGGCGTAGAAACGCTACTGCTTTCACTGGCAGTTTATATCTAACAGTCCACACTGTTTTCTGGGGGTTTACTGAAGATTGTCCAAAATTTACGTTTTCCTACATATGGATTTAATCCAATGTGCAGTGATCCAAAGAAAATTTCTATTATCCACAGTCCAAACATCTGCTGTGACAGACATGATCCAGTGCCTCAAATTCCTTTTGGAGATCAAAATCCATTTTTAATGAATCTTTAGCCATGTAACAGATAAATGTGTTTTGACTTCAGTGGATCACAGTCTCAGCTGTCTTATGGAAAGTGACTGTCATCATGTCTTCAGTCTGTAACGACGTATCTGGGAATCCAGGTTTAATTCTTGCTGGGTCAAAAACTGTCCAGATGCATACTTGTGCTTGAAATCCAGCCGTAGCTGGTCAGATAGCATAGATCCACTAACAAAGTGTTGTTAGCACAGCTAGCCATTACTTAGCACTAGCTTTGTCAGAGCTTTGTTGCTGTTTTCAAGCACTTTTCAAGATTGTAGTAGGTCTCAACTGGCACTTAGCTTCCAACCCACCAATATACTTTTGTTCTTAACTGCGACAAAGGAAAAATAATCTGTCTATTTCCACAAAAAGTAGCTTCATCTCATCTTCTGCTCAGTATTGAAGACTCGGCTCTCTGCAACAGGTCACATCAACTGACAGCTCATTTCAGCTACCGTAGGGTCAGTTTGTATTGTGGTGGCACTGTGTGGGGGGGGTTCTCCACCCAGAGTCGGAAGCCGGGGGGGAGATGGAACAAAGGACTGAAGGAGGAAGTGGCACCGGGGGGTCTCAGACGTATCAGAAAGGACTATCCGCCCACCGGGGAGTTCAGGAGACACAGGAGTCACTACAGGAAGAGAGGGTGTTATGATGTTAATGTGCCACACATGTCTTTGTGCACTGAGAGTGTTGTTTTTGGCTTCCTGGGTCTCATGGGGCAGAAATAAAGGTTATATAAAGGAGGCACCCAGATACCCAGATAAGGCCCTTTTCCACTAACACGCTTTAGAACGACACGGGACGGCTCATCACGCTTTGTATGCCTTTCCACTAGCCCCAACACGGTTTAGCAGCCGCGATTCTCAGCCCTGGCCAAGGGCAGGGTACAGCAGTGTTGAGCTGTGCCGTGTTGTGACGTTAACAGACTGGTCGCCGCTGATTGGTCAGGTCGTAACCGGCGCTGATTGGTCAGGTTGTAACCGCCTCTGATTGGTCAGTTCGTAACCGCCGCTGATTGGTCAGGTCATAAGGTCACGAAAAGCGACCTCTTCTGTCGAATCTTCACGACCGCCATTACTCAGTGCGCAACCACAGTGGGCGGTTTATTTTCAGTGTATTGCTGTGCTATTTTCATTTATTCTCTTTCAAAAATGGCTTCGCGTAATAAGGGCGTTCCATGGACCAATGAGGAGGTGCAGTGTCTGCTCACTGCATTGTCGGACGATCGCATCCAGCGCGAGTTAGTTTTTTCATTCCGGAGCCACCCGGAATGAAAAAATATACCGGGAGGTCTCCGACCACATGGCAGCACAGGGGCACACCCGGACTGCCAAACAGTGTAGGGAAAAAATTAAAAAAATGAACTGTGATTACCGTGCGTTAAAGGACCACAACAGCAGAAGTGGTGCGGACCGGAGGAACTGGAAATGGTTCGAGCAGATGGACGCCATATACGGCCATCGGCATGCTAGCATTGGCCGAGCCATGGCTCTCGACACAGCCACGGCATCGGAGTCCTTTAACGGTGAGGTGGGGTTTTTTTGTGCGTTTTTTCGCAAATATATTCGGTAAGACGCTCAGTTTATTTATGCAATAAAAAAGCTGTTCATTTGTGGATGATGATCGCTCTGCTTTATCGCAGCACACTGCGGTCTCACGCTTTTCTTTTAAGTGTTCATGTGAACAATACGCTGAAATAAGCTTATGTAATCTTGTTAAAAACTATTGTCTTTTCTGTATATCTTGCACTTTCGTGCTGTATTTTATTGTGTGCATTTTCCTTGTAGAATCATCCCACTCGTTCGCCGCGCCAGCCCGCATGGACTCTCCAGCGTCTGACGGAGAATGTGAATCTGTCGCGCCGACACCGGTGTCGGGCAGATCACAAGCTCCATCCCAAGCTCCGTCCCAAGCTCCGTCCCAAGCTCCATCACGAGCTCCATCACCGTCTCCATCATCATCAGCTCCATCAGTATCCGGGAGGTCTCGTCCAAGTGTTGGTAAGGCACAGTAAACATGAGATTAACCCCTTTTTTTTATGATCAAGGTTATTTCCGATAGCCGCATATTAAGGAATTTTATATGTCTGTGTCAAAAACATTCTGTGGTGGTCTGTTGTCGGTGTTAAACAACACAGTCACATTTTTAGGTGTGGTGGTGTGTTGGTTGAAATACTGCTGGAAGTCATAATATACAAAAACAGATACAGCACATGAACTGACTTATGAACATGCCTCATTAAAAAGCTTCATGTCACTTAAGCCATTTTTATTAACCTATTCCTATTTCTGAGGCCACAATACAAAAGAAAAACTTTTAAAGATCCATCCATCCATTTTTTTCAACTTAATCCTTTTCGGATCGCATGGGGCGATGTTCCCTATCACAGCACCCTGTGCACAATCCACTCCATTGAAGTGCAGCAACATGACATTTGAGCTTAAATACAGCAACGAAGCATATAGTCACATCCCACCACAGGCTTTCACCAGTGTAATTCCATAGTATATGTTTTTGATATTTTTAGATACAGCATGTAACCACCCTGACTTTCTGTCTTTCATCTAGCCAAGAGGAAAAGGCGCAACACCATCTCGGACATAGCATCAGTGATGACAGAGGTGCATGAGGAGGACAAGCGTCTGCAGGAGAGGCTCAATGAGAGGCAGGAGAGGATGCACCAAGAGCGCCAAGAGCAGCTTTAGAGACACCACCAGGAGGTTGCAGAAAACATGAGGGTAGCCCAGGAGCAGGATGTTACCTTGAGAAGGCAGGAGCTGGCAGAGACGGCTTCATTCAACCGAGCCTTCCTGACCCAGTTTGGGAAGCTGGTAGAGGCACTCAGTGGTCGGCGTGTATAAAATGTTGATTAACCTTCTTGTTGTGTTGCATTTTTTTTTTATTTGAATATTTTATTTATAATAAAATGGAAGTGTTTTGGATCAAAGTGTGGTTTGTCTGTTATGACACTGAATTATAAAACAGTATAATTACATAGAAATTCCATTGCCTAGTCTGATGAAAATGATGCTGATCATCCTGTCAGGGGTCAACCGTTGTAAAGGTAATGTAATTTTTAACTATACCAAAGAACAAATGTTTTTGTAAGGTTTATGTTCTTTTTATTGAAATATAAAAAATTAGCATCACATGATCCAGTTCTAAACTTTGGTTACATTTTTTATGTTAACTTATAAGAAGTTGCACAGTTGGACTTTAAATTGCAGCAGGAGAGACTGATCAAGCTTACAAGTCAAAGTATTTAAAAAAGTAAGTATATGTAAATTGAATGTTCTATCGGTATTCCAAATTCAGAGAATTACAATACTTTACAAGGAGTGTAGCATCATCTAAACAGAAAATACCAATACTGTTGCTCCAAACGTTGACCTGAAGGTGAAAAACATGAATTTTTTTTATTCAGTACATCCAAAATGCCCTATGATGTAAAAAATAATACAATTTGGTGTTGGCCAGTGTGCCACTGTCTCATTATTTAATACGAATAAAAACAAGTTTCAGCTCATTATTTCTAGGTCATTTGGCAGTTAATTCAAACCAGAAGTGACTTGTGTTGTTGAAGCATTTTTATCAGAGAGTTTCTCCAGTTTTGGAGCATATAATCATCCGTCCCTTAACTGTTAAACATTAAATAACAGCAGACAGATTAGCAAAGGATACACAATTGTGTTGCTGTTGCCCAAAACCGTTATGACCCACTGCTCGTGGTGCTACCTTTTGCATGTGTGTGCTTTTTACGAATATTCACACTTTTTTGTAAGTATAAGTGGGATAGTATTAAATTGAAATATAACATATTTCTAATAATGTGTGCTTTTTACAAATATTTACACTTATTTTGAAAGTAAAAGTTGGATAGGATTAAATTGACATATAACACTTTTCTCAACATAATGTGTGCTTCTTAAAACTATTTAGACTTATTTTTTGTGGGATAGGCTTAAACTGAAATATAACATTTTTCTAAACATAATTACTATGTCAATTTGCAGTTCCAGCAAAGCAAAGGAGACAGATGAAAAGTGCACAACATTTTATTCATTAAACACAGACGTTAGAAATATGTACACACATGAATAATGACAAAATTCTCTTTTTAATTATTTGTACACAAGTACTGCATCACAGCATCTCTTACACCCCCACCACGGTCCTCAGCTAACTCTGCAGCTGACACCACCACTTCATCTGCTGCAGCATCCAATGCAGTGTCAAAGGCCTCTCCATGAGTCTCACACAGATTGTGCAGTGCACAACAAGTCACCACAATAGATTTAACAAGTTCGATGTCGCAGTCATTCCTTTTTAAAAGGCAGCGCCACCTTCCCTTAAGCCTGCCAAAAGCATTCTCAACAGCCACCCGTACACGACTGATGGTCTGGTTGAACGTGTGCTGTTCTTCAGTCAGTTGTCCGGTATCAGGGAATGGTTTCAACAGCCAATTTTGGAGTGGATAAGCTGAGTCCCCTAGGATGTAGTATCCCGTACATAACGCACCGATGTTCCTGATAGGTGGGAAGAGGTTTCCCCGACTAGCTAACTCCCACAGTCTGGACAGTCTCAGCACCCTAGCATCATGCATGCTCCCTGGAAGCCCAGCAAACACATTCCAGAACAAACCCTTTCCATCAACCACACCTTGAAGGATTATGGAGTGCCAGCCTTTACGATTGAAGTAGTCAGTATGACATTCTTCTGGTGCTATGATGGGTATGTGGGAGCCATCGATGGCACCAACGCATAATGGTAGCCCCCACCGATTCTCGATGTAGGCCGACATTTCCATGAATCTCCCTTCATCGGGTAAATGAAGCAGTTCTGGAATGAGCAATGACTCTGCTGCTGCACAAAAGTCCTGCACACACCTGCACACTGTTGTGATGCTGACCCCATAAAGATGTCCAATACTGCGGTACTCTGAACCGGTAGCAAGCTTCCACAGTGCGATGGCCACTCTCTTCCTCAGCGGCACACATAAGCGGAACGTCGTATCTTGCCGCTCCATGCATGGACGCAATTTGTGACACAGGTAGGTGAAAGTGTCCTTGGACATCCTGAAATTCTGCAACCACTACTGGGTGGAGAAGCTGGGAACAACATCCTCCCACCAATGCGAGCTACGATGTACTGTCCAGACACGCGGTCTGCAGCGAGTATTTTGCACCAACGCAGCCAACTGAAAAACACACACACAGCATACATAATGTAATTCGTGTAATAATGATAACCTGTCAACATCAAAATGCTGTACACAAGAATAATATGACTATAAAATGAGCTGACCAACATCGCCTCCCTCCTATGCCTGTTAATTAACTGAAACACACACACAGCATAATGTCATTCCTGTAATACTGATAACTGTCAACATCAAAATGCTGTACACAAGAATAATATGACTATAAAATGAGCTTACCGATATCTGCTCCCTCCTCTGCCTGTTAAGTAACCTCACCATTCCAGCTTCATATTCCTCCCTGGCATCTGCGAGTCTCCTGTAGTGTTCCAACATGTTTTGTCTCAATTCACGTCGTCGCCTCTGGTAATACTGTCTTCTCTGGTTAAACTCTCTGGCCTTAATTGTGAGAAAAAACCACAGAGCGAGCAACGCAATAATCCTTGGATCCTCCATTTTGTCTCGTGTAATGAAGGATTCAGTCACGTGCGTTACATCACGGGAGTGTGGCCCCGCCTCGCTGGGAGTGTGGCGCCGCCTCGCTGTTATAAATCAACCCAGCATAGGACAACGCCCAAGCTCAACACCGAGCTAATGGAGACAGAAGCATTCCGAGCCGTATTGAACTGAATCGAGCCGTTCCGAGGTGTGCTGGGCTAGTGGAAATGAGGCTATAGAGTATCTTCTGTACTTGATGTTGGAAGGTGAATAAAGTTCATGTGTTGTCCAGCTCGCTGCCTCGTCTGCTTTCATCTTCCACATTGGTGACCCCAAGACGTGCAATCACCGCCCCAAAGATAACCCAGAGGGAGAAGACCAGTGCCGCATGCGCTGTCACAGTCAAGCTCCCAGACTTCTGGCTTCACAGTCTGACCAGGTGGTTCTTGCATGTAGAAGCCCAGTTCGCACTCTGCGGGATCACAACAGACGACACGAGATATTACCATGTGGTTGCTGCCCTGGAAGTGTGCACCACACAATAGGTAGCAAGCCTGCTCCAGGAGCCGCCTTCCCAGGGGAAATATGAAGCGCTCAAGTGGATGCTACTCCAGCGTTATACCCTGTCTGACAGTGAGAGGGTGGCGAGACTCCTAACACGTTCAGAGTTAGGTGACAGATCAGCCATGGAGCTCATGGAAAGTATATTTGCGCTGAGGGAGAAGAATGATGAATCTTTCCTGTTCGCCCACCTGTTCCTCAGGAATCTACCTGCTACAGCGTGGGCGATCCTGGCCAACTCACTGCTGCTGGTGACCAAGGACTACTGTTCCCTGGCGCAGGAAGCGGAACGCACCACTTTAGCAACCAGAGCTCCCAGCATGCATGCAGCAGCATCAGCATCCATGAGGGACTCCAGCGAGGTCGAGGAGCCATTGGTGGTAGCTGGGACGGACGCCAAGAGATGTAGGAACCAGGCGATCTGTTTCTATCATTGCCGTTTTGGCTCAGATGCCCAACACTATCTGCCACCGTGCCAGTTCAAGAAGCCAGGAGGACGGCACGGCCAGCAGTAAGTGGCAGCTGCGACAAGTGGCGACAGGAACAAGCTGCTTTTTATCACAGACACACGTTCAGGGAAACAGTTTTTGGTGGACTCCTGCTCCCAGAAGAGCCTTATCCCGCCAGTCAGCGCAGACAGGTCAGGAGGAGGCAGTGATCCCTGTTGTGTTGGGTTCTTTTATGAATAAAGACTGCTGCTTTGGGTGAACACGGAGCCTCCTTTATTAACTGGCTGGAACACATGAACACACGAACTCCGCCATATTAATCTCTATCATGCTGTACTCCTGACAACATCCGGTCTGTGTCGCCCCCTAGTGGCTCCACATATGTAATACTTAGATTACACCACATCCCCCTTACTGAAGCCAGGTTGACCCCTTTTAGCTGAAAACACAAAATACATTCTTATTTCCGTTCCCTTTTGTCAGCTAACTATGACAGCATAAATTTAACACATCACCCCCTTTTACAAATCTATAACATTTCTTTTTTTTTTTTCAACACTGTTGCCATGTAAGGACATATTATGCAAAGGCCTCTTATTTTCTATTTAAAGAAGGCATTTTCAGAACTCAACTCTGTTTTCACAAATATTAGCATGCAACTCTACAGATCCAGTCTCTTTGGTTTAATCACTTCTCTACCAGACCTGGTTCTAACAACACCTGGTGTTTCCTGTGCATTGGGCTCAGAAACAGTTTCTGTAGGAGTGTCTTTTCCATTTGACTGGTTCCGTTGTGGTTCCATCTCAGTCTCTGGTATCGACATAGGCACAAGATGAGTGCGATTCCTCCTGATTGTCCCTTGTGGTCCACTAATGACATAGGACCGTGGAGTTTTGTGGACAGATGTCACTGTGCCCTGTGCTTTTGCATCTGTAATCCAAACAGAGTTTCCGGGTAACAGTTTATCCAAATCTCTCGTTCTGTGTCTTTTGTTGAAACATTCTGTTTGCCTCATCCGTCTCTCCTTTTCCACGTGACGAATTTGTTGCAGATTCGGCACGCATGGCTGCAAGGCCTCTGGAAGCATTGGCAGGGTGGTACGAAGTCTACGCCCCATGAGAAGCTGTGCTGGGCTGTAGCCATTTGCCAACGCTGTGGTTCTGTAGGCTAACAGTGCTCGGTATGGATCACTGGCTTTCTTGATAAGATTTTTGACTGTTTGGACAGCTCTTTCTGCCTCACCGTTACTTTGGGGGTACCTGGGACTACTGGTCACGTGCTCAAAACAGTACTCCTTTGCAAAGTCTTCCATTTCCTGACTTGCAAACTGCGGGCCGTTATCCGTGATCAGTATCTCCGGTATTCCGTGACGTGCAAACATTGATTTTAAATGCACAATGACATTGGCAGAGCGAGTTGGGCTGAGCTGGGCAATCTCTATATACCTAGAGAAGTAGTCCACTAATAACAGGTAGTTTTTGTCTTGTAGCGTGAACAAATCAGCTCCCAACTTCTGCCATGGCCTTTCTGGTAAATCTGTGGGCATTAAAGGCTCTCTCACATTAACTCTTTCCTGTATGCACTTTCTGCATTTGAGTACAATTTCACTAATCTGGTTGCTTAAACCTGGCCACCATACAGCCTGACGGGTGCGCTCTCTGCATTTAACCACCCCCTGGTGGCCCTTATGTATCTTATCCAAAACTGCATTTCTCATGTTAGCAGGGATAACTAACCTCGTGCCTCTCAGTAGTAGTCCGTTATGCACACTCAAAACGGCTCTCTCAGACCAGTAGTGCTTCACCGCTCCCTGTAGCTGGTTACGATCCGGCCAGCCTTCTGTGCAGTATTTCATGACTTGTGAACAGACGCTGTCGGACTGCAGTTGCTCTTGGAGATCTGCAAGATATTTGCTGCTTGTAGGGAGTCCCTCTAGCACAGAGTCCACATAAATGTTAGTGTCCTCCATAAGATCTGTGTCTGTGTGAGTAACACTGTTTGTGAGCGGTAAGCGTGAGAGTGTGTCGGCAGTGGTTAGACTTTTGCCAGGGATGTGCTTTATAGTGTATGAGTACCTCATTAGGCGCATACGAAATCTCTGTATACGCGGTGGAAGCGCATCCAAAGCTTGTCCTCCCAGTAGACTCACTAGTGGCTTATGATCAGTTTCTAGTTCAAAGTGCAGACCCAGGATAAAGTCATTGAATCTTTCACAGGCCCACGTGAGGGCCAGCGCTTCTTTTTCCAGCTGGGCGTAGCGCTGCTCTGTAGGTGTCAATGATCGGGAAGCGTAAGCAACTGGTGACCACACGTCTCTCTCCTTCTGTAGCATGACTGCCCCCAATCCGTATGAAGAGGCATCTGCAGATATTTTCTGTGGTTTGTTTGGGTCATAGAGCTGCAATACAGGAGCAGAGGACAGTTCTTGTTTGAGATTACAAAACGCATTTTGCTGTTCATGCCCCCAGTACCACATGTTCTTTGTTGAAAGCAAGTCTCTCAATGGTTTGTCCTTTTCAGAAAGGTTCGGAATGAACTTCCCCAGCTGGTTCACCATTCCGAGAAAGCTCCTGAGCTCACTCACGTTGCTTGGCTCTTTCATGTCCTGAACAGCTTGGGTTTTGTCTGGATCTGGCCTCATTCCTTCTGCTGAAACAATAAACCCAAGAAATTTGACCTCTCTTTTGCCAAACTCACATTTTGACATATTCAACGTAACGCCGGCTTTCTCCGCGCGCTTCAAGACAGCGTGCAGTCTTGCGTTGTGCTGCTCCTTCGTGGATCCCCAGACCAGGATATCGTCCATGTGACAGACGACTCCGTCGAGACCCGCTGTAATCTCTGTTACCATCATGTTTTGGAAATGTTCAGGAGCACTGGAAATACCAAATGGCAAACGGTTGAAGTGGTATCTGCCAAATGGCGTAATGAATGTGGTGAGAAAGGCCGACTCTTTAGACAGTGGTATTTGCCAAAATCCCGTATTTGCATCAAGCTTTGAAAAATACTGAGCACCTGTGAGCATGCCTAGCGTTTGGTCCACAGACGGGAGGATGTATCTTTCGCGACACACTGACTCGTTTAAAGGTGTCATGTCCACACAGATACGCACCTTTTCTTTGTCCTTTTTGGGAGCTACAACCATGCCACAGCACCAATCTGTTGGCTGCTCCACGCGACTGATGACTCCCAACTTTTCCATCCTCTCGAGCTCTTCTTTCACTTTACCCATGAGCGGCAGTGGCACACGCCTTGGCACCTTGAGCGAAAAGGGCTTAGCATCAGGTTTCAGTTTAATTGTGTATGGCTTTTGAACAAGCCCAAGTCCATCGCATAACTTGGGGTACGCTTTTCTCACTGTCTCTTGGTCTATAGTGTGAACTCTGGCAATTAGTTTCAGTCTCACGGAAGCTGTTCTACTCAGTAGTGCCATGCGCAGATTTTTGACAATATAGATTTTCTCAGTAGCGCTCTTGTCACCGTATGTAATAGTCTCTGTCATAGACCCCAACACGGTTAGTGCAGTTCCACCCGGTCCGTAGAGTGGTTTTTGTGCCTTTTCCAACTGTTCATTTTTCTTCTTGAAGATTTCAAATGTTTGGTCAGAAACCGCTGTGACGTCAGCTCCGGAATCTAACTTAAAAGTCACTTTATTTCCTCTCACGTTTATGTCTGCCAGCCACGGATCCTCTCTTAGATCCACTTCACCCAGAAAAAGTCCGTCTGCATTGTCAGCGACCTCATTCACAGTTGGGTTGGACCTACAGACTCTAATATAGTGTCCACGTTTTTTACAGTTATGGCATTCCGCGTTTTTAGCTGGGCACCGTACTGCTGCATGTGCTGGTGCTTTGCCACACTTGGAACAAACTTTACTGTCTTGTTTTGTCTGCTGAGGCCTTGAGGACTTAATCTGTTTTTGTTCCTTGATTATGAACTTGTTTGGCTTGGCTTTTCTGATGTGTACCGCATCCACGGCTGTTCTGTTAACGCTAGTTTCACCTCTTAGGTTAGTTTGTTGTCGTTTTATTTCTTCAGATTGTCTTGCCATTGTTATAGCTTTAGCTAGGGTAAGATCTTTGTCAAGCTGCATTCTTTCTGACAGCGACGAATCTTTTACACCCACTACAAGCCTGTCTCTCAAGAGGTCATCATGAAGTGCACCGTACTCACAGTTTTCTGCCAGTGCATAGAGTGCTGTTATGAACGAGTCTACTGGTTCTGCCGGCTGTTGCACTCGCTTGTTGAATTTTGCTCGTTCATAAATCACGTTCTTTCTGGGAATGAAATGTCTATCAAAAGCTGTTTTAACGGCATTGTACTGCTGGCGCTGCACACTCGTTAGCTCGAGCCCTCTTAGCACGTCGTCAGCCTCATCTCCCATGCAATAAACCAGTGTATTTACTTGGTTCGCCTCAGATGAGTTATTCAGGTTACTTGCCAGTCTAAAACGCTCAAACCGTCTTATCCACTTTTCCCACTCTTGAGGTCTCGCAAAGTCGAAGGGCTCCGGTGGTTTAATGGTGAAGGTTGCCGCTGGAGTAGCCGCCGCCATTACCGGATCAATTGGCGCAGCTGCAGCCCTTTGAGCTTCGTCTGGCATAGCCGCTAGCCGGTTGCAAAGCTGACTTTTCTCACCTCAAAGCGCACCAACTTCTGACACCATGTTGTGTTGGGTTCTTTTATGAATAAAGACTGCTGCTTTGGGTGAACACGGAGCCTCCTTTATTAACTGGCTGGAACACATTAACACACGAACTCCGCCATATTAATCTCTATCATGCTGTACTCCTGACAACATCCAGTCTGTGTCGCCCCCTAGTGGCTCCACATATGTAATACTTAGATTACACCACAATCCCAAGCTCATGGCTGCCAACGGATCCACCATCAGGACATTTGGTGAACGGACGCTGACGATATAATTGCATGGACGTAATTATCAGTGGGACTTTGTGGTAGCTGTGTGCTCTGCCCCCATTTAAGGTGCAGATTTTTTAAGTGCGTTTGCAAATGTGTGCTCTTATGAGGAATTCTATTCAGGGGGTTGAATAATTTTGAGACCGCAGTAGTCACTGGAAGTAGGATTTAGTGTTGAATTTGGATAAAATCCTTGTAATATTTATTTGCAGCTGTATATTGCTGTAAAACCCGTACATAGCTGTAAAACCCGTACATGGTCTGTAAACGTCATGTCGCATCACGTCAAAGCGTTATCCTGTTCGCTTTTGTTTGTTTTTATTAACTTCGTTTTTAATTCTTTATCTCTTTTTACTAATATTAGCTTTTTTCCAAGTGTTAGCTTAGTGTTGGCCTAGCAGAAAGCCCAATAGGCACACAGGTGAATCAGACCCCAGGCAGGGCTGTTTTCACCAGGCTAGGCTAACCTGTTTTTAGCTGTTTTTTGCCAGCTAGCTATCCACTTCTCATCAAATGTCATGACTCCATCCCCAATGTGTGTCAGCTGTTTGTCCCTCCTTAAGAAGGTTTCTGAGTTGGAAGTGAGACTCTCCAACCTCTATAAGATTCGGGAGGCTGAAGACCACCTAGACACCATAATTCTCAGGAAAACATCGGCCCTGGCAACCGACTCTCAGTTAGCAGAGACGGCTACTTACCTGGGTGAATTCAGCACATCGCCATCCACTTCCACCCCTGCTCCGGTCTCTTCAGCTGCCCAGGACCCCAGCAATAAACCCTGGACCTTGGTTGAACCAACTAGCAAGCATCAGCGGTTGACTAGACCCGGCCGTGCTTCCTCTCTCCCGTTGCTATTGGAAAACAGATTTGACATCCTTTCCCTGGAGGATTCTCCCCACCTGGAAGTAGATCATCCTCCCATGGCCCACACTCCTCCTCCTCCTCCTTCAGCAGCGGCCCAAACCCACAAGCCCCGGATAAAAACCATTTTAGGTGTGCCAAACTATACACCAGCTCCAAAAAAGAAGAGAGCGTATCACCCTGCCATCACAAGAACAACATCGGCAAAATTATCCCCCATTTCAGAAACCACCGGCAAGGCTCCCCCAGACGACGTTGGTAATTGGTGACTCAATTACGAGGAACGTCAGAAGCAGGTACTGTGTCACTAAATTTTTTCCTGGAGTTAAAGTGTCAGACATCGAGGCTCTTATCCCTGACCTATTAAATGAATACCCCCCACGCTAAAACTGTCATTGTACATGTTAGAAGCAACAACATCCCAGATGAAGCGTCAGAAATTTTAAAGAGTGACTTTAAGAGCCTTCTGTCCACTCATATGAATTGTGGCAGACATGTATTTATTTCTGGGCCCCTGGCCCCTTTTAGACGAGGTTGCAATTATTTTAGCAGAACTATCAGTCTTAATACTTGGTTGTGTTCTTCATGTCCTACTTTTAGCATTGGTTTTGTAGACAATTTCAACCTGTTTTGGAACCGCCCATCGTTTATGGGGCCAGATGGCATCCATCCAAATAGACTTGGTGCACGTGTTTTAAGGGACAATCTGTTCTACTCCATACAGCGTTTTTTAGTACAGTGACTGAATTTTGGTGCCTTAACTCACCCCGAAGTTCCTGGGTCTGCCAACCAGCCCTTCTCTGTTTCCACTCCTCATATTAATCCTATTAATCCAAATAATCCTCACTGTTTAGATCAGCCTTCAGTTTATAACCCCATTGAGATTGTGTCTGTCGCTCGTTACCCAAAACATTATAACCCAAGACAAATACAACATAACTTGATAAATTCACGCCTTTCTGCAGCTCCTCCTCATCCGCCACCCCTCAACTTAGCCCCGTCTTCCCCCTCAGAGAACCTTTGTCTACTCCCCCCACAGTTAATAAAAATATAATTTATAAATATCCCAAAGTGATTAAACAAAAAGTTGGTAAAACTCAAATTAAACATCAAGTCTCTAAATTTAATGATTCGGCCTCTCTTCTTCCTCCTCGTAATTTAAAAATTAAATGTGGCTTGTTAAATGCTAGGTCTCTAACTCCCAAGTCTCTACTAGTTTATGATTTATTAATTGATCATCAGATTGATTTAATATCTCTTACAGAGACTTGGTTAAGGCAAGATGATTATGTTAGTTTGAATGAATCAACTCCCTCTGGTTAACTAAACTATCATAATCCCAGAAGTTATGGTCGTGGAGTGGAGTAGGGGCAATTTACCATTCTAAATTATTAGTTAATGTAAAGCAAAAAACCTGTTTCAATTCCTTTGAGGGCCTGGTCCTCACTATGAGGCATGTTAGCAATCTTAGCTTAAACTCTATCTTCTTTGCCATAGTCTACCGTCCTCCCTCTGCCTACTCAGAGTTTTTATCTGATTTTGCCAAATTTTTAGCTGATTTAGTGCTGAAATCAGATAGAATAATTATAGTAGGGGATTTTAATATACATGTTGATGTAGACAGTGACTGTCTTAATAAGGCATTCAATCAATATTAGACTCAATAGGGTTTTCCCAGAAAGTAGAAAATTCTACCCATTATCTCCACCATACACTGGACCTTGTTCTGACTTATGGTATAGAAATAGAAAATCTGGTAGTGTCTCCTCATAATCCTGTACTGTCAGACCATTGTCTGTTAACCTTTGATTTCACTATTTCTGATTATTTGACTCCTAAAGAAAAATGTTACTACAGCAGATGTCTTTCAGATGACGTTATTACCAAATTTTTGCAGATTGTCTCTTCCATACCATGGGTCAACACAACGGAAATAAAAAATGGAGAGCCTGCTCCTTCTGTAATTGATAGCATGGTAGATAGTGTTACAGCCTCTCTGCATCAGACTCTAGATGTGGTGGCCCCTTTAAAAAAGAAAAAGTCTAATCAGAGATTTTTAACCCCTTGTTTTAACACAGAAACTCGTAGTTTAAAACAGAAGACTCGTCAATTAGAAAGAAAATGGCGTTCGACTAATTTAGATGAATTCTTTTTTTTTCCTACAATATTTTTATTGAACCTTTTTTTTTACAAACATAACACAAACAATCAAACACTAACACTAAAGTAATTTAAAAAAAAGGGTACTAAAAACACCAACAACCACTAACAAAGGCAGGTCTTCAACAATGCTCCTCTGTTTAGTCTAGGCAATCCATTACATAAGTATACATATTATACATTCACCAGTTTGAAATTTACAAGGTCCACACACATCATTCACCTTCTTCTTCAAAAGTTATGTTTAAATTCTTTACATAATCAATGAAAGGTCTCCATATATTCTCAAACACAATTTCCTTTGATTTCAGTATGTATGTTATTCTTTCTAGTGGAAGGTTTGTTAACATCTGTCTTAACCACTGAGTCACATCTGGTCTATGAGTCTTTTTCCACAATAGTGCAATACATTTTTTGGCGTTACGCAAACTGAGGTCTATGAATGCTCTTTCACTCTTATTAAAGTTATGCTTTTCTGGATAAAGACCCAACAAAAACAGTTTAGGATTCAGTATGATTTGTTTTGAAATTATTTTTTCAATTGTTACCTTCACCTCTTCCCAAAACATTCTAATTTTTCTACATTCCCATAAACAATGAAATAGGGTTCCTTTACTTTCCATACATTTTGTGCACGTATCTGGTATGTTTTTGTTATATCTATTTAACTCCACTGGTGTAACATACATCCGCATTAACCATTTAAAATGTATCAATTTAAGACATACATTTATTGATTTGGTTTGAGCTTCTGCACAAGCCAATTCCCATTGTTCCTCTGAAATTTCAGTTTGCAGGTCTTCTTTCCAATAATTCAATCTTTTCTGTGAGTTTTCACTTGAGGATAATGTCAATGAGTTATAAAACTCTGAAATAATACCCTTTCTCTTACTATCTTTCGTCAAGAATTTTTCCAAGGATGAATAAGTAGGTCGGATGAGAGCATTATTTTGATTTGATCGAATTAAGTTCCTAAGTTGAAGATATTTTAAAAAAAAATGTGTTCTATTAAGATTAAATTTGATCCTCAGTTCTTCAAAAGACATTATGTTGTCTGAACCTGACAAATATAAGTCTCGAATCTTTTGAATCCCTTTTAAATTCCATACTTTAAATACAGCATCCGCTCTCCCTGGTTTAAAATATTGATTACCCCATATTGGGCTAAATTGTGGCAATAAGTGTGGTTCTTTTAGATATTTTTTGGTTTCACACCATATTTTGATCATATGCTTTACAAATGGATTTTTAACTTGTTTCTGTATTTTTTTTGCCAAGTCTGAGTGTATGAATATGGGAAGAGGTAAAGGTAAATTGTATGATTCCATTTCAGTCCAGTGAGGGAGATCATTTGATGAAAAATAATATGTCATAGACCTCAGTTGTGCTGACCAGTAATACAACATAAAGTTTGGACATTTCAGACTTCCACGATCAAATGGTAAATATAGTAAGGACAGACGTAATCTAGCCTTCCTATTGTTCCATATAAATTTCACTAACTTTTTTTTAATTCTTGAGAATAGATCTGAAGGTGGTGGTAAAGGAATGAATTGAAATAAATAAAGTATTTTGGGTAAGATATTACTTTTAAGTATATTAATTCTCCCAATCATCGACATTGGTAGTGACATCCATCTCTGAAGTAACTCATTAATGTCTGTCATTAAGGCTTCATAGTTGGCACTGGCGACTGATTCTAGCTTAGGCAAAATTTGAATTCCTAAACATTTAAACTGATTTACAACTTTGAATTGGTTTACCTCAGGAGCTGGGTGATTTCTCTGGGTCTCATTTAGCATTAATATTGAAGATTTAGTTTTATTTATTTTATATCCTGATATTTCCCCAAAATTCTTTATTAAATTCAACAAAGTCGGAATTGATTTTTTAAGATTCGACATAAACAAAATTATGTCATCGGCACACAGGGAGATTTTATGTTCTGTTGGTCCTATTTTAATTCCATATATTTGTGGATGTAAATGTACTGCCATCGCTAAAGGTTCAATTGCCATAGTAAACAGTAAAGGTGAAAGTGGACAGCCTTGTTGACATCCTCTATTGATTTTTGATTTTGAGATATTGCTGTTTGTTAGGATTTCTGCTGTAGCATTATTGTATATTATCTGAACCCATTTTATGAAATTATTTCCAAGTCCAAACCTTTGTAGGACTTCAAAAAGAAAGGGCCATTCGACCCTATCAAAGGCCTTTTCGGCGTCCAATGATAGGAGAGCTGTATCCGGTGCTTCTTTATTAGAATAGATAATATTAAATAGTCTTCTTACATTATGGAAGCCTTGTCTTCCCTTTATAAAGCCATTCTGATCTCGGTTAATAATATTTGGTAATATTTCTTGTAGTCGTCTTGCTAAAATTTTACGGATTATCTTAAGGTCAGCATTTAATAGGCTTATTGGTCTCATATTTTCACATTTATTAGAGGGTTTACCTGGTTTTGGCAACAGTATAATTAAGGCATTATTCATGTATAGTGGTAAATTACTATTTTGAAATGCTTCTAAAACAATTTCCAAAAATGGTTTTATTAATTTATTCTTAAATTTTTTAGAGAGGTCAACTGGAAGACCATCTGGTCCTGCACTTTTTCCTGATTTCATATTATCAATGGCTAGCCCAGCTTCCTCTTGACTAATTTTAGACTCCAGTATCTCCCTGTTTTCATTTGGAATACACGGTATAGATAATCCGTCCAAAAAACCATTTAGTTTTGTTAAGTCAGTTTCATTTTTTGTATCATATAGTTTTTCATAATAAGCTCTAAAGGCACTGTTAATTTCTAAAGGATCTACAACTGCCTGTCCGTTACTTATAATACTGGTAATTGGTGTTTTAAATTCTAATTGTTTAATCTGCCATGCCAATAATTTCCCTGATTTTTCACCTTGTTCATAAAAAGATTGCTTCAATCTCAGAAGACTCGAGGCAGCTCTATTTGCTGATTTTTTGTCATATTCAGCTCTCAGAATCAGTAATTCGTTCTCTAACTTTGGGTCACTTCCTGCATACACTTTTTCTTGGAGAATTTTTATTTTATGTTCCAATTGGACTCTCTCCTCTCGAGTCTTCTTAGATTTTGAACCTGTATAACTAATAATATGCCCCCTAATAAAAGCTTTGAAAGCCTCCCACTTTATACATGCTGATGTTTGTGTAGTATTGATATCAAATAACTCATCTATCTGTTTTTCTATGTACTTAACAAATTCCTCATCCTGAAGCCATTTATGCTGAAATTGCCACCTACCCGGTTCCTTTGTCAATTTCTTATCTACATATATTAAACAGCAGGGTGCATGATCAGAGATCACAATATTATCATAGAAACAGTTTTGAATCTTGGACCTTAATTCTGTGGAGATCAAAAAATAGTCAATACGTGAGAATGTCTTGTAGGTGTTAGAATAACAAGAGTAGGCTTTAACTTGTGGTTTCATTTCTCTCCATATATCTAGCAATCTCAATTCTTTCATAAAATGATTAATGAACATCCTGCATCCATTGTGCGTACAGTCCAGTCCTGTTGATCTATCTATATTGGGATTCAATGTACAATTAAAATCCCCTGCTATTATATGTTGCCCTGTAAGTGATGATAAAATAAGAAATAAATTAGCAAAGAAGTTTTGATCATCTATATTGGGACCGTATAAGTTCACCAAATTTATATTTTCTAATAACAAAGATCCTTGGATGATTAGATATCTTCCAAATTTGTCTCCAATTACATTTTTCACTTGAAATGGGACTGTTTTGTGTATGAGAGTCATAACTCCCCTGGCTCGAGATGAAAATGATGAGGTGAACACACTTCCCTGCCATCTTTTCCTAATTCTTTTTACATCCTCCTCTATTAGATGAGTTTCTTGTAAAAACACAATTTTTGAACCTATGTCTTTTATTTTATTCATAACTTGTTTAAGTTTTTTTAAATTTTGTAGACCTCTGCAATTCCATGAAGTTAAATTAAGATTAACGCTTTGGTCTATGATCAATAAGGAATTTGGGATTACCTCACAATATAAACATGCTCATACAGAGAAGCAAAAACATGAGTGGTTGAACATTCATCCTACAAACTACACACAAACAAATTCCCCCTTCCCACATTCGTGGTAATCCCCCCAAAATCAAAAAAAAAAAAAATCCGTCTCCCGCTATAGCCATTGACTGCTCCTCACTCACAAGGATCAGACAAAACCACTCTTTCTTTCTCCTCTCAATCACCCTAACTCTACTGCTTTTAATGACACAACATTAACTCTCTTCTGTAGTTTTCCAACTTAACTCCAAAATTTTATAGCAACTTTGTACATCATAGGTTTTTTTTTTATATAATACAATCTATATTTTGTGAACTTGCTATTTGCTTCAGATCAGTCAGATGCCTGTGCAAATGCTTAAATATTCTACCTTATATCTTGTTCATGCTTCATGCTTAGCTCCCACCAGTCTCTTCTTGGATCTGTTTAATAAGCACCTGCGCCTCCTCTGGGGTCTTGAAGATGTGGGTTCTCCCTTTATATGTGACCAGCAGTCTTGCAGGATGAATCACTCCATGACGAATCCCAAGGTTGCGCAGCTTTTTACGGGCGGGGTCAAACTGTTTCCTTAATTGTTGGATTCCTGTGGCCAAATCTGGGTAGAACCGCACCTGTTGATCCTGGTATTTAATTTCTCCTTTGGCTCACGCCGCGTTGGAGATCGTCATCTTGTCTCTGTAGCTGAGGAACTTCATAATCAGCATCCTCGGTGGTGCCTTATTATCTCTCAGTGGGCCAATTCGGTGGGCGCTTTCTAAAACGACCGATGACTGCAGCTCCGCGTTGTTCAGCGCTTCTGGAATCCACTTTTCCAAAAAGGAACATGAGTCCCGCCCCTCCGTGCCCTCCGGGAGACCCACCAGCCTCAGATTGTTCCGTCTCGACCGGAATTCTAAATCCAGGGCACTATCTTCCAGACGTTTATTTTTTTATTCCAATGTGCGCACCCTTAATTGTAGGCTGGTGACGTCATCCTCAGCGCTGGAAATTTGGAGCTCCACCTGCGATACTCGTTCCATACAGTCGCTTAATTCCTTTCTCATTCCTTCTATCGCTGCTATAATCCCATCAAATTTAGCGGAAAAGTCTGCTCTCATTGAGCTAATGGCAGCGAGCACTGCACCTGTGCCTTCGCCAGCAGTCACCGCTCCTCTGCTAGCTTGTTCTGCCATAGTCTCTGGATTTTCTGCTTCGTCACGAGCGTGGAAGTCCGTTAGCTTGGACTGTTTCGACGATTCAGCTTTTCCTCCACCCAATTTCCCAGCCTTAGGCTTTACCGGCATATCCGCGCCCAAACGCTGGGATAGGTTTTGTTCCAGTTGAGAGAGTTATTTGCCGACTTTTTATTTTTAGGAGCAGAGCAGAGTGAACCACGTCCTCCTACGTGGCCGCCATAACCAGAAGTCCAATTTAGATGAATTCTATTTTTTTTTCCACAATATTTTTATTGAACCTATTTTTTTTTACAAACATAACACAAACAATCAAACACTAACACTAAAGTAATTTTTTAAAAAAAGTACTAAAAACACCGACAGCCACTAACAAGAACAGGTCTTCAACAATGCTCCTCTGTTTAGTCTAGGCAATCCATTACATAAGTATACATATTATACATTCACCAGTTTGGAATTTACAAGGTCCACACACATCATTCACCTTCTTCTTCAAAAGTTATGTTTAAATTCTTTACATAATCAATGAAAGGTCTCCATATATTCTCAAACACAATTTCCTTTGATTTCAGTATGTATGTTATTCTTTCTAGTGGAAGGTTTGTTAACATCTGTCTTAACCACTGAGTCACATCTGGTCTATGAGTCTTTTTCCACAATAGTGCAATACATTTTTTGGCGTTACGCAAACTGAGGTCTATGAATGCTCTTTCACTTTTATTAAAGTTATGCTTTTCTGGATGCAGACCCAACAAAAACAATTTAGGATTTAATATGATTTGTTTTGAAATTATTTTTTCAATTGTTACCCTCACCTCTTCCCAAAACATTCTAATTTTTCTACATTCCCATAAACAATGAAATAAGGTTCCTTTACTTTCCATACATTTTGTGCACGTATCTGGTATATTTTTGTTATATCTATTTAACTCCACCGGTGTAACATACATCCGCATTAACCATTTAAAATGTATCAATTTAAGACATACATTTATTGATTTGGTTTGAGCTTCTGTACAAGCCAATTCCCATTGTTCCTCTGAAATTTCAGTTTGCAGGTCTTCTTTCCAATAATTCAATCTTTTCTGTGAGTTTTCACTTGAGGATAGTGTCAATGAGTTATAAAACTCTGAAATAATACCCTTTCTCTTACTATCTTTCGTCAAAATTTTTTCCAAGGATGAATAAGTAGGTTGGGTGAGAGCATTATTTTGATTTGATCGAATTAAGTTCCTAAGCTGAAGATATTTTAAAAAAATGTGTTCTATTAAGATTAAATTTGATCCTCAGTTCTTCAAAAGACATTATGTTATCTGAACATGACAGATAAAAGTCTTGAATCTTTTGAATCCCTTTTAAATTCCATACTTTAAATACAGCATCCGCTCTCCCTGGTTTAAAATATTGATTACCCCATATTGGGCTAAATTGTGACAATAAGTGTGGTTCTTTTAAATATTTTTTGGTTTCACACCATATTTTGATCATATGCTTTACAAATGGATTTTTAACTTGTTTCTGTAATTTTTTTACCAAGTCTGAGTATATGAATATGGGAAGAGGTAAAGGTAAATTGCATGATTCCATTTCAGTCCAGTGAGGGAGATCATTTGATGAAAAATAATATGTCATAGACCTCAGTTGTGCTGACCAGTAATACAACATAAAGTTTGGACATTTCAGATCTCCATGATCAAATGGTAAATATAGTAAGGACAGACGTAATCTAGCCTTCCTATTGTTCCATATAAATTCCACTAACTTTTTTTTTAATTCTTGAGAATAGATCTGAAGGTGGTGGTAAAGGAATGTATTGAAATAAATAAAGTATTTTGGGTAAGATATTACTTTTAAGTATATTGATTCTCCCAATCATCGACATTGGTAGTGACATCCATCTCTGAAGTAACTCATTAATGTCTGTCATTAAGGCTTCATAATTGGCACTGGCGACTGATTCTAGCTTAGGCATAATTTGAATTCCTAAATATTTAAACTGATTTACAACATTGAATTGATTTACCTCAGGAGCTGGGTGATTTCTCTGGGTCTCATTTAGCATTAATATTGAAGATTTAGTTTTATGTATTTTATATCCTGATATTTCCCCAAAATTCTTTATTAAATTCAACAAGGTCGGAATTGATTTTTTAAGATTCAACATAAACAAAATTATGTCATCGGCATACAGGGAGATTGTATGTTCTGTTGGTCCTACTTTAATTCCATTTAATTGTGGATGTAAACGTACTGCCATCGCTAAAGGTTCAATTGCCATAGTATACAGTAAAGGTGAAAGTGGACAGCCCTGTCGACATCATCTATTGATATTTATTGATTTTGAAATATTGCTGTTTGTTAGGATTTCTGCTGCAGCATTATTGTATATTATCTGTACCCACTTTATGAAATTATTTCCAAGTCCAAACCTTTGTAAGACTTCAAAAAGGAAGGGCCATTCGACCCTATCAAAGGCCTTTTCGGCGTCCAATGATAGGAGAGCTGTATCCAGTGCTTCTTTATTAGAATAGATAATATTAAATAGTCTTTTTACATTATGGAAGCCTTGTCTTCCCTTTATAAAGCCATTCTGATCTCGGTTAATAATATTTGGTAATATTTCTTGTAGTCGTCTTGCTAAAATTTTACAAATTATCTTAAGGTCAGCATTTAATAGGCTTATTGGTCTCATATTTTCACATTTATTAGAGGGTTTACCTGGTTTTGGCAACAGTATAATTAAGGCATTATTCATGTATGGTGGTAAATTATTATTTTGAAATGCTTCTAAAACAATTTCCAAAAATGGTTTTATTAATTTATTCTTAAATTTTTTAGAGAGGTCAACTGGAAGACCATCTGGTCCTGCACTTTTTCCTGATTTCATATTATCAATGGCTAGCCCAACTTCTTCTTGACTAATTTTAGACTCCAGTATCTCCCTGTTTTCATTAGGAATACACGATATAGATAATCCGTCCAAAAACCCATTTAGTTTTGTTAAGTCAGTTTCATTTTTTGTATCATATAATTTTTCATAGTAATCTCTAAAGGCACTATTAATTTCTAAAGGATCTACAACTGCCTGTCCGTTGCTTATAATACTGGTAATTGGTGTTTTAAATTCTAATTGTTTAATCTGCCATGCCAATAATTTCCCTGATTTTTCACCTTGTTCATAAAAAGATTGCTTCAATCTCAGAAGACTCGAGGCAGCTCTATTTGCTGATTTTTTGTCATATTCAGCTCTCAGAATCAGTAATTCGTTCTCTAACTTTGGGTCACTTCCTGCATACACTTTTTCTTGGAGAATTTTTATTTTATGTTCCAATTGGACTCTCTCCTCTCGAGTCTTCTTAGATTTTGAACCTGTATAACTAATAATATGCCCCCTAATAAAAGCTTTGAAAGCCTCCCACTTTATACATGCTGATGTTTGTGTAGTATTGATATCAAATAACTCATCTATCTGTTTTTCTATGTACTTAACAAATTCCTCATCCTGAAGCCATTTATGCTGAAATTGCCACCTACCCGGTTCCTTTGTCAATTTCTTATCTACATATATTAAACAGCAGGGTGCATGATCAGAGATCACAATATTATCATAGAAGCAGTTTTGAATCTTGGACCTTAATTCTGTGGAGATCAAAAAATAGTCAATACGTGTGAATGTCTTGTAGGTATTAGAATAACAAGAGTAGGCTTTAACTTGTGGTTTCATTTCTCTCCATATATCTAGTAATCTCAATTCTTTCATAAAATGATTAATGATCATTCTGCATCCATTGTGCGTACAGTCCAGTCCTGTTGATCTATCTATACCGGGATTCAATGTACAATTAAAATCCCCTGCTATTATATGTTGCCCTGTAAGTGATGATAAAATAAGAAATAAATTAGCAAAGAAGTTTTGATCATCTATATTGGGACCGTATAAGTTCACCAGATTTGTATTTTCTAATAACAAAGATCCTTGAATGATTAGATATCTTCCAAATTTGTCTCCAATTACATTTTTCACTTGAAATGGGACTGATTTATGTATGAGAGTCATAACTCCCCTGGCTCGGGATGAAAATGATGAGGTGAATACACTTCCTTGCCATCTACTCCTAATTCTTTTTTACATCCTCCTCTATTAGATGAGTTTCTTGTAAAAACACAATTTTTTAACCCATGTCTTTTATTTTATTCATAACTTGTTTAAGTTTTTTTAAATTTTGTAGACCTCTGCAATTCCATGAAGTTAAATTAAGATTAACGCTTTGGTCTATGATCAATAGGGAGTTTGGGATTACCTCGCAGTGTAAACATGCTCATACAGAGAAGCAAAAACATGAGTGGTTGAACACTCATCCTACAAACTACACACAAACAAATTCCCCCTTCCCACATTCGTGGTAATCCCCCCAAAATCAAAAAAAAGTCAATAGCTATAGCTATTGACTGCTCCACACCCGCGAGGACCAGCCAAAGCCACTCCTTCTTTATCCTCTCAATCACCCTAACTCTACTGCTTTTAATGACGTAACATTAACTCTCTTCTGTAGTTTTCCAACTTAACTCCAAAATTTTATAGCAACTTTGTACATCATAGGTTTTTTTGTTGTTTTTTTTTAATATATAATACAATCTATATTTTGTAAACTTGCTATATGCTTCAGATCAGTCAGATGCCTGTGCAAATGCTTAAATATTCTACTGTAGCGGTTTGATTAAACCCCCACAACACACAGACAGAACACAGAGACAGTCAGCTCGCACTCCTGGGTTTTTTCCGCTGCATGCTGCGTTTACAGCCGTGAAGTTAAAGTGTTCATGCATCTTGTCCTTACTGTGCTTCTTCTGAGCATCTTACATATGTAGATGTGTTTTGGTGTAAATCTCCACAGACAGACTGGTCAAACACAGCGCTCGGCTAGAGCAAATAACAGAACAGTGAAATGTGTATTAATGTCTACAGGCAGCCCCGTTTCGTCTGGCTCACCTCGTTAATGCTAATGTTGCCTTTCATGCAAATGTCTCATGCCTGTCCTGTTATCTCTTTGATCAGACCAACTGCTGTGAATGCTTTGATGTATTGTTGTAGTTGGGTGTATATATACTGCATTGTAACCATGCTCTCACTCTCTCTCAACCTCTGCTGCAGGACACAGACATTGTGTCCTCTTTTTCTGAGAGCCATGGGCTCGCTCTCGGCGCGCATGCACGGCGCCGGGAGCGGAGCTTGTGACGGTGGTATGATATAATAAAACTCTACTTAAAACCTTCTACAACGCCGCTTTATTTCATGCCGCCGCACTGGTGACCCCTTGAAGACGCACACGCTTTGTGCGACGCAGCCTTCTGATTTGGACGGCCACGATGGCGAACTGACGCTGAAAAAAACAAGCGGCCAGCGAACACAGCACCCGGACACGCACACGCTTTGTGCGAAGCAACCTTCTGAGCTGGACAGCTGCACTGGTGACCCGTTCTTCAGGATGAGATCTGCACGTCTGAGATCTGCTCATCCACGCTGGACCGGCCGCGCTCGCAGCTCCTTCACACTAGAGCGCGGGCACCTCGTCCCTTCTCCACGACGGCGTCCTCCATGGCCGGCGGAGAACGCAACGCGTGGACCTGAACGCACCACGCCCGAGCCTGAGGAACAAAGATCGTCTATTCCCGCTCACCGCTCCAATGCATCTGCACGAGCCTGAGGGACAAAAGATCGTCTATTTCCTCTCACCGCTCCAACGCACCATGGCCAATCTATAGCCACAGCTCAACCTGGATTTTTATCGGCGCCGTCTGCGCCGATCTCCACCAAGATTCTGCACCCTGGTTCTCCTCTCCAGCGGCCCACCCACGCACAGAACCCCCGCGCACGCACCGGGGAGTTACGAGGACGGCGCATCACGCACGGGACAAGTAACGGCTCCAGAGACCGCCATCGTCCTCCGCCGCTGCTCACAGAACCTTCAGGGCTGCTCGTTCACCTGAAGCAAGCACGCAGCTCGCCACTGGATTTTTTTAATGGTCTCAGCCACGGCACAAAGGGATTTCAGCCGTCAGCTGTTCCCGGGGGGTTTTGGGGTTGCTCCAGCACCTAAAGCCAACACGCCAGTCCCTCTGCTTTTGTTTATTTTTTTCTTACAGCTGCTCCTGCTTTTCTTCATGGCCACGAGAGGAGCCAGAGACTAATTTTTCTTCTTCTGATCTCTGCATGTTCAGACGGGGCATCGCGGAGCAGCAAATACTTTTGGCGCGACTCAAACGATTTTCCCGCACCCGGTCAGCATGTACTACCCCCCCCCCCTCCTCCTGCACAGAGCTTTTCCCTGCTCGCTGCCCAGACTGCAACATCGAGGTCACGGTCCCCTACGTTTCCCTCTGGGGGGGGGAGCAGTGTAGCGGTTTGATTAAACCCCCACAACACACAGACAGAACACAGAGACAGTCAGCTCGCACTCCTGGGTTTTTTCCGCTGCATGCTGCGTTTACAGCCGTGAAGTTAAAGTGTTCATGCATCTTGTCCTTACTGTGCTTCTTCTGAGCATCTTACATATGTAGATGTGTTTTGGTGTAAATCTCCACAGACAGACTGGTCAAACACAGCGCTCGGCTAGAGCAAATAACAGAACAGTGAAATGTGTATTAATGTCTACAGGCAGCCCCGTTTCGTCTGGCTCACCTCTTTAATGCTAATGTTGCCTTTCATGCAAATGTCTCATGCCTGTCCTGTTATCTCTTTGATCAGACCAACTGCTGTGAATGCTTTGATGTATTGTTGTAGTTGGGTGTATATATGCTGCATTGTAACCATGCTCTCACTCTCTCTCAACCTCTGCTGCAGGACACAGACTTTGTGTCCGCCTCTCCTCCTCTCCTTCTCTGAGAGCCGTGGGCTCGCTCTCAGCGCGCATGCACGGCGCCGGGAGCGGAGCTTGTGACGGCAGTATGATAATAAAACTCTACTTAAAACCTCCAACAACTCCGCGTTATTTCATGCCGCCGCACTACCTTATATTTTGTTCATGCTTCATGCTTAGCTCCCACCAGTCTCTCTTGGATCTGCTTGATGAGCTCCTGCGCCTCCTCAGGGGTCTTGAAGATGTGGGTTCTGCCCTTATATGTGACCAGCAATCTTGCAGGATGAATCACTCCATGACGAATCCCGAGGCTGCGCAGCACTTTACAGGTGGGGTCAAACTGTTTCCTTAATTGTTGGATTCCTGTGGCCAAATCTGGGTAGAACCGCACCTGTTGATCCTGGTATTTAATTTCTCCTTTGGCTCGCGCCGTGTTGGAGATCGTCATCTTGTCTCTGTAGCTGAGGAACTTCATAATCAGCGTCCTCGGTGGTGCCTTATTATTTCTCGGTGGGCCAATTCGATGGGCGCTCTCTAAAACGACCGATGACTGCAGCTCCGCGTTGTTCAGCGCTTCTGGAATCCACTTTTCAAAAAAGAAACATGGGTCCCGACCCTCGGTTCCCTCCGGGAGACCCACCAGCCTCAGGCTGTTCCGTCTCGACCGGGATTCTAAGTCCAGGACATTATCTTCCAGACGTTTATTTTTTAATTCCAATGTGCGCACCTTTAATTGTAGGCTGGTGACGTCATCCTCAGCGCTGGAAATTCGGAGATCCACCTGCGACACTCGTTCCATACAGTCGCTTATCTCCTTTCTCATTCCTTCTATCGCTGCTATAATCCCATCAAATTTAGCGGAAAAGTCTGCTCTCATTGAGCTAATGGCAGCGAGCACCGCACCTGTGCCGTCGCCAGCAGTCACCACTCCGCCACTAGCTTGCTCCGCCATGTCTGAAGATTTTTCTGCTTCGTCACGAACATGAAAGTCCGTTAACTTGGACTGTTTCGGGGGTTCGGTTTTTCCTCCACCTGATTTCCCAGCCTTAGGCTTTACCGGCATATCCTCGCCCAAACGCTGGGATAGGCATTCTTCCAAATGGCGAAACACGTCTTCCTACGTGGCCGCCATAACCGGAAGTCAGATGAATTCTATTTAGTGTGGAGAAATCATCTCCTAATTTATAAAATAATCTCTTAGAAAAGCTAGAACAAGTTACTACTCTGCATTAATAGAAGAGAATAAGAATAATCCCAGGTTTCTTTTCAACACTGTTGCCAGGCTGACAAAGAGTCAGGACTCTGTCAATCCTCACATCCCCCTAGAGCTTACTAGTCAAGACCTTTTGAATTTTTTCAATCATAAAATTTTATCTATTAGAGATAAAATCAATCAGATTATTCCCACCGTAAACTTAAGTACAGCAACTACTACAACTCCTTCAACTGATATCTGTTTGGTTAAGTTGACTCCAACTGACCTTTTAGAGTTAGATAAAATAATCTCCTCATTCCAGCCTTCAACTTGTCTTTTAGACCCTATTCCTACCAGCTTATTTAAAAAAGTCTTCTCAATTATTGGTAGCCATATTCTTCAAATAATCAATTCTTCTTTAACCTTAGGTCATGTACCGCAGGCTTTTAAATCTGCTGTAATTAAACCCTTACTTAAAAAGCCAACGCTCGATCCAGGAGTTTTAGCTAACTATCGACCAATCTTTAATCAGCCTTCATTTCAAAAATCTTAGAAAGAGTTGTTGCTATGCAATTATTTGACCACTTACAGGGAAATGGTTTATTTGAAGAGTTTCAATCTGGGTTCAGAATTCATCATAGTACTGAAACAGCCTTAGCGAAGGTCACTAATGACCTTCTTATCGCATCTGATAATGGACTCGTTTCTGTACTTGTCCTTTTAGATCTTAGTTCAGCTTTTGATACTATTCGATACTTTGATACTAGCTTGGATGACTTGTAATTTTCTGCTATTTAACCCAGATAAGACTGAAGTCATTCTTGTTGGTCCCAAAAAACCTTAGAAATACCTTTCCAAATCAAACTCTTAATTTGGATGCGGCTACACTTACTTTGAATAGTTCTGAGGAACCTTGGAGTTATTTCTGAGCAAAATCTGTTTTTTAATTCACATATTAAATTTGTTTCTAAGACTGCCTTCTATCATTTGCATAATATTGCCAAAATTAGAAGCATCTTGTCTCTGAGTGATGCCGAGAAATTGATCCATGCTTTTGTTAGCTCTAGATTAGATTATTGTAACTCATTATTATCAGGTTTTCCTAAAATATCTTTAAAAAGTCTTCAGTTGATCCAAAATGCTGCAGCAAGAGTTTTAACAGGTACTAGAAAGAGAGATCATATCTCTCCGGTTCTGGCCTCCCTTCATTGGCTTCCCATAGAGTTTAGAATTAAGTTTAAAATCCTTCTTCTCACTTACAAAGCTCTCAATAATCAGGCCCCCTCTTATATAAAAGATCTGATATTACTCTATCATCCTAACAGAGCGCTACACTCCCAAAATGCTGGATTACTTGTAATACCTAGAATCTCCAAAAGTACAATGGGAGGCAGAGCCTTCTGCTATCAAGCTCCTTTCCTGTGGAACCAGTTACCAATTTGGGTTTGGGAGTCAGACTCGATCTCTCTTTTTAAGAATAGTGTAAAAACTTTCCTCTTCAATATAGCCTACGATTAGGGAATGATCTTGTGTCTCTTAACCCTCCCTTTGTTCTGCTGTTATTAGATTTAGACTGCCGGGTGACCTCCAATAATATACTCGGCTTCTCTCTGTTAATGTTTGCTCTCTTATGTCTGTTCTTTTCATCTTCTCTATCCCCTCACCCCCCAGCCAGTCCCAGCAGATGAATGCCCCTCCCTGAGCCTGGTTCTGCTGGAGGTTTCTTCCTGTTAAAAGGGAGTTTTTCCTCTCCACCATCGCCTAGTGCTTGCTCACAGGGGATTGCCTGATTGCTGGGGTCTTTCTGCAATTGTGGGGTTTCCCCTACATTTGAAAGTGCTATGAGATGACTTTAGTTGTGATATGGCGCTATATAAATAAAGTTGAATTGAACAGAATTGAATTGAATTGAATTGAATTGAATTGAATCAGTGGGACTTTGTGGTATCTGTGTGCTCTGCCCCCATTTAAGGTATAGATTTTTTATGTGCTTATGGGTTGTTAGTCGATGTTGCCAACAGACGTTTAGTGGACGCTGTCTCTTTCGCCTCCCTGCCCTGCACAGCTCGGGGAGCTGGGTCAACAACACTGGCTAACGTTATAGCTCCAGGGGGTAAATGCTAGCATTTACTTTCACAGTTCCCAGGACTCACAGTTCCGACCTTTTTGGCTACGGCAATCAACCATGGGGTTGAACATTTCATAACCACAAAAGGCCCACTGGTGTTCGCGCGACCTCAGCTCCTGGACGTGGCTGAACTGGCCAGTGCACGCAAGGAGTTTGCCAACTTGGAGCAGCTGGGCATCGTCAGGCACTCCAACAGCCCGTGGGCATCCCCGCTACACATGGTGCCTAAGGCCAACAGGTCGTGGCAACCGTGCAGCCATTTCTGGCACATGAACAACACCACGGAACACGATCAGTATCCCATCCCGCACATCCAAGATTTTTCTGTGCGCCTGGCCGGGACGCATGTTTCTTCGAAAGTGGATCTGGTCCGCGGTTACCACCAGGTCCCGGTGTGCACGGAAGACGTTCCCAAAACAGTGGTAATAATTCCTTTTGGCCTTTTCGAGTTTTTACACATGCCGTTTCAGTTAAAGGGTGCCACGCAAACCTTCCAGAGAATGATGGACGCAGTGCTCCGCGACCTGCCTTTCGTTTTTGTCTACTTAGACGACATTCTGATGGCTAGCACGTCTGGGGAGGAATGCCTTGCCCATCTCAAAATGGTTTTCCAGAGGTTGGAAGCACATGGGCTTATAGTCAGCCCGGCAACGTGCCAATTTGGTGTGCCAGTGATCGATTTTTTTGGGTCACCGCATTTCGGCGGAGGGCGCAATTCCGCTACCTGATAAGGTACACGCCGTGTCGGACTTTCCATGTCTGCAGACCATGAGGGCTCTACGGGAATTTTGGGGCATGGTCAACTTTTATAATCGTTTTCTTCCCCGGGCAGCCCAGCTGCTGCAGCTGTTGTAGGCCACGCTTAAGAAAAAGAAGCCTGCGGAAAACATCGACTGGATCTTCGAGTGAGTCCAGGCTTTCACAGGCACCAAAACACCTCTTGCTGACACCGCTTTGCTAGCCCACCCTTCCCCATCCGCGCGGATAGTGCTCACCACGGATGCATCTGACATTGCCATAGGGGCAGTGGTGGAGCAGTACGTCTCCGGGTCGTGGCAGCCACTCACATTTTTCAGTCGTACTTTGCGTGACAACGAACACAAATACAATATGTTCAATAGAGAATTGTTGGCCCTCCACCCGGCGACGCTCCATTTCCAGTTTTGGCTAGAAGGGCGCAAGTTCACCGCATTCGTGGATCATAAACCGCTAACGTACGCGATGTCCAAGGTCTCAGAACCGTGGTTGGTCCGGCAGCAACGGCATTTGGCCGTGATCTCGGAGTTCATGATCAACATTCAACACGTTGCCAGTAAGCGCAGCGTCGTGGCCGATTGCCTGTCACACACCTTAGTCTCCTCGGTCTACATGGGAATACATCTCCATGCAATGGCCAAGGAGTAAACCGGGGACACGGACATTTCAAGATTCAAGATTCAAAGGCTTTATTATCATGTGCACAGTTAAGAAATGCTACATTTCCTGAGCAATGAAATTCTTACTTTGCTCTCCGAACGAATGCCAAGTTAAAGGTGCAGAAACAACAATTCTAATAGGTCATGACACACTAACACTGTAACTCAATCCTAGTACTGATGGATGCTAAGACACATACACCATCACACAGTTAGGCAGTAGAGGAATGAAAATGAAAGTCACCGGATGACTAAAGTGATAGTGGTATATTGATATCAGAGATGATGTCAACCTGAGATGGCATGAACCTATGTACAGTGTGCAAATGAGCATTGTGCAACAAGCAGTGTATAATTACAAATTATTGGTAAGTAGCAGCAGAGATGATATGGACATCAGACAGGTGATACTATATCTACTACATGGGTGAGCAGTGTGCAACTTTAGCAGCCGGTGTGTGAGTTCCTATATGCAAAGCTGTGTTACAGAGTTTTGGGAGTTGTTGTCTGTTCATGAGTCTGGGAAAGAAGGAGTTTTGTGTGCTCCAGTCCGTGCCTACTGGGTTAAAGCTGGAGAGCAGGCTGGTGCAAGAAGGGTGCCCTCCCTTGCTCTGCGACATACCCACCAGTCGCTCGCGCCCGGTGGTTCCGAGCTCTTGGTGCCGCCGCATTTTTGAGTCAGTCCACTCCCTTTCACATCCCGGCATGCGTGCCTCAATTAAGCTGGTGGGAGCTAAGTTTGTCTGGCCACGCTTGCGCAAGGACGTGAAAGAGTAGGCTGCAGCGTGCGTCACGTGCCAGCGGGACAAAGTGCACAAGCACACCAGAGCCCCCCTCGAGCCATTCCAAATCTCTGCTAGGAGATTCAATCACATCCACATGGATTTGGTGGGACCCCTCCCGCCGTCGCAAGGTTTCATGCACCTTTTGACAATCGTGGACCGCACCACGCATTGGCCTGAAGTGGTCCCGCTGGCTTCCACCACATTCACAGAAGTGGCTCACGCTTTTTTGTCGGCTTGTAACACTCTGCTATTAAATAGAGAATATTATTAAAAACAAAGGATGAAATGATTCCACTCTAGACAAGCTTTTATGGTTTTGTGGATTATTATTGAAGGTCAAAGTGCACAAAATAATGATTATACAACCATTCCTTCCATATATTTTATTCGCCACACCCGCAATGTATTTACACAATTTACATACACCCCATAGTCCTTTGCTTATAACTCAAATATTGTCTTTCCGTTGTCCATTACCAAGTCTCACATATTCACAGGCACAGAAAAAAGGAGAAAAAAATGAAATGTTCAAGTAATGTCCCCCAAAAAATAAACAGGACGTCACTGTCTTTTTGACCAAAAAAAAACAAAACAAAACCCTGAGCTCAGGCCAAATGGAGTTGAGAAAAAAAATGATGAGAGAGACAAGAAGGAACGCTCTCACTGTCATAAGATCCCGCTGCCCCTCACTCCAGGTGCACAGTGGATTTCCCACGGTCTAGCATCCTCATTCCTTGGCCAACCAACCTCCCGTTTCATGGCGTGTACGCGCCAACACCCCGCAGGTGCCACATGAACTCCTTGTGGTATGACGCTCCTTCAGGTTGCTCCTGTAGTCTCAGAAAGGCCTTTCTTTCTCTCTTCCCTGGGACGACGGCTCTCTATGTCAGAGTGCCTGTGTCTGTCTGTGTGTGTCTTGCAGCGACTTCCGCCTTCCTTTCAAACCACTACCAGCTGCTGGAAATCAGCTGATGACCCCTTCCATAACCAGCTGACAATGTGACGAGTTGATTAGGCTTTCACATGCATACATGCATTCAGAAAGGGGAACATGACTAATGAAGAGGCACAAACATGAAATGGAGCATTTATAAATATTGCATCATATCAGTTCAGATACCATGGCTCTCCCTTTATGTGGTACCATTTTCTCCATAAAAGGGGCGATGCAAACCCATATGTGGCAGTGCTACATAGTCCCCCTCCAGCCGGAAACTACTATGTTATAACACCCTAATTTCTCTTTGGATGTACCACATTTATATTATCCTACATATTAGGTGGGGAACTCCATCCTACTTTGTCTTTAATAGGCCTCACCTCGTTCATAAATTTTGCTGGTCCTACCCCTCTAGGCGCTAGCTTGGTCAAGCATTTATTACTAGTTTTGGGGAGTGGATGTGTTCTGGCCTGGACTAAGTCACCCCGCTGAAAGTACACCTCTTTCAAGTGGGAATTAACTAACTTAGCTCGTCCGGCCTGATGTACCCCCACTCTCCGCTTAACCCTCTCAACCTTCTTCAGCTGTCTTTCTTCCCAGATGCATGTAGCCTGCTGGTCAGTTGAGAGTGGTTGGTGGATGATCCTCTCCAGGGGTCCCTGTAGTTTAAAGCCCAAGGTCAGCTCAGCTGGGATTCTTCTTGATGTAAACAGTTGGGCAGTACTGGGTACCCAGCGGAACTCTGGGATCCCCTGGACCATGCAGTCGTGGAACTGTCCAACGGACGAGGCTCTTCTGGTCCTCATTATCCTGTTAAGGCACTCAGGGAGCTGAGTCGGTTGGTGGGAGCTTACGGGTAATTGCTGCACCCCTCTCTCGGTTTTACAACACTCTCCCTTATACCGTCAGCAGTTGCTGCAGGTTTTCATATGCCCCCAGACATCTTTCCGCACGCTCGGCCACTAGGCTACCTCCAGAATGCTCAACAGGGTCTTCAACAGCCCCTGATGTCGCCCCTGGGGATTCACATGGTAGCCGCAGACGAACTCCAGGACGAGGGACTGTGGTATTACCAACTGAAGCTTCTTTCTTTGGTCATTTAAAGAGACCCAGCGGTACAACAGCCCCTGATGTATGGCAAAGCTGATCTGGTAAGTTCGTGAGTTGTTCAACTGGTGCTGTTTAAGGGGATAAGGGACCTGTACTTATATAGCGCTTCTTCTAGTCTCAAAGACCACTCAAAGTGCTTCACTAGTACTAACCCTCTATTCTAGGGGCCTATAGGAGACAGATATCTAGGGACAATTTAGAACAACCAATTAACCTAACATGCGGTGAGGAGGTGAGGACATCGATGGCCTCACTCACACCTTCACGGGCTACCTCAGCTTCTGTGTGGACAAATCTGTTCCCACCAAGACCATACGGTGTTGCTCAAACAACAAACCCTGGATCAACCCTGAGATAAAAACACTTCTGAGAGAGAAGAAGAGGATCTTCAGGTCGGGGAACAGGGAGATGCTGAAGTTCGTACAGAGGGAGCTGAGGAGAAAGATCAGAGAAGGCAAGGACAGCTTCAGGAAGAAGATGGAGGACAAGCTGCAACAGAGCGACATCAGCAGGGTCTGGAGAAACCTCAAAACCATCTCTGGGCTCCAGAATACCTCCCCCCAGGCCACGGGGGGCAGGGAGTGGGCAAACAATCTGAATCTGTTTTTCAATAGGTTTGACCAACCGCCCTCCCCCCTGACTGCACAACAACCACTGCTGCCTCTAAAGACATCAAGTCCTGCTGCCCACTCCCCACTCCACCAACATCGCCCCCACTCCCAACACACAGCCCCCCAACCTGACACTGACCATGACCCAGGTGAGGACGGAGCTGAGGAAGATCAAGGCGAGGAAGGCGTCGGGACCGGACGGCATCAGCGCAAAGCTCCTCAAGTCCTGTGCAGACCAGCTGTGTGGGATTGTGGCATACATCTTCAACCTGAGCCTGAAGCTGGGGAGGGTACCACAGCTGTGGAAAACATCTTGTGTGGTACCTGTACCAAAAACTTCCCACCCCAAAGACCTGAACAGCTACAGACCGGTGGCCTTGACGTCCCACTTGATGAAGACCCTGGAGAGACTGCTCCTTGCTCACCTCTGCCCCCTGGTGGGACCAGCGATGGATCCACTCCAGTTCGCCTACCAGCATGGCATTGGGGTGGAGGATGCGGTGATCTTCCTCCTTCACCGTTCTCTGTCCCACCTGGAGAAGCCCGGCAATGTGGTGAGGATCATGTTCTTTGACTTCTCCAGTGCTTTCAACACCATCCAACCGATGATCCTGAAGGACAAGCTGCTGCGCGCAGGGGTGGACCAGCACCTGTCATCATGGATCCTGGACTACCTCACAAACCGGCCTCAGTTTGTGAGAACCCGGGACTGTGTCCGACATGATCATCGGTAGCACGGGGGCACCCCAGGGAACGGTGTTGGCTCCCTTCCTGTTCACTCTTTATGCTGCGGACTTCTCACACAACACAACACACTGCCATCTACAGAAGTTCTCTGATGACTCTGCGATTGTTGGCCTCATCTCCAATGGAGATGAAGCTGAGTACAGAGGGCTTATCCAGGACTTCGTGGACTGGTGCCATCGGAACTGCCTCCAGATCAACGCGAGGAAAACTAAGGAGCTGGTGGTGGACTGCCGCAGGCATGGACAACCCCTCACAGCACCAGTAAATATACAGGGAACAGACATGATGGTGACATCCTACAAGTACCTGGGTGTTCATCTGAACAATAAACTAGACTGGTCACACAATACTGACGCACTCTACAAGAAGGGGCAGCGCAGGTTGTTCCTACTGAGGAGACTCAGGTCTTTTGGTGTACAAGGGGCGCTGCTGAAGACATTCTATGACACGGTGGAGGCATCAGCCATCACTTTTGGAGTGGTCTGCTGGGGCAGTGGCATTACCGCAGCCAATAGGAAGAGACTGAACAAACTGATCAAGAAAGCTAGCTCTGTCCTGGGGCAGCGCCTTGACCCAGTGGAGGAGATAGGAAAGTGAAGGACGGTGGCTAAACTGTCATCTCTGCTGGAGTCCGAGTTCCACCCTATGCAGGACATACTGAATGCACTGAGGAGCTCATTTAGCAGCAGACTACATCATCCCAGGTGCACAACCAAGAGGTTTTGCAGGTCCTTCCTACCAACGGCTGTCAGACTGTACAACCTAAGCAGGGCTGCTCGCAGAGGTAGCAAAAAGACGTAACAACCTAATAGTTTTGAATGCAAAACATGCAATAGACTTACACAATGGTCCCCTCAGGCATACAACTAGGAAAATACCGGTCGCTATGGAGGGTGAGAATATGTATGGGCACATAATCATACCATGTAGGATAACTAAGTAGACGGTTGTGCTGTTTCATCCCATCTAGCAACAATGCTCTGCACTGTGTGTGTTTATATATTTACATATTTATTCCATCTAGCTACAATGCTCCGCACTGGGTGTGTTTATATTTATATATCTATATATTTATTCCATCTAGCTACAATGCTCCGCACTGTGTGTTTATATATCTACATATTATTCCATCTAGCTACAATACTCCGCACTGTGTGTTTATATATTTACATATTTATTCCACCTAGCTGCAATGCTCCGTACTGTGGGTGTTTATATATCTACATATTTATTCCATCTAGCTACAATGCTCCGCACTGTGTGTTTATATACTCATATATTTATTCCATCCAGCTACAATGCTCTGCACTGTGTGTCTGTGTATATATATATATATTTATTGTAATATGTACATATGTATATTAGCTGCTCTTGCTTGCTTTTTTTTCTTGCTTTCTGATTGTTGCTCTGAGTGTTGCTATCCCTGTGCTGTTGCAATCCTAGAATTTCCCCATTGTGGGACTAATAAAGGCTTATCTTATCTTATCTTATCTTATGCATGTCTTTGGATTGTGGGGGGAAACCGGAGGCCCCGGAGTAAACCCATGCAGCACAGGGAGATCATGCAAACTCCACACAGAAAGGTTCCTACCCATGCCAGCCTGGGGATATGAACCTGGAACCTTCTAGCTGTTAGGCAACAGTGCTAACCACTGCACCACCATGCTGCTTTAAGGTCACGAACCACCTGGTCTTTCTCCTGCTCTGCCTCAATTTCCGCCAAGGACATAGGCCACTCCTGGACGATTTGTAGGGATTCCTCTGGGCAGTCGGTGTCGACTGTATGTGATGGGGTCACGCTTGCGGTTGAAGTCCAATACAGCAGGGCACCCCTGCCGGCAAGGCATAATAAAGGCAAACATCCGGGTGAGAGGGGTATGCGGGCACTGTGAACCACCCGCTTGTTTCGGGAGTCTGGTGGAGGAATGCATAATAGTCCAATCCCTTCCCTGCTTTCAGTCCATAGACTTTCATGGATAGATTTATTACTACCCTCGTCTGAAAAAGGAGGTTCAATGCAATGATGACGGGGAAAGCGAGATGGCAGTCTTCCATTACATGGATCTCCACCACCAACTTGCCCCCATGCCAGTCCACCCACAGCTTTGTCTTGCCAACTGCTGGGTGAGCAGTACCATCGGCCATTACAAAGCGTTGCTCCTTGGCAGGACGGAGGGTCTCTTCCGCCATGACCAGCTGTCTCCACAGACTCTCTTTAATAGGAGTATAAGTACTCCCAGTGTCCACCACGGTGACCACCTGTAGAACCTCTTTTTTGTTGCCATTTTGTATTCACCACCATTAAACCATAAAGCCAGAAATCACTGCCCCATACTGGTCACCATCTGTAACTGCTATTAAATAGAGAATATTACTAAAAACAAAGGGTGAAATGATTTCACTCTAGACAAGCTTTTATGGTTTTGTGGATTATTATTGAAGGTAAAAGTGCACAAAATAATGATTATACTGTGGGCGACACACATTGTGGGCCCACATTTCCACAGAGACAGGACTGCATGTGTATTGAGGGTGTCACGTCTGCAAGGACAAAGGACTCGAATCTGCAGAAGATAACAAGGAGGTGTGAGATTTGTCTCTTTGTCCCACAGAAGATGCCCCGGAGAGATTTCCGGTTCATCAGGAAATGAGAGACAATGGTGAAGATTCAAAGGGATGCTTTGTGACTGTACGTTTACTGAAAACACCATGTGACTTGAATTCTGATGCTGGAAACATATAAAAGGGTGATGAGATATGATTCTTTCTCTTTCCTGCTTTGAGAATGCTAGAAGCTGTGTTCTGTTAATAAAGCTGGTTTGCGACTAAACTCAGCCTCATCATTTGAGCACATCTTCTACACTGGCGACCTACGACGAGAAATGAGCAGACAGAATTCTCCCGAGCGGGGCTCGGCGGAAGCCAGCCTGATGGCCGCCTCCACGATCCGGCTGCCCGATTTCTGGCAGCACAGCCCGCGCTCATGGTTTAGCGCAGTCGAGGCGCAGTTCAACCTCCGGAGAATCTCCAACGACGACACAAGATTCTACCACGTGGTAGCGAAGCTGGACAGCAACACGGTCCAGAGAGTGGAGGATCTGGTTAATCATCCACCAGACAGCGACAAGTACAGCACATTGAAGGACGCGCTGATCAGCCATTTCACCCCTTCAGTCCAACAACGAGCAGAAGGGCTCCTGGCGTTGACGGAGTCAGAAAACGATAGACCTGCGGACCTGATGGTGAAGATGCTGAAGCTCAAAGACTCTGAGGATGGCGAATTCATTTTCGCCCACCTTTTCCTTCGGACCCTGCCGCCAGCAGTGAGAGTGGCCCTGGCAGAGTCGCCCCAATTGGCCAGGCGAGACTACCATGGTTTGAGCAAAGAGGCGCAGCGGTTGGTCGACGCCCACAAGCGGAACGCGGTTTCGGCCGCGGCGGCTAGCCCGGGACCGGCGTCTGGAGACAGCGCAGGTCCAGCGGCCGCGGCGCCAGACGCACCAACGACGGCGGCGACGGGAGCCAGACGACGCAGAGCGGAGGACGGCCCGTGTTTCTACCACCGCCGTTTTGCAGAGAGAGCGCACAGGTGCGTCCCACCGTGCAACTTTAAGCACCAGGGAAATGCCAAGACCGAGGGCCGGTAGCAGCTGCGACCCTCGGCAACGAGAACCGGCTGCTTTACCTGACGGATGCACGCTCGGGGAAACAGTTCCTCGTGGACACGGGCTCTCAGCTGAGTTTCGTCACACCCACCTACGCGGAATGGCTGATGCCTTCTAAAGCTCCCTGGGTGTCAGTGTCAGCAGCGAACGGCTCCACGATTAAAACGTTTGGTGAGAGGACCATGCTTCTGTCCTTACAAGGCCGTTCATTTGAGTGGACATTTATTGTAGCAGCAGTCAGTTTCAACATGTTAGGGGCTGATTTTTTGTGCTCACAGGGTTTATTGGTTGACCTTGCTAATAGACGTCTGATTAATGCACTGTCCTTTCATTCTATTCCCTGCACAGCTCGGGTGGCCCCGCCAACTGCACATGCCAGCGTCTCAGCTGCGGGTGGTAAGTTTCACACATTGCTTGCTCAGTTCCCAGCACTGGTGGGCATTTCATAACCACCACCGGCCCTCCCGTTTTTGCAAAAGCTCGGTGCTTGGACCCAGCTAAACTGGCCATCGCGCGCGAGGAGTTCACTAATCTGGAAAAACTGGGCATTGTTAGACGCTCCAAGAGCTCTTGGGCTTCGCCGTTACACATGGTCCCAAAGGCTGACGGCTCGCGGCGACCTTGCGGCGATTTCCGCAGGTTGAACAACGTTTCAGCTCATGACCGCTAACCGATTCCGCACATCCAGGATTTTTCTGTTCATTTGGCGGGGGCGCGCATTTTTTCTAAAATAGACTTGGTGCGCGGTTACCACAAGGTTCCAGTGCGCGTGCAAGATGTACCCAAAACAGCGGTCATAACTCCTTTCAGCCTTTTTGAGTTTTTGCGCATGCCTTTTGGCCTCAAGGGGGCCGCGCAGACTTTCCAACGCATGATGGATGCAGTTTTACGCGACCTTCCTTTCGTGTTCGTTTATTTGGACGATATTTTGGTAGGCAGCGCGTCCGAGGGCGAGCACGAAAAACACCTCACAGCAGTTTTTCAGAGGCTGGCAGAGCACGGGTTAATAGTTAACCCAGCGAAGTGCCAGTTTGGGGTGGCGCAGATTGATTTTTTGGGACATCGCGTTTCGGCAGAAGGAGCGGTTCCTCTTCCAAATAAAGTGCGTGCCATAACGGATTTTCCGCAACCTCAAACGGTCAAGGCGCTTCAGGAGTTTCTAGGGATGGTTAATTTTTACAACCGGTTCCTCCCAAGCGCAGCACGGCTCATGCAGCCATTGGACACCGCGTTAAAAAAACAAAAGCCTGCAAATAAAGTTGAATGGTCTCCGGAGCGGGAGCGCGCTTTTGCCCAGGTCAAATCAGCCCTAGCAAACGCAGTTTTGTTAGCGCACCCAGTTCCAACGGCCCGCATGGCGCTCACCACTGATGCTTCCGATGTAGCGGTGGGGGCGGTAGTTGAACAGTTTGTGGCAGGTACCTGGCAACCCCTCGCGTTTTTCAGCAGGACTTTGTGCGATAGTGAGCGTAAATACAGTGCGTTTGACAGGGAGCTTTTGGCCCTACACTTGGCCATCCGTCATTTTCAGTTCTGGTTAGAGGGGCGACGTTTCACCGCGTTTGTGGATCATAAACCGCTAACTTTTGCGATGGCCAAAATTTCAGAACCCTGGTCAGGCCGACAACAAAGGCAACTAGCCGCAATATCGGAGTTCACTACTGATATTCAGCATGTCGCGGGTAAACACAATGTTGTGGCAGACTGCCTCTCGCGCGCGGTAGCACCACCAAGCCGCATAGGGGCAGACTCTGTAGCCGTGGCCACGGGCCCGGGCAGCGACGCGGGAGCGCGCGCAGCCCCGGTCTGTGTTGGGTTAGATTATGCAGCCATGGCTGCGGAGCAGGTTAACGACGCGGACGTGTGCGCACTCCAGTCTGGACCAACAGGGTTAAGGCTGGAGCACAGGGAGCAACAAAGTGGTATGCCCCCACTAATCTGCGATGTCTCCACGGGACGGCCCCGCCCCGTGGTGCCAACCGCGTGGCGTCGCCACGTTTTTGACTTGGTCCATTCTCTCGCGCACCCGGGGGTGCGCGCATCGATTAAGTTGGTGGGGGAGAAATTTGTTTGGCCCGGGTTGCGCAAACAGGTCAAGGAATGGGCGGCAGCCTGCGTAGCGTGTCAGCAAGCCAAAATACACAGACACACTAAGGCCCCGTTGGAACCTTTTCACATCCCCGCTAAGCGTTTTGATCACGTGCATGTTGACTTGGTGGGTCCGCTCCCATTATCACACGGGCACACACATCTTTTGACGATGGTGGATCGCACCACGCGTTGGCCAGAGGCGATTCCTCTGACATCAACCACAGCGGAAGAAGTTGCACGAGCATTTTTAGCAGCGTGGGTTGCGCGTTTCGGTGTACCGTCGGACATAACGTCCGACAGGGGTCCCCAATTTATTTCCGAACTATGGTCATCGATGGCCCGCATCTTGGGGGTGAAGATTCATCGCACTACCGCGTATAACCCCCAGGCTAATGGTTTATGCGAACGCTTTCACAGGTCATTGAAAGCAGCCCTCAGAGCGTCGCTGACGGATACAAATTGGGTGGACAAACTTCCATGGGTTTTATTGGGGTTGCGTTCTGCACCTAAGGAAGATTTGCATGCTTCCCCGGCTGAATTAGTTTTTGCACAACCTCTCCGTTTGCCGGGGGAATTTCTCCCCGATAATCCCTCACCAAATGCCCCCCTTGCTCAGCCGTGGCAGAGCGACTCGGGAGCAAACACGCTCCCTAGCCCGGTCCATCACAGTTTACCACACGTTTTTGTGCCCAAGGCTTTAAAAAATGCAGAGTTTGTTTTTGTTAAACATGATGCTCAGCGTCCAAGTTTGCGGCCGTTTTATGACGGACCATTCCGAGTGCTGGAGACCGGGCAGAAGCATTTTCTGCTAGATTTAGGGGGCAGAAGGGAGTTAATTTGCATAAACAGGCTCAAACCCGCCTTTGTTTTGGCTGATGAGGAAGTGCAGCTCGCGAGGCCCCCCCGCCGTGGCAGGCCGCCGAGAGGACATTCTCCAAAATCTTCACAGAAAGGTGCTAACAGCTTTAATCCACAGCTGCAGAGAGATGTTGCAGGTGCAGCCAAGCCAGGTTGCAGCAGATTCGGCAGAAAGTTAAAACCTAGGCAGTTGGTGGATTGATTAGCGATATATGGAGTGTTTTGTGTTTTTCTTTTTTTATGCCATGCAGGTTTTGCCCTTACTAGACGTTTGGGGGGGGGGGTAGTGTGGGCGACACACATTGTGGGCCCACATTTCCACAGAGACAGGACTGCATGTGTATTGAGGGTGTCATGTCTGCAAGGACAAAGGACTCGAATCTGCAGAAGATAACAAGGAGGTGTGAGATTTGTCTCTTTGTCCCACAGAAGATGCCCCAGAGAGATTTCCGGTTCATCAGGAAATGAGAGACAATGGTGAAGATTCAAAGGGATGCTTTGTGACTGTACGTTTACTGAAAACACCATGTGACTTGAATTCTGATGCTGGAAACATATAAAAGGGTGATGAGATATGATTCTTTCTCTTTCCTGCTTTGAGAATGCTAGAAGCTGTGTTCTGTCAATAAAGCTGGTTTACGACTAAACTCAGCCTCATCATTTGAGCACATCTTCTACACTGGCGACCTACGACGAGAAATGAGCAGACAGAATTCTCCCGAGCGGGGCTCGGCGGAAGCCAGCCTGATGGCCGCCTCCACGATCCGGCTGCCCGATTTCTGGCAGCACAGCCCGCGCTCATGGTTTAGCGCAGTCGAGGCGCAGTTCAACCTCCAGAGAATCTCCAACGACGACACACGATTCTACCACGTGGTAGCGAAGCTGGACAGCAACACGGTCCAGAGAGTGGAGGATCTGGTTAATCATCCACCAGACAGCGACAAGTACAGCACATTGAAGGACGCGCTGATCAGCCATTTCACCCCTTCAGTCCAACAGTGAGCAGAGGGGCTCCTGGCGTTGACGGAGTCAGAAAACGATAGACCTGCGGACCTGATGGTGAAGATGCTGAAGCTCAAAGACTCTGAGGATGGCGAATTCATTTTCGCCCACCTTTTCCTTCAGACCCTGCCGCCAGCAGTGAGAGTGGCCCTGGCAGAGTCGCCCCAATTGGCCAGGCGAGACTACCATGGTTTGAGCAAAGAGGCGCAGCGGTTGGTCGACTCCCACAAGCGGAACGCGGTTTCGGCCGCGGCGGCTAGCCCGGGACCGGCGTCTGGAGACAGCGCAGGTCCAGCAGCCATGGCGCCAGATGCACCAACGACGGCGGTGACGGGAGCCAGACGACGCAGAGTGGAGGACGGCCCGTGTTTCTACCACCGCCGTTTTGCAGAGAGAGCGCACAGGTGCGTCCCACCGTGCAACTTTAAGCGCCAGGGAAACGCCAAGACCGAGGGCCGGTAGCAGCTGCGACCCTCGGCAACGAGAACCGGCTGCTTTACCTGACGGATGCACGCTCGGGGAAACAGTTCCTCGTGGACACGGGCTCTCAGCTGAGTTTCGTCACACCCACCTACGCGGAATGGCTGATGCCTTCTAAAGCTCCCTGGGTGTCAGTGTCAGCAGCGAACGGCTCCACGATTAAAACGTTTGGTGAGAGGACCATGCTTCTGTCCTTACAAGGCCGTTCATTTGAGTGGACATTTATTGTAGCAGCAGTCAGTTTCAACATGTTAGGGGCTGATTTTTTGTGCTCACATGGTTTATTGGTTGACCTTGCTAATAGACGTCTGATTAATGCACTGTCCTTTCATTCTATTCCCTGCACAGCTCGGGTGGCCCCGCCGACTGCACATGCCAGCGTCTCAGCTGCGGGTGGTAAGTTTCACACATTGCTTGCTCAGTTCCCAGCACTGGTGGGCATTTCATAACCACCACCGGCCCTCCCGTTTTTGCAAAAGCTTGGTGCTTGGACCCAGCTAAACTGGCCATCGCGCGCGAGGAGTTCACTAATCTGGAAAAACTGGGCATTGTTAGACGCTCCAAGAGCTCTTGGGCTTCGCCGTTACACATGGTCCCAAAGGCTGACGGCTCGTGGCGACCTTGCGGCGATTTCCGCAGGTTGAACAACGTTTCAGCTCATGACCGCTAACCGATTCCGCACATCCAGGATTTTTCTGTTCATTTGGCGGGGGCGCGCATTTTTTCTAAAATAGACTTGGTGCGCGGTTACCACCAGGTTCCAGTTTGCGCACAAGATGTACCCAAAACAGCGGTCATAACTCCTTTCGGCCTTTTTGAGTTTTTGCACATGCCTTTTGGCCTCAAGGGGGCCGCGCAGACTTTCCAACGCATGATGGATGCAGTTTTACGCGACCTTCCTTTCGTGTTCGTTTATTTGGACGATATTTTGGTAGCCAGCGCGTCCGAGGGCGAGCATGAAAAACACCTCACAGCAGTTTTTCGGAGGCTAGCAGAGCACGGGTTAATAGTTAACCCAGCGAAGTGCCAGTTTGGGGTGGCGCAGATTGATTTTTTGGGACATTGCGTTTCGGCAGAAGGAGCGGTTCCTCTTCCAAATAAAATGCGTGCCATAACGGATTTTCCGCAACCTCAAACGGTCAAGGCACTTCAGGAGTTTCTAGGGATGGTTAATTTTTACAACCGGTTCCTCCCAAGCGCAGCACGGCTCATGCAGCCATTGTACACCGCGTTAAAAAAACAAAAGCCTGCAAATAAAGTTGAATGGTCTCCGGAGCGGGAGCGCACTTTTGCCCAGGTCAAATCAGCCCTAGCAAACGCAGTTTTGTTAGCGCACCCAGTTCCAACGGCCCGCATGGCGCTCACCACTGACGCTTCCGATGTAGCGGTGGGGGCGGTAGTTGAACAGTTTGTGGCAGGTACCTGGCAACCCCTCGCATTTTTCAGCAGGACTTTGTGCGATAGTGAGCGTAAATACAGTGCGTTTGACAGGGAGCTTTTGGCCCTACACTTGGCCATCCGTCATTTTCAGTTCTGGTTAGAGGGGCGATGTTTCACCGCGTTTGTGGATCATAAACCGCTAACTTTTGCGATGGCCAAAATTTCAGAACCCTGGTCAGGCCGACAACAAAGGCAACTAGCCGCAATATCGGAGTTCACTACTGATATTCAGCATGTCGCGGGTAAACACAATGTTGTGGCAGACTGCCTCTCGCGCGCGGTAGCACCACCAAGCCCCATAGGGGCAGACTCTGTAGCCGTGGCCACGGGCCTGGGCAGCGACGCGGGAGCGCGCGCAGCCCCGGTCTGTGTTGGGTTAGATTATGCAGCCATGGCTGCGGAGCAGGTTAACGACGCGGACGTGCGCGCGCTCCAGTCTGGACCATCAGGGTTAAGGCTGGAGCACAGGGAGCAACAAAGTGGTATGCCCCCACTAATCTGCGATGTCTCCACGGGACGGCCCCGCCCCGTGGTGCCAACTGCGTGGCGTCGCCACGTTTTTGACTTGGTCCATTCTCTCGCGCACCCGGGGGTGCGCGCATCGATTACGTTGGTGGGGGAGAAATTTGTTTGGCCCGGGTTGCGCAAACAGGTCAAGGAATGGGCGGCAGCCTGCGTAGCGTGTCAGCAAGCCAAAATACACAGACACACTAAGGCCCCGTTGGAACCTTTTCACATCCCCGCTAAGCGTTTTGATCACGTGCATGTTGACTTGGTGGGCCCGCTCCCATTATCACACGGGCACACACATCTTTTGACGATGGTGGATCGCACCACGCGTTGGCCAGAGGCGATTCCTCTGACATCAACCACAGCGAAAGAAGTTGCACGAGCATTTTTAGCAGCGTGGGTTGCGCGTTTCGGTGTACCGTCGGACATAACGTCCGACAGGGGTCCCCAATTTATTTCCGAACTATGGTCATCGATGGCCCGCAGCTTGGGGGTGAAGATTCATAGCACTATCGCGTATAACCCCCAGGCTAATGGTTTATGCGAACGCTTTCACAGGTCATTGAAAGCAGCCCTCAGAGCGTCGCTGATGGATACAAATTGGGTGGACAAACTTCCATGGGTTTTATTGGGGTTGCGTTCTGCACCTAAGGAAGATTTGCATGCTTCCCCGGCTGAATTAGTTTTTGCACAACCTCTCCGTTTGCCAGGGGAATTTCTCCCCGATAATCTCACACCAAATGCCCCCCCTGCTCAGCCGTGGCAGAGCGACTCGGGAGCAAACACGCTCCCTGGCCCGGTCCATCACAGTTTACCACACGTTTTTGTGCCCAAGGCTTTAAAAAATGCAGAGTTTGTTTTTGTTAAACATGATGCTCAGCGTCCAAGTTTGCGGCCGTTTTATGACGGACCGTTCCGAGTGCTGGAGACTGGGCAGAAGCATTTTCTGCTAGATTTAGGGGGCAGAAGGGAGTTAATTTGCATAAACAGGCTCAAACCCGCCTTTGTTTTGGCTGATGAGGAAGTGCAGCTCGCGAGGCCCCCCCGCCGTGGCAGGCTGCCGAGAGGACATTCTCCAAAATCTTCACAGAAAGGTGCTAACAGCTTTAATCCACAGCTGCAGAGAGATGTTGCAGGTGCAGCCAAGCCAGGTTGCAGCAGATTCAGCAGAAAGTTAAAACCTAGGCAGTTGGTGGATTGATTAGCGATATATGGAGTGTTTTGTGTTTTTCTTTTTTTATGCCATGCAGGTTTTGCCCTTACTAGACGTTTGGGGGGGGGGGGGTAGTGTGGGCGACACACATTGTGGGCCCACGTTTCCACAGAGACAGGACTGCATGTGTATTGAGGGTGTCATGTCTGCAAGGACAAAGGACTCGAATCTGCAGAAGATAACAAGGAGGTGTGAGATTTGTCTCTTTGTCCCACAGAAGATGCCCCGGAGAGATTTCCGGTTCATCAGGAAATGAGAGACAATGGTGAAGATTCAAAGGGATGCCTTGTGACTGTATGTTTACTGAAAACACCATGTGACTTGAATTCTGATGCTGGAAACATATAAAAGGGTGATGAGATATGATTCTTTCTCTTTCCTGCTTTGAGAATGCTAGAAGCTGTGTTCTGTCAATAAAGCTGGTTTACGACTAAACTCAGCCTCATCATTTGAGCACATCTTCTACAATACAACCATTCCTTCCATATTTTCTTTTTTTTGTTACTTATTTGTACCCGTAGGTAGATTTGGTTTGCAGTCTGGTGACAAGCCACCGGCTGCCGGTCGCTGCATGCGTGAGCGCCCTAAACCTACATGTTTTTGGTATGCGGGAGGAAACCGGAGAAATCCCGGAGTAAACCCACGCAACACGGGGAGAACATGCAAACTCCACACAGCTCACTGTTGGTCGGGGGCTGGGATCGAACCCACGATCTCATGATCCCCGCGATCCCCCGGCCGAGGGTAAAACTGTGCTGCCACAGTGCTAAACCACTGCGCCACCGTGCAGCCCTTATTTATATTTATATTTTTTATATACCTTATTTGCCACACACGCAATGTATTTATACAATTTACATACACCCCATAGTCCTTTGCTTATAACTCAAATATTGTCTTTCTGTTGTCCATTACCAAGTCTCACATCTTCACCGGCACAAAAAAAAAAAAATTGGAAAAAAATGAAATGTTCAAGTAATGTCCCCCAAAAAATAAACAAGACGTCATTGTCTATTTGACCAAAAAAAAAACAAAAAACCTGAGCTCAGGCCAAATGGAGTTGAGAAAAAAAAATGATGAGAGAGACAAGAAGGAATGCTCTCACCGTCATAAGATCCCGCTGCCCCTCACTCCGGGTGCACAGTGGATTTCCCACGGTCTAGCTTCCTCCTTCCTGGGCCAACCAACCTCCTGTTTCATGGCGTGGACACGCCGACACTCCGCAGGTCCCACGTGAACTCCCTGCGGTATGACGCTCCTTCAGGTTGCTCCTGTAGTCTCAGAAAGGCCTTTCTTTCACTCCTCCCTGAGACAACGGCTCTCTATGTCAGAGTGCCTGTGTCTGTCTGTGTGTGTCTCTTTTCAAGCCGTTACCAGCTGCTGGAAATCAGCTGATGACCCCTCCCATAACCAGCTGATGTTGTGACGAGTTGATTAGGCTTTCACATACATACGTGCATTCAGAAAGTGGAACATGACTAATAAAGAGTCACAAACATGAAATGGAGCATTTATAAATATTGCATCATATCAGTTCAGATACTGTGGCTCTACCTTTATGTGGTACCATTTTCTCCATAAAAGGGGCGATGCAAACCCACATGTGGCAGTGCTACAGGCTTGGGTTGCATGTTTCGGATCCCTGTTGGACATCACCTCCGACAGGGGTCCGCAGTTTGTTTAGGAACTCTGGTCTGCGATGGCCCAGAGCCTGGGGGTCAAAATCCACCACACTACCACGTACAACCCCCAGGCTAACTGGTTATGCAAACGTTTTCATAGGTCACTTAAGGCAGCGCTCAGAGCTTCACTCACGGATGCAAATTGGATTCACCGCCTGCCCTGGGTTGTTTTAGGGTTGTGCTCCGTGCCTAAGGAGGATCTAGCAGCCTCTCCGGCAGAACTCACTTTTTTCTCAGCCGCTGCAGATCCTCGGAGAGTTTTTACCAGAAAACCCCGTACCCGGGGTCGAGCCGCCTGTGCAATTTTCGGACAGTACGGGGGCTGTTTATGTGCTGGGCCGGCCCAGCATTGTTTTCCCCGCACCTTCGTCCCGAAAAGCTTATAGAACACCAGTTTTGTTTTTGTCAGGCACGATGCACACCCGACCCCACTGCACCCACCGTACGATGGACCATTCAGGGTGCTGGAAACTGGGGCAAAGCATTTTGTGTTAGACCTGGGAGGGCATAGGGAGACCGTCTGCATCGACAGACTGAAGCCCACTTTTGTGTTGGCAAACGAGAAGGCGGTGCTGGCCCAAGCTCCCCGGCGTCGATGCCCTCCATTGGTGGAACACCAACATGGTCACATGTTGGTGTTCCCTTGGTAAAGACCTGCGCTCGCGAAGCTAACTGATAGAAAAATTTCATATTTGTCTTATATTTGTGAATTGCTTTGTCTCAGAGTCTGTCTTAGGGTGTGTGTAAGAATGTCAAGGTTACAGCTGCACTAGTTATCATCTTGTTTTTAGTTTAGCCTGTGCGGCACCTGTGTGACTGGTACAGAGTGAGCGTCATGGTTCCTGAGAAGAGACAATCTGTACACCAAGTTTTGACCAGATGTACTGGACCAATCATGATGGACAATTTGCCCCTCCACCTCTCAGATAATGGAGGGCTTAAAGAACTGAGTGATGTGTGTTTGAGTCAGAGTGATGCGCAAATAGACTCTGACTATTTTTGTATTGTTCTCCACTGGCCAGTGTAATTAAATTTGCTGAAACTCTGATCCAGCCTGGTTTTTGGCTGAAGGTTTTCAGGAATTTTTCTAACACTAACATGTCCCCCCCCCCCCACCCGCACATCCTTTTTCCCTCCACAGACTAATGTGCCAGCCTGCACACCTCATCAGCAGGGTGTTTCGACTGGACCAGCGACCCCCCCACTACAGCGGCTATGGGCACTGGTTCAAGCCCAAAGGACGTGGGGGTTAGTGCCCTTTCTGGGTGTTTGGGGGGAGGGGGCTGTGTGGTGGCACTGTGTAGGAGGTTCTCCACCCAGAGTCAGAATCCGGGGGGAGATGGAACAAAGGACTGACGGAGGAAGTGGCACCGGGGGGTCTCAGACGTATCAAAAAGGACTATCCGCCCACCGGGGAGTTCAGGAGACACAGGAGTCGCTAGAGGAAGAGAGGGTGTTATGATGTTAATGTGCCACACATGTCTTTGTGCGAGAAGTATTGTTTTTGGTTCCCTGGGTCTCATAGGGCAGAAATAAAGGTTATAAAAAGGAGGCGCACAGAGACCCAGATAGAGTATCTTCTGTACTTGATGTTGGAAGGTGAATAAAGTTCATGTATTGTCCAGCTGGCTGCCTCATCTGCTTTCACCTTCCACAGTATATTCATTTATTTGCGCTAAAAATATCTACCCATATTAATAAAATGAGTAATGCATCTGATCAAATGTCAGTAACTGTAACACATCACTGAATTTTTAAACAGTAATTTCATTAAACAGCACGTTACTGCAAAAGTAGTGGCGTTACAGTCAACCATTGCAAGTAATCCTGCATTTTGGGAGCGTAGTGCTCTGTTAAGTAGTGGTGGGCGGATCTATCCAAATATCGATATTATCGATATCAACGTTGGTATTGATATTGATGAAAACCAACGCTGGTATCGATACTGATCAATACCAGTGTGATGAGATCGATTCTCCGTGTCTGTATAAGTATCGCTCCCATCACAGCACGGAGCAAGCACACTTTGCTCTTCTTCTTCTTGTGGTTTTACAGTGGTTGGCAACCTTCCTCCTCCCCCCTCTTGTGTTTTTATGTCGTACCATCACGTGACTCAGCAGCAACAGATAAACAAAGTAGAAAGCAGCAGCCACCGACTGCTGGTACCGGCGCACAGACACACACAAGCCGCACAGAGACGGAGCAGAATGGCAGAGAGGAAGAGGAGCGCCATGTGGGCTATATGCCTGGTCATCATTTACTCTGGGGAAAAGAAATACTTAAACACCATGCTGACATTTTGACTCTTTCGCCGTCGACCATCTGTCTTCACGGACCTGTATTACTGTGGTTCATTTAATAAAGCTACGTTCAACTGCACCTCCAGCCTGATTCTTGGTAGCGTAAGTTATGGACATAACACCACCCACCACCCTCAGGTTATAGAATTAATAAATGGGGACCAGAGAGAATTGAATTCAGCCAATTGGTTATATGGGGAGGCAGATATTCTCTCCAGGCTAATATAATCTGATAGTAGGTTATTATAGAGAGTTGTACACAAATTATTTCTTGATTTCCAATTCATGAGGATAGTTTTCTTTGTGATGCATAAGACAGTGAGAACCATGTGTGACATCCTTGCCTCTATATTTATTTTACTTAAATCACCTAATTTGCAAAGTATGGGTGAGGATGAGATACGATACCCAAGCCATACCAATAAGTCTTCACATGTCATTCTGTCAGAACTTTTGGACAGGTGCACAGGACCACATAGCATGCATATAACTATTCAGGACATTGCTGGTGCTGTGGGAGCAGATATTTGTGTGACTAAGGCCCATTTTGAACATTCTTTGTCCTATGTAATGAGTTCTATGTAGAACTTTGGACTGTATGAGTTGTAAATTAGAGTTTTTAGTCATTTAAAAGTGTTTAAACATATTTGTGTCCAGAAGCTTTCATCTTTATTGATTGACAGGTCTGTCTCCCATTTTGATTTTGGAAGCGATACTGACTCATCCAGTTTTGATAATAGTCCGTTGTTATGTCTGTAAATAATGGTCGGAGTCGGTCTTATGCCATGCAGTGAACTCAACTTTATTGGGAGGAACACAGAACTATATACAGAGTGCCTTAGCCCACCTGACATCACACACAGGGGTGGGTACGGCAACACACACACCACACAACAGCTGTGTATTGTCGATATCAATTTAGCAGAACGAAAATTTAGAAACTCTGTCACCTTAACTGGTACCTCTAAATCTGTCTGAAATATATGGGGTTTTTTTTACATTTTATTGATTTTCTGGTTCATATACTTTGAAGATTAGATAAAAACATATCTTAGACAAATTGGCATAAAAAAACGGACCATACTTTGTGTGAATGTGTCCAAAGTCCACTTTTGACTGAATTATGTAATTTATATAGCTGCCGTGACATTATGCAAATTAGATGCGTAATTTTTTGCCGTTCTTGACCACTAGGGGCCTTCCATTTCTCCAGGCGCCACACAGCGCCTAGGGCAATTAGAGGGTTAAAACAATCATGGCCTTTGATACAGGGACTCATGAAGGGTAAGTCAGAAATATTTAGCAACCCACAGAGAGCCTGTTCAGCATCTAACCACAGGTTTCCTCGTGGGGTTGATTTTGTCCATTTAGAAAAAAACTGCAGTCTATTGGCTAAGAAGTAATTTTTAAAAACTTGGTAAATCTAAACCTCCACACTCTTTTACTTTTTGAAGAGTTTTTAAAGTGATCCGTGATGGTTTATCCTTCCATAAAAATTTGCCTATATTTGAGTCTAAAGACTTAGGGTGTTTTCACACCAGGATAGTCCAGGAGTCTCAGTTCGACTCGGCGGGGGATGGCGAGAATTTTCACACCTTCATTTGGTTTGGTTTGCATACACACAGTACTTAACTCAAGCAGACCAAACTGCTTGGACAATGTCATGTAGTTACAACAGCTGCTCGTCTGTTGCCCTGTAGTCAAAGCCAACACTGACCAGGAAGAAAAAATCTCGGCAAAGATGAGAAATCCGGCTCATTGATTGGCCAAGACCGGTGTTATGCCGAGAATTGCTCGCTTGTCAAGAATTGCACCCCATGCACCAGAACTGTAAAATATAACAATACAGCCAGGCTTGTAAGAATTTGTGCATTTTTAGAAGTAACCATTATATATTTTTATAAGTAAAAATTGTTATTACCTCTTGTAAGTTATTTTTTAATTATGTTTATTCGACGATGGGATGCAATTCTCGGCAAGCCAGCAATTCTCAGCATATCACCATTCCCTTCATTAAGGTGTTTTTGCACCACAAACTAATAAAGATAAAAAGCTCCACTGTCTGTATAAACCTCCTGTGCTGCCATCATGTCGCTAAACATTTTAAAACCATCAGTATTCTTGTGTGTAGCCACAAGCAGCTGAGAAATCTGGTTCTCAGACCAAATATCTATCAGAGCCTGCATCTCCTACACACTCATCACTACTCCAAGTCCAAGAGACATTTTTTTTAAACTTTTCACCTCGGTTTTCTCCGGTAAAATTATTTCTTGGATCCGTGTGGTTGACTATTGTTATTTTCTACCCAAAATGGAAGCTGAAGAACCAGGAGCTGTTCAGCTGAATCGGGATGTGGGATTTTATTTATTTAACCCACAGATTCTTACCACGGACGTGCTGCCAGGAAATGCATATCAAGTTTTCAACAGGCACAACTTTTTCAGGTGAGTGGGAACTTTGTCTGTCTCAGACAGACAAAGTTCAGACAAAGACAAATTCACCATCTCTCCCAGATGGTGAATTCATGTCTTTTTATGCATTTACATTGAGTTATAATGCAATCGCGCTGTGCCATAAATTTGCCTGTTCTGTCGTGTCTTTATGCATTTCTGGGAGAAAATAATACAAATCGTAGAGTAATCCATGGCAGGTTTTCATTGTCCTGGTTAGCGTTTATTACATACGTGCATATACCACTTTTGGCAAATCATACAGTTTGAAAATGAAGCGCTGCTACGGATGGGAAATAGCATGTTAACGTTCATTAATCCTCCACAACTATGATGTGCTCAGCCACAGACATTTTCAAAGATCTCTCAGGTATGTACAGTAACATAAAATGTTTTACCATTTGCCACTGGTCCCGTTTTTAGTGCGGTCGCTTTCTCACCTGCAGGACCACACCAGAGTTCGCCATTTAATTCGAATGAATTCGGTACAGTTGTTTTAGTACGCACTGGAGTGCGATTACCGTGTTCTCACTGGATAAAACGAACCATACTAACGGAGAAAACGAATTTGAATTTGACTGAAACGGACTAAAGCCTGCAGGTGTGAAAGCACCCTTAAACCAGGCCATAGATGGTTGGGTAGGAATCATTGAAAATAAAGAGTTGATTTTAGGAAGGACCATCATTTTAACAGTTGTGACTCTTCCCATTAGTGATATAGGTAATGTCCTCCAACACGTAAAGCCATCTTGTATTGTTTTTAGAATGGGAATGTGATTTAGTTGCAGTAACTCTGAGAGCCTGGGGGAAATATCTATTTCTAAATATTTAATATTACCTGATTGTATTTGAATAGTGGGTAAATTTGAAAAATTACAGTTTTTAGGTAAGACTGTTGATTTACCCCAATTAATAGAGTGGTCTGATAATGATGAGCACCACTGACTGAAGAAGAGATCTTTGTTAGTTTTCAAGGAAAATCAATGCATCATCAGCATAAAGACTTATCTTGTGTTCTTTTTCTCCAGTTTGGATACCTCTGATATCAACATTTTGTCGTATGGCTGCTGCTAATGATTCAATAAAGATGGTAAAAAGTGAGGGAGAGAGTGGACAACCCTGCCTGGTGCCTCTCTGGAGATTAAAGCCTCGAGAAGTTTGATCATTTGTTCAGACAGATGCAGTTGGACAGCTATATAGTGTTTTAATCCAGTTTATGAAAGAAGAACCAAACCCAAACTTGTTTAACATAATAAAAAGAAATTTCCAATTAACATGGCCAAAGGCTTTCTCTGCATCCAGAGATAAAGTTGTGGTTTCTAAGTTATTAATCTTACAGTAGTCCATTAAATTAAATAGTCTGCATGTATTATTAGCCGAGTGCCTACCCTTGATGAAACCTGTTTGATCTGGGTGTAAAATAAACTGAATTATCCTTTCCAGTCTTTTGGTGAGAGCTTTGCAAATTATTTTAAGATCAACATTTATAAGTGAGATGGGACGGCACCTGGATGGAAGTGTAGGTTCTTTATCGGGTTTAAAGAGCAGGATAATATTAGCCAAGTTTATATTTGGAGGGATTAAATTATCTTCTTTAATTTGGTTCACCATTTTAAAGAAAGTAGGTGCCATCACAGGCCAAAATTCTTTATAAAATTCTACTGGAAAACCATTGGGTCCCGGAGCTTTTTTGTTTGGGATGTGCTTAAGTTCCTCCTAGAGTTTGGACATTAGAAGAGGTGCATCCACCTGTAATCTGTTTATTATTTAATAGTGGTAAATTAACATTGTCCAGAAATTTATTTATCTCTGAGTCAGACGGATTAATCTGAGATGAATTGAGGTTTTCATAAAACTTTCTGAAGGAGCTATTTATTTCTTCAGGCTCATGGGGAATATTTCCAGTCATATCCTTAATAGAGTGGATAGTTGTTTTTTCTTTATTCAATCTAAGCTGGTTAGAGAGATATCTCCCCAAGTTATTACTGTGTTCAAAATGTCTTTGTGTTAAAAACTGTGTCCTTTTGTTTTTAATTTCTTTTAGTTCCAGCTTTAATTTTCTCAGACTGTTAAGTGCCTGTTCCTGTGGAGAAATAGCACAGGTCATCTCCAGTGATTTAATTTCCTGTTCTAACTCCAGTGCCAGTGCTTTTTCTTTTTATTCTTATATGAACAGTAAGAGATTATTTTACCTCACATGACCGCTTTTGCAGGTTCCCATAGAACACACAGCAATATTCCTGGCACATCATTATATTCCCGATATGATTCCCACTCTTTATTAAAGTAATTAATAAAGTCTTTGTCTTTTAGTAGTGATGCATTAAATTTCCAATTCTTAGTTTTCCTTGTAGTATTTTTATTTACCAGTGTAAGAGATACTGGGTGATGATCGCTGATAGCTTGGTTTGAGCAAATTTCACTGTCTGTGATATCCTTCACAATGGAGTTACTGGCTAAAAAAGTCTAAACGGGAATGTGAACTATGAACTGATGAGAAAAAAAAGTGTATTCCCTAAGAGTTGGGCGAAGAGAACGCCATTCATCGCAAAGACCATAATCATTCATGTAATGTTTGAGAGTGTCAGTAGCCTACCATTTTTGATAACTCCCCAGTGTACTGAGCCTGTCGATTGCAGGATTTAATACCAGGGTGAACTCTCCTCCTACTGTGAGTGTAGTGTCCAAGTGCTCAGAAAGAGAAGTGAAGAAAGTGTGAAAATAGGATGAGTTATCAACATTTGGGCCATAAACGCTTACAATACATAGCTCTCTCTTTTGAAGTAAGATTTTTAATATTATAAATCTACTTTCTGGATTTGCTGTGGTGTTATTCACAACAAAACATATTTTGCTGTTTACCATTATAGCTACCCCCCTTTGTTTGGAATTAAAGCAGCCTGAGTACATGTGGGGGAATTCAGGGGAGGCAAATGCATCTACAGGTGACTCAGAAACATGTGTTTCCTGTAATAAGACAAAGTCTGCCTGCAGATCCTTCAGTCAATTAAAAACATTTAGCCTCGTCTCCCTGGTACCGATCCCACACATGACAGACTTTAATGTGGACACGTTTTCACTCACTGGTTCTGTGCTAAAGGCGAGCTAAGTGTGCCTATGTGTTTGTATGTCCGTAGTGTATGTGTAGGTGTGTGTGTGTGTGTGTGTGTGTGTGTGTGTATGTCCTGCACATGTTGTATGGCTGTGTATGCACGTGTGCGTAGGCCTATGTATGTTATACGTATAGTGTATACCTATATGTACTGTATGTGCATGTGTGACAGAGATCATCCTGCGCAGTTCGCCCCACACGGGACACGAACCCACGACCTCTCAGTCAACTACACAGTTCGAGCATGGGAGACACAGCACGATCGCGCTGAGCTAAAGGTCCGACCGATAGCTCAGCGCTACCGATACTGTATGAGGCTTTGGGAGGGAGGTTTACTAACGTTCTACGCCGTACAGTACTAGTTGGCATCCGTTACACATGGGTGAGCGCACTTGATGTCTCTGTTGTATTTGCTTACATTGCTTACATATGCAAGAATGAGTGGGGTGCATGAACTTAAAGTTATTTCCTATAGACCAAATGTCCGAGAGAACAGACATGAAAGTTAATAAATCGTGAGAAGATACCGATAACATTCAACAACAACCTAACAACATCAACAAAATTATCTCCAAAAGACAACTACAACAAAAAAGAAAACAAAGAAAAAAAACATTAGACAAACGTTAACGAATTGAACAGGGATGGAATAAGAGACCTGTGCACAATCGCACTCATTTTCCACATGTAGCTAAGGAAACAAACTAGACTCTAGAACAGCCAGGGGGTTATGGTTTCATCCATAAACAGCTTGTCGTCTATAAACAATCTATCCACAGAGATAATGGCTTGTTTACCTTCTTGGATTTTTTGTTTCCTAATAGGAAAAAGCTTCCTCTTTCTTTCCATAATTTCCTGTGGAAATTGATCCTTTAGACCATAATTGGTGCCTTCAAGCTGCCTGCCCTGCTTCTGTACCAGAATTTTTTGCTTGGAATGTTCAAATTTGGCAACAATGGGTTTGGGACGTTTGTTTTGGGGATTTTTCTGTCCAGTGCAGTGGACTCGGTGAAAAGTAATTTATTTCACTATGTCGGTGGACATTTTCAGCTGTGTAGACATGAATTCACAGATCAGCTGTTCTGGATTTTCATTGTTTTTTTGGTAATTCCGGAGAAGATAGGTTATCTCTCATGCTGCGTGACTGTAAGTCGAGAATTGTTTCTTTCATTTTCTGGTTTTCTTTTCCAACAATGTCAAGTTGCATGGTTAGCATGTTTACTGACTTTTTCAAGCTGTTATTTTCTTCTAAAGGTGCGTTCACACCAAACGCGAACAGGCAAATTTTTTGCGCGGTACAATTACATTATAAATCAATGTAAACATGCAAACAGACATGAATCTCCCTTCTGAGTGAGATGTAGACAGGCGAAGTTTCCTTTAAAACTTCCGCAGCTGTGTTCAACCCGCTGTGGAAATTCCCAAAATAACATCACGCTTATGTTTACATTATCTGACCGGGGGTTCACCTGAAAATGTTGTCTCAAGCCTCCAAAAGTTCACAAGATGAGTGGTGTTTACGTTGCTAGCTTGCTAGCTTGTCCGTGACAGGAAACCATAGGTAAATAACAATGACATCCCGATTCAGCTGAAGGCCTCCTGGTCCTCCTGAGTCTCCAGGTGAGTGAGTTAAATTTTCAAACTAGTTTACTCTGCAATGGTGATACCTTTTCTCCGGTAATGACAGAATCTCAAAGCTGGGACACAAATGCACGACTGTGCAAATTCACACGTACTCGCATCTTTGCTTTGACTTTGTATGGATTTGTGCCACCTGTTCGTGTTTGGTGTGAACGCACCTTAAGAAAGAGACTTACCAGCATCCATGCTGGTAAGTTTATTTTCAATACAGAAAAGGATGTCACTTATCTCTGAGCTGTCCTGTGATTTCTCAGGAGTTATTTTTGGTGAGTCTGCAGTTCTGGGTTGCTTAGACAGGGAAGATGGAATGGGAGAAATACTCGCCTGCTCCATGTCAAAGCAGCAGTAATAAAACTCGTCAATATATTTCTCAAGTTCCTCCAGCTCCGTACGAAAAAAGAAAGAGACAGTCAGCTAGTGGCTTAATTACAGAAAAAAATCTGAAGATTTTCTGAAACATTTCATTGTGACAAACACAAAAAAAATGAGAAATCGGGAAGGGGGCAAACACTTTTTCACACCACTGTACATTTGCTGCTGTATGACTCTGCATTTTACTGCAGCCATTTGCACAAATGCCATATCTGCTGCTGTCTGTCATTGCAACACTGATCATGTACAGTCCTATCTGTCACTGTCTGCACCTACACTACCACATTGAACTTGCAGTTACGAGTATTACTGCTCTACTTTTCTGTATATAGGATTGCTGGGTTTCATCGTTTATCTTTATTTGCACTATGGGAGGAATGAGTCCATCTTTTGTCGCCACCTGCACTACAGGTACCGTTACTGTACATAGACTGCTGTTGTTGTTTTTCCAGCCTTATTCCTTTTTCTTTTTTATATTGTGCACACCACTGAAGAGAGAGAGAAAAACCATTTCAATTCTCCTATATGTCCTGTATGTATAGTAGTACTGACAAATAAAATCTTTGAATCTTTGAAATTAATAAAGATGTACACTACCGTTCAAAAGTTTGGGGTCACTTAGAAATTTCCTTATTTTTGAAAGAAAAGCACTTTTTTTCAATCAAGATAACTTTAAACTAATCAGAAATACACTCTATACATTGCTAATGTGGTAAATGACTATTCTAGCTGCAAATGTCTGGTTTTTGGTGCAATATCTACATAGGTGTATAGAGGCCCATTTCCAGCAACTATCACTCCAGTGTTCTAATGGTACAATGTGTTTGCTCATTGCGTCACAAGGCTAATGGATGATTAGAAAACCCTTGTGCAATCATGTTAGGTCTGCAATGCTGTAATTGCTGCAAATGGAGGATTCTTTGACGAAAGCAAAGTTTGAAGGAAAAAAATTATTATTTCAAATACAAATCATTATTTCTAACCTTGTCAATGTCTTGACTATATTTTCTATTCATTTTACAACTCATGGTGGTAAATAAGTGTGACTTTTCATGGAAAACACAAAATAATTGTCTGGGTGACCCCAAACTTTTGAACGGTAGTGTACTAACAAACATATTTCTAACCAATTTTCAAATCAGTTTAATTAAAAATAATTCAAATAATACTATCAAATGTACTGAAGTATTTTTTTAATAAATGTACTCAAGTGAGAGTAAAAAATATCCTGTAACAAAACTATTGAGAAGACTACAGTTTTGTGGAAAGAAGTTACTTGAGTACAAGTACTTGAGTAAGTAATTATTAGTACCCAGCTCTGCGTGGATGTAATAACCAAAAACAATGAGCTGGCCTCTTGAGCGAGGTGAAAAACATCTGCCTTGTTCTAACAATAAATATGCACAAGTTTAAAGAGGTGATAGTGGAGCTGAGGAAGCGGAAGAGTCACTGTAGCTACCCCGAAGGATTGGTGTTGACACCTTCAAAATTAATCCAAGTTCACAGCAGAGCAAACCAGACTTATCCACACCTCACCAGTCAGCTCAGCAAGGAGGCACAGCAGCACCATTCTTATTTTTCTGTGACTTTTACAGATGTACTATTGAGATTACACTGACCAACTGCATCACCGCATGGTTCAGCACACCAGAGCCACCTGTGGAGTGGATTAAATGAGCCCAACACATCATGAGAACAGTCCTCCCATCACAGCAGGACATCTACCCACAGAGAGTCTTCAGGCGGGCCCAAAACCAGACTCCCACCACTGACACCGCCTCGCCCTTTGGTTGTCAGGCGGAAGAAAGGGGAGCCTGACATGCAGGACTTCAAAGGGTCAAAGGCAGCTTTAAATCTGTGGGTTATACAGTAACACCAATAAGCACATCACAAACACTGGCCATGCACCCCCAACAGAATCCTCCCAAACCCCTAACACACATGCAAAACTTTACAATAAGCTTATTTTTTCTACAACTGTTTGGTTTTCTCCTTTTAATCAGGAAAGAGACATCAAAGCAAGAATTGCACTACAGCAGCCACTTGTTTTATCTAGTTTTATTTGTTGCATATGACAATAAAGTCTTTGAATCCTTTAATAACTGTGTTTTCTCCAAACCAAAAAACATGTTACAAATACTGTATAAAAGCTGCATAAAAAACAGAAAGTTGACATGTGCTGATGGGGATGCATCACTTCAAAAGAGTTCAGCTGCCATGAGTGTTGTCTGAATGGAGAAAAATCAACAGGGACATCTACAGCTATAACCCAGCCAGCATGTCCATGTGGGCCCCACCAAAGGTTAAATCTGGGATGCCTTATGGGTCCTATGTGGGTTTGTCCACAGGTTCCATGTTTGCTCCATCTGTGTTTGCCCACATGAACCTATTTTCAACTTATTTTCTCATAAATTTGTCATGATCTGGGTTTTGATCACAGGATCAAGCCTGCGATGTTGGATTTTATGTTTTATTGTGTAGTGCGGTGCAGTGGCAGCCACCTCTTCTTCCGTCACCGCACTGCCCCATAAATACCAGGGGGCATCCATGTTACGTTGTCTTTATCGATGCCCCTGCCTGGTGGTTGTGTTGTGTGTGACCACCCCTTTAATAAAGTCAAGTTCAACTGTGCACCTGGCCTCGTCATTACAAAGGTAATTCCAACATAGTATTTTGCCGACGAGAATAAACAAGGAGGCGTGTGTTTCACCGCTTCGGACCTTCCTGAAACTCCCGGGCAAGCTACCTGTGCCCTGGCCAAGATGCTTCGCCGCCTTTCAAAACTACATTGTGGTGCTTGACCTGGGTAAGCTGGATAAATTGAGGGCACATGCACTTCTGGTGCATAATTTGGGGTTTGAGGGCCAGCCTATCCTGCGTACACTATGGGCTTCTGACTTGTAAGAGGACATGGTCGAGGTGCTAGTGTGCCATTTCAGCACCCCAGACAGTATGACCGTCAGGAGGATTAGGTTTCGGCAGCGACACCAAAGAGCGGGTGAGCCAGTCCACCAGTTTGACGCTGACCTGAGGCAGCTGGCTAGTGAGTGTCATTTTGGGCCACTGGAGGAAGAAATGGTATGTGACCAGCTGGCAGAGCACACAACCAGCAATGCATTTCGAGCTAGGCTACTCTTGGTGCCAAGTGACCTGACGTTATCCGAGGCTGTCGAGCTAGCTCTCCAAGTGGAGACCGCAGACAAGCTAGCTTCTGAGCTAAAGTGGCGCCAATCACAATGGCAGCTGGGGCCTGCCACTGCAGCATTAGTAGTGGATCCAGACAGCAAGGATAGCACGACTGACCACAACGCAGAAACCAACACTATCAGCTGAAGGTCTGCCCCAAGAAAACCCTTATGTATGGGTTGTGGGTCCGCAAAGCACCAATATAAGGTTAGGGAATGCCCGGCTAGAGGGAAGCGCTGTGGCAAGTGTGGTCACTTGAACCATTATGCCAGGGTGTGTTGTATGTCCAAGCCGGAGAGCCCACGGAGAAAAACAACTTCACCCGCCCCGACAACTGTCCATGCGGTGTCCCCAAGTAGCAACGGGTTCACATTCTGCAAGGTGACACTGGATGGTGAGGAGGTGCCGCTGCTGGTAGACACGGGGGCGGAGGGATCATTGTTGAATTGGGCCACAGTGAGGAAATTTTTTTCCCCACTACAGAATAAATGGTCACCCAGCACCGCTCTGTAGTTATGGATGTGGAAGGCTGTGCTTGGTTGGAACACTGGAATTAACTGCTCAGTACAAGTCGGGGGTGATGGCTGACTTTCATGTTCTATGTGACGACCCGAGGCAACAACATCACGGGCTGTGACCTGTTTTATGGACTGGGGTTCACCATTAAAGACGACGCTGGGGAAGAGTGGACTGGTTATGGCCAGTGGAACCACCCGGTTCTGGTGGTGAAAGACGATACTGTGTGGGACAAAGATTGACCGGGCACCACGGCAGTCAAGCAGGACTAGCTTCACTCAGGTTTGACGCAGGAGGATCTCAGTGCCGGCGCTCGGGGTACTGTCGAAGAGGATACTAAGCGTGACTGTGAGTGATGCCGACAAGCTAGCCCCAGTTTCCTCCAGAGCTCGGCCACAGTTGGTTGGAGGATCTGGAGCTACAACGGCAGCCACTGCAGCAGCTTTACAAGGAGTCAGGGCCAGACTGGCAGGCATGGAGGGACCGCGTGCCGATCAGCAACACTGCAGGTGGAGCAGAGCTCCTCTTAGAGTTGCGGACTTGGTCCGGTCTCGAGGGGAGAGACGTTCATGGTGGATGTGGGCCAAACAACAGAACAGAGGAACACCAAAAGCGGCCGCGCATCGTGGCTGAGTGGGGTGCAGCCTACTTCCAGGTGTTGGACGGCTCGTGGAGGCACACCAATGAGCTGCGGCATGCCCGGGAGGAGGCTTCAGATGGCGGGTCCGGGCGAGAGAGTTGGTCGATGGCAAAGAGAAGAGGTGCTCTCGTCTATGAGGTCAGCTGCGATCCTGGTGGCATGCCGCTTCCAGGGGCAGGTCTACTGAGGGGCTGCCCTGAGCCTCCACAAGCCAGTTCTACCTCTTTTTGCCAGAAGGACAGTAGTGTAGTTTTGAAAAAAAAAATAATATAATAAGTTCTAATGTTCATATGTTTGTGTGTGTTAAAAAAAAAAACTAAAATGTTATTGTTCTGTGTGTATTTATATTTAAGGAACACGGCAATGTTTTAAGTTATAATGAACTTTATTTATTTATTTTACAGGTGGCAGAATAATCCACCTTGCCATGTGGGGTAGGACAGTAGTCCACGCATCCTCCCTAGTTTTAGGTTTTGCTGTGTGAATGTGATAGGCCATTTAGTGATTTTAGTTTTCGTTTTCTTAATGCATGTTTCGGGTCCTAAATTGGGGAGGGTCTTGATTGTGTGTGTTTTTGGACTTTCGGAGGGGGGGGGGTGATGTTGTATTTTATGTTTTATTATGAAGTGCGGTGTAGTGGCGGCTGCCTCTTCTTCCGCCACTGCACCGCCCCATAAATACCAGGGGGCATCTGTTACAGTCTCTTTGCCGATGCCCCTGCCTGGTGGCTGTGTTGTGTGTGACCACCCCTTTAATAAAGTGAAGTTCAACTGTGCACTTGGCCTCATCATTACAAAGGTAATTCCGACATAGCAAAGCCCACACTTTGTGTTTATATTATTGTGTTATTCTGTGATTTCTTAGGATTACACAGGGTTAACAAAAATAATTTTTTTGTAAGTTGTCTGTGTTTTTTCAACTGATTTAAGACAATTTTGCACCACTGAATCCAAAAATGACATCCGTTTCTCTCGATCAGGTGCTAAGTAAAAACCTGTACTTACTTAGTACTTACTTAGTACTGTGCATGTACTTACCTTTATATAAAGGTAAGTACATGTAAATTGAATGTTACGTTATCATTGTTCAAAATTCAGAGAATTTTAAGACATAAAAAAGAATTTTACATCATATAAAGCGAAAATACCCGTACATGTAAACAAAAACCTGTAAAACAACATGTGGCCATAATTCAAAATGTTGACCTGATTGAGCAAAACCAATGTGATTTTTGGATTCAGCACATCAAAATTGTCCTAAATCAACTAAAAAAAAAACTTAGACAATAAATTTGGTGTTGACCAGTGTTATTATTTGAACCACTGCCCTCTCTGTGTTGCTCCTGCATTGTTGTCCTGCGTGTTCATTGTCATACTTCATGTACACTCCCTGTCTGTTTGTCTGTACAGCCCCGCCCATCCTGTGCTCCTCACCTGCAGGCACTTCCCTGATTCCCTTGATCATGTCCACCTGTCTTGTGTTTGTTAATTTCCCCTGTCTATATACAGTATATCAGTGTCAGTCTGTGTCAGGTGTGGCGCCATTAATGTTTCTTGTGATGTGTCTACCTGGATCCTGTAATGTTTTTGCCCTGTGTCCCCTGTCATGTTCTCTGCCAGTCCAGCCTGTGTGTCGTATTTGTTCCACCAAGTTCTGTCTAATTTAGTTTAAGTTCTGTTTTGCAACCCACACGCTGCCATTTATTTGTTCCTGTTTTCTAAATAAATCATTGTTTTGCACTTGAATCTGCCTGCGTCTGAGTCCTCCATCACCCCCACTTTGACAAAATTAGCTATTTTCTTGTAAATTTGTGACTTTTCTTCCCTAATTTGATACATTTTTCTTGAAAATTTGAAACGTTCTCTTAAATGTGCAACTTTTTTTTACTGTAACTGTAACTTTTTTCATAAATTTGTTAGTTTTTTTCCTTGTAAATTTGCTATTTTCTAGTAAATTTGTAAGTTTTTGCCATAAATTTGCAACATTTTTCTTGAAAATTTGGAACTTTCCCAAAGATTTTCAACTTTTTTTTCTTACTGTAAACTTACTGCTTTTTCTCATAAATTTGGGACTTTTTTCTCATAAATTTTCAATTTATTCATTTATATATGTGCTACTTTTTTGTTAATTTACAACTTTTTCTCATTTTTTCCTCAAAAATTTGTCACTTTTTTCTCCTAATTTTGCCTGTGGCACCAGTGTTACTGAAACCTGCTCACCCATATTAAACCCATGTGGAGCCCAGTGGGTTTAAAGCAGGTTAGCAGATCACCTGCTCACCTGTACCACAGGTAAAGTCAAAGTGGGCAAACACAGATGGGGCCAACATGGAACCCACAGACAAACCTACATGGGGCCCATAAGACAGTCCCGATTTAACTTTGGTGCGGCTCACGTGGACGTCCTGGCTGGGAAGAAGAGATTGTTCTATCAGAAGTGATTGAGTGCTGTGACCTTCACCTCCTGTCCCATCAAAGACCAGCCACATAGGTCAGACAATGAATGTGACATCCTCCTTATTACTGAATGATACTTTTTAAAACCAAATTAAGCATAAAAATGAAACATGTCAGACTGAAACAGGGCATCCATGTGCTTTCCCATGCTGGAGTGGTGAATGTTGGGCCACTAACCACACCAGCATCGTATCTCCTAAACTGTAAAGGCTGTGGCACCTTTCTGAGGTGATGGTCGGCCTACTGACATCCTTTCAACACAAATCCAGGACAATATGAAGGAAAAATTGTGTTTATTAGGCTCTTTTTTTCCCTAGTTTATTTTATACATGATTTTGTGTATTTGTCATAGAAAATGTGCTGTAATGTGCTGAGTCGTGCTAAGAGTTCAGAGAAACCAAGTGAACAATGTGTGTTTTGTGATGCAAATGTTCTATGACATATGAAGACCTCGTGATCAAGTCATGCAGTAGAGAAATTTTTCTGACTTCATATGCTCATCATGTGGTAATAATCTTGTGCTCATGCGTGCATGCTCAGTGATCATAACAGTTGTATTGATGTGACCCGCACACAGAGACAGCTGTCTCTGTGAACGCTCCCATGCGTCTCCTTCTCTTCTACACCTACCTCCCACTTCTTCCTCTGACCCCTCCAAGCCCATGCTCCAGGATTGTGCTCCACCGCTGAACGCAGTTGCAGGGTTGTGCCTTTATTGCACCACAGCCTGGCATAATTTGGCTGACTGCCCAGTGCACCCAAAAGATAGAGCCCGTCGGCAGCAGTAAGGGGGTTGGTAGGTCAATAAACACACAGCTGCCCAAATAAAGTCACCCTTCCAATACAGATACTCTTATCATCTTCTGAGCATTCCACTGTTGCCTTAATTGATTCTGGTACTGAGCAGAATTTTATTTTTGAGAGTTTGGTGTCAAAAATTTAAGTTCCCTCTCAAGATCTGGCCAATACCCTAAAAATAGTAGCCCTCAGTGGTTGCCACCTCTCCAGAGTCCATCAGTAAACCGTGCCCATCCCCATGCTTGTGTTTGGCAGTCACAGAGAGCAAATTCAGTTTTTCATGCTTACATCCTCTTCCTCTGAGTTTGTGCTTGGCTACCCTTGGTTACAGTTATATAACCCCACTACTGATTGGGCTAATAATTGGGTAATCTCTTGGAGCTCCCTTTGCTTATCCACATGCATGCAATCACCCCCTGTCTCCCTCTCTGACCATCCTATCCACCATACCCAGAGAGCTTCAAGATCTATTGGCATCCATCCATCCATCCATCCATCCATCTTCTACCACTTAATCCTTTTCGGGTCATGGGGGGCTGGAGCCTATCCCAGCATCTGTGAGCAAGAGGCAAGGTACACCGTGGAAAGATTGCCAGTCCATCACAGGGCCAACACAGAAAGAGAGACAACCATTCACTCTCACATTCATACCTAAGTACAATTTAGAATCCCCAATTAACCTAACAGATCGGTGGAGCAGTGGTTAGCACTGTGGCAGCACAGCAAGAAGGTCATGGATTCAATCCCACCCCCACACACCAATACACACTTGGACAAAATTGTTAGTACCCCTCTGTTAATGAAAGAAAAACTCACAGTGGTCACAGAAATAACTTGAATCTGACAAAAGTGGTAATAAATAAAAATTCTATGAAAATTAACCAATGAAAATCAGACAATGCTTTTGAATTGTGGTTCAACAGAATTACTTTAAAAAACAAACTCATGAAACAGGCCTGGACAAAAATGATGGTACCCCTAGAAAAGATTGAAAATAATGTGACCATAGGGACATGTTCAACCAAGATGTGTCCTCTAATTAACATCACAGGAGTCTACAAACTTGTAATCAGTCAGTCGGCCTATTTAAATGGTGACAAGTAGTCACTGTGCTGTTTGGTGACATGGTGTGTACCACACTAAACATGGACCAGAGGAAGCAAAGCAGAGAGTTGTCTCAGGAGATAAGAAAGAAAATTACAGACAAGCATGTTTAAGGTAAAGGCTATAAGACCATCTCCAAGCAGCTTGATGTTCCTGTGACTACAGTTGCACATATTATTCAGAAATTTAAGATCCACGGGACTGTAGCCATCCTCCCTGGACGTGGCCGCAGGAGGAAACTTGATGAAAAATGGAAGAGACGGATAATACGAATGGTAACAAAAGAGCCCAGAACAACCTCTAAACACATTCATGGTGAACTCCAAGGTCAAGGTACATCAGTGTCAGATCGCACCATCCGTCGTTATTTTTGAGCCAAAGTGGACTTCATGGGAGATGACCAAGGAGGACACCACTGTTGAAAACAAATCATAAAAAAGCCAGACTGGAATTTGCCAAACTGCATGTTGACAAGCCACAAAGCTTCTGGGAGAATGTCCTATGTGACATATTGTTCGGCCCAGGAAACACGCACGCAGGCTCAGGCAGATTTGAAAGCTTTATTTACAGTAGTGTTCTTGTATGGATGCGTGTATCTGAGATGCGAATGTTGATGTGGGTGGAGGATGCAGGTCAGGACAGAGCAGTACGCCGTAAGGCCAGGCAACCCTGTAATGAGAGGAGAGCAGGGGTTAGCTGGGCAACCACACAGGAGAGTGAGGAAGTTCTGTGCTTACTTGTAGTGGCGCGGTGGCTGGCGTTGGCAAGGTCCCAAGCCTGGGAGACAGCATCCTGCTGTGCGTCCGGGATGATGCAGCGAGGTAGAGGAGCAGCGAGACGAGGGAGAGTGAGTCCGCTGCCAAGGAGTCCACCTGTGCACAGGGGAAGTCTGACAGGAGAAGGTAAGGCAATACAGACAGCTTACGTGTCTAGGCGAGTCATCAGCAGACCTGAAGGAAAGGATGTTGCTGAGTTGAGTACGCAGGGAGACAGACGGCTCCAGGCCGCAGCTCAGGGCAGGATGGAATAAATAGCTGCGCACTAACGAGGAGCAGGTGTGTGCGCAGCTGAGGTGGAAGCCCGTGAGCTGCGGGTGATGACAGTACTCCCCCCCCCCACCAGCGCCTCCTGGCGCTGGCTTACCTGGGTGTGTCCGGTGGAACTCCGCGATGAGGTCTCGTTCCAACACCCACGAAGAGCGCACCCAGGATCTCCACTCCGGACCATAACCTTCCCAATCCACCAGATATTGCAGCCCACGACCCCGACGCCGGGAGTCCAGGATGGCAGTAACACCCCACGCCGGGTCACCGTCGATCATCCTAGGCGCAGGAGGAGACCTAGGAGGAGGGCAGAGTGAATTGGAAAGGACAGGCTTGATCTTTGAAATGTGGAAGGTGGGACACACACGAAGGGAGGGGGGGAGGGCCAAACGCACAGCCACCGAGTTGATGATTTTGGAAATAGTGAAGGGGCCAAGGAACCTTGGTGCCAACTTCTTCTTCTCACCTTTCAGGCTGATGTCTTGGGACGAAAGCCAAACCCGCTGACCCACCTGGTAGGCACGAGCCGGCCTTCTGTGGCGATTGGCGGTGGAGCTGTTGCACACCGCTGTGCGTAAAAGCGCGTCCCTGGTCTTGGTCCATACACTCCGGCAGCGCCTGAAGTGTGCCTGGATGGAAGGGACGGCCACCTCACCCTCCTGCTCAGGAAAAACAGGGGGGTTGTACCCCAAGGACGCTTCAAAAGGCAACACCCCAGTAGCAGTGGACCGGGCCGAGTTATGGGCGTATTCCACCCAGGTCAGGAAGGAGCTCCAGGACGAAGGATTAGAGGATGTTACACAGCGCAGGGCGGCCTCCAATTCCTGGTTCGTGTGCTCGCACTGCCTGTTAGACTGGGGGTGGTAACCAGAGGAGAGACTGACTGTAGCCCCCAAGGCGCTGCAGAAGCTCCTCCAAACCTGGGAGACAAACTGCGGACCTCGGTCCGAGACCACGTCCAGCGGGATCCCATGCAGCCTGACGACATGCTGGACCAGGAGATCGGCTGTCTCATGTGCCGAAGGGAGACCCTGAAGAGGCACAAAATGAGCGGCTTTGGAGGACCTGTCCACAATAGTCAGAACCATGTCATAGGTGTTAGAGACAGGGAGTCTGGTGATGAAGTCAAGGGCGATGTGTGACCAGGGCCTGCCCGGGACCGGCAGGGGCTGGAGTAGACCCGCAGGTGGAGAGTTCTGGGACTTGCCAGTAGCGCACTGGGGACAGGCCCGGACATAGTTGGTAACGTCCTTCTGGAGACCCGGCCACCAAAACGAGTGTTGCAGCCAGCTCACCAAGCGGGTGATACCTGGGTGACCGGAGAGTTTGGAGGTATGGGCCCAGTGGATCACTTCACCTCGAACCGCCGAAGGAACATAAAGCCTCCTCTCCGGCCCCCCGCCAGGATCCAGCTCCGCCTCCTGGGCCTTCAGAATCTTGCCCTTGATGGACCATTTCAATCGCCCCCACAACGCACGAATCGGGCAGGATGGTATGCTCGGACTTCTCCAGACCCTCTGGGGCAAATTGTCTGGACAAGGCGTCGGGCAACCCATTCTTCGAGCCTGGATGGTACGTGATGGTAAAGTTAAAGCGAGTGGAGGAAAAAAAAGGAGAAAAAGGCGCAGGGCCGCTTGACACCATCCACCGGTGATTGCTGGGAGAGCACCGCTTCCACCCCCGTGTCGGACACGTCGACCTCCACCAGACACTGAAGAGCGGGATCAACCTGGGTCAGGACCCGGGAGGACGAGAACTCCGCCTGGAGAGTCTTGAAGGCAGTGGCCGCTTCCTCAGACCACTGAAAGGGCACTTTCGATGACATGAGGCGGGTCAGGGGGGAGACGATGGCACTGTAGTTGGGAATAAAGCGCCAGTAGAAGTTCGCGAACCCAATGAATTGCTGCACCTGCTTCCTGGAGGTAGGCGTGGGCCATTCAACCACCGCTTTAACCTTAGCGGGGTCGGGGAGGATCTGATTATGGGAGATCACAAACCCCAGGAAGGAGGTGGTCTGGGCATAGAATTCACACTTCTCGGCCTTTATAAATAAGCGATTCTCCAGCAGACGTTGCAGGACCCGCCTCACATGGGCTTGGTGCTCCTCCCGTGATCTGGAGAAGATGAGTATGTCGTCGAGTTTAACGAAGACGAAAACTCCCAGGAAGTCCCGCAGAACATCGTTTATGAGGTGCTGGAAGACGGCAGGTGCGTTGGTGAGCCCGAACGGCATCACGAGATATTCAAAGTGGCCGCTGGATGTCCTAAAAGCCGTCTTCCACTCATCTCCCTCCCAGATCCTAACGAGATGGTAAGCGCTGCGGAGGTCGAGCTAGGTGAACCAGGTCGCCCCCTGGAAGGAGTGGAAAGCAGTGTCCATGAGCAGCAGTGTGTAACGGTCCTTTATTGTGATGTCGTTAAGCGCTCTGAAGTCGATACAGGGGCGTAGGGACCCATCCTTCTTACCCATGAAGAAGAAACCAGCGCCAAGCGGGGACGAGGAGGGGTGGATGATCCCAGCGCTGAGTGACTCCTTAATGTAGGTGCCCATCACCTCGCGTTCCGGTGCAGAGAGACTGTATAGGCGGCCAGACGGCAGGGGGGGCCCCGGGCGGATGTTAATCGCACTGTCGTATGGTCGATGCGGCGGAAGGGACAAGGCTCTGGACTTACTGAATGCTGCCCCCAAGTCATGGAACTCCTGCGGCACTAGAGTCAAGTCCGGGGGCTCAGAGACCGGAGCCGGCGGAGGAGAGGATGGAGCACAAGCCGCCGACTGGAGGCAGGTGCCCAGGCAGAAGGTGCTCCAGGACAGGACGCTGCCGGTTCTCCAATCCAGGACAGGGTTATGCAGCCGCAGCCAGGGGTAAACCAGAATGACACAGTCCGACAAGGAGGGCAGGACGTAGAGGGTCAGATCCTCCCGGTGGTTGCCAGAGACGATGATGGGAATTGGCTTAGTGCGGTGTGTAACTGTACCCAGAGAAGAGCGTGAGAGCATCACCAAGTTCAGGGGGGTATGTAGCAGTTGGCAGGGTATGCCCAAACGGGTTGCCAGGCTCTTAGAAATAAAATTCTGCTCTGCCCCAGAATCCACCAGTGCGTGAGTGGAATGCCCGGTGGAGTTGTGGCAGAAACGTATGGGCAGTGTGCATGAAGATAGGGGATTTGGTCGGTTAGAGTCCGCGAGGCCCCCTACAGTGACTCACGGACCTCCCCATTTGGCTTCACCGGGCACAGCTCCACGGGATGCCGGTCATCTCCGCAATACATGCAGAGACCCCGTTCCCGCCGGCGTTGTCTCTCCACTAGAGGGAGCCTAGTACGCCCGATGGCCATGTCCTCTGGTTCATCGGCGGACTCCGGAGCCAGTAACGCCAGGGGGCGCGACTGAGCTGGACAGAGGGAAGCTCCGCGTGAGCGGCTGACAGACTTCCGCTCCGCAGCCCACTCACATAGCCTGTTGTCCAGGCTAATCGTGAGCGAGATCAACTCAAAGAGTCGCCCTGGGAGATCCCGACCAGCTAGCTCATCCCTCAGACCAGAATTGAGGCTACGGAGGAAAATGCTGCAGAGAGAAGCCTCTCCCCAGCCCACCTCCTCCGCTGCCACCCAGAAGTCGACTGCATATTCCGCCGCTGACCGACTTCCCTGTTGGAGACTAAGGAGCCGATCAGCGAGGACGCTGTCAAGACGGGAATGATCAAAGACTTCTAAGAAGTCCCGCACAAACCGGTCATATGAGAGGTTTGCGTAGCTGGGCTTCGTCATTACAGCGTAAGCCCAAGCTAACGCTTGCCCCTCGAGAAGGTTAGCCATGTACCCGATTCGGCTATGGTCTGAGGGAAAATCCCCGGGAACGCGTAGAAACACCGACTCCCACTGCAGGATAAACCCCTTTGCTCCACCGAGTTTCCCGTTGAAGCGAGCAGGAGTTGGAATAGGTGTGAGGTGGGTTGGCACTCCCGAGCTAGGCTGGCCAGCTGTGGAGGCAACCGGAGCCGCAACGCCAAGAGTACCCGGAGGGAAAGCCCGGGGAGGGTCCAGGCGGTCTAACCGATTAGTAATTGAGGTGAGTTGGTTTAATATCACCTGCTGCTGATGAGCTATCATATCCACCCGAGCCTCGAGGGTGGAAAAACAGCGTGCGAGCCCGCTGTCCGCTGGGCCGCTTTGCTGGAGCCATACTGACATATTGTTCGGCCCAGGAAACACGCACGCAGGCTCAGGCAGATTTGAAAGCTTTATTTACAGTAGTGTCCGTGTATGGATGCGTGTATGTGAGATGCAAATGTGATGTGGGTGGAGGATGCAGGTCAGGACAGAGCAGTACGCCGTACGGCCAGGCAACCCTATAATGAGAGGAAAGCAGGGGTTAGCTGGGCAACCACACAGGAGAGTAAGGAAGTTCTGTGCTTACTTGTAGCGGCGCGGTGGCTGGCGTTGGCAAGGTCCCAAGCCTGGGAGACAGCGTCCTGCTGTGCATCCGGGATGATGCAGTCCACCGCCAAGGAGTCCACCTGTGCACAGGGGAAGTCTGACAGGAGAAGGTAAGGCAATACAGACAGCTTACGTGTCTAGGCGAGTCGTCAGCAGACCTGAAGGAAAGGATGTTGCTGAGTTGAGTACGCAGGGAGACAGACGGCTCCAGGCCGCAGCTCAGGGCAGGATGGAATAAATAGCTGCGCACTAACGAGGAGCAGGTGTGCACGCAGCTGAGGTGGAAGCCCGTGAGCTGCGGGTGATGACACTATGGACTGACAAGACAAAACTGGAACTTTTTGGCAAGGCACATGAGCTCTATGTTCACAGACGCAAAAATGAAGCATACCAAGAAAAGAACACTGTCCCTACTGTGAAACATGGAGGAGGTTCTGTTATGTTGTGGGGCTGCTTTGCTGCATCTGGCACAAGGTGTCTTGAATCTGTGCAGGGTACAATGAAATCTCAAGACTATCAAGGTATTCTAAAGAGAAATGTGCTGCCCAGCTCTCTCAATATTATTGGTTGTTACAAACAAAGAAGTGTTTATTCATCGGACTAAAGTTCATAAAGCCCGCTCACGAAGGAAGATAATTGGTTTAGGCTTATGTCAATCAGAGCTTCAGCGCCAAAGTTGTCTGAAGTTATAAAGCAGGGAGACGCCCTCCTGAGCGGTTCGCAGAGTATCACAGAGAAGAGTTTTTGTCCGTTCAGTTTTGCCATTGTTGTGTGCTGTGTAAACGTCTGTCTGTTTTAATGTTTTCTCTAAATGTCTGGGAATTAATTATTTCTTTTGAGCTCAAAATTCTTTCAAGCAAAGTCACACGTCGTGTTCACAGGCGTTCTATTTTTCTAACTTTTTATTCTGTTAGACTTTCTCTAAACTCACTGTGTGTTTTTTTTCCAAGGACTGACTATCTCCATACTGGAAGCTATTTTCAGTTCCACGGAGTCAGAAAAATACCTTTTAATTTTGCTATTGGGATCAGATTTTGTAATTATTCTTGAATTCCCTTGGGAGAAGCCATTGACCCATGAAAGCCTTGACACAGCTCACCATTACGCTGCCCTAAGGAAGTCGCCGTCACCATCTTGGCTTGACCTAAGCTCCAACTGTGATTGAAGCAGTCAAAATCCAGCCTTGTGACTGCTTGACTGTAAAGGTTGAACTGTGGACTTTGGAATATCTGCGAGCAGATACTTCCCCTATAATCCACAAAATCTTCAGTTAAGGAAGCCGCCGAAAGGGACCACCACGCAAGGAGTCACGTGAGCTGTATTCTCTGTTCCATCTGCTGAAAGTAAATAAACATCTCAGATTTGAGAATAATTCAGCATCTGATCAGATGCAAAATTAAAAGAGAAATAATATAATTTTTCTTATTAAAATTCTATTTTTACTTTCTTAAGAGTAGTCCAGAATTTTCCATATAATTAGTTAATTTTCTCCATAAATTCACGTTCAATTTTATTCTCAGTCTTCCATTTCAACTCTTCCAAATTCATGCTAAAGTTCCATGGTTACAGAGGTGTCCATATTCTGTTACTCTATCCCAGTTACAAGTAATGTGATGGTTAACGTTGATCATTTCACTGTTTACAAGTTATCTCAATGTGATGTCATTTAATCAGCTTCATTTAAATAAATCTGTAAAATGAGAGAAGTTGTTGAGGAATTTTATTCCTTTCTGAGACTGGTTTCAAAGCCCCAGTATCAAATTCACTAATATTTTGAGACTGATTATTAATCAATTAGTTGATGATTAAACAGGTATAAAGTGGAAATAATTAATAAATTGTTCACAAGACAGTGAGCTGGTGCCCCAACGAGTGATAGATATTGTTTTTTGGTGTGTATGGCTGAACTGTTGAGCAGTTTGCCTCCACCTTTGAGAAGGAACTTGGTGTACCACAAGAAAAAGAATCTGCAAAGCAGAAGTGGGAAGAGCTGCGAAACACCATCCACCGCACAGCCTTGGCTACCTTTGGGAGGAAGACCTCGAAGTCACAGGACTGGTTTGATGGCAAGTTTATTTTTATTAAAAAAATAAAAAAAAGAAATAAAAGTTGACCGAGATGACCCCCGTCATTGAAGCCAAGCGCTCAGCACTTGCTGAGTACAAGAAGTACCCAAACGAGAAGAATCTCCAGATTCGCAGGGCTGCGAGAAGCAAAGTTCAGCAGACAGCTCGGCGCTGTGCCAACGAGTACTGGACTCAGCTCAGCCAAGACATTCAAACCGCTGTCAGTCTGCCCTAGGGCAGCCGTGTTTCCATCAGTCTGCCCTAGGGCAGCTGTGGCTACAGTAATAGCTTACCATTACCATTGTTTGTGGAGTGAATGAATAATGTATCTGTGGTATATATTACTCATATATTCCATACCTACATTTGTTAGAGCATGTGGAAATGTTTGGGACAACATATACAAAGGAATTTCACACCTCTGAAAGGACATAGGAATCTCACCGCCGTGTGAAGACCAGTGACGTCACAGGACGCGGCGGCAACAGACTTGACACCTTCACCCCCTAAGGCGAGGAGAGGTTTTCCCATCACCTCCCAAGACGAAGGGAGGAGTTAACAGGACTAATGGGGGATTAAGATAACAGGGGATTTCAGCTTGTGTTTTGCATGTCTTTGATGTGTGCCTGTATTTAACCAGCGAGCTGGGCAGAACTCTCTCTCTTTGCCTTCTGCCAAGCTCTGCACCAGATGAGACAAGATAGAAGAGTTGTTCATTAAAGACTCTGCTTTTTTGATACAAAACCGCCTCGTCATTTCCAGCTCTTCTACACTATCCATTGTAAAGTGTCTATGAAATGTGCTATAGAAATCTGATGCATTAGCATTATTATTATTATTAGTTCTACTCTGTGCTCGTTCATGCACCTCAGTTCACCTCACATTAATTTATCCTCTGGTAATCTTTTTTCATGACAGCCCCCTCCAACATAAAATGCACCCCACCTTCCATGGCATTCGAAATGGAACACAACACACAAACACACATCCTCACCAAATAAAACTACAAGCCTGCATGCACAAACCCACTAAAGGAAAAACAAACTGTTTTTCATACAGCCACACCAAACTGCAAACTCTCCACACTACTGTCACTACTGAAGTGATTCAAAGTTGGTCAGCCCACGAAGGCCGACGAAGGGCGAAGTATTTGTCGGCCTTGTCTGTCAGCACACGGCCTCTGAGTATTAAGAATTTTATTTTATTTTTTTTTAAATAAGGGCTTGCAGCTGTGCTGCCTCCAGCAGGTGGCGCCCTAGGCAACCGCCTATACGGCCTATGCCTCGGGCCAGCACTGTGTGTGAATCAACAACATACTTAGCAAACAGAAAAAAAAGCTTAACGTGCACATTATAGTTTAAAAAGTAGAGGTGTACAAATTTCTTGATTGAATTGTTTGTTAACTGCCTGTGGAGAACAGCAGCAGGGATTTTGATAAAAATGCACCTAACATTTTGAAAGTGGACAATTGGGCACATTTTGGATTTTATGAACTTGACAAGACACATACTGTTCACTGTTTTGTTTGTTTTTGTTTTTGTTGCTATCACTATCACCAAGGGTTTACGCTGTGCAAAATATCCTAAAAAGGACTTGGCACAGTATTGGAAGAAGAAGAAACATGCTCCACAGAGATCAGACATACTGGCTTCACGAGAAATCCAAGAACACACTGGGCCCAGCGAAGAAAAGAAAACAGAGGAGGTACCACCAAGTTTGCCAGTCTTCCACTGATGAAGACCCCCATGGCGTGATGAAACCACCACAATGAAAAGGCTACAAAGTAAATCCAAAGAACAGGATATGGAGTCTGGACTTTATGCTAATCCGGTTTCCTCCCACAGGCCAAAAACATGCAGGTTAGGTTAACTGGAGACTCTAAAGTGGCCCTGGGTGTGAATGTGTGAGTGAATGGTGAAGGGCGCTCAGCCGTGGCTGCCTCATGCATCCGGGTGGATGCCCTGAATTTCCCTCTGGGATTAATAAAGTATACAAAATACAAATAATAATAATAATAATAAAAAAAAATAATAATAATAATAATAATAATAATAATAATAATAATAATCTCGTAGGCATTACATCCCAGCCAGCATGTCCATGTGGGCCCCACCAAAGGTTAAAACTGGGCTGTCTTATGAGTCCATGTGGGTTTGTCCACAGGTTCCATGTTGGCCCTATCTGTGTTTGCCCACATGGACTTGACCTGTTTACCTATTTTCAACTTATTTTCTCATAAATTTGTTATTTTCTTGTAAGGTTGTGACCCCCCCCCCCCTCCCCCCGCAATTTGATAAATTTTTCTTGAAAAATTGAAACTTTCTCATAAATTTGCAACTTTTTTTTCTCTGTCACAACCCGGCTCGAGGCTGGACAAAAAAAAGGGAGACCACACGGAGGTGCCAATTTAAACACGTTTATTTCAAGAAAAAAACTAAAGGTGTCTGTAATTATCAGTGGAGTATGTGTGTGTTGGATGCATGAAACATAAACGACAGACCAGTCACTGACCAAGCCTGTGATCACATGCTGTTGTCAGAGGCTACACCAATGCCAGCGACAAACCCAAGACCAGAACCAGAGCCCACAGGCCACAAACAACACAGACAGAAGCCGCCAGCACAACCCCGACCAAGCGGCAAAAACAGAAGCAGCGGGCAGAGCGCGGACCCAACAGAAAGGCAGCCGGTCTCCATGGGAGCCAAAAGCTGCCAGTGTAACCCAGACCAAATACACAGGACACGGGACCAGTGGGCAGAGCGAACACCGCAGAGAGGCGACAGGCCTCCGCGGGAGCCAAAAGCTGCTGACAGGTGCACAGGTGTGGCTTATATAGGGAACCCACTAAGCACGGGCAGTCTTCCACAGCTCCATCTACAACACAGAAAAAAGGCACACACAGGACCCACTCCAAGAAGGAGCAGAGCCGTAACATTACTGTAAATGTGCAACTTTTCGTCTTGAATTTGTTTTGTTTTTTTTTATAATTTTTTTTCTCATAAATGTGTTAGTTTTCTTTTGTTGACTTTATTCCTTGCAAATCTGATCATTTTTTTCTTGGAAATTTCTCATAAATTTGCCACTTTTTACTGTAATCTTGCAAAATTTTTCCTGTAAATTTGGAACTTTCTCAATTTTTTTCAACTTTTTTTTACTGTACACTTACAGCGGTGAAAATAAGTATTGAACAAGTCAACATTTTTCTCACTAAACATGTTACTGATGGAGCGATTGACCTGAGGTTTTCACCAGATATCAGTAACAGCTCAAGTACTCCATACATACAGACAAATCAAGGCAACTGTGTTCACAAAACAAGTTATATTTAAAAAAGTTGAATGGCACAGGGGAAAAGCATTGAACACATGAAGAAAAAAAAGAGGTGCAAAAAGGCACAGAAAGCCAAGAAACCAGTTGAAATCCATCGGAATTTAGGAAGCCATCCCATCCTCCATCAGTGCAAATTAATTTCAGCTGGTTAAGTCCTGACTGATAGCGTTTAACCCATGGACAATTCTCAGACAACAGATGGAAATTAGCCACTGTGTCATGAGCTGGGTCCGACGCTCTGCTGGACTCAGCCTCGTGGCTCTTTTGTTGTATTTTGATGTATTTATCTGTTGTATTTTTGGTGCCTTATTTGAGTTGTCACTACGCTCTATTTTGTCTGTTTGTGTTTCAGTTTATGTTGGTTTTATTTTGCTTCATTTGTAATTATGTTGTAGTCTGTATTTGGGGTTGTTTATATTCATTCTGTGGGTTGACAGCTGTCAGGTAGCATTTCCGGGTTTGTGTCAGCACTGCCTGTCAAGCTGTCAGCCGCATCTCCTTCACCCCTCGTTACTATCAGCTGATTCCAATTATTAGTTGTTGTTCCTTTCTCCTGCTCAGGTGAACCCACACCTGTGTTGGTAAAAATCCATGAAGCAATCGTATTTCTCAGAAATGTTAGTTAAACTTTGCAACAATGACCTTTCACACACTTTATCTGCTTGCTACACATGCTACATTGCTGTTTTTAGGTTACACCCTATGACCCACTTGTTGAAAACAGTTAGACTCAATTCTGCTTTCAGCAGAGTTGTCACATAGCGGAAAATTACTGATACAATGGGAAACCCCTCCCTCTTGCATGAGGGAGTGGGGAAGTTTTACAAAAAGTGTAGGACCCATTTTTCTGCAGCATTTTCTCCTGATATGTACTAAGAGTAATGTTCCAGCACTGTAACAGGTACTATATCTCAGCTTCAGTAAAATAAGTGAAAGTATACTTCATCTCTCAGTCTGGTTATTTGGCCTTTGTATAAAAGAACTGGGGGTTAAGATATTTTTAGCACAACACCTGTTACCACTCATGTTGCCATTTCACCCACTACTTAAGCTCAGTCTGTTCACTTACTCCTCGCTGCTACATTGTATGTTCCTCCTGTTGTTTCTCAGATCTGTTCTCCATTCGACTCAGCTATATGTGCTGATCTCCTCTCCAGAGCGTTTTCCCCGCTCTGAGGCACATCTTGTAAGTTTCTTTGTTTGGCATTTTTGTATTTTTGCACATTTTGGACTGTTACGTTCTTTTGTTTAATTAATACACAACACCATTCAGCGCTTGGGTTCGTCTCTCTCCTGCCTCGTAGAGGCAAACATGACAGAACGTAGCGGCCAGTATTAGAACCAAGCTGTGTTGTTATGAGTTCTTTCTACCATTTCTGTGTTTTGGAGCTCACCATGGACTTCAAGGTTTTTGGTCTGAGTGCGGAGGAGTGTGCAGTGACAGAGCTGGCAGTGGATTTCACCTCTAAGGCTCGAGCCACCCTCACTCCTGAGGCAGTTTTCGGCTTCCTGGACAATGCAGTCGGGGTGATTAAGACTTGCCCCAGCCTTTGGAGATACCCGAGTTTGACACCGCTCCTTACGACGATATTCGAGTCTTGACAGCGTCTCGAGAGAGTGGTAAGAGTCTTCTGATGTAAGGGGGGCACTGGCGAGCAGTATCATGTGGGCTCCTGGCTAGGGTGAACTTTTAGTGAATATTTCAACATTTTTGACCAATTTTAGATAAACTGGGCTGAATATACACCAGACTAAAACGCTTAGGTACCGGAATTTCAACCTTATATCTTCCTAATGACTTTTCTGAAGGTGCCATGAGCAGGAATAAATCCAGTAAAGAGCAGGCCGCTAAAGCCTCCAGCTTAATTAAGGCCTCTAAGGGGGAACCAGCCAATCTGTCCGAGGTGATGGCCACTATTGTGAACAGTGAAAGCAGGATATTGGTGCATATACATTTAAAGATGAAAGATTTGGATGCAAAAATGGATTCTATCTCACAGGATATGGCAAGGCAAGCGACCCGTTTAGGAGACCTGGAGGATGGCCTAAATACGTATTCGGATAAGACGGTTGGCATCGAAGGAGACATTGGCCAACTAAAATCAGAAGTTGCCGCACTGAGCCTGAAGTTGGAAGACCTGGAGGGGCCACAACATCGGTGCAATATACGAATCACTGGTATAATGGTGGTTCCAAGGTTGTCATAGCCAGGATCGGCACTGGGGTTAAGCTCCCAGTGCTCATAAAATGCTCCTTATGGCGTATGTCTCGAAAAACCTCTGACAACTAAGTCCAACTCCTAGCCTGCCCGTGTGGTTTAGTCTCTAACCCCGGCGGAACTGCTTTTACTAATAGGAGATGGGGCGAGGGCGGTACTCTGGCGCCTTAAAACCAGATGCTTCGGGTAGATGGTGGCTCGTCAACCTGGGAAGGTAGCCCATCTAGGGGAAGGTAAACCCTGATTTCAAACCTCCGCTGCCTTGCGGCACACCCGGTCACAGGAAAGGCTTCGGGAGTCAACCCTGAGGAAAAATCCGGAGTCGGAGTCCCTAAGGCAGTTCTCTGTTGTGCTCAACATCGTTCTGGCAGCTGCTGTGACAGCGCTGGTGCCAAACTGTAGCAGCCCTGCTGTTCCTTTGGATTCATCAGTGACGTGGAGAGGGGGGACATGCTGCATGGGCAACATCTTGTCCTCCATATCTTCCTGCCCAGGCTTGAATCCTACCAACGCCCAACGCTGGAAGGTAGAACACCGGATCACTGGAGAGGACACTCCAGCTTCGCCTTTGGCGTAGACAAAACACGGGGAATGACAGTTACTGGTTATAAGCCACTGCTCAATTGGCGTAGAGCGCGGCGCCAGGGGTTGTTCCCAACGGTGGGAGGGATCATCGGATCTCACTGGACAGCTACCGCCCGCCTCAAGCTGGGCAGCCCCGAGCCAATAAGGTGTTGTCCCGCCACAGCTTGCTTTCCTCATTGGGTGCATGGGGATGAGGAGAAGTCTGAACGGCAGGCTGAGAACCTTCGCACCAGGCAAGACAAAAAAACAAAAGAGACCAACTCTAAAACTGGGAACTTGGAACGTCTGCACTATGATGACAGGACTCGCTGCTAACCTCAAGGACATCAATGACACCAGGAAGACTGCCATCATCAATAATGAGCTGAAGAGACTGGAAGTGGATATCGCCACTCTCCAGGAAACACGGTTGGCTGACGCAGGCACACTGAGAGAGAAGGACTACACGTTCTACTGGCAGGGAAAGGGCAGTGACGAACACAGGGAACACAGAGTGGGCTTCGCAGTGAAGAACACCTTGCTGAAGATGGTGGAACCGGGCAGCAATGGCTCTGCACGACTCCTCACCCTCCGCCTCAACACCACTCAAGGCCCAGTCACCCTTGTCAGTGTGTATGCCCCAACACTGACAGCCACACCAGAGGCAAAAGACGAGTTCTACGAGAATCCCGCAACAACTGTCAGGATCATCCCCAACTCTGAACAACTCATTCTCCTTGGAGACTTCAATGCCAGAGGGGTGCTGACCATGACTCCTGGCCCTCCTGTCTTGGACCATTTGGCGTGGGCAGAATGAACGACAACGGACAGCGGCTGCTCGAGTTCTGCACATACCACGATCTGTGCATCACAAACTTGTTCTTCAAGAACAAGCCCCAAAACAAGGTTTCCTGGTGACATCCGCGCTCAAAGCACTGGCACCAGCTGGACTTGATCCTGACCAGGCGCACCTCACTGAAGAACGTGCTAATCACCCGTTCGTTCCAGAGTGCAGATTGCGACACAGACCATTCATTGGTGTGTTGCAAGGTCAAGCTGCAGCTGAAGAAATTCCATCATGCTAGACAGCCTGGAAAGGCACGGAATGACACCAGCAAGATGGCCCAACCAGAACTTGTTGAGCAGTTTGCCTCCACCTTTGAGAAGGAACTTGGTGTACCAGAAGAAGGAGAATCTGCAAAGCAGAAGTGGGAAGAGCTGTGAAACACCATCCACCGCACAGCCTTGGCTACCTTTGGGAGGAAGACCTTGAAGTCATAGGACTGGTTTGATGCCAAATTGACCGAGATGACCCCCGTCAATGAAGCCAAGCGCTCAGCACTTGCTGAGTACAAGAAGTACCCAAATGAGAAGAATCTCCAGATTCTCAGGGCTGCGAAAAGCAAAGTTCAGCAGACTGCTCGGCGCTGTGCCAACGAGTACTGGACTCAGCTCAGTCAAGACATTCAAACCGCTGCCATAACAGGGAACATCCGTGGTATGTACGATGGCATCAAGAAAGCACTTGGTCTGGCTCAGAGCAAGACGGCCCCCCTCAAATCCTCCACTGGGGAGATGATCACAGAAAAGAACAAGCAGATGGAGAGATGGGTGGAACACTACTCCGACCTCTACTCCAGACAGAACACCGTGACACCGTCAGCCCTTGATGCCATCGACTGCCTGCCATCCATGGACGAACTTGACACCGAGCCAACCATCGATGAACTCAGCAAGGTCATTGATAGCTTGGCCGCTGGCAAGGCACCCGGCAACGACGGCATACCCCCAGACCTGATCAAGCACTGCAAGACCGCCTTACTGCTGCCATTGCATGACGTCCTCTGCCAGTGTTGGAAGGAAGGTGCCGTACCACAGGACATGAGGGACGCCAAGATCATCACCCTCTACAAAAACAAAGGGGAGAGAAGCGACTGCAACAACTACAGGGGCATCTCCCTCCTCAGCGTTGTTGGCAAAGTCTATGCACGAGTTGTTCTCGTTCGTCTACAGAAGCTTGTCGAACGTGTCTACCCCGAGTCTCACTGTGGCTTCCGCCCTGAGCAATCGATGGTAGACATGATATTCTCCATCCGCCAACTCCAGGAGAAATGCAGAGAACAGAACATGCCCCTGTACGTCGCCTTCAATCGACCTCACCAAAGCATTCGATCTGGTTAGCAGAGAGGGCCTTTTCAAGATCCTGCCAAAGATAGGATGCCCACCAAAGTTGCAAAGCCTCATCGAATCGTTTCACACCAACATGCAGGGGATAGTGCAGCACGACGGCAACGTCTCAGAGCCATTCAACATACGCAGCAGAGTGAAACAGGGCTGTGTACTTGCACCAACCCTCTTTGGGATTTTCTTTGCTATGCTCCTGAGGCATGCCTTCAGCACAGCAACAGAGGGAATCTACCTGCACACAAGATCTGACGGCAGGCTTTTCAACCTCGCCCACCTGAAAGCCAGAACCAAAGTACGCGAGGCTCTAATCAGAGACATGCTGTTCGCAGATGACGCTGCAGTCGCAACCCACACACAGCAGGAGCTTCAGACCCTGATGGACCGCTTCTCCCAGGCATGCAAGGACTTCAGGCTTACCATCAGCCTGAAGAAGACTAACGTCTTGGCGCAAGGCACAGAAGCACCACCAACCATCACCATCGACGACTACGAGCTGAAGGTCGTGAGTCAGTTCACGTACCTTGGGTCCACGATCAGCAACAACCTCTCCCTTGATACAGAGATCGACAAGAGGATTGGAAAATCAGCCTTCACACTCGCTCACCTCACCACACGAGTGTGGGAGAATCCCAAACTCTCTGTCAAGGCGAAGATGGCAGTATACAACGCCTGCGTCATCAGCACACTGCTCTATGGGAGTGAGACGTGGACAACATACGCCCGGCAGGAAAAGAAACTGAACTCCTTCCACTTGCGCTGCATTCGCCACATCCTGGACATATCCTGGCAGGACAAAGTGCCCAACACAGAAGTTTTGTCCCGCGCCGGCCTTCCCTCCATGTTCACTCTACTCAGGCAGCGCAGGCTCCGCTGGCTAGGCCACGTTCACCGTATGGAGGATGGCAGAATCCCCAAAGACGTCCTCTACGGAGAACTGGCGACTGGCAGGAGAGACGTTGGCCGCCCACAGCTGCACTTTAGAGACGTCTGCAAGAGAGACATGAAGGCCCTGGAGATCAATACAGAGCACTGGGAGGATCTTGCAACGGACCGCTCCAAATGGAGAGGCACCCTGACCAGACAGCTCAAGGCGAGTGAAGAGAGACTGACTGCTGCAGCAGATGAAAAAAGGACCCGCAGGAAGAACCACCACAGACCCAGCAGCACGGAGACCACCCACAAGTGCGACCTGTGTGACAGGGACTGCCATTCGCGCATCGGCCTGTTCAGCCACAGGCGGTGCTGTTCCAGCAGAGTAGACGTTTAGGATTCTCTTCCATGGTCATCATAGACCGACGGAGGCCGACAAGGTATAATGGAAGGGCTGGAGAACAGTGAAGGCCAGAGGCCCACGGTGACCGTTGCCAGGACCCTACAGGAGCTACTGAAACTTGACTTCACCCCGACATTGGATCGGTCCCATTGCAGCCTACGCCCTTCACCTAAGGAGGGAGAACCCCCTAGGGTGATTGTGGCAAAATTCCATTATCTTCAGGAGAGAGAGGAGGTCCTCTGTAAAGCATCACGTTTGGCTCCGCTTAACCTCCAAGGTAGGAGAGTGAGCATTTTCCCAGACTATACGGCTGCCATGGCGAAGAAGAGAGTGGCCTTCTCTGAAGCCAAGTGGCTCCTTCGGGGCTGCCAGGGCATCAAGTACGGGCTCCTCTTCCCAGCGGTTCTCCACATTACTCTACCATCCAGGTTGGATAAACGCTTTGAGGACCCATCTGCAGCCATGGATTATATCAGGGAAAACCTGCAGCCATAAAACATGACACCACGGAAATATTAAAGAAGAACGCAAAGTGTCAGTAGTGGTTAACGGATTCCGGCTGTTAACAAGCGCAGATGGCTAAAGGACAGTGACTGGTAGGGTTCTCCAGATGGAAAGGTAACTAACAAACAATCAGTGATCTCACCTTGTAGTCTTTCCTATCTTTTATAACATGCCCCTCTATTGGTAATGCTGTTTAAAATTTCTTGCATCCAAGAAATTGTCTTATTTTTCTCAATTTAAATTAGTTAATTTTGTATTTATTTTATATTTTCTAAAAAAAACGAAAATTGTTCTACATATATTTTCCCCTTATTTTTTATTTATTTATCTTTTTACATGGTTTTAAATGATTTTTTTTTATTTGAATTTTTGAAATTTGAAATTTGAATTTTCTTTTTTTACGTTTCTTATAAGTACAGGTTTTCTTATAAGTTGATTAATTCTCTCACTGTAAATTTGTCCCTTTTTTATTACTCCTTTTTTGTTTTTTTTTGTTGTATATATATACATGTATATATATATATATATATATATATATATATATATATGTATTGTATATATGTATAATTTTATTTATTTTTTTATTTTTTTTTGATGGGTGTAAGCATAAGAGTGTGTGGCTAAAATGAATAAGATTACTTAGGTGGCTGGACTAGTGATCTGCTCTTTCTACTTAGAGCACAGAGGTGGGGAGGGAGGGGGAAGTAGAGAAAGGAAGGGTGGAAAAGAAAAGAAAAAAAATTAATTAAATGAAAACAAAGAATGGACAAAAAATGGATTAACCCCAAAGTGCTTCTAGATTGAGTTGTTTTCCCCACCCCACCCCATTTTTTTTGTTTTTTTAGACATTATCACAGATAATTTAATTTAACTTTACCCACCATCAGAGAACTAGGCCGAAAATGTTAATCCAAAGGTTGAAATTTAAAATGTCCCATATTCTAAGTGCAACATATTTTTTTTCTCCTTTTTTCCTATTATTCATATCTGTGGACTGTTTACTCTAGCCAAGGCCCGCTAGGAGAGTTTTTTTTTTTCCTTTTTTCTATGTGCACTGACTGTGTCATACCAGCAAAGGGAAATATGATCCTGAAGGTTTTGTTGGATCAGCATGAGGTCTCAAGGTTTTATTTTTTATTTTTTTATTTTAATTTTTTTTCTTCTTTGTTTGTAGACAGCATCACTTGCTTTTCTTTCTTTGTGTTTTGATAAAGGTTCAATGTCTGACACTCATGCTCTAAGCTCTCTTCGTTTCCTGATTTGGAATGTGAAAGGAATTCATAATCCTGTGAAACGTAATAGGGTTCTGGGACATTTAAAATCTCTTGGTTCTGATATCATGTTTCTACAGGAAACGCACCTCCTATCAACCAAACATGTGAGACTAAAAAAAGCCTGGATTGGACAGATTTTTAGTTCGAGATATGAGAGCAGAGCACGGGGCACAGCCATTCTGATCAAGAACCCTCGTGGAAGGTATGCAGTGGTCACGGGCAATATATTTGGTACACGAGTGGTTTTAGGGAATATTTATGGGCCAAACTGGGATGATCCCTCTTTCTTCAGTAATTTTATAACAACCCTCCCTGATCTTAACGATTATCTACTGATACTGGGGGGAGACTTTAATTGTGTATTACACCCTTTTTTAGATTGGTTCAATCCAAGACCCAACAGTAAGATTTCAAGTTCAGGTAGGGTCATTCAGTCGTTTATGGACTCGTATGCTCTTTTTGACCCCTGGAGGAAAAATAATCCCAACTACAAAACAATTCTCTTTTTTCTCCCCTGTACATCACTCTTACTCTAGAATCAATTTTTTTCTTTTAGATGGCACAACCTCCTCCATGGTTAAGGGGTGCCAATATAATGCTATTGTTATCTCTGATCATAGCCCCGTACAATTAGATATGAGCTTCCCAGATTGCCCTAGACCCCAGCGCACCTGGCGGTTTGACCCTCTCCTGCTTTCTAAGGACTCCTTCAAAAACTTCCTTTCACAACAAATCGTAGATTTTATGGAGATCAACCAAACTCCTGATGTTCAATTATCTGTGATTTGGGAAGCACTCAAAGCTTACCTCAGAGGCCAAATAATTTCATATATCGCATATGAGAGAAAAAAAACAAACAACGTATGAATGAACTATCTCAGAATATAGCAGAAACAGATCGCCTATATGCTGTTTCTCCTACCCCTGAATTATATAAAAAAAAGTTACTTTTAAAAACAGAATTCAATATGTCTATTAAACATACAGAGCGATTGCTTTTCAAATCCAAACAGACTTTTTACGAACATGGAGAGAAAGTGGGGAAATTATTGGGGCACCAGATTAGACAATCTGCGGCTGCCAACACCATTCTTAAAATCTGCACATCATTAGGAACAGAAACCGCCAACCCAGATTATATAAATGACCAATTTAAACAATTTTATATTAGTCTCTATTCTCCTGAAATCTCCAGAGATTTTTCACATGTATTCGAATTTTTAGATGTTTGATTATTCCAAAAATTACGCCAGAGGACCGCGTACAAATGGACAGAGAAATATCGACAGCAGAAATATTACAAGCAATACGATCTATGCAGAGTAATAAAGCTCCAGGCCCTGATGGCTTCTCTATTGAATTTTATGAAGAATTTGCACTTAAGTTGGCTCCAATTCTTAAACAAGTATACACTGATATTTTCCACCAACAGAAATTACCCCAGACCATGACTCAGGCAATAATATCGATTTTGCTTAAAAAAGATAAAGACCCCTTACTACGCGGCTCATATCACCCGATAAGTTTGCTAAATTGTGACTATAAAATTTTTACAAAAATTCTGGCCACTCGCATTGAGACAGTTATAGCATCAATTGCGAACAATGACCAAACTGGTTTTATACCTGGCCGGCAATCTTTTTATAATATGAGTCGTCTTCTGAATATACTGTATATACCACATACATCTGAAGAATCAGAGATAGTGATTTTGTTAGATGCCGAAAAGGCATTCGACTGTGTCGAGTGGCAATAGTTATTTATTGTTAGAGAAAGATTTGGTTTTGGTCCATCATTTCAAGCTTGGATCAGAATAATATATGATTCCCCTATGGCAGCAGTACGGACAAATACCACACTCTCTGATTATTTCAGGCTTTACAGGGGTTGCAGACAGGGCTGCAGCCTCTCTCCTTACCTGTTTAACCTAGCGATTGAACCACTGGCCATAGTGATTAGAAAAGAAGATGGGGTGAGAGGCATTTCACAGGACCATAAACTTCACAAGGTATCGCTGTATGCAGACGATCTACTAGTGTACGTATCTAATCCAGAAGGAACCATACCAAAATTATTATGTATCTTAGATAATTTAGGTTATTTCTCAGGCTATAAAATTAATTGCTCTAAGAGTTTGTTATTCCCTACTAACGATGTAGATGGTGATTACTCTGGATTTCCGTTTAAATTAGAAAAGAATATATTCATGTATCTAGGCATTGAGATTACTCGCTCAATAGGTGGATTGTATAATCATAATTTTAGAAAATTAATTGAACGGACAGCTCAAGACATTAAAAAATGGTTGAACTTACCCATTTCATTAGCAGGCCGGATAAATATAGTAAAAATGACAATTCTGCCAAGATTTTTATATATATATTCCAAATGATCCCCATATTTATATCTAAAACAGCTTTCCAACAACTAGACCAGTTGATTTCATCATTCATTTGGAACAGTTCAAATCCTAGGATGAAAAGGAAGTACTTGGAGGTACCAAAGGAGGCAGGAGGTTTGGGCCTACCTAACTTTATTTTTTATTATTGGGCAGCAAACATGGTAAAATTTTTACATTGGATTGATACATATAAGAATAAGGAGGGCCTGAGTTGGGTTGAGATGGAGCTTCTATCCAACCAGTTACCCATCTTATCCTCACCGTTGCCATATACTCGACGCATACAGGTATTGAATCCGGTGGTTAGAGACTCTCTAAAAATATGGCTCCAGTTTAGAAGGCACTTTAAGTTAGTTCAGGCTAGCACGCTCTGCCCAATAGCAAATAATCATTTTTTTACACCCTCCGTGCTTGATGATGCTTTTTGCCTCTGGCATAGACAAGGATTAGTTTTTTAAAGGATTTATTCCTGGGAAACACTTTTTCTTCTTTTAATATGCTTACAAAAGATTACAACATACCTAGATCCCACTTTTTTAGATATCTTCAAATTCGTAGTTTTGTAAAAAAAAAAAGTGTTTCCCTTTTTTCCTTTTGTGATACCGGCTAATCAACTAGATGAAATCCTAGATTTGGATCCTTGGGCCAGAAACGTATTTCTACGATTTATGGGATTATACAAAATTTAGTGGCGATATCATGGGATAAAACAAAAGCAGAGTGGGAAAAAGATTTAGGAATAAAATTCTCTGAAGGGCAGTGGCGTGAATCTCTGACACGCATACATACTTCTTCGCTGTGTGTCCGTCATGGGCTTATTCAGTTTGAGGTGCTTCACCGTCTCCACTATTCAAAGGATAAGCTTGCTAAGATCTTTCCCACTATTGACCCTAGCTGCCCAAGATGTAGCCATGCCCCAGCCTCGTTAGGACACATGTTTTGGCTTTGCCCAGCTCTCACAAATTTCTCACAAAAAATCAAAAAAATATGATAAAAATGCTAAATAAAAAGTCAAACAAAAAAAAAGCACAACTCCGACTGCCTCGGAAGTGTTTCCAGAAGCAGAGAGCTCGTTGTCCTCATCCTGAGTCCATACCATCTTCTCCCTGCCTGAGTGCCCTTCAAGCTCCTGGGGAGATGGAGCATGACCTCGGAACAGCAGCTGACATCATCACCCCCAGGAATTCAGGCAAGTACTTATTCAATCCCTTGCACTCTTACCTGAAACTGCTTGCCTTATTCCTGATGAGGAGACTCAGATTTCACAGCCTACTGGGTCTCCATCATCAACTGTTGTTACTGCTTTTCCTTCTCCTGTCTCCCCTAAATTCCCGCTGGTCCTGAGAGGGAGTCACCTGATAATGGAGGAGCCTGTGGCCCTGAAGGAATCTACTCCACAGAAACAGCACCATCCCGAACCGGACCGTCGGAAGAAGCCTTCCTCCTCGTCAGCAGCCATCTCCCTGACATCGAGCTCGACAATTCTCGTGGCAGAGCCCTTCATCTCTTCTCCGTCGCTGGCTGTTATGCCAGCCTACGCTCTCTCCGCTGCTGCCATAACCCCCGTTGCCTTGACATGTCCTCCAGCTGCCGAGAGGTCTTCCAGGATTTCCCCGGCTACACCTATGTCCGCATCTACAGGAGCGGCTCCTTCACGATCCAATGAGGGGCCCAGGCTCACCATGGACACGGAGAGGGATGACAGCCCACTTGCTGCAGAGGAGAACATCGCACACTGGGATGACAGGCAAGTGTCACTCATTTCAGCTTCAATTTATGATATTGTGCCTTGCCTGATTCCCGGTGATGAGGCTTAGGGTTTGCAGTCCCCAGAGCACTCACTGCCTGCTGCAGCAGATGAATTCTCACCAATCCTCTCTGTGTCTTCTCCTGTTCCTCCTGAGTGTCCGTCTGCCCCAGAACAAGACCGCTGGATGACAGAGGAGGCCGTGGCCCTGGAAGTTCCAGTTCCAACGTCTATGGACAGCCAGACCCTAGTAGCCACACTGGATGAGCCTCCAGTGTGGACCACTTTGCCTGGGGCCTTTCAGACTGCAACGACCATCATGCTTGCTGCAGAGGCCACTGCAGCAGAGTGGGAGCCCGAGCTGGGTCTCCTGTGGGCTGAGCCCGAAGAGCCATAGTCACCTGGATTGTCAGAGTCCTGGACGATGGTGGAGCTTGAGCTCAGGCAAGTGCTCTCTTTTGTTTGTCTCCTCTCAGTTGTTGAGCAAGCTTGCCTGGCTCTTGCTTGGGAGAGCCAGGTGCAGCGGGTGGCTCACTGAGCTCCGCCGCTACCGGCGACCCTGACCCCTCTTCATTTTGTGCTGTATCTGAGCTCTCTCCCAGGGTCGCGGAGAGGATCCAACACCGCCAGATGTCTCCGTAGATCCAGGTTTGCCACTGGAGGTCGCCCAGGGTCCAACTACGGCCCATGCCAGGTCCACCAAGGGCGCAGCGTTGCTCCTGCCTGGATCCACTGAGGATGCAGCGTTGCTCCTGCCCAGAGCCACCGAGGGTGCAGCATTGCTCCTGCCCGGAGCCACTGAGGGTGCAGCGTTGCTCCTGCCCAGAGCCACCAAGGGTGCAGCGTTGCTCCTGCCCGGAGCCACCGAAAGTGCAGTGTTGCTCCAGCCCAGAGCCGTCGTGGGTGCTGCTATGCTCCAGCCCGGAGCCACCGTGGTTTGCTGTTACGCTCCAGCCCAGAGCCACCGAGGGTGCTACAGTGTGCCAGCCTGGAGCCATCATGGGTGATGCAGAGCTCCAGCCCAGAGCCACCACGGGTGCTGCAGATCTTCAGCCCAGAGCCACTGCGGGTGCTGCCAAGCTCCAGCCCGGAGCCACCACGGGTGCAACTTTTCCTCAGTCTGAGACCACTGATGGTGTCATGGTCCTCCCTCCTCTTCAGCCAGATGCCGTCGTGGTCCCCCTTCACCCTCTGCTAGATGCCGTTGGGGTCCCCCGTCCCGCTCTGCCTGATGACTTCATGATTCCCCCTCCTCAACTCTCCTCCTTTTCAATGGGCCTCCCAGTGGGGGAGCCGCCTCCGGGCTGCCTCTCCTGTCCAGGTGGCTTATGCACCCGGGCCGGCCACCAGAGAGACCAAGCCGCCAGGTTGGGTGGTCCATGTTGTCCAGCAGGCCACCTGACCCGTACCACCTGGTCATCTGGCTGGCCTGGGACTTTGGCAGGCCACCTGACTTGTTTCACCTTGCCGTCAGCCAGGCCTGGGACTTTGGTCGGCCCCTTGAACTCTAGGGCTCCTGGGTCGGGGGGGTTCCACTTTGTGTTTTTCTGGTGTGGGTCCTGAGCGGGCTTTTTGTTTCGTGCCCTCCTAGCCTGTCCCCCCCACCACCCACCCTGGGTGGGTTATTGTTGCGCTCCGTCGGGGGGAAGAACGGCAGGTTTTTTCTTTTTTCTTTTGGTGTTACATTGGGGTGTCTGGAATCCACTCCTTGAGGAGGGGCTCTGTCACAAGCTGGGTCCGATGTTCTGCAGGACTCAGCCTCGTGGCTCTTTTGTTGTATTTTGATGTATTTATCTATTGTGTTTTTGGTGCCTTATTTGAGTTGTCAATACGCCCTATTTTGTCTGTGTTTCAGTTTATGTTGGCTTTATTTTGCTCCATTTGTAATTATGTTCTAGTCTGTATTTGGGGTTGTTTATGATCATTCTGTGGGTTGACAGCTGTCAGGTAGCATTTCTGGGTTTGTGTCGGCACTGCCTGTCAAGCTGTCAGGCGCTCCTCCTTCACCCCTCATTACTATCAGCTGATTCCAATTATCAATTGTTGTTCCCTTCTCCTGCTCAGGTTAACCCACACCTATTATCACTCATGTCACTAATATCACTCACTACTTAAGTGCAGTCTGTTCACTTACTGCTCACCGCTTCGTTGTATGTTCCTCCTGTTGTTTCTCAGATCTATTCTCCATTCAACTCCGCTAAATAGAGAGGCTCCTCTGATCTGAGAAACAGCTGCACCTAGGACACAGTCCAAGGACGGATAATTTAGCTATATGTGCTGATCTCCTCTCCAGAGCATTTTTCCCGCTCTGAGGCACATCTTGTAAGTTTCTTTGTTTGGCATTTTTGTATTTTTGCACATTTTGGACTGTTATGTTCTTTTGTTTTATAAATACACAACACCATCAGTGCTTGGGTTCGTCTCTCTCCTGCCTTGTAGAGGCGAACATGACACACTGGCTACAGTCTGGAAAGTTTACATTGATTGATATCATCAATGTTCATCAACTTGCACTGTCCTTAAAAACAGCAATTTACAGTTTAAAAAGGTCTGTGGATATCAGATTGTCACACCACAAAAACTCATGAGGGTAGAAGCAAAGACCGCTCTCTAGACCTTCGCAACCTTATTGTTGCAAAACATAATGATAGCATTGGTTACAGGTGCATTTCTCAAAGCTCTGGATTGTTTTTTCTCCTACCTTTCTAGTAGGAGTTTTTCCATGGCTGTTGGCTCTTATTCATCTGACTCTGCTCCTTTAACCTGTGGGGTGTCTCAGGGTTCTATTCTGGGTCCACTTTTATTTGCCCTATATATGCTGCCACTTGGTTCTATTATCAACAAATTTAAAGGGGTGTCTTATCACTGCTACGCTGATGATTTACAGCTACTTTTCTCTTTTAAGCCTGACCATGTTGACAATTTAAAAATTATTCATGATTGTCTGTCTGCAATTAAGGGCTGGATGTCTAGTAACTTTTTGCAACTTAATGCTGATAAAACTGAAGTCCTCATTGTAGCACCTGATAATCTAATTCCTAAGTTGGTTAATAGAATTGGTTCATTAAGCTCTAATGTACGGTCTAATCTAAAAAATCTTGGTGTCATTTTTGATCAATCGATGAGTTTTGATCAGCATGTCAAATCTCTGACCCGGAGTTGTTTTTTCCACCTTAGGAATATGTCCAAAATCAGGTCATTGGTTTCCTACACTCAGTTAGAAATCATTATTCATGCCTTTGTTTCTTCACGTTTGGACTACTGTAATGCTCTTTTTACATGTCTTAGCAAATCCTCTTTACACCGCCTACAGTTAGTCCAGAACGCTGCTGCAAGATTACTAACTAGGTCCAGTAGATTCTGTCATATCACTCCTGTTTTGGCCTCCTTGCATTGGCTTCCTGTAAATTATAGAATTGATTTTAAAGTTCTTGTTCTTACTTACAAAGCCATTCATGAAGAGGCCCCTTTTTATATTAGTGACCTGCTCTCTCTATACCAGCCCAGCAGGTCTCTCAGGTCTTCTCATCAGAATCTATTGGTAGTCCCTAGTACTAGGCTCAGAACCAAAGGCGATAGAGCCTTTGCTGCTGTTGCTCTCAGACTGTGGAACTCCTTGCCTTTTGAACTTAGATCTGCACCTACCATTGGTGTTTTTAAGAAGCAACTAAAGACCCACCTTTTTAGCCTGGCTTTTTAACTATGTGCTGATTGTATTTTTATGTGCTTTTACTGTCTACTTTGTTTGTTTTTTTTTACTGTTTTATGTGCCTGTGTTTTTATTTTGTTTTTTATCATGTTAAGCACTTTGTGACTCTGTTTGTGAAAGGTGCTCTATAAATAAACTTATTATTATTATTATTATTATTATTATTATTATTTCTAAACTGCTGAATGTTCCAGTGAGCACTGTTGGAGCCATCATTCGGAAGTGGAAAGAACAACATTTTACCATAAACTGGCCACAACCAGGAGCTCTTTGCAAAATTTCTGACAGAGGAGTCAAAAGAATTATCAGAAGAGTTATCCAAGAGCCAAAGACCACTGATGGAGAGCTCCAGAAAGACCTGGAGTTAGCAGGTACTGTTGTTTCAAAGAAAACAAGAAGTAATGCACTCAACCATCATGGGCTCTATGCCCGCTCACCTCACAGGACTCCACTGCTGAAGAAAAGCATGTTGAAGCTTGTTTAAAGTTTGCTGCACAACATTTGGGCAAGCCAGTAAAATACTGGGAGAAAATAGTCTGGTCAGATGAGACCAAAATTGAACTTTCTGGATGCCACAACACACAGCATGTTTGGAGCAGAAATGGCACTGCACATAAGCCACAAAACATAATACCTACAGTGAAGTTTGGAGGTGGGAGGACCACGTTGTGGGGGTGTTTTTCAGCACATGGTACAGGCAGATTTCATATATTTGAAGGAAAGATGAATGGACAAATGTACAGAGACATCCTTAATAAGAACCTGTTGCCAACTGCCAAAATGCTGAAGATGAAACGAGGGTGAACATTTCAGCAAGACAATGATCCCAAACACAGAGCCAAGGAAACTCTCAACTGGCTCCAGAAAAGAAAAGTAAAGCTGCTAGAATGGCCCAGTCAGTCACCTGACCTGAATCCAATTGAAAATCTATGGAACAAACTGAAGATCAGTGTTCATAGAAGACACCCACGGAACCTTCAAGATCTGAAAACAGTTTGTTTGGAAGAATGGACTAAAATCACTCCTGAGCAATGCCTGCGCCTAGTTTCTCCATACAGGAGGCGTCTGGAAGCTGTTATTACAAACAAAGGCTTTTCTACTAAATATTAAATGAATTTCACCAAGTGTGTTTGATACTTATTCCCTGTGTCATTCCACTTTATTAAATATAGCTTGTTTTGTGAACACAGTTGCCTTGATTTCTTTGTATGTGTGGATTACTTAGGTTGTTACTGATATCTGTGTCACGCGGTGGCCCTTGCGAGCCGCCATAAGACGCCTAAAGTCGCCAGTGAGTTTTGCAATGATGTTTAATACGAGAACACAAGGTTACATACACAAAACAATGAGCCACTGTGGGCAAAACACACTACACAAGATACATGGGACCGGAAGGCTACACCCAGCTACTTACAGTCTCAACCAGGAACAAGGAAAGGGTGACGTCTGAGACGAGAACCGCTCGCTCAACATCTGGCACAAAGTACTCACAAGAAATGTTAGACGAGACTGCTGCATTGTACTGCTGTCAGCGCCCGTATAAATGCCGGCCGCTAACAAGCCGTAAATGCAGCACAGCTGTCCGGCTCTGACAGCAGGAAGCCCCTCCGAGCGCTGTCACAATAAGAGCCCGGGGAGCCAGGAGGTAACCACTGCTGTCAAAAGCCAGCAAAGATGATTTATGGCCCGAGCGCGGACGAGATCGGCGCTTGGACCATAACAGTACCTCCCCCCCGAGGGCGGGCTCAGAACGCCCATGACACCCAAGCCCCACCCCCCCACTTCCCCCAGGGTGGGGGGATGGGGGCAGGCCCCGCGGGAGGGAATCAATACACAGACCAAAAAACCATGAACCAGAAGCACAGAGACAATCAGGAAGAAGAAAAAAAAAGCTCCCAAATACATGACATAATTACCCAGGGCACGAATAACAGAAAAAAAAAAGAAATACAACACTCTCAAATGCACAAATCAAAATAATGACAGAGGGCAAATGAGGCAATTGCAGAACACAAATCACAAACTCCCAAACACACGAATCACAAATACATGAAACAATAAGCACAGGACAGCAAAAAAACAAAACAATCACAGGGCCAAAATATTACCCCGAATGACCTTCACCCCCGACAGTTCGAGAAGATGACCACCGGTGGAGACCAAACGCCACAGGAACAGTTCTGGCGGTCTCCCTCCATCCAATGGCCGATGGGTGGTCATGGGGGCAGTACAAGACCGGGCGGCCTACCCCAGTCCCAGGCCCGGAAGGTCCACTCCTCCGGTGGCCGAACCAGGTCGCCCAGTAATAAACACAATATGTTGGGTGGTCGACCCAGGGCGCCGAACCGGTGAAGCAGTTCCTCGGGCGGCCGACCCACATCCCTCAGCCACCAGAACCGTGGGAAGACGGCCTGCAGCGGCCTCCCTGGCAGGGAAAGACATGGGAGAGCCGGGCCGAGCGAAGAGGCCCCCCCAACGGCCCCCGGCGATGATGAGCATAGCTGGTGACTGTGACGATGGGAATGATGGTGAAGACGAGCCCACACCATGTCAGGTGGCGAAGGGTCTGCAGCTCCTCCACCGTCCTTGACCCACACCGATGCTGCGGTTGTGGCTGCACCCGCATTGGACCCCCACTGGGTCTCGTCGGACCCTGACTGCATCTCGGATGCACCCGTGTTGGACCCCCACTGGGTCTCGGCTGCACCCGCGTCGGACCCCGATTGGGTCAGCGCAGCACCGGCGACGACCTCCACCCCCGAACCTGGAACCTCCAGCACAGCAACCATGACTGGCTCTGCACCGGTGACTCTGCAATAAGGCTCAGAAGACAAGACAGGACCGGGATCAGAATCACCAGCAGCGACACAGCCCAGCGAGACGAGCTCGGGCGCAGCAGACGGCTGCCCCTGACTCGTCTCCCCGAGAGGCAGGCAAAAATGCTCCAAGACAGGAAGAAGAGACACAAGATAGAGCACTTGCCTGCACTTGGGTTCTGTCACCGTCCAGGACTTCATCAATCCAGGCTCAGGGTGAAGAAGTTCGTCCTCAGGCTTCCACTCAGCTACGGCGGGCTCCGCAGCTGGCATGATGGTTTCTGCAGTCTGTGGATCCTCCGGTGCTGATATTCATGCCGATAACCCACTCAGCGTGGTGGCAGGGGACCCTCGACCCTCTGGCTCACACTGTTCCAGCGTGGAGACGCGGGGACGCTTGATCGTCGGCGCAGGCTCCAGGCTGCAGTCCGCTTTCCTCCTCTGTCCACGGAGTGGCTGCAGGGCCGGAACCAGGCTCTCCAGCACCGCAGGCTCCCTCCTCATCCGGCGACATAGGCCTGGTGTTGCGGACCACTCAGCGGAGGGAGACACAGAGGCAGCAGGTTGGGTAATTAAGGCTACAGCAGGAGGTAGGAGCTCAGGGGACTGTGAGCCCCGAGCTCCGCCCCCAGGAGTCAGACAAGGCAGGTCACAATTATGATAGAGAGAATTAACGTGCACTTGCCTGTCTCCCGGAGGGAGGATGGTGCCTGCTGTAGAGGACGTAGTTCCTCCCTTTCCCCGCTGGATGGCGACAGAGGGCCGCCTGGAAGGACGAGGAGGAGCCACTCTCGAGGGTCCACTCACGGGCTTCGCCGGGAACGGATTCAGCCAGGGATCCTGCTGAGGTTGATCTTGGCTGTGGCGCCGACGTCTTCGACGGCCCCCAGATGACGTGAACTCCTGAACGGGGACAGGAGCAAGATCCCAACGCGGCGAACGAGGATGCCTCCTCCTCTGCTGCCTGCAGTAATCTTCCTCCAGCCCATGGAGTACCTCGTGCTGTGCAGCGAGTTCAGCCCTCCTAGCGACGACTTCAGGGTGGTCGTAGTAGCGATGAAGGTTATCCAGAAGTACCTCAGCATAGTCCAGGTGCCAGCGCATGCTGTTGGGGTCATCGTAGAAAGTAGCGGCGAGGAGCGTCCCATCAACATACTCCAGGGCGCTCTCTAGCTCCTTGCCCAGGCGCCGAACGCAGCTCGTGGATGGCGGCATTCTCCCAGCACGTAATCACCCAGACAGGGAATAACAATTGTCCAGTTTAGCAAAAACTCACCGGGAACGGCGTCTCGGTGTGGCGCCTCCGTTTAGATGACCTGGCAGCAGTCTACTGTCACACGGTGGCCCTCGCGAGCCACCATAAGATGCCTAAAGTCGCCAGTGAGTTTTGCAATGATGTTTAATACAAGAACACAAGGTTACATACACAAAACAATGAGCCACTGTGGGCAAAACACACTACACAAGATACATGGGACGGTAAGGCTACACCCAGCTACTTACGGTCTCAACCAGGAACAAGGAAAGGGTGACGTCTGAGACGAGAACCGCTCGCTCAACATCTGGCACAAAGTACTCACAAGAAATGTTAGACGAGACTGCTGCATTGTACTGCTGTCAGTGCCCGTATAAATGCCGGCTGCTAACAAGCTGTAAATGCAGCACACCTGTTCGGCTCTGACAGCAGGAAGCCCCTCCGAGCGCTATCACAATAAGAGCCCGGGGAGCCAGGAGGTAACTGCTGCTGTCCAAAGCCGGCAAAGATGATTTATGGCCCGAGCGCGGACGAGATCAGCGCTCGGACCATAACAATCTGGTGAAAATCTCAGGTCAATGGTTCCATCAGAAAATGTTTAATGAGAAAAATGTTGACGTGTTCACTACTTATTTCCCCTGCTGTATAACTAAATTTGGGACTTTCTTCTTATAAATTTTCAGTTTATTTACTCAATTTACTCCTTTTTTCTGTTAATTTGCAACTTTTTCAAATTTTTTCATCATAAATTTGTGACTTTTTTATTGCAAATTTGCTATTTTTTTCTTGTAAGTTCATAACTTTTCAAGTAATTTTACGATTTTTTTCTTATATATTTGCAACTTTTTTCTCCTAAATTTTCACTTTTTCTCCTAAATTTTCTCCAAATTTTTCTAGTAAATTTGTGACTTTTTTTTTTCAATAAATTTGATACTATCTTTTTTGTAAATTTGTCACTTTTTCTTACAAATTTATGGCAAAAGTTGTGAAAATTCCTGAATTTGGGGGTAATTTTGCTTATGGCACAAGTGTTACTGAAACCTCCTCACCCGTTTTAAACCCATGTGGGGCCCAGATGGGTTTAAAGCGGGTAAACAGATTACCTGCTTACCTTTACAGGTAAAGTCCATGTGGGCAAACACAGATGGAGCCAACATAGAATCCGTGGACAAACCCAGATGGATCCCACCGGACAGCCCAGATTTGACCTGTCGTGGGGCCCACATTGCCCCAAATTATCAAGAGGGCTGACCGGGGCAGGAGCCCAGGGGTCCTGGCTTGTTTGGGGCCCCGAAAGAAACAGTTTTTTTTTTTTTTTTTTGCTAATTATGACACGCTCGATGTTTATTGGAGGGTTTGTTTTGGTGTATCAGCTTTTTATTTGTTGAGGTGTACGTCTGTCCCATCTGCTTAATTTAATTGGTTAAAAGTTGACATTTGGCCTGATTAAGGTTGGACGTGGGCCGGTAATGAATCCGTGGAGGAATGAATGAATGTATGATAGCAGCATCCAAAAGACAAAAAAGAAGAAAGAAAAGCAGGAACATGAGAAGGGTTTTTAAAAAGACTCCAAAATTGACAGAATTTTTTAAAGTTGCGACACAGCCGGAGAATGTCAACTTTACAGTCACAACAAGATGTTTGTCAAACTATTTGCATTACAAATGCTAACACGGGATGCGTCTGAAGATCCATCAGTCACAGCAGGCAGAAGCAAGCCCAGATTTGACCTGTCGTGGGGCCCACATTGCCCCAAATTATCAAGAGGGCTGACCGGGACAGGAGCCCAGGGGTCCTGGCTTGTTTGGGGCCCCGAAAGAAACAGTTTTTTTTTTTTTTTTTTTTTTGCTAATTATGACACGCTCGATGTTTATTGGAGGGTTTGTTTTGGTGTATCAGCTTTTTATTTGTTGAGGTGTACGTCTGTCCCATCTGCTTAATTTAATTGGTTAAAAGTTGACATTTGGCCTGATTAAGGTTGGACGTGGGCCGGTAATGAATCCGTGGAGGAATGAATGAATGTATGATAGCAGTATCCAAAAGACAAAAAAGAAGAAAGAAAAACAGGAACATGAAAAGGGTTTTTAAAAAGACTCCAAAATTGACAGAATTTTTTAAAGTTGCGACACAGCCGGAGAATGTCAACTTTACAGTCACAACAAGATGTTTGTCAAACTATTTGCATTACAAATGCTAACACGGGATGCGTCTGAAGATCCATCAGTCACAGCAGGCAGAAGCTCCAGGTCATCAAAGTTGTAAAACACCTGTGGAAGTGTTAAAGATTTGTACACACTGGGATGTCACTCACTGCAAAACCATCACTGTTCATGCTAACCACAAGCCATGGATGACAGCAGAGGTCCACAGGCTCCTGAGGGCTCAGGACGCAGCCTTCAGGGCTGAAGACACAGCAGTACTAACAGCAGCTAGCGCCAACCTGTCCCATGGCATCAAGGAGGCAAAATAACAGTACAGAAGAAAATATCTGGACACTTCAGCAACACCAGAGTTGCACATTCCCTCTGGCATGGCATACGGACCCTCATCAACTACAAACCTCCACCTCAGACCTGTGTGAGTGACATCACACTGCTTAACATCTTAAATGACTTCTTTGGCCACTTGAAGCACAAAACAGCACATCAGCACAGAAGACCACTCTGTGGCGTTGGGGTTTGACACCTTTATTTTGAAGTGCGGTGTAGTGGTGGGCACTTCTTGTTCCACCACTGCACCGCCCTATAAACAGCAGAGGGCATCCATTACACGGTCTCTTTGACCAGTGCACTCTGTCTGGTGTCTGCTGTGTGTCTGTTGTATTCACATCGTTCAATAAAACTGAGTTCGTCCAGTCACCTTGCCTCATCCTTTATAGAGGTATTTTACCATACATAACATTTGGCGATTGAGGATTAACTAATGGAAGCTTGTATTACACCACTTTGCCCCCTCCTCGAGCTCCCGGGGGAGCCGTCCGTTCCGTGGCCAAGATGGTTTGGAGCTTTCCAGACCTACATCACCACGCTCAACCTGGGAAAGCTCAACAAGTTAAAAGCACGTGTGCTACTTGTTCACAGCCTTGGGACTGAGGGCCAGCGTGTCCTGCGCACACTCGGAGCTTCAGACTCTTTTGAAGACATCATCGAGCTGCTAGCAAGCCACTTTCATACCCCGGATAGTGTGACTGTCTGCTTTCGGCAGCGACATCAATGTGCGGCTGAGCCTATACACCAGTTTGTCGCTGACTTGAGGCAGTTAGCTAGCGAGTGTCGTTTTGGACTGCTGGAGGATGAATTGGTACATGACCAGCTTGCGGAGCACACAAGTAGCACCGCTATATGGGCTAGGCTACTCAAGGTGCTGAGTGACCTAACATTAGCCAGGGCTGTCGACCTATCTCTCCAGTTGGAGGCTGCAGACAAGATAGCTTCGGAGCTAAAATGGCGCCAGTCACAACGGCCACTGGAGCCTCCCGCCACGGCATTAGTAGCGAACTCGGATAGCGAGGATAGCTTGGATGACGATACTACGGAAGCCAATGCTGCCAGCCGAAGGTCTGCCCTGGGAAAACCCCTTTGCAAGGGTTGCAGGTCTGTGAAACACCAAAATAAGGCTAAGGACTGCCCGGCTAGAAGGAAGCATTGTAGCAGATGTGGACGCTTGAGCGATTATGCTAGAGTGTGCCGTATCTGAGCTGGAGAGCCCATGGAAGAAATCACTCCGCCTGCCCCCAACAGCCATCCATACAGTGTCCCCCAGTACCAACGGGTACACTTTCTGCGCAGTGGAACTGGACAGCATGGAGATACTGCTGTTGCTTGATGCGGGGGTGGAGGGGTCGCTGCTGAATTGGGCCATGGTGAGGAAGTTTTTCCCCCACTACAGAGTAAGGGGTAACCCAGCACTGCTTTATGGTTATGGAGGTGGCAGGCTGTGCACAGTTGGATCGTTGGATCGTTGATCGATGGTGGCTGACTTCACGTTCCATGTGACGGCCCGAGGTGACAACATCATGGGCTGTGACTGGTTCTATGGACTGGGTTTTGTCATTAAAGATGACACTGGGGAAGAATGATCGGGTTGTGGCCAGTGGAACCCTCCTGTTCCGGTGGTCGATGATGACATTGTGTGGAATGAAGAACTAATAGACACCACAGCAGTCAAGCAGGACCAGCCTCACTCAGGTTTGGCGCAGGAGGGTCTCAGTGCCGGTGCTCGGGAAACGGTAGAGGGGGGTGCCGAGCATGGTGGCGAGGCACCTGGGCTGGTGAGTGAAACCGATGTGCTAGTCCCAGATTCCTCCAGAGCTTGGCTGCAGGGGGATGGAGGATCTGCAGCTACCATGGCGACCGCTACGACGGCTTCAGAACAGGACGGGGCCAGACCAACTAGCACGGGAAAACCGCGTGCTAAGCAGTACCACGTCAAGCCAAGCCAAGCCCCTCTCAAGGTTATGGACTTGGTCCAGGTTTGAGGAGAGGAACGTCCACGGCGAAGATGGGCCAGACAACAGCCAGCGAAACATCAGGAATGTGTGTGCATAGGGGCTAAACTGGGCGCAGCATACTTCCAGCTTCTGAAGGCTCGGCGAGGCACGTCAATCAGCTTCGGCGTGTCTGGGAAGAGGTTTCTGGTGATGGGGCGGACGAGAGCAAGGGTCGGTGATGAAGAGGAGAGGCACTTTCATCCGCGAGCTCAGCCATTGTCCTGGGGGCCTGATGCTTCCAGGGGCGCGTCTGGTGATGAGCTGCCCTGGGCCCCCCCATGCCAGTTCTGCTATTCCTGCCCAAGGGACAGTGCTGTAAATTGTGTATGTTAGTTCTGACATTCATATGGTTATGTAATTTGTAAAATTGGATTGTTTTGTTTATTTTATTAGTTTAGGAGCATGGCAATAATTTTAGTTTACTGATGGACTTTTCTTTAATTTAGCAGGTGGCAGGATAATTCACTATGCTGTGTGGGCAGGACGGTAGTCCACCCGTCTGCCCTATTTTAGGTTCTGTTGTGTGAATGTGTTAGGCCATTTAGAGACATCAGTTTTCATTTTGTGCGTGATTTGGGTCCCAGAATGAGGAGGGTTTTAACTGAATAAGTGGTTTTAGACTTTTCGGGGGAAGGGGGGATGCAGTGTTGGGGTTTGACACCTTTATTGTGAAGTGCGGTCTAGTGGTGGGCACTTCCTGTTACGCCACTGCACCACCCTATAAATATCAGATGGCATCCATCACACGGTCTCTTCCACCGATACCCTCTGCCTGGTGTCTACTGTGTGTCCATTGTATTCACATTGTTCAATAAAGCTGAGTTTGTCCAGTCACCTGGCCTCATCCTTTATAGAGGTATTTTACCATACATAACACTCTCTTCCTCTGGATGAACAGTCCATAAGTCTGGATCCAGCTAGCATGAAGCAGACCCTCTTCAGGATTAACCTTTCTTGTGGCAAGATTCCATGGACAGATAGCACCCCCACTGCCACAGGTGCAGCGCTGCGCCTGTCATGTGATGTTATATGATGTGGCCAAAAACTCCCCAGTTGTACTGTTGTATTGCTGGAGGTTTCTTCCTGTTAAAAGGGAGTTTTTCCTCTCCAACAACCCCAAGTGCTTGCTCACAGGGGATTGCCTGATTGCTGGGGTCTTTCTGCAATTGTGGGGGTATCCCCTACAGTTGAAAGTGCTATGAGATGACTGTTGTTGTGAAATGGCGCTATATAAATAAACTTGAATTGAATTGAATTGAATTGAATTGTACTAAGAATTCCACCTCACAAGGTGGCAGACATGTATAACTTACTGCTCTTGCCTTGGAGGACTGATGGTGGCCATAGAACCATCCTAAAACCTCATTTCTGGACACCACAGAAGAAGAGTTTGTAAATAAATGTTGATGTTCGCCATCGCCCTCATGAAGGAGGCATTTACTCCCAAATTTGCCAACTAAAAAAAGAGATTATTTTTTTCTAAAATAATAAATAATAATAGATTTCTAAAAAGAGATTATTTAGCTTATGAAGGTAAATATATGGATTTTGTTATAACAGAGGGTGAGCGAAGCTGGTTGATGTTCACCTGCCATCGCCCCCAGCACCATGTGACTGGAGAGAACAATTGCGTTGGTTCCGTGTCGTCATATAAGATAAATAGTGGTGGGATAAAAGTGAAATTGAGATGGAATAATCATAACAGTTTTGTGGATATGAGGGGGAAAAAATAAAATGACCGACAGAAGAGAAAATAATGGCCAGGATGCCGCTAAAGGACGAAGTGAGAGCCGCCTGGCCAGCCGTAAGTCTGACAAATTTCTATGTTTGTTGACATTCTACTAATGTTCTGGTTCATATACTTTGAAGAGAAGATAACAAAAAAAACTAGAAACGCACTCGGAGAGTGCAGACCTCCACCAAGCGCCACAGTTCCCCTGTGGGCATGTTGTCCTGTATTTTTTTTTTTTTCCAAGTGTTGTGACGATTTTTTGGCAGAGTTACATGCACACACAACAAAAAAAATATTGAAAAAATATTGAAAATGGCCCTATCTCGCAATGTTAAATAAAAAAAAAAAAAAAAAGAATCCTTTAAAAAAATTCCTGGATCCAGACGGTGACCCAGATCACCACCAAAATCTAATCATCTGTAGGATACTCCATTTCTGACAATCTCTGAAAATTTCATGAAAATCCGTCCATAGCTTTTTGAGTTATCTTGCTAAAATCAAACAAACAAACAGACAAACCAACGCTGATGAAAACATAACCTCCTTGGCGGAGGTAAAAACCCAAAACAAACCTGGTGACAAGAAAACAAAACCATCCATTGTGTAAATATGTCCAAAAGTCAATTTTTGACTGAAAGCTGTGTAATTTGTTATGGCTGTGTCGCATTATGCAAATTAGATGTGTAAATTTACTCCTATCTCAAAACTTGGATCATATTCTACATCTTTCTAAGTGACAGTAAGCCATTATCCCTTACCACTTTCAAGTTATAGCCTTGGAAATCTCTGACATCTGAACTGAATATTTTCTTGAAAAAAACCTTGACCACTAGGGGCTTATGGTGCAACGGAGCGCCTGTGGCAGTCATTGGGTTAACGCAAGAAGGCAGTCGCGACAGCTGGACCAGACAACATACCGGGTCGTGTCCTGAAGGACTGTGCGGAGGAGCTCAAGAATTTCCTGACCGACATCTTCAACATCTCCCTGAGTCAAGCTCTTGTCCCCACATGTTTAAAAACTGCTACCATAATACCAGTCCCAAGGAAGCCTGTTCTATCTGGCTACAATGATTACCGGTCAAACAGATCAACAGAAGATGCCATCGCTGCTGCTCTCCAGTCAACCCTCACCCAACTAGACTCAAAGAACTCTTACATACGAATGCTGTTTTTGGACTTCAGTTCAGCATTCAACACAGTCATCCCCCAGCACCTGATACAAAAACTCAGACACTTGGGACTCAAAACCTCTCTCTGTAACTGGGTGCTGGACTTTCTCATAGGGAGGCCACAGAATGTGCGGGTTGGCAGCAACACCACAAGACCATCACACTGAGCACAGGAGCCGCACAAGGGTGCGTGCTCAGCCCACTGCTTTTCTCCCTGCTGACCCATGACTGTGTACCAGCCTAAAACACCAACCCCATCATCAAGTTTGCGGACAACACGACGGTGGTGGGCCTCATCGCCAACAATGAGGAGGACAACTGCAGAAATTGACATGTGTACCCCTACGGGGCAGAAGGACAAACCCATGCTCTGGATGAAGTTTGTGCATTTTAATAACAAAAAGAACATAAATAGTCCAAAATAGCGCTGAACATACAATAATGCAAACAGAAAAACACTGTCTGGACTCTGGACTCTGGACTCTGTCACACCCCAAACAAATATACAAAAACTAACCAAAAATAATGACAACAGACAATAAAACTTGTTTACATGATAGAGCCCCCCCCCCCCCCCAAGGGATGGGTACCAGATGTGGATGTTACCCCCCGGTAACATCCAAAAGACCCCCCCCCCCCCCCGAAAGAAAGAAGTGCACAAAAAACAACCACCCTGGGAGGGAGGTGGGGGGAACAGGCTAGGAGGGGAAAAACGCACCTGCTAATGACTCACAACAGAAAAACAAAAAATACAGAAAAGACCCCCTGGCCCCAGGAACCTCAAAGTTCGGACCAGAGTCCAAAGCCCAATAGGTGGCAAAAGGGAACCAGTCAGGTGTCCTACCAAAGTCCCAGGCCAGCCGGACAGCCAGGTGGAAAGAGTCGGGTGGCCTGTCAGAGAACATAGGCCACTCGACCCGGCAGCACAGTCTCTCTTGCGGCCAGCCTGAGTGCTTGAGCCACCTAAACAGGAGAGGCAGCCCGGGAGGTGGCTCCCCCACAGGGAGACCCACTGGGAAGGAGGAGAACTGAGGAGGGGGAACCACAACGTCATCAGGCTGAGGTGGGAGAGTGACCATGATGGCATCAGGCTGGAAAAGAGAGAGGATCACAACGGCGTCTGGCCAGGAAGGAGAGGGGACCACAATGGCATCTGGCCGGGAAGGAGAGGGGACCCCGACGGCGGCTGGCAGTGGAGGAAGGAGGACCACAACGCCCTCAGTGGTCTCGAACTGGGGAACAGCAACACGTGCAGTGGCCCCAGGCTGAAGCACTGCAGCACCCCCGGTGGGCCCCGGCTGGGCCATCGTTGCACCCTCGGTGTGCCCCGGCTGGGCCAACGCTGCACCCTCGGTGGACCTCGGCTGGGCCAACGCTGCATCCTTGGTGGGCCCTGGGCTGAGGCACGGTGTCCATGGCAGACCAAAACTGAAGTGCAGCACCCACATGGGACTGATACTGGGGAACAGCACCCACGATGGTCCCCAGCCAGGACGCAACACCCATGGAGACTCGGGCTGAGGAGGAACCCAGACCACGGCCTCAAGCAGAGGATGAGCAGCACCCACGGTGGACCCAGCCTGGGCCATAGCTGCATCCACGGAGGTCCCAGGCTGGGACGGGACACCCAAGATGATCTTGACGGGAGGCCCTGGACCCTGGGCGACCTCCAGTGGTGAACCTGGACCCTCAGAGGCTTCTAGTGGTGTTGGATCCTCTCCGGCGACCCTGGGAGAGAGCTCAGACACAGCAAAAAGAGAAGGGGGGTCAGGGTCGCCGGCAGCAGTGGAGCCCGGCGAGGCGAACTCAGGTGCAGTGGGCAGCTGCACCTGGCTCTCCTCACCAAGAGCCAGGCAAGCTCATTCTAAAGAAGAGAGGAGAAAAACAAAAGAGAGCACTTGCCTGAGCTCGAGTTCCACCACCATCCCGGACTGCGATGAGCCAGGTGACGATGGTTTTCCAGGCTTGGTTCTCAGGAGACCCAGCTCGGCTGCAGACTCTGCTGCGACGGGCTCCACAGCAGGCATGATGGTTAAAGCAGTCCCAGTCTCCCCAGGCAGCACGACCCATGCTGGTGGCTTTTCCAGTGTGGCGGTCGGGATTTAGCTCCGTGCTGTCCCTGGAGTCAGTTCCTTCAGGGCCACAGTCTCCTCCATCGTCCAACGGCTTGGTTCTAGGGCTGACAGAAACTCAGGAGGAAACAGAGGAGACATGGAGAGAATAGGAGAAAATTTAGCAGCTGCAGCAGGAGGAGAGAGCTCAGAGGAGTGCTTAATCTGAGTCTCTCCTCTGGGAGACAGACAAGGCCTATCATTACAAGATGGAATAAAATGAAAAAGCACTTCCCTGTCATCCCGGATCTAGATGTTAGCTGCTGCAGGTGACAGGCTGTCATCCCTCTCGGTGTCCACGGTAAATTTGGGCCCCTCAAAGGATTGTGGAGGAGCTGCTCTCAGGAACACGGAAGTGGGCATGACCGGGGATACCCAGGAAGACCTCTCCGCAGCAGGAGAGAACATCAAGGCCACGGGGATTACGGCCAGAGTGGAGGGAGAGCAGGCTGGCAAAAAAGCAGGTGAGGAAAGAGAAAACAGAGGCTCCTCCGTAGGGATTGTCGGGCTGGACGTCGGGGAAATGGCTGTCGACAAGGAGGTGGGGGAATTCCTCCAGCGTGCCATGGCAGGATGATGCACACGCTGTGGGAATGGTGACGTGTGCTGGAGCTGAGGACAAGTCGGGCAAGGTTGGAAGGGAGAAGATGGCACGGAAGATGTCAGTAGCTTCTGGGCGATCCCAAAGGCTGGGAAACACCATCATAACTCGCGCAGCGCCATCCCAACCCTCTTGGACCATCTTGAGAGAACGGGAGACCTGCATCCTTGACCATATGTCTCCCAGGAGATGCACCGCCCGCTGCACCATGTTACTGAGATCTGATATGGTGTGCTCCAACACAGGTGAGTGGAGAAAAAACACAAAAGAGGTGAAAAACACACAAACTCCACAGCTGGGTTCTTTTTCTGGCAGCTAAATTCTGTCATGTGTGCCCTACGGGGCAGAAGGACAAACCCACGTGCTGGATGAAGTTTGTGCATTTTAGTAACAAAAAGAATATAAAGAGTCCAAAATAGTGCTGAACATACAATAATGCAAACAGAAAAACACTTACAGATTAGGCACTCCTGAGCCAACTTGACTCAGGAGGAGACGAGGCACTGATCAGGGAAATGATCAGGAGAAACATCAACCAGGGGAACAAACCAGTCTGACATACAATTTAGCCGCACTGACGAGGTGAAATGCCAGTGCTTAAATATACACAGTAAATGAGCTGCAGGTGTGAGTAACCGGCGAGCAGTGATCTAATTACCCAGCTGCCGCAGCTGAGCAGGCAGTGGCAACTGAAGGGTAGTGTCTGGTGAGAGAGAGAGATAAAGGACTCTGTCACATCCCAAACAAATATACAAAAACTAAGCACAAAATAATGACAACAGACAACAAAACTTAGAAACAAAGTGATGAGCTGAACTCAAAGAAAATCTGAGTTCATATACAGTGGGGTAAAAAAGTATTTAGTCAGCCACCAATTGTGCAAGTTCTCACACTTAAAAGATGAGAGAGGTCTCCAATTTTCATCATAGGTATATCTCAACTATGAGAGACAAAATAAGAAAAAAAAATCCAGAAAATCACATAGAAGGATTTTTAATGAATTAATTGGTAAATTCCTCGGTAAAATAAGTATTTGGTCAATAACAAAAGCTCATCTCAATACTTTGTTATATACCCTTTGTTGGCAATGACAGAGGTCAAACGTTTTCTGTAAGTTTTCCAAGGTTTTCACACACTGTTGCTGGTATTTTGGCCCATTCCTCCATGCAGATCTCCTCTAGAGCAGCGATGTTTTGGGGCTGTCGCTGGGCAACACAGACTTTCAACTCCCTCCAAAGATTTTCTATGGGGTTGAGATCTGGAGACTGGCTAGGCCACTCCAGGACCTTGAAATGGTTCTTACGAAGCCACTCCTTCGTTGCCCGGGCGGTGTGTTTGGGATCATTGTCATGCTGAAAGACCCAGCCATGTTTCATCTTCAATACCCTTGCTGGTGGAAGGAGGTTTTCACTCAAAATCTCATGATACATGGCCCCATTCATTCTTTCCTTTACATGGATCATTCGTCCTGGACCCTTTGCAGAAAAATAGCCCCAAAGTATGATGTTTCCACCCCCATGCTTCACAGTAGGTATGGTGTTCTTTCTCCTCCAAACACGACAAGTTGAGTTTTTACCAAAAAGTTCTATTTTGGTTTCATCTGACCATATGACACTCTCTCAATCCTCTTCTGGATCATCCAAATGCTCTCTAGCAAACTTCAGACGGGCCTGGACATGTACTGGCTTAAGCAGGGGGACACGTCTGGCACTGCAGGATTTGAGTCTCTGGCGGCATAGTGTGCTTCTGATGTAGCCTTTGTTACTTTGGTCCCAGCTCTCTGCAGGTCATTCACTGGGTGCCCCCATGTGGTTCTGGGATTTTTGCTCACTGTTTTCTTGTGATCATTTTGACCCCACGGGGTGAGATCTTGCGTGGAGCCCCAGATGGAGGGAGATTATCAGTGGTCTTGTATGTCTTCCATTTTCTAATAATTGCTCCCACAGTTGATTTCTTCACACCAAGCTGCTTATCTATTGCAGATTCAGTCTTCCCAGCCTGGTGCAGATGTACAGTTTTGTTTCTGGTGTCCTTTGACAGCTCTTTGGTCTTGGCCATAGTGGAGTTTGGAGTCTGACTGTTTGAGGTTGTGGACAGGTGTCTTTTATTCTGATAACGAGTTCAAACAGGTGCCATTAATACAGGTAACGAGTGGAGGACAGAGGAGCCTCTTAAAGAAGAAGTTACAGGTCTGTGACAGCCAGAATTCTTGCTTGTTTGTAGGTGACCAAATACTTATTTTACTGAGGAATTTACCAATTAATTCATTAAAAATCCTTCAATGTGATTTTCTGGATTTTTTTTTCTCATTTTGTCTCTCATAGTTGAAGTATACCTATGATGAAAATTGGAGACCTCTCTCATCTTTTAAGTGGGAGAACTTGCACAATTGGTGGCTGACTAAATACTTTTTTACCCCACTGTACATGACAGAAGTGAGGTGAGCCAACTGGTCCAGTGGTGTAAAGACAATAATCTCTTCCTGAATGTAGCCATCAACATTGCAAGCAACACAGTCCACCCCTCACACTCCCTCTTCAGCCCCCTGACCTCTGGGAAAAGGTACCGGAGCCTCCGGGCCTGCCCCATAAGACTGCTAAACAGCTATGTTCCCCAGGCCATCAGGACCCTGAAGTCTGCGCCCACAGGACCGTAACACTCTCGCCCGCACAATAACTACCTCACAACAATACATCTGCTGCTGTATGTCTCTGCAATTTACTGCAACCATTTGCACATAATGCCAAATCTGCTGCTGTCTGTTATTGCAGTATTGATCATGTGCAATCTAATCTCTCACTGTCTGCTAGGGTTAACCCTAACCCTAACCATTATAACGCAATTATAATGACACAGCAATAACACTTAGAACACATGAATAATAACATTCTTTGAATTCTCCGAGGCCCAAGCATGCCGGGAGAATCCCCATCCTTTAACACAGCCCCGACATTACACTGCCCCCCCTCCCCCTGGACTGGTTTCTGTCCCCACAATAATAAAGTCCAGCTCAGAAGTCCAATACAAATCTGTCCAGGTGTCGGGGCGGCCGCCATTGTCGGTGACCAGTACGTACAGGCCCGCTAGTGTCCATCTGTGCCTCGGTCATGGTATCTGGTCTGGATGAAGGCCCTGGCTCGACCACCAGAGGGGCAGATGGCTGGTACGGGGTGAGACAGTCGCGGTGGGGTACCACAACCTGGTCTCTTTTCTGCAGCCTCACCCTGTACACTACATCCGACAGCCACTGTAGGACATCGCTTGGTCCCGACCAATGGCTCGCCAGTTTTGGTGACAGTCCCCTTTTTTGCTCCGGACAGAACACCCAGACTCGTTCTCCTGGTGCAAAGTTCCTCCCCTGGCAGCAGGAGTCAAATGCCCATTTCTGCTGGCTCCCCACTGCTGCCAGGGCCTCCCGAGCCAGTCCGTGCACCGTGTAGAGACGTTCCTTCAAGCAAAGCAAATAATCCAACCCCGGTTTGCCCTCCACCTCTGGCTCCGGGGGTGGGGGGATACCAAATCCACTGGTGTGTGCAGCTCGCGTCCAAACATCAGCGCTGCAGGAGTGCACCCAGTGGATTCCTGTGCTGCCATCCGGTACGCCCACAGAACAAAGGGCAGATGCAGGTCGCAGTCTCGCTGTCGCTGGTCCACTAGGACAGTGAGCTGTGTGGTAAGGGTCCAGTTGAACCGTTCGACCAGGCCATTGCCCTGTGGATGCAGTGGGGTGGTCCGGGTCTTCTAGATGCCCAGGCGCTTGCAGACCTCCACGAAGACCTTTGCCTCAAAGTTCCGACCCTGATTGCTGTGCAGCTCCTCCAATGCGCCAAACCGACAAAACATCTCATCCACCAGTTTTGATGCTGTTGTGGCGGCGCTCTGATCAGGGACTGCGTACGCCTCTGGCCATTTCGTGAAGTAATCCATTGCGACCAGCACGTAGCGGTTCCCCAGGTCCGTGGTCAGGAAAGGGCCCAGAATTTCCACTCCTACCCGCTCCATCGGTGCTCCCACCCGGTACTGCTGCAAGGGGGTGTGGGATTGCTGAGTCAGCCCTTTCTGAACCGTGCAGGTGTCGCAGCAATGGACATGGAGCTCTAAATCCTGGCAACATCCAGGCCAGTAGAACCGGGCTCAAAGACGCTGCAGAGTCTTCGTCACCCCGAAGTGGCCCGCCCCCACCGCCCCGTGGACCAGCTAGAGTATGTTGGGCCAGAGCCACCGGGGAACCAGCAGCTGCCAGACATGACACTGCCCAGCTGGAGTCTGCCACTGCTGATACACAACGCCCTCGTGACAGCGGAGATTGGCCCACTGGGAGTGTAGGGCCTTGGTCTCTGGGTCCAGCGCAGACACAGCCTCCCAGACGGGCCGTTAGCCCGTGTCCAACCACAGCCAAACCTGGGAAATGACCGGATCTCTGTCCTGCTCCCTCTGCAGCTGCTGCGCGCCAAGGGCCTCTGTGACGTCATCACTGGGGAGAGCTGACTGATTATCCGAGGAGGAGCTGTGCGCCGCTGTGTTATTCCTGCTCACAGCGGTCCAGAGAGCAGCAGCCTGTGGGACGGCTTGGTCTTGATCCTCTGCCCGCTGGCAGTGACGACAGCCCTCTGCTTCACAGGGACGCCGAGATAGCGCGTCAGCGTTGGCATGGAGGCGGCCTGCCCGATGCACAATCAGAAAATCATAATCCTGCAGTGCCTCCAGCCATCTCACCAACTGTCCATCCGGCTCTTTGAAGTTCAGCAGCCAGGTCAGGGAAGTGTGATCCGTCCTGAGCTGGAACCTCCCCCCGTACACATATGGGCGACAATAGTGAAGCCCCTGGATGACAGCCAACAGCTCTCTGCGAGTAACACAATAATTCCTTTCAGCTCTGCTGAGAGTGGGGCTGAATAAAGCGACTGCCTGCTCTCCGTGTTCTCCCTCCTGGGATAACACCGCCCCAATGCCCTGGTTGCTGGCATCCGTGTCCACGATGAAAGGGCGGTTCGGGTCGGGATACTGCAGGATGGGGGCTCCGATGAGCGCTGAGCGAAGCCGGGAAAAAGCAGCAGCACAGCTCTCACTCCACTGAAACGCACGGCCCTTTTGTGTCAGCTGATGCAGCGGGCTGGCGATGGTGGCGAAGTCTTTCACAAATCTCCTATAGTAGGAGGCCAGTCCGAGAAAACTCCGTAGCTCTCCCACATCCCACGACACTGGCCAGTTTTTCACCCCTGCCACTTTCTCTGAATCGGTGGCGACTCCCGCTGCATTGACGACGTGGCCCAGGAAGGTGGTCTTCTGCCAAAATAAGTGGCATTTCCACGGGTGTAGCCACAGCCCGGCCTGTCGGATGGCGTCCAATACCTCCTGGAGGTTGGACAGGGTGCCATCAAAGTCAGCTGCGTGAACCAGCAGGTCATCCAGGTAAATGATGCAGCGGCTCCGGGGCACGTGAGCCAACACTCGCTCCATCAGATGTTTAAAGGTGGTTGCAGAGTCCAAACTAGCTGGAGCCAGTGAAGTAATCCAGCGTGTCATCAATGCGGGGCAGAGGGTAGGAATCCTTGCGGGTGATGTCATTCAGGAGCCGGTAATCCACACAGAACCGCCACGAACCGTCCTTCTTCCTAACCAGAACCACCGGCACTGCCCAGGGGCTGCTGGAGGGCTCAATAATTGCGGTGCGGTGGCAATTATGCTATGCTGCACTGCAGCAGCATAGCAACTCACCCTTGGCCATGGGATCCCTGGTTCGATCCCAGCCCCTGACCAACAGTGATCTGTGTGGAGTTTGCATGTTCTTCCCGTATCTGCGTGCGTTTACTCTGGGAGTTCTCCAGTTTCCTCCCACAGGCCAAAAACATGCAGGTTAGGTTAACTGGAGACTCTAAAAGTGGCCCTAGGTGTGAATGTGTGTGTGAATGGTAAAGGGATAGCGCAGTACCGTGGCTGCTTCATCCATCCAGGTGGATGCCCTCAATTTCCCCTCTGGGGATCAATAAAGTATACAAAATAAAAAAATAATAAACAAAAACTAAAAAAATAATGTCTGCCTCCAGCATTTCCCATTATTTTTTGTTCTGCCGCCGCCCGCCTTGAAAAAGGCAGATGGCGGGGGCAGAGCCGGATCAACCTGGTCTCACTGGTGTCGATCCTGTGCTGCACCAAGCTGGTTCAGGTGCACTCCTCATCCATGGCAGCGAAGACGTCCATGTAGCAGTCCAACAGCTCCCGCAGCTGGTGTCTCTGTCCCGATTCCAGTCCACTGCAGCTCTGCTGGAACAATTCCTCGACCGCCTGCTGCGTTTCTGCTGACACATTCACCCGGTCCGCTGTGGCGCCGTTGTGTTCAGTTCTTGTGGTGACCCACCCGGTTTGGTCCGTCCTGGCGGCCCCTCGATCACACAGGCCCCCGGGTTCCTCTTCCGGGCCCTGCTGCAGAGCATGATGGTCTGAGCCCCCAGCAGGAGGGACGATCTGGCGGTGTCAATTTTTGCGTCCCATGCTGCAAGCAGACCGAGTCCAATAATGCAGGAGTCTTGAATGTCAGCCAACCAGAATGGGTGGTTTGTGTTCTGGCCGGCCACCCCCACCACAAGAACTCGCCGTGCTCCCAGTCTGGCGTGTTCACGGGTGGCTGTGGTGACGCAGCGCCCAGTGGGTTCCCACCCCTGCGGTTCTGCGTCGTCCGTACCTGGCAGCACTCTGGGTCGGACCAGGAAGATGGTAGAACCGGTGTCGATCAGGGCCCGGATCGGCGTGTTGTCCAGGCTGCACTGTAGGTACATCCCTGGCGAGTGTCCAGTTCGGACACACGTGATGACAGTTCATCGGGGAAAATGTCTGTGGGAGGTGGCAGGTCCCCGTCCATGCCACCTCGCTCTAGTTTAACGTTGGCAAGGGGCCGGTTTGTCGCCGGGGTGGATGCCGGGCAGTACCGCGTGATATGTCCTGGCTCCCCGCAGTAGAAGCACCCATCCTCACTCCACCGTAGCCGTCTTCTCCCTGGCCACACCGCTGTGGTCCGATGCAGTTCCTCCTCCTCCTCCTCACTCTCAGCCATGACCTGGAAGGCTCTCTGCCTCGGTGCCGATGTATCAGCTGCACAATCCGTTAGCGGTCCCACCCACTCCACTTCTGCCACAGCCGTCTCCCAGCTGCTCGCGGCATGAATTTGGATGTGGCTCTGGAGCTGGGCCGGGCGGAGACCCCAGGTGAAGTTCTAGAGGGCAAGCTTCTCCACTGCCCCCGGCTCGAAATCCGGGTAACCACACCGTGTCAGCAGCCGTATGTCTGCTGCGTAGGCTCCCAGGCTCTCTCAGCTGCCTCGCCAGTGGTTGGCCAGCTGTTCCTGGGCGTACTCAGCATTGGCTGCTTCCCCAAACCGCCTCCGGAGCACTCCTTGTAGCGCTGGCCAACTGCGACGTTCCTCGAGCCAGAGATTGGACAGCGTGCGGCGAGCCCTTCCCTCCAGGGCCAGTGCGACCTGCACGGCAGACTCTTTGGGTGGCCAGCCATTCAACTCAGCAGCCAGCTCGACCTGGGCCAGATAGTTGTCCAGCAGGGTTTCACCGTTAAAGTGGGGAAGTTTGGCCCACTGGAGGATTGGTCGCCTCTTGGTCAATCGTCGCCTCTGGTCACAGTGGAATCGCCAGACTGTCCTGCCCTGAAAAGGGCAGGAAGTGGGGCTGATCTGCTCTGCTTAGCCCGCCCTGCCTTGAGAAAGGCAGAAGGCGGAATACGCTGGTCCCATCAGTTCCGCTGCTCCATTCATCCCGGCGAGCAACTCTCGGGGTCGGTGTACCAGCTCTGTCATCCATTCCCAGCTGAGCGATGAACCGCTCCAGCTGCTGGATCTCTGCTCTGATTCTGGCTTCCATCTGCTCCATGATCCCACATCTGACACCAGTGTGATGCTGTGAGGGTTCACACAAGAAAGGAGAGATGACTGTGACGAAACAGGCTTTATTTATACACACCCACTCAACACAGACAGGAGGAGAGGTCATTCACACAGACCCCGTCTCACTGAGGGTGACACAAACACTTGATCGATCACTGCTCTAACTGGTCTTATAACACTGCTGTGTCATTATAACACAGTTATAATGACACAGCAATAACAGAACGCATGAATAATAACACTCTTTGAATCCTCCACGGCCCAAGCATGCCGAGAGAATCCCCGCCCCCTTAACACAGCCCTGACATTACACTAATTTCACTTTATTTACTGAAGTGGTGGCCTAGCGGTAGCGCATCCGCCCACAGCTTGGAGGTCGTGGGTTCAAGTCACGGCAGGGTCATACCAAAGACCATATAAAAATGGTACCTCCCGCCTTCTAGCTTGGAGCTCAGCATAATAGAATGGGGGGAGAAGAAGTTGTTTGTGGAGGCGCCTTGCATGGCAGTGATCCCTCTGATTCTACATGTGATTAACATTGTAGACAGGAGAAACGTAATTTCGTTCTACACATGTAAAACCCTACAACGATCCATAGTTGTAGATCAGGATCCCAAAGTGAACCTGTGTACCATGTTTGGTGACCCTAGCTTTCTTTGTTGTTGAGATATAGTTTATAAGTCACTTTGATGTTGACCTTTGACCTTGCAATCCCCAAACCATAGTCACTTCAGGGTCACAGGCTGAACCTGTGTGCCAGGTTTGGTGACCCTAACCTTACTCTTTGTACAGTAATAGTGCATAGGGAATGTGAACTTTGACCTTTTGACCCCAAACCCATAGTCTGAGGTCAGAGTGTACGTTGTCCAAGATTTGTCTTAGATACAACTACTGTATAAGCGGAAGAAGATGAATGAATGAGAATGAATGACTGAATGAGTTATTGTGTTTAGAAGATGTAGGAAAGAACTGAGCTCTAAGTTTGTGTCAAACCTACGGGCAGTGTTTGGAACCATGAGAACACATCCTGGTCAGTCCAGGAGAGATGATAACCTGTGATGCCAGCTGCATGTGCTTGATCCAGTTACACAAGATGTCAGCATTGTCAAGCAGCTGCCATCGACTGTGTCACAGATTTTTGACAATATTACATTAAAAAACTACATTAATATTAAATATTTGAAATGAACCCCTCCTCCTTAGGCACATTACCTTGAACCTCTGGATTGCAGTGTTACACCCCACAGGGTTCTTAAAGGGGTCACTGACTGAAAAATGGTGTGTTTGCTGGTTTTAGTAATAATAATAATAATAATAATAATAATAATAATAATAATAATAATAATAATAATAATACATTTTATTTGTAACACACTTAACATTAAAAAAAACTCTCAAAGTGTTTCATGTAAAAAGTATAAAAATCAAATTCATAAAAAAGGGGATAAAAAGATAAAACCAAACATGAAAAGAGAAGAGGTTAAAACAGCAACTCAATGATCAAATGTCCTGCTAAAAAGAAGTCCTCTTTTAAAACCCTCTGTGGACTGTGATGCCCTCAGGGTGTCATTCCACAGACGTGGGGCAGCAGCACAAAAAGCCCTGTCCCCCATGGTGCTGAGTTTGGTCCTGGATGTATGAAGGCAGTTTGAGTGAGTGGAAAGGAGGGATCATGTTGAGGTTAGTGGAGTTAGCAGTTCTTTGAGGTAAGGGGGGGGGGGGCATTTCTGTGGATGCACTGGTGAGTGAGCAGGGAGACCTTATATTCTATTCTGATGGAAACAGGAAGCCAGTGAAGTGATTTAAGAATAGGTGTGATATGTTTGTATTTTCACACCCTTATTAGGACCCTAGCTGCAGAGTTTTGGATGTACTGCAGTCTTTGCAGAGTTTTGCCAGGAATCCCAGTGAGGAGCACGTTCTAATAATCCAGTGTGGAGGAGAGAAACGCGTGGACCAGCTTTTCAGCATCTGGAAGGGTGAGACAGGGATGGAGTTTTGCAATGTTACAGAGGTGATAGAAAGAGTTCTTACAGAGGTGATTTGCATGGGATTCGAAGGTGAGGCTTGAGTCCATTTTAATACTGAGATTGGTGACTGATGAGGAAAGGGGGATCTTGTGACCACAGAAGGTGATGCAGGTTATGGAGGATGACTGAATCTGGTGAGGTGTGCCAACCATGATGGCTTCTGTTTTGGAGCTGTTGAGTTGAAGAGAGTTGTGCCTTTATCTCCTTCAGACAGATGGTGAGAGGTGATGGAGATGATGGTGATAACAATGATGACGACGATAGAGATGCAGCAGTGGTTTTGACATACAACTATGTGTCATCAGCATAGCAGTTGAATGAAACTCCATGGTGCCTGATGACTAAGCGAGGGCAGATAGGTTTTAACTGTCTGTAATGTGTCTATTGGTCACATCATTATCAATAAATGTTCAAAGCAGTCACTTCTTTTAAAGAAAACACACAGCCTTTATCTGGTTTTTCTCTCCCAGAAACACCAGAAATATTTTTGACTCTTCGGGTAAATGATGATGTCATGATGTGACAAAGCCAACCCACCACCATCCTTGAGACCCACCTGTGAGATATATATTTTAATGTGAAGTGTAAGATGGTCACATGCACCTCCGGTGGCTTCTCCGCCCCGCCCTATATAAGGCCGGATCGGACATCTTACTTTCTCTGTCTCTTTCCTGTACCTTGGCCGGGGCTCTGTCAGTGGCCACCACATCCAGTCAGTTAAATAAAGCTGTGTTCCAAGTCACCTCACCTCTTCTGTGAACCAGGGTAATACCAGACATAAGATTGGCAACTTCAGATTAAACCATGGAGGCGTGCATAGCTCCAATTCAGCCTTTTCTCAAATTTCCCGGGGAGCCACCGGTGTCCTGGCCTAGGTGGTTTGAAGCCTTTGAAACTTCTGTTGCCTTGCTGGGACTCAGTGAGCTCAATAAGCTAAGAGCCCGGGCGCTTCTGGTTCACAGTTTGGGTATAGAGGGCCAGCAAGTCCTGCGAACGCTCGGTCCCTCGGACACTTATGAAGAGGTAGCGGAGCTGCTAGCTAGCCATTTCCACACCCCGGATAACATGATGGTCTGGAGGATCCACTTTCAGCAGCTGCATCAGCGGGTAGGTGAACCCATTCGACAGTTCGTCACGGTCTTGAAGCAGCTAGCGAGTGAGTGTCATTTTGGGATGCTGGAGGAAGAAATGATCCGTGACCAGTTGGCGGAATATACAACCAAGGCCATGTTGCAGGCTAGGCTACTTACAGCGCCTAGGGACCTCACGTTAGGCAGAGCAGTTAAGCTAGCTCTCCAAATGGAAGCTGTGGACAAAATAGCTCTGGAGCTAACCAGGTGCCAGTCACAGCAGTCGCTGGAGCCTCTTGCTGCAGCAAATGCTGCAGACACAAATAGCGGAGATAGCTTGGACAATGAAGACATGGAGGCCAACGCTACCAGCCGGATGTCTGCCCCTTTGCATGGGTTGTGGGTCTTCTAAGCACAGAAATAGGGTGAAGGACTGTCCAGCGAGAGGAGCACGTTGCAAAAGATGTGGTTACTTGAACCATTTTCCCAGGGTGTGTCATGAAGTTAAGCAGGAAAGACCACGGGATAAATCACTCAGCCCGCCCCTGACTACCATCCACACGGTGTCCCTCAACATTAACCGGTACATGTTTTGCACAGTGGGGCTGGACGACATGGAACTGCCACTGTTGACCGACACTGGGGCAGAGGGATCGTTGCTGAATTGGGCCATGGTGAAGAAGTTTTTTCCCCACCACAGGATTAGAGGTAACCCAGCGCTGTTGTACGGTTATGCAGGTGGAAGGCTGGACACGGTTGAGACTTTGAAGTTCACTCTTCGGTACAAGTCTGCAACGGTGACTGACTTCACGTTCCATGTGATAGCACGAGGCAACAACATCATGGGCTGTGATTTATTTTATGGACTGGGTTTCACCATTAAAGATGACGGGAGGGTCTGTGACTACAAGGGCCCATGCTACAACAGCCTTAGAAGAGGTCGGGGCAGGACTGAGAAGCGCGGAGGATCAGCGTGCTCGACAATGTCTTAAGCCGAGCCGGGCCCCGTTGAGGGTCCTGGATTGGGTTCAGAGTCGAGACGAGGAACGTCCGCGGCAAAGATGGGCCAGACAACAACCTGAGGAGCATCAGGAGTGTCTGCACATAGTGGACAAACTGGGTGCAGCGCACTTCAGACTGTCTGACGGCTCGGTGTGGCATGCAAATCAGCTTCGACGTGCCCAGGAGAAGACTCTGGAAAACAAGGCTGAACGTGGGATGAGGCCAATGGTGAGGAGGAGCAGCTCCACCGTGCGGAAGGTCAGCCATCACCCCGGGGACCGGCAGTTTCCAGGGGTGCATCTGCTGAGAGGGTGCCCTGGGCCCCCATGCCAGTTATGTCTTTTACCTGAAGACTTGGGTTGTAAACAGTATATGTTGAAGTTCTGGTGTTGTTGCTGCTGTTGGTGGTGTTGTTTAAAAAAAAATATATAAAAGGGATTATTTTGGGGTTTTTTGTTCTAGTTTAGGAGCATGGCATACAATTTTAGTTATTACTGGACTTTAAATTACTCTGGCAGGTGGCAGAATAATCAACCTTGCTGTGGGGGCAGGACAGCAGTCCACCCGTCCTCCCTACTTTAGGTTTTGTTGTGTGAGTGTGTTAGGCCATTTAGAGACATTAGTTTTTGTTCGTTCATTAGTGTGTGATTCGTGTCCCAAATTGGAGAGGGTCTTAATTGAGGGAGTGGTTTTGGACTTTTAAAGCAAGGAGGGGATGTGTGAGATATATATTTTAATGTTAAGTGTAAGATGGTAACATGCACCTCCGGTGGCGTCTCCGCCCTGCCCTATATAAAGCTGGGTCTTTCTCTGTCTCTCGCCTGTACCTTGGCCGGGGTCCTGTCAGTAGCCGCCACATTCAGTCAGTTCAATAAAGCTGTGTTCCAAGTCACCTCGTCTCTTCTGTTAACCAGGGTAATACCACACATAACACCGCCCGCTGCTGTTATCGGCCCGCCTAACTGTCTGCCATGTAGATGGAAGGGGTGCTAAAAGGAGCCTGTTAGCCCCCCTGCTAACACTGGTACCAGGAGGCTCACAACAAGCACAGCTTGTACTGTTATTTTCCTCAGATTTTAGTCACTCTAACAGCCATCCCTGTTACCACCTGGTTCACCAGCCCACAGTCCACAATATACCTCACCTCACTCCAGCCCATTTCTCAATAATTTCACCATGATTCCACAGTGAATCACCAACACCAGTGCTCTGGTCACTGCAACTTAACTGGCCCAGGAGCCGAGGCTGCTGGATCTCACAACCAGCCCCCCCACCATCCTCCAGGGCTCTGCGCGACTCTGCTCCTTTCTCACGGGCAGCATAGGGGAGCCGCCTCGTGACAGGGCGTCCCCCAGCTGGCCGTGGGAGCGGAGTCCTTCAGAGCGAGACACTGCCTTTTGAGAGTCCGTGGCTCGGCAGCTCAGCTTGGCAAGCTTCACCTTGGCTTGGCCTCAAAGCCTCGGGTCCCTTACTGACGTAAGAGGGACGGTGGAGTTGAATAGGTGAAGGATGTTTCTTAAAGTGATAGGCTTTAAATCAGAGCGTTTCAAGAAAGCCAGCGAAAATACAAAACAAATTTGCTTCAATAATTGAAAAATTAAAGAAAATGTAAACAAAATATGTCACAAACATTTGATTAAGACATGAGTGAGCTGTTAAAATGTGGGAAGCGTGCAGTCAATAAGCCCTTTATTTGTTGAACAGGCTGCTGAGGAAAACAGCTGAACATTTGAACAACTTTGTAAAACTAAGCAAAGTCTGGATGAGCTGTCTAGAAAGTGAATGAGTCAAATCTCTGCAGAAGCAGAAGTAAAACTAGGGATGCATGATATTAATATGCACGTTATTGGTATTAGCCAATAAAACATTTAAAATTAGCAGCATCAGCAATAAAATGTTACGGCAGACAGTCAGGAGTGATGCTCTGCTGGTGACGTCAGGTTCTCCCCACAGCACGAGGGACTGGCGTCATCCACAAACATGGCTGCCCCTACACGTCAGGATCCTCTCCACAGCCAGGCTGCGGCTCAGTGCTCCCTCAGCACAACGCTGTGTGTGCTTGTTGTTCGTACTTCCTCTGATGAAGCACTGTTGGGGTGTAGCAAGCATCTTGTCCGTGGGCTGCTACACGAGCGACAAAAGTGAGAACAGAAAGAGAAGTGGGAGAACCGGTCTGGACGTGAAAAGACGGCTCCAAACAGACCACCCAGAATAAAAGAATTTGCCGCTGTTGTGCATGGGTGCCTACACACCCCACGCACAACAGCAAAGGATTTAAATGTTTTGGGACCAAGAAGTGAAATTAAATATTTCACACAGAAAGCTCAGTGTTGCAGGGACGGTGGGGTTGAAAATGTCTGGTCTCAGGGATCCACTTCTCACACTCTCATCTCTGGTTGTTTCTCTAGAGAGAACGATCTGAAGTTGATTCAGCTCCCTGCCCAGCCAGCATGTCCATGTGGGCCCCAGCAAAGGTTAAAGTGGGCTGTCCCATGGGTCCAGTGTAGCTTTGCCCACATGGACTTTACCTCTTTAAAAAGTTTCAATTTTCTCATAAATTTGCTTTTTTTTTTTTAATTGGTGACTTTTTCCCCAATTTGACAAATTTTTCTTGTAATTTTGAAACTTTCTCATAAATTTGCAGCTTTGTTTCATTGTCATCTTACAACTTTTTCCTCATAAATTTGCTAGTTTTTTCCTTGTAAATCCGCTATTTTCTTGTAAATTTCTGACATTTTTCTTGTAAATTTGGAACTTTTTAAAAAATTTTTACCTTTTTTTTATTGTAAACTTACAACTTTTTCTCATAAATTTTCAATTTTTTTACTGATATATTTACTACTTTTTTGGTTCATTTGCAACTTTTTCACATTTTTTCTTCACACATTTTTGACTTGTTTTCTTGTAAATTTGCTGATTTTTTTATAAGCTTCTCTTTTCAGAGAATTTTACAGTTTCTTTTCTTGTAAATTTGCAACTTTTTTCTAGTAAATTTGTTACTTGTTCCATTAAAGTTGTGATTTTTTTCATAAATTTGCTATTTTTGGTGAAGGTGCCCTTTTTTTTCTTACAAATCTATGAGAAATTGTTGGTGTAATTTTGCCTGTGGCGCCACTGTTACTGAAACCTGCTTACCCATATTAAACCCATGTGGGGCCCAGCTCACCTGTTCCACAGGTAAAGTCCATGTGGGCAAACACAGATGGGGCCAACATGGAACCCACAGACAAACCCACATGGACCTGAAAACAGCCTCGATATAATGTACAGCGGGGCCCACATGGACATTTTATCTGGACAAGTGAAGAGTTCCTTCAAGACTTTCCCAGTCCACTGTCTTTGTGTCATTTCTGTTATAATTTAATACTGAAAAGCAAGCTCCCAAGAAGCATCAGGACTTTAAAAACTTCCACTGTGGAATGAGTTGATGCTGCTGGCATCACACACCTGCAGTGTAGTTCAGAGAACTTTTGGAGAACCCAAGACACGTGTCCCTGTGTTTATACATGGAGCAGTCACCAAGAGTGAATAATGCATCGTCAAATGACCGCAGCTGCTCGGCAGGACATAGTTCTGCACTCAGCTTGGCCACCAGAGACAGTCGAACATCTTTTCAACAGTCTCTAAGGTTGTACCACAAGGTGGCAGTTTTTTTTAATTAAACATTAGGATGAGCACACAAGAACTGACTGAAAGTGCTCCTACCAAAGAGAAGTTGTATGATGGAGAGCAGTGAACATCAGCTGGCAGTTCACTGCAGCTTTCATCCTGCCCCAGAATACTAGTGAATTCAGGAATACTTTTGTTGCATATACGTTTGTCGCAGTGCTAACACGGTGGCGCAGTGGTTAGCACTGCGGCAGCACAGTTTACCCTTGGCCAGGGGATTGTGGGGATCGTGGGATCGTGGGTTCGATCCCAGCCCCCGACCAACAGTGATCTGTGTGGAGTTTGCATGTTCTCCCCGTGTTGCGTGGGTTTACTCCGGGATTTCTCCGGTTTCCTCCCACATGCCAAAAACATACATGTTAGGTTAATTGGCTGTTCTAAATTGTCCCTAGATATCTGTTTCCTATAGGCCCTTAGAATAGAGGGTTAGTATTAATGAAAGCGCTTTGAGTGGTCTTTGTGACTAGAAAAGCACTATATAAGTGCAGGTTAGTTAGTTAGTTAGTTAGCATATGAGACACAAAAGTCCCTTTCACGCTACCCTGCCAATCCACTCAAACCCAGTAAAATTAGCTTACTGCTATTGTCAAAACCAGGATACCCCGACAGATGATGCGGGCTAAATGACCCTGCAAGCAAGGTGGGTTGTTTTCAGATCACCTCAGCGAACATTTGAAACACAAGTGAGAGTGAGGGAATGATGGGTAGTGATGGTGGTGGTGGGTCAGATTTGTGTGGTGCTTTGCATGTTGGGGGCATCTCTGGGTGCTTGCGGTGGGTCCATTGATTGTTCGCTCCGGGCAGGCATTGGTGGCGGTGGGCTGCTTCTGTGGCTGCAGCTGCCCTGGTACAGGTTGGCGGGGGTGTGGCTGCTGGTCCTCCCCAGCCGTTGCCGGGCATTGGTGCACATTCGTGCCCAGTGCATCTGTGCTGTGGCCACCCCAAGTGTTGAGGATGAATAAGTGGGGCTGTGTAGGAGGGAGTGTAGGTGGGTGTGGGTGGGTCGGAGCGCGAGGGGGAGCTTGTAGGTGGGTGGATGTGGGTGAAAGGGAGTGTGTGTGAGTGCAAGGGACTGTGAGGGCAAGTAGGAATGGGAGTGGGACTGGGTGGGTGTGGGAGTGGATGAGTATGAGTGTGGAAGTGCGAGTGCAGGATTGTGTGAGGGAGAGGGTCGGTGAGAGTGTGGGTAGATGAGTGAGCAAGTGTATGTGAGTGCGGGTGGGTGCATGTGAAAGCATGAGGGTATGGGTGCTTGGGAGTGAGTGTGTGTGCTGATGGGGGTGCTGAACTGAGGGGATGGCGCCTCCTGGTACTTCCTGGCCATGTGGACTTCCTTGGACTGGGGGGCTGACCCCCCTTGGGGCTACTCTCGCCTTTCTGCCGCCTTCCATGGGCATGGGGGCCTGAGGGCTCCTGGGGCATATGTCGGGAGGTGCTAGGGTGGGCATGAGCCCACTGGGGGGTGGGGGGTGCTGTTGACTCTCTGGTGCCTGGGGCCCGGGGGCTGGCGTTGGCCACGCTGGGGGGGCAGGGGCGGGGGCACGCCGTGCCAGCTGCTTCGCTTCCCTGAGCCACTCCTCCTGTGGTGGTTGCCTGGCTGTCCTGGGGCTTGCTGGCTTCAGAACATTTGTGCTGTGTGGGGGTTGATGGTGCTGTCTTGCCTGTTCGGGGTTTCAGGAAAAAGGGGGTGTTACTGTGGCCTGCCGCCCTCTTTGTATGTTTGCTGGTGGGCCACTTGCACGCACACTCTCAAATACACGCGTGCACACACATACAGTATGTCTCTCTGTTCTTTTGCAGGTGCGGATCCCGGACTCGTGGTGGGACCTGTTCAGAGGAGGAAACAGTTTGTCTTCTGTTTGCTTTGGTTATGTCAGTTTGTTTGTTTTTTCTGATTGTTTCTTCCCCCCCCCCCTCCGGTTGGGTCCATCATGGGTAGAACAGTTTAAATAGAGTATTAAAAGTTATTACAAGAGGAGTCTTTTAATATAGACAGTAATATACAGTGATATACAGTACATACTGTAGATATGTGCTGTATAAAGTTCCTTTTGGCAAAGTAAATCTGTTTGGCACAATAAGGAAAGGAGATTTCTGTTCTGCTTACCTAGCTGCTTGACAGGACAAGGGGAAAGAAATGAATAGAAAACATCGATAAACAGGCACTGAGGTAGATGTCACTATCTCCCCGTCACAGCACAGAGAGAGAGAGAGAGTGGAAATGAATCAGAATGCTGTCTGAATTACTCTGACAGATTATATTCATTTAGAAACTGCAGAAGAAAACTTTGTGTGCCACAATTTCACAAATATGAGCTGTCTCAGTTCCACTTTACTGATCCCTGTAACTTCCTTGTTCGCCAGCTTTCCTTATCCATCCTGCTCTCTCTCGCTCGCTCTCATTTTCTTTATTCATCAGCTCTTCAAAGTACTCCTTCCACCTTCTCAACACACTCTCATCACTTGTTAGTACATTACCATTTCTGTCCTTAATCAGCCTGTCATGTGTCTGAGCTCAGACCCTCACTTGATGGTTTGTACTATATGCCTGATTAGTTTGATTTTATTAGTTTTCTGTATTTACTTGGAGTTGTTTTCACTTGTGCCTCCCCTTTCCCGGACACTCCCTTCCACTGCTCACAGCCTGCCTTCTCAGCTCAGCTGTGGGCAGTTGGGTTAATTGGGCTCTGCTCCCTCAGTGATTCCACACCTGCAGCTCATTTACCTGTATGTATTTATGCACTGCCTTTCCACTACTCATTGCAACTAAATTGGATGTCAATATTGTTTTTTTTCTCTATGAACCTACCCCTGTATCCTCAACTTCACCAGTCTCTGAAGTTATCTTTTCCTGAGCACTCCCTGCTCAGAGGCTACAGCCTGTAAGCGTATCTTGTTGCATTTTGTGTTTTTGCACAATTTTGGACTCTTATGTTCCTTTTTCTTAAATGCACAAACACCATTAAGCATGCATCAGTGAGTGTGAGAGTTTTGAGTGTTTTAATCATCCCAGACATACATTCTGTAAAACTTACAACCGAGAGACCTTATTAAGCATCAAGGTAACGTACGCTGAAAGAAATGTGGCGCACGGGTGTGATTTGGACATTCTGCTGCACTATCGGGGGTTTCACTGGCAGCTACCCGGGAGAGGAGGAAGCGTAAGCGGCGTGAACACAAACAAAGGAGAGGAAAGAGAGCCGGGATTCATGCGAGGCTAAAGGCTAACCCCTCCAGACCAGCAGTACTGTCGCTCCTACTTTCCAATGTCCGCTCCCTCGACAACAAGCTGAATGAGCTGCATCTGCTGAGAGAAACCCGTAGAGAGTGGAGGGACTGCTGTGTGTTTGCGTTCACGGAGACATGGCTCCATGACAACATCCCTGACGCGGCCATTCAGCTGGAAGGGATGACATCATTCTGGGAGGATGCTAGCTCCGGTAAGAGCCGGGGTGGGGGGGTGGGGGGCTATGTATCTGTATTAACAAGAACTGGTGTGTTAAAGCCACATTAGCAACTAAACACTGCTCTCCGTTGGCGGAGTTCCTTATCATGAATTGCCGGCCATTCTATCTGCCAAGGGAATTCACCAACGTGTTTGTAGCTGCTGTTTACATTGCTCCTAGCACTAATGCTAACGAGGCACTCGGAGAGTTGCACGATGCTATCAGTGAATTTCAAACTTCACACCCAGACAGTTTTGTGGTGGTTGCAGGGGATTTTAATCACACCAGTTTAAAGACTGTGCTCCCCAAGTTCAAATAATTTGTGGACTTTAAGACCAGAGGAGAGAATACAGTATGTTGGACTTGGTGTACACAAACTTCCCAGATGCATACAAGGCAACATCTCGCCCCCACCTCGGTCATTCTGACCACCTATCCGTGATGCTGGTGCCTGCCTACAAACCTCTACTGAAGCGCAGCAGGCCAGTAGAGAAACAATTAAGGACTTGGCCAGAGGGTGCAGCCTCGGCACTTCAGGACTGTTTTCTGCATACAGACTGGGAGGTTTTCAAAATAGCAGCCTCCCAGGGAGACAGGACAGATGTGGAGGAGTACACTGAAACGGTCGCCAGCTACATTGGGAAGTGCACAGAGGATGTCACTATAGTGAAGACTTTCACTGCACGGTACAACTATAAACCATGGATGACCGCAGAGGTGCGCTTGCTGCTCACTGCCAGAGATGCAGCCTTCAGAGCGAAGGACAGGATTGCCCTAAGTCTGCGCTCTCAAAGGGAATTAAGACGGAGAAACGTGCCTATGTGGAGAAAATCTAGGGACACCTCTGTGACACGGAACACCAAACAGATGTGGCAGGGAGTTCAGGCGCTGACGGATTATAAGTCCAGGCAGGGGGTCGATGATGATGACGCTTCGCTTCCAGACAGGCTCAACAACTTCTTTGCTCGTTTTGAAGCATCAAACCCGACAATCAGAGGGAGGGCTGGCCCATCTCCACCATGTGTTGGGCCAGCTATCACCATCAACGCAGCGGACACACGGAGGACCCTAATCAGGGTCAACCCACGTAGAGCTGCAGGTCCGGACAACATCCCGGGATGTGTGCTCCGAGTCTGTGCGAGTGAGTTGGCGGATGTCCTGACTGACATTTATAACATCTCCCTGAGCCAGGCCATTGTTCCCAGATGCTTTAAGACCTCTACCATAGTACCGGTGGCAAAGAAACCAGTTGTGTCTTGTCTGAATGACTATTGTCCTGTCGCACTGACACCAATTGTGATGAAGTGTTTTGAACGGCTTGTCAAACCACACATCACAGCCTGTCTCCTTGCATCACATGACCCGCTCCACTTTGCGTATCGTTCAAATTGCTCCACAGAGGATGCCATAGTCACCACCCTGCACTTTGTCATCACCCACCCGGAGCAGAAAGACACCTACACCAGACTCCTGTACACTGATTTCAGTTCAGCACTCAACACCATTATTCCCCAGAGACTGATGGAGAAATTACTCCTTCTTGGTCTAAACACGGCCACATGTCTCTGGATCCTTGATTTCCTGACCAAGAGACCTCAGTCTGTCCGTGTTGGAAACAACATCTCCAACTCCATCACGCTGAGCACTAGATCCCCTCAAGGCTGTGTACTCAGTCCACTGTTGTTTACTCTTCTAACACATGACTGTGTGTCCAGACACGAGGGGAACCAGATTATTAAGTTTGCGGACGACAACACAGTGGTGGGACTTATTCAGAGGGATGAGGAATCTATGTACAGGGAAGAAGTTAGAGACCTAGGGGGCTGGTGCAGGGAGAACAATCTGGTGCTCAATGTGGACAAAACAAAGGAGATGATTATCAACTTCCGGCGGTCATGGCCTGAACATGCCCCTCTCAGCATCAGCGGCCATTCGGTGGAGAGAACATCAAGTTCCTCGGAGTGCAGATCTCGCAGGACCTGACCTGGAGCAAGAATTCCTTGGTGATCAGGAAGCGGGCCCAGCAGAGACTGCACTTCTTGAGGAAACTCAAACAGGCCTCTCTCCCCATCTGCATCCTCAGGTCCTTCTACAGAGGTGTGGTGGAGAGTGTTCTGACGTACTGCATTGCAACATGGTACTCCAGTTGCAGTATGTCAGACAAAATAGCCCTGCAGAGGATAGTCAAGGGAGCTGAGAGGGTAATTGGAGTTTCCCTCCCCTCTGTCCAAGAACTTTTTCAGAGCAGGGCACTAAACATTGTCAAGGACCACTCTCACCCTCTGCATAAACACTTTGAACTGCTGCCTTCTGGCAAACGATTCCGGAGCATCAGAAGCAGAACCACCAGACTGATCAACAGCTTCCTTCCACAAGCTGTTAGGATGGTGAACAGTTGAGCCAGAATCTTTCATGCATGCTACTGCACCTTATGGACATTATGTATATTTATGTATATTATAGTTGTAGTTAGTTTCAAGTAGCCATTTTGACTCACTCAGCCACTTTAATTGGTATTTTATACATAGGTAGTTATTATCACTTTAAACTGCAACTGTAATAAGTTAATATTACTGTAATAACTAAATGTGTCTTAGGGATGTGTGAATGGCTGTGTTGGGGTGGGGGGGTGAGTGAGTGTGCTTTAAATTGTGTTCTTTTTTACATATATGGATACCTAGAGAAACGTAATTTCATTTTGCCTGCACTACAGTTGTATGTACAGCAACATGACAATAAAGGTTGATTTGATTTGTCTCTCCTGCTCCTAGGAGCACTCATGACACAGCCTAATCTGTTGTACATCCTTTCCAGCTTGATTCTGTCTAGCCAATCGATACAAGTCGTTTTCTCCTTCCTTAATGTCCAGCCTCTCATTCAACTCACTATATGCCTTTTCCTTTGCCTTTGCCACCTCTCTCTTTGCCATGTGCCTAGATTCCAAATACTCCTGTTGTGGAAGATGTGAAAATGACGAGACAGAGTTCTTTCTCAGAGTCAGCTTTATTCACATCTCCATCATTTCAAAGCAGAGAAAAAAGAGAGTGAAACAGTAAACTCTCGTCCTTAAATATCAGGGACTTCACACCTCATAGATCACATGTCACACAGACCTCCTTGCATAATAACGACAGTCACAATGCATTACTCTCCATGATATCACTTCCACTGTCTCCCATGCATCCTTTCCTTAATCCCTTAATTGACCCCCCACAGTCTCCAGCCTTGCATACCAAGGCTAAGGTTCCTGCCTTTGTTCTGACCTAAAATGTGAGTCACAAAACCGGTCCAACAGGTCCCCTGTGTGTTCACCACACAAGCCCCCCCAGCATTTTAGAAAAACAGAACAACAAGAAGATAACCACATGCATGCCGTGATAGCCTCAATACACATCAGTCCACATGTTGGATAGGCTTCAACCTCCTGCCGAATCTGCTGTAGCTGGGGTTCACCGTCTCTGCGGCGCTGTCACGCTGGGGGTTTGCCGTCTGGGGGCGGAAACTCTTTGTCAGTCTCTGCGGGTGTTCTGGGGAAACATTACTTTGGGAAACATTACTGTGTGAAACCCTCCGTGGTGGTCTACCTCGCCGCGGGGCCTTTGCCAACAGCACTTCCTCATCTGCCACCACAAAAGCGGGTTTAAGTCTGTTTATGCCAATCTTCTCTTTCCTACCCCCCAAATCTAGCAAAAACTGCTTGTCCCCTGTTTCTAGCACTCTGAATGGTCCGTCATAAGGCGGCCGCAACGGGGTTCGATGCGCATCGTGTCTAACAAAAACAAACTCTGCGTTCTTCAAAGTTTTAGGCACAAAAACGCGTGGAAAACTGTGGTGCGTGGGGCCGGGCAGCATGCTTGATTCTATGTTACTCTGCAACAGCTGAGACGGGGAGGCATCTGGCGCAGGGTTATCTGGGAGAAACTCCCCAGGCAGCCGGAACGGCCGCGCAAACACGAGCTCTGCTGGTGAGGCTTCTAGCTCCTCTTTAGGTGCAGAGCGCAACCCCAATAACACCCATGGTAACTTGTCAACCCAATTTGTATCCGTCAGTGATGCTCTGAGAGCAGCTTTCAATGACCTATGAAAACGTTCGCATAACCCATTAGCCTGTGGATTGTACGCGGTTGTGCGGTGAATTGTGACACCCAGGCTGCGGGCCATTGTCGACCAAAGCCCGGAAACAAATTGAGGGCCTCTGTCGGACGTAATGTCCGACGGAACGCCGAAGCGCGCCACCCAAGCTCTTAAAAACGCACGTGCCACTTCCTCGGCTGTGGTTGATGCCAGCGGGACCACTTCAGGCCAGCGCGTGGTGCGGTCCACCATTGTCAGAAGATGTGTGCACCCCTGTGACAGCGGGAGGGGTCCAACGAGGTCCACATGAACGTGATCAAACCTCTTGGCCGGAATGTGAAACTGTTCCAAAGGAGCCCTCGTGTGGCTGTGTACTTTGGCTCGTTGACACACCATGCAGGCTGCTGCTCACTCTTTGACCTGTTTGCGGAGGCTCGGCCACACAAATTTCTCTCCCACCATTTTGACCGACGCGCGCACTCCAGGGTGCGCCAAAGAATGAACCGAGTCAAAAACGCAGCGGTGCCACGCGACCGGTACTACTGGATGCGGCCGTCCAGTGGAGACATTGCAGATTAGGGGGGGCATACTGTCTTGCAGCACCCTGCTCTCCAGCCTTAACCCTGTTGGTCCAGACTGGAGCGCGCGCACGTCCGCGTCACTAACCTGCTTCGCGGCAATGGCTGCATAATCTAACCCTACGCTGACTGGGGCCGCCACGGCGCACGAGAGGCAATCTGCCACTACATTGAGTTTGCCCGCCACATGCTGAATATCAGTGGTAAACTCTGATATGGCGGCCAGCTGTCTCTGCTGCCGGCCTGACCACGGTTCAGAGACCTTGGCCATCGCGAATGTTAGCGGTTTGTGATCAACGAACGCGGTGAAAGCGCGTCCTTCCAGCCAGAACTGAAAGTGGCGGATGACCAAATGGAGAGCGAGCAGCTCCCTGTCGAACGCGTTGTATTTACGTTCGCTATCGCGCAAGGTCCTGCTGAAAAATGCGAGGGGCTGCCAAACCCCGGCTACATGTTGCTCCACAACCACCCCTATGGCCACCTCTGACGCGTCAGTGGTGAGCGCTATGCGGGCCGTTGGGTCTAGATGTGCCAACAACGCAGCCTATGCCAAGGCTGCTTTCACCTCCGAGAACGCTTGGTCCCGCTCCGGGGACCACTCAACCTTATCCGCAGGTTTCTTTTTTTTGAGCGCGGCATACAGCGGCTGCATGAGTTGCACCGCGCGGGGGAGAAAACGGTTATAAAAATTCACCATTCCCAAAAACTTCTGCAATGCCCTGACTGTCTGCGGCCGGGGAAAATCTGCCACAGCGCGCACTTTGTCAGGCAGCGGAACTGCTCCTTTGGGGGAGACGCGGTGTCCTAAAAAATCGATCTGCGCCACCCCGAACTGACACTTTGCTGGGTTGATTATTAACCCATGATCTCCCAACCTTCGGAAAACTGTAGCCAGGTGTTTTTCGTGTTCGTCTTTGGACGCGCTGGCCACTAAAATATCTTCCAGGTAGATGAACACGAAAGGGAGATCGCGAAGCACCGCATCCATCATGCGTTGGAACGTCTGAGCAGCCCCTTTAAGTCCGAATGGTATGCATAAAAACTCGAATAAACCAAACGGAGTTATTACCGCTGTTTTGGGTATGTCCTCAGCGCGCACTGGGACTTGGTGGTAACTGCGGACCAAGTCTATTTTAGAAAAAATGCACGCCCCTGCCAAATGAACCGAAAAATCTTGGATATGTGGGATTGGGTAGCAGTCATGCGCTGTAGCGTTGTTTAACCTGCGGAAATCCCCTCAAGGGCGCCATGATCCGGCAGCTTTCGGGACCATATGTAGGGGGGAAGCCCACGGACTGTTTGAACGTCGGATAATGCCCAACCTCTCCAGGTTGGCGAACTCCTCGCGCGCTATGGCTAGTTTAACTGCGTCCAAGCGCCGAGCTTTTGCAAAAACGGGCGGTCCGGTAGTGGTAATAAAATGCTCCACCCCGTGCTTAGCGACTGTTGCCGAAAAAGTGGGGACAGTGAGTGCTGGGAACTGAGTGAGCAGTGTGTGGAACTTACCGCCTGCTGCTGTGACATTGGCTTGTGCTGTTGGCGGGGCCACTCGCGCTGTACAGGGGATAGAATCAAAAGAAAGTGCATTAACCAGGTGCCTGTTAGCGAGATCAACCAACAACCCATGTGAGAACAAAAAATCAGCCCCCAGCATATTGAAATTTACTGTTGCTACAACAAAAGTCCACTCATATGCACGGCCGTGTAGAGACAGGAGCAGCGTCTTCTCACCAAAGGTCTTAATCTCCAAGCCGTTCGCCGCTGTCACCAGGGGACCTCCGGAACCAGCCAGTCTGTCCGCGTAGGAAGGTGTGATGAAACTCAACTGGGAGCCTGTGTCGACGAGGAACTGCCTCCCGGAGCGTGCGTCCGACAAGTAGAGCAGCTTGTTCTCTTCCCCAAGGGCCGCGGCTGCTACCGACCCCCGGTCTTGGCCTTTCCCGAACGCCCGAACTGGCACGGCGGTACACACTTGCCCTCTCTGCGAAGCGGCGATGGTAGAAACAAAAGACGTCCAGTCCACGCTCCCTGGCCCTTGCCGCCGCCGTCGTCGGTGAGTCTGGCACCGCTGCCTCTGGCCTCCTGTCGTCTCCGGTCATTGCGCCGAGTTCCGCTGCAGCGGCCGTGGCTGCGCGCCACTTGGTGGCATTGACAATCCGCTGTGCCTCTCGGCCCAGCGCGCGATAGTCCCGTAGGGCCAACAGTTGCGAACTGGCCAGAACCGCTCTCGCTGCTGACGGTAGAGTCCTGAGGAAGAGGTGGGTGAAAATGAAGTGATCGTCATCAGAGTCTTTCAACCTCAACAACTTCTCCATCAGGCTCGCGGGCATGTCGTTTTCCCCCTCCGTCAGCGCCAGGAGCCTCTCTGCTCACTCCTCCGCTGAGGGGGTGAATTGCTGGATGAGTGCAGCCTTCAACGTGCCGTATTTGTCGCTCTCCGGCGGCTGGTCGATCAGGCTCTCCACATGCTGGGCCGTGTTGTTGTCCAGCTTTGCGACTACGTGGTAGAATTTCGTGGCATCTACCGATATCCCCCGGAGGTTGAACTGCGCCTCAACCGCGTTGAACCAGGAGCGCAGATTGTTCTGCCAGAAGTCCGGTAGCTGGACTGTAGTGGCATTCGCTTGGCTGGGGGCTCCTTACGCGGCTGGCCCGGGGAAATTTTCTTCTTCCATGATACGTCTCGGGTCACCAGTGTGGAAGATGTGAAAATGACGAGATAGAGTTCTTTCTCAGAGTCAGCTTTATTCACATCTCCATCATTTCAAAGCAGAGAAAAAAGAGAGTGAAACAGTAAACTCTCGTCCTTAAATATCAGGGACTTCACACCTCATAGATCACATGTCACACAGACCTCCTTGCATAATAAAGACAGTCACAATGCATTTCACCACCTTGCATAATAACGACAGTCACAATGCATTTCTCTCCATGATATCACTTCCACTGTCTCCCATGCATCCTTTCCTTAATCCCTTAATTGACCCCCCACAGTCTCCAGCCTTGCATACCAAGGCTAAGGTTCCTGCCTTTGTTCTGACCTAAAATGTGAGTTCACAAAACTGGTCCAACAGGTCCCCTGTGTGTTCACCACACTGTCTACTTTCTTCATCTCCCCGAGTATCCCACTTTTTCTTTGTTAAACTCTTCCTTTGAATACTTTCCTGTACCTCCTCATCGCACCACCAAGTCTCCTTGTCTTCCTTCCTCTGTCCACTGGATACACCACATACTTTTCTACCCGTTTCCCTCAATACTTTTGCTGTACTTTCCCAGTCATCTGGTAATTCTTCCCTACCACCCAGAGCCTGTAACAACTCCTTCCTGAACTCTGTGCAAACTTCTTCCTTCTGTAACTTCCCCCACTCAATCTTTGGCTTTATATTCACTCTCTTCCTCTTCTTGGCTTCCAAAGTCATCCTACAGACTATCATTCAATGCCATCTAGCTACATTCTCCCCTGCCACCACCTTGCAGTCTGCTATCTCTTTCAGATTTCTTTCCTGTATGCACCTTCCTCTACTCTTGTAAGTCACCCTATGTTCCTCTCTTGAAGTATGTGTTCACCACAGCCATTTCCATCCTTTAAGTAAAATTCACAACCATCTGTCCTTCTACATTTCTCTCCTTAAGACCATACCTACCCAGGACCTCCTCATCACCTCTGTTCCCGTCACCTACATATCCATTATCATGATTATTTCCACTAGACTTATGTTGGAAGTATTTCATGTTTATTCCCTGCCTCGTCCTTGGTTCTGAGTTTGCTCTTATTTTCAATTCAATTCAATTCTTTATTTATATAGCGCCATTTCACAACAACAGTCATCTCATGGCACTTTCAACTGTAAGGGAAACCCCCACAATTGCAGAAAGACCCCAGCTATCAGGCAATCCCCTGTGAGCAGCTCTTGGCGATGGTGGAGAGGAAAAACTCCCTTTTAGCAGGAAGAAACCTCCAGCAGAACCAGGCTCAGGGAGGGGCAGTCATCTGCTGCGACTGGCTGGGGGAGGGGGTGAGAGGATAGAGAAGAATTTTGAAGTGTTTCCTGTTTTGCTCCTGTCTAGTTTTATTGTAGAGGTTTTCCCTTTCCTCTTTTTTCCATATGATTGATATTTACTCTTTGTTATGCAAGTCTGCCCAGCTGTTTCATATTCAATTAATTTTTAGCTCAGTATTTTAGTTGCCACTGTTTGTATGCTCTTTGCAGTGACATTAAGATTCCTCTCCTGTTTTCTGTCACAAATTGGATTACCACCATAGGTGTAAGCTCATTCAGCCTTTCACGGCTCTGTTTAGTTTTGCAGCCCATGAAATATATTAAATTGTTCATAAATTGTGGGAACTGGAGTGCCCTGCGTTTGAGTTCGCCCTTATGCCATCAAAGGGGGAAAAGGATATGTTATAGTCCCTACATTTAAAGTCCCTCCTCTGACCTCCACACTTCTCCCTTTCTTTTTGTCTCTCTGCTTCTAACCCCCCCCCCCCTTCTTCTTAATCATCGACCAACAGTAACCCAATTTACACAAGCACCCTGTTGGTTAACAGCACCTGTGGCGGTCGTTGTTAACCCAGGCCTCAATCAATCTGCTATGGAAGTCTCCTTCATGATCCTCATGTTTGATTTGGCAAAGATTTTACACTGGATGTACTTCCTGACACAACCCTTTCCTTTGATCCAAGCTTGGGACCGGCTCTGTTCTCTAACCTGACAGAACAACTCACCCAAACTCCAAATGAAAATATTGTCATTTAGAGCATTTATTTCCAGACAATGATAACTGACCGAAAGAACAAAAAATGTGTTGCTTGTAGATGTGCTTTTAGATGGAATTATGCAAAGAAAACACGTTCATATTCATTCTTAAAGTCTGAAATACGTTAGCTTTACCTTAGGAAGATGTCAATTCTGTGTTTGTGTAATAAAATGGTGCAGTGGTTAACCCTGTTGCCTCACAGCTAGAAGGTTCCAGGTTTGAATCCCCAGGCTGGCAGGGGTGGAACCTTTCTGTGTGGAGTTTGCATGCTTTTTTCCCTGTGCTATGTGGGTTTACTCCGGGGGCACAGGTTTCCTCCCACAATCCAAAGATATGCATGTTAGGTTAATTGGTGACACTAAATTGTCCCTAGGTATGTCACGAATAGAACCTTAGAATGGAGGGTTAGTGTAGCTACTAGTTAAGCGCTTTGAGTGGTCTTTGTGACCAGAAGAAGCACTGTATAAGTTCAGGCCCTTATCCTGTAATAATTCTGATTATGATTCACAGCTTTCATGCATCTTACCATGATTAGATGATCACCGATACAGTATCTGTTTAAGTAGAGTGCTGTGTCCTTGTGTTGGAATTCTCAAAGTGAATGGCTGCCATACATGTAGAAATGCTAATTTTGGAAAGATTTTGCAGTGGTCTCATTTATTTTTTCCAGAGCTGCACATCAGCTTCATGTCCATCTACCTGACAGAGAAATGCCTGCTGAAAGAAGAACACGGGGAGTGATCCTGCTGGGTTCCTCGGAATGTCAGTGGGGCTGACTGGGCTGATAATTAAATCCTGAGACGTGGAGGTGCTCAGTGGGAGTCCGATAATTGGTTTGGACTGATGCGCTGTGGCTTGAAAGGCTGCTGACACCAGGAGCGCTGCCGTGATTCTCTTTAGCAAAGTCTCCCACTTTGTTGGAAACACCTGAGACTGTATGAGGCATGGTGGAGTTTAGAACATGTGGTATGTGAGCCTGCCAGAGCAGAATGCATGGCACATTCAGGATCAGTTATGAAAAAAATGCAGCTATTCAAAACTGTCCTTCAACAGAAACAACCACGTATGCGAAACAACCAAGTATGAAACATTTCTATAAGCGGGAATTGTGACCTATAGCTATAGGTCTGAAAAAAGCCTTTGAGATTACCCAGTTTTCTGCATTAATCTATATAAAGGGGATTCTCAGGTGTGGGTATGTACAGCAGGGAAAATACATATTTAACACATCAACATTTTTCTCATCAAACATATTTCTGATGGAGCCATTGACCTGAGATTTTCACCGGATATCAGTAACAATCCAAGTAATCCATATATACAAAGAAATCAAGGCAACTGTGTTCACAAAACAAGTTATATTTAATAAAGTGGAATGACACAGGGAATAAGTATTGAACACATGAAGAAAACGATGTGCAAAAAGGCTGAACCAGCTGAAATCCATTAGAATTTAGGAAGCCATCTCATCCCCTATCAGTGCAAATTAATTTCAGCTGTTAAGTCGTGACTGATGGCCTTTAAAAGGTCTGTGAATGTCAGATTGTCACACCACAAAGAACTCATGATGGGTAGAAGCAAAGAGCTCTCTCTAGCCCTTCACAACCTTATTGCTGAAAAACATAATGATGGCACTGGCTACATGTGCATTTCTAAACTGCTGAATGTTCCAATGATCACTGTTGGAGCCATCATTCGGAAGTAGAAAGAACATCATTTTACCATTAACCAGCCATGACCAGGGGCTCCTTGCAAGATTTCTGACAGTGGTATCAAAAGAATTATCAAAAGAGTTATCCAAGAGTCCAAAGACCACTCGTGGAGAGCTCCAGAAAGGCCTGGAGTTAGCAGGTACTACTGTTTCAAAGAAAACAATAAGTAATGCTCTCAACCAACATGGGCTCTATGCCCGCTCATCTCACAAGACTCCACTGCTGAAGAAAAAGCATGGTGAAGCTTGTTTAAAGTTTGCTGCACAACATTTGGGCATGTCAGTAAAATACTGAGAGAATATAGTCTGGTCAGATGAGACCAAAACTGAACTTTTTGGATGCCACAACACAGCTTGTTTGGAAGAGAAAATGGCACTGCACATCAGCCCAAAAACACCATACCAACAGTGAAGTTAAGGAGGTGGGAGCATCATGGTGTGGGGGTGTTTTTCAGCACATGGTTCAGGCAGACCTCATATAATTTTAGGAAAAATGAATGGGCAAATGTATAGAGACATCCTTGATAAGAACCTGTTGCTATCTGCCAAGATGCTGAAGATAAACGAGGGTGGACATTTCAGCAAGACAATGATCCCAAACACACAGCAAAGGAAATTCTCAATTGGCTCCAACGAAGGGAAATAAAGCTGCTAGAATGACCCAGTCAGTCACCTGACCTGAATCCAATTGAAAATCAATGGAACAAACTGGGGCAGCGCGGTGGCAGAGTGGTTAGCACTGCGGCAGCACAGCAACTCACCCTTGGCCGAAGGATCCTGGATTCAATCCCAGCCCCTGACCAACAGTGATCTGTGTGGAGTGCGCATGTTCTCCCTGTGTCTGCATGGGTTTACTGCGGGATTTCTCCAGTTTCCTCCCACATGCCAAAAACATGCAAGTTAGGTTAATTGGCATCAAACTGGGAATTCTAAATTGTCCTTAGGTATGACTGTGAGAGTGAATGGTTGTCTGTCTGTCTGTGTTGGACTGCGATGGACTGGCGATCTAGATGTCCAGGGTGTACCCTGCCTCTCACCCAAAGATGCTAGGATAGGCTCCAGCCCCCCACCACCACCACCACTACCCACACGACCCGAAAAGAATAAAGAGGAAGAAGATGGATTGATGGATGGAACAAACTGAAGATCAGAGTTCATAGAAGACACCCATGGAACCTTCAAGATTTGAAGACAGTTTGTGTGGAAGAATGAGCTAAAATCACTCCTGAGCAATGCCTGCATCTAGTTTCTCCATACAGGGAGACCTCTGGAAGCTGTTACTACCAACAAAGGTTTTTCTGCTAAATATTAAATGAATTTGACCAAGCATGTTCAATATATATTCCCTCTGTAACTTGTTTTATGAACACAGTTGCCTTGATTTTGTCATGCCGCGCCGCTCATCAGCGGCGCCACCTGCTCGCACACCTGCTCGTCATCAGCGGCGAGGGATATAAGCCGCCTCGCCCTGAGCTTCGGCCTGAAGCCGTCAGACTTCGTCACTCATCATCGTGAGTCAAACCTCTACTTCAGCGTAAACATTTTGGGTAAGAAGTCCTTACCTACTTTCTTTCTCAGTCTGCTCCCCTGTGCACAGGTGGATTCCTCGGCGGCGGACAACGCCTCTCCCTCGCCATTCCTCGCTGCTGCACCGAGCCCTGCAGGTGGCTGTCTACCGGGTCCCGTCCTTGTGGTGCCAGTCATCTGTCTCTCCCAAGTAAGCTCCTCACTCGCTCATTCTCCTCCTGTGTTGGTGTGTGCCCGTCACCCTTTCTCCTTGTGCTCTTTCCCATAGGGTTGCCGGCTGTACGGTCTCCTGCCTCTGTGCCCGAAGCAGACACCGCCACCAATACATTTACATCCCACAGACACACATCCATTCACTCCTGTTGCTAATAAACTATTTGAACTTCTCTGAGCCTGTGTGTGTACGTCTCCTGAGCCGTGCGTTATGTCAGATTTCTTTGTATGTATGGATTACTTGGGTTGTTATCAGTGTTGGGAGTAACGCATTATAAAGTAACATGTTACTGTAGTGCCACTACTTTTTTGGTAATGTGCTGTATAACGATATTACTGTTTAAAAATTCAGTAATGCGTTAGTTACTGAAATTTGATCAGATGCGTTACTCGCATTACTCGTTTTTTAATTAATATGGATAGATATTTTTAGCACAAATAAATATAAACTGATCCTACATAACCGACGCAGCCGTCAGCCTCCTCCACAGGTTGGTTTCCTGTCCTGCTCCCACCACAACCCGGTGGGAAGAAATGCCGTGGTGGTGGCAACTTCTCATATCAAGCCCTGATCATCAGCGGTGAGTAGCCCCCAACAACTCCTACCTCTGTGGTTAAACATGAGTGTTTTTAAAGCAAGAACCTCGCATTTGTGTCTGCAGTTGTGTAAATGTGTAAGTTTTCTTATTGCACAGAGAAAAATTGACTGTGATTTGTTGCAGTAAAGAACAGCTTCTTTTAAGGTGAACTTTCATTTATATGTGCTTTCTGTTTTATTTTATCTTATTCATTTACACGCTGTTGTGATATGCAGCTATTTCATGGAAGTAAATCCTCTAAATATGCATTTTTAATGAGCTGGTCCAAGGGTGTCAAACATATGGCCTGTGGGCCAAAAACAACCAGCCAAATTTTCTCTGTGAATTCACAGCTTTATTTCTAGTAAATTTCTGACTTTCTACTAATTACAATAGTTTATGTAAATCTGAGACATTTTTTCTCTGTAAGATGAGACTTTTTTCATCAGCTTTTTTTTTCTTCTTTTTTTCTGATGAGAACAAGGGGCCCTTGATCTTGTTGCTATGTGTGCAAGATGATTTAAGTATGCATTTAAAAGTAATGTGAAAGTGACTTTTCTAAATAACTAGTTACTTTAATCATGCGGTAACTGGTAAGTAACTCAGTTACTTTTGAAAAGAAGTAACTAGTAACTGTGGTGGAGTGTTGTGAGATGGTGAAACAGAGACAGACTGCACTGCTTACTCTCCATAATACACTCGCTGTGGAGTGTCATCGGACAGGTTAACAGAAGTGTATGGTGCTGGAGGAATCGTGCACGCCCTGACCAGTCAGGAGCTGGGTAGACTGCATGTAAAGCCTGATTTATGCCCCTCTGTGAGGTTTCACTGAACAATGAACCGGACCGAACAGCACCGATCGGGACCAAGCGCAGCACAAAATAAGGATAAGGACAAGGAATCTTTATTGTCATTCAAATCCATACAGCCAATCATGTACAGTAGAACGAAATTATGTTTCTCTTATCTACAGTGTTAATCACACATATATATAGAATCAGAGGGCCGCTGCCTTGCAAGGTGCTGCCGCAAATTTCCCTCCTCCGTTCCATTATTGCTGAGCACCAAGCTGGACAGCAGGAAGTTCCACTTTTATATGGTCTTCGGCATGACCCAGCCAGGATTCGAACCCCGGCCTCCCGGGTGTGGGGCGGATGCTCTACTAACTGAGCCACCACTCCGGTAAAATGCCCAAATAACAAATTCCATCCAACCATCCATCCATCCATCTTCTTCCGCTTAATCCTTTTCGGGTCGCGGGGGGACTGGAGCCTATCCCAGCATCTTTGGGTGAAAGGCAGGGTCCACCCTAGACAGATCACCAGTCCATCGCAGGGCCAACACAGAGAGACAGACAACCATTCACTCTCACAGTCATACCTAAGGACAATTTAGAATCCCCAGTTTGATGCCAATTAACCTAACTTGCATGTTTTTGGCGTGTGGGAGGAAACTGGAGAAATCCCGGAGAAACCCACGCACACACGGGGAGAACATGCAAACTCCACACAGATCACTGTTGGTCGGGGGCTGGGATCGAACCGGGATCCCCCGGCCAAGGGTGAGTTGCTGTGCTGCCGCAGTGCTAACCACTCTGCCACTGCGCTGCCCCCAAATAACAATTTATATTATTTAATTCATTATGATACTCTTTTTAAACACTGTCCAGATGCTGCCCAGTGTTGCAAATTGATCATTTTCCACTCAAAAATATAATAATCTGGAGATTGGCATAAAAATCCACTGTACCATGTTGCCCCTAGAGGCAATGCTCTGCAACTGCACCCAAATTGAGGCTGAAAAAACATGATAGTTGTCAGACTTCCAAATAATTTTTTCTAATGCTAAATGAACAATTCTCATTCCCCAAAGTGCAAGATATAACACTATTATGACTATAACATTTGACCTAAAACATTACATTTATAATTTCTAACATAGTGAATGACAGAACTATCGCTAATGTCCCGTTACGGTCTAAAACACAAAAGGGACCGAATGGGACACAAAAATGTCAACAAAAATTAAAATTACAAGGAATTCAATGGGTTACAAATATTTAAAAAAGTATCTGTTATGTCTGGAAAACTGGAAGGACCAACAGAGAGTGGCGTTTGCTGAGAACACAAACTTTATTACAGAACTCTATGCTGGTGGTACAGAGTATTGTTATCTGGGAGGCAAAGCTAGAGAGAGCCGTAAAAACAGACCATAAGATGGCTGTCCCTTACATTTATGAGATCGGCGTGATGACGTCACCAAGCAACCGCGTCACCAAGCAGCCGTTGACCAAACCTGTGGTTTCACAACACCACATTCGTCCCCCCCCCCCCCCCCCGGAAAAGCAGAAAACACACAAACAAATTAACCCTCCCCAATTTGGTACACAAAGAACCCCAAAACTAGCTAGAGCCAGTGGGAGGACTACCGTGTGGCCCAGCGTGGCTGAGTGGTTTATTATACCACTTCTGTTGGCAGCCGCGCATCTAGCTACACACAGTCCTTCTTTTTAATATTGTGGAAGGCAGTTCAGTTCAGGGAGCCGTGAGGCGAGCTCGTGGTGGATGCACCCCTGGAGGTGCCGGCTGCAGCAGACCTAGGCGCCATCACGCCAGAGGCACGGCTCACTCATCAGCAATGTCCCAGCCAGGATCCCACACCAGCTGGGTTGGCTCCAACGCTGCGTCTTGATCCACGGCAGCTGCTCTTACCTTCTGCAGATGGCTGGCTTGCCATCTCGTACCATCAGCCCTCTGGATGGCGGCTGGTCTCAGCTGCATGGTGATCCTCATGGGTATCAGTGGTGGTGACAATGTTGAGGCCGACTGCGGGTCCGGGAATTCGGATCTGCGTACCCAAACCCAGTCTATCACTGCGAGTGGCATTCTGTTCAGCTGTACTCGACGTTGTGGTTTGTGATGATGTGGCTTTTACGTCTGCTGTGGGGCATCCATCAGGGTGTGGTGGTTCTCCTGCATCTTGCTGGGTCACGGACTCTTCATCCTGCAGCTCAGCGGCAGCTTCTGGAAGCCGATGTTGGTCATGGATTTGGAAAGAGTATTATCTGGGAGGCCGAGCTAGAGAGAGTTGTGAAAAGAGACCGTGAGATGGTTGTCCCTTACTTTTATGAGCTCGGCGTGATGACATCACCAAGCGGTCGCATCATCACACCGATTCTGACCAAACCTGTGGTTTCACAACACCACAGTGTCCTGTTAGTTGACTTGATGTCAGTTGCTCCCATTAGAAATAATTTATGATACTATTTTGGCATTGTGTGTAATGTTACTGTTATGTCTGGAAAAAATGGAAGGACCAGCAGAGAGTGGTATTTACTGAGAACACTAACTTTATTACATAAAACACTGTTATGGATACAGACTGTGGTCGGGAGGCTGAGCTCTGTAATGGTGAGCCAAAAAGAGCAAAGAGGCCGTAAGATGGCTGTTCCTCACTTTTATGAGCTCAGCGTGATGATATCACCAAATGGCCGCACCACCACGCCGACGCCAGCCAAGCTTGTGGTTTTCTTACGCCACACCCCTTCCCCCTGAAAAAATGGAACAACACACACATAAGGTCTTTTGGTGTACAAGGGGCGCTGCTGAAGTCATTCTATGACACGGTGGTGGCATCAGCCATCACTTTTGGAGTGGTCTGCTGGGGCAGTGGCATTACTGCAGCCGATAGGAAGAGACTGAACAAACTGATTAAGAAAGCTAGCTCTGTCCTGGGGCAGCGCCTTGATCCGATGGAGGAGATAGGAGAGAGAAGGACTGTGGCTAAACTGTCATCTCTGCTGGAGTCCGAGTTCCACCCTATGCAGGACATACTGGATGCACTGAGGAGCTCATTTAGCAGCAGACTACATCATCCCAGGTGCACAACCGAGAGGTTTCGTAGGTCCTTCCTACCAACGGCTGTCAGACTGTACAACCTAAGCAAGGCTGCTCGCAGAGATAGCAAAAAGACGTAACAAACTAATAGTTTTTTTGAATGCAAAAGATGCAATAGACTTACACAATGGTCCTCTCCGGCACACAACTAGGAACATACCGGTCGCTATGGAGGGTGAGAATATGTATGGGCACATAATCATACCATGTAGGATAACTAAATAGACGGTTATGCTGTTTCATCCCACCTAGCAACAATGCTCTGCACTGTGTGTGTTTATATATTTACATATTTATTCCATCTAGCTACAATGCTCAGCACTGGGTGTGTTTATATTTATATATCTATATATTTATTCCATCTAGCTACAATGCTCAGCACTGGGTGTGTTTATATTTATATATCTATATATTTATTCCATCTAGCTACAATGCTCAGCACTGGGTGTGTTTATATTTATATATCTATATATTTATTCCATCTAGCTACATTGCTCCGCACTGTGTGTGTTTATATACTTGCATATTTATTCCACCTAGCTGCAATGCTCCGTACTGTGGGTGTTTATATATTTACATATTTATTCCATCTAGCTACAATGCTCTGCACTGTGTTCATATATTCATATATTTATTCCATCCAGCTACAATGCTCTGCACTGTGTGTCTGTGTGTGTGTGTGTATATATATATTTTATAGTAATATGTACATATGTATATTAGCTGCTCTTGCTTGCTTGTTTTTTTTCTTGCCTTCTGATTGTTGCTCTGAGTGTTGCTATCCCTGTGCTGTTGCAATCCTGGAATTTCCCCGTTGTGGGACTAATAAAGGCTTATCTTATCTTATCTTATAAATGAATTAACCCTCCCCAATTTGGTACACAGTGAACCCCCAAACTAGTTAGGGCCAGCGAGTAGACTACCACATGACCCAGTGCGGCTGGATGGTTTATTGTGCCACTGTTCACTGGCAGCCGCGCTCCTAGCTAAACAGTCCCTTTTTTATTGAGGAAGGCAGTTCAGTTCAAGGGGCCTTGAGGTGAGCCCGTGGTGGACACACCCCTGGAGGCGCCAGCTGCAGCAGCCCTGGGCACCATCCCGCTGGAGTCACGGCACACTCGTCAGCAATGTCCCAGCCAGGATCTCACACCGGCTGGGTTGGCTCCAACGCTGCATCTTGATCCATGGCAGTTGCTTTTACCTTCCACAGACGACTGGCTTGCCATCTCGTTCCATCCACCATCTGAACGGCGGCTTGTCTCAGTTGCACGGTGATCTTCATGGGTGTCAGTGGTGGTGATGATGTTGAGGCCATCTTGGGGCCAATGCTGGTTGTGGATTCGCAAAGTGTCCGGTGGTTCTGTTGTGCTTTATTTGGTCACAGACCCTTCATCCTGCAGCTCAGCGGCGGCTCCTGGAGGTTGGTGCCGAGTGTGGATTGGAAGTTGTCCAGTGGTTCCGCTGAGTTTTGTTGGATAGTGGACTCTTCATCCTGCAGCTCAGCGATGGCTCCTGGAGGCTGGTGCTGGGCGTGGATTCGGAAGCAGTCCGTTTTTTCTTTCCCTCACCTGGTGCTGGTTGAGGTTGCGGTGATGTATCGCTGTCATTGGCAATGGGATGCGCGCCAGGCCATCTTCGGTCACTAGGGTCGCTTTTCTCCACAAACTCCCTTTCCTGCTGCTCCACGGTGGCTGCTTGAAGCTCATGCTGGGTGAGGATCAGAGGTGAGTCTGGTTCGTTCTCCTGGGAAGTCTGGTCATGGCGATATGTTGTCACCTTTGGTAGAACATGCGCCGGGTTGTTGTGTCCCAGGTTTGCTGATAGACACAGGCTAACTCTCCTGCAGCTCTGCAGTGGCTCCCTGAGGCTCATGCTGGGCAAGGATCTGAGGTGAGTCCGGTTGCTGTTCTCTCTCCGTACTGTGTTCATTCTCTGTGTGCTGGCATCGCTGCCCCTTGGTTGGGCAGAAGCACACTCTTTCTCGGTGCATTGGGAAGCTACAGCTGCCATATGGGAAGCACCTCGTAGCGTTCCTTTGATCCGCATTGTCTACCTCGGCCTCTTCTGCCATGTCACCGGGCCCTACTGAGGCTAGCGCGTATGCTAGTGTGGCCTCTCTGTAGTCAGGCTGTCTTCTTGGAATTCCTCTCTGGAGCCACTCATAGTGATAGTAACAGTTGTTTATTACACCTTCATGTGTAACAAGACGATAGGGTAGAACGGTAACATCCCAAGGCAGCAATAGCACATACACCAGCCTTTAGTAATTCCCCTGTTGCTGTGAAGGAATTTTTACTGTACAGTTTATGTGCAATTAAATGTATCTTTGGCAAAACCTAGTAACATTATGATCGTTTAGTGGATTTTTTTTAAACTCAAAAACACTGACAGACTGTAAAGAAATCAAAAATATAAAAAAGGCATTTGTTGACATGGTTCAGGTGATCCACAGAACAGACACGACTCAGGATAAATACAATTAACGTACTTTATTTGTAAACGTGAGTGAGTGGATGCGTGAGTGCAGGTATGTGGTGTAATGTTGTGTAGTGCGATCCGTAAACTCCAGCTGGGGCCGGCAGAGCACCGTACAAACTGGAAACCCTGGAAAGAGACAAGGGCCGTTAGCTTACAGTACACCTATGCAGCACATTAGATGTTGCAGCGCTTACTGTCGTTAGATGTTGGAGTAGCTCAGGAAGCGCCGAAGCTGCAGCCAGGGAGACAGTGTCTGCGGGCAGGTTAGCTGGAGGTGGAAGAATGAGTCCGCTGCCTGGAGGGAGAGGGAGGTCCGCCGTTGCGGGCTCCGCCTGTGCACAGGGGAATCGGACAGGGTTAGTTGTAAGAAGGCTTACTTGATCGTTGGTCTGGGCGGAACTGGCCCGGACGTAGTTCAGCTGGGCTTGGAAGCCGAAGGCTGGACAGTTGAGTGCAAGGAAGCATGGAGGCAGGTGTGACTGGATTCAACGAAGAGAATCAGACGACTCCGCGCCCAGCACTGGTCCTGATGGAATAAATAGGGCCGCAGGAGATGACAGACAGGTGCGTGCCCAGGTGCCATGATTGGCAGCCATGACATTTGTCACTTTTAATCTTTTCCAACATATTAGAAAAATAAATAAAATTGTCATGACTTGTTTTTACACTTTTGTGCATTTTTTACAATATGAAATAACACAATGTTTTTAACTTCACATTTCATCATGAAATATATACATTTGAAAAGTACACCTGACATACAGACAGTAAACCTTTGGTCTTTTATGAATGATAATATTCTCAGCTAATGAATAGTGTAACATACCTTGTGTAACAAGACAATATGGTAGAATGGTAACATTCCAAGGCAACGATAGCACATACGCCAGCCTGAAAGATGGCACAATGCTAGGTTAGCTAGCTGCTAGTTAGCAATCTTTTTTTAAATGATAAAACACAAGAAAAAATGAATAATTAACTTATCAAAAACATGGCGAAATTATAGTTGAAATTATTATAAATAACCCAGATACTGTATGTTACATCTGAAAAACAGTAGTAATATGGCGGCCGGGGATTGACCAGGGAATAGAGGGTGGCTGGCGATCTACCCTTTAGGGGGTGACATCAGCCTGAGTATAAAGGCCACGGCCGGAAGGGGCACGTCCTCTTTCGCTGTTGACGCCTGGACATCGAGCACTGTAACCTACTGTTTGGTCTGTGAGTGTGTGATTAATAAACGTGGTAAACTGCCTTCCGCCCTCCTCATTTCATTGTTAATTATGGACACAACATTTGGCAATGAGATCCAAAACACAGTTATGGAGCGTGCTGCATTCAGTTTTCAGCCATTTCTGGAGGTCCCGGGCGAGCCTCCCTTGCCTTAGCCTAGGTGGTTCGCCGCAATCAGCAACTCCCTGGTGTCCCTCAACTTCGGTGAGTTGGAGAAATTATGGGCAAGAGCTATTTTGGTCCATAATTTGGGTATGGGAGGGCAGAGAATCCTGGAGACTTTGGGGGGTGCAGATACTTTTGAGGAGATTGTGAAGCTAATGGCGCAATATTTTCACATGCCGGATAACGTCATCGTCCGTCGTATCCAGTTTCAACAGCGCCACCAGCAGACTGAGAGTCGGTGAGGAGATTTGTGGAGAACCTCCGTCAGCTGGCGGTGGAATGTAAATTTGGTGCTCTGCAGGATGAAATGATTCGGGACCAACTGGCGGAGCATGTACGCTGTGCAGCTACCCGAGCACGCCTCCTGACCTATTCTGGTGAATTGGATCTGGCCACTACCATTACTATTGCCCAACAGTTTGAAGCAACTGAAAACATAGCGAGGGAACACGGGAGAGAGTCCCCCGTTTCACGAAATGAGCTTTGGTTAAAGGCGCTGACAGCGGGCCCTGATGACAATGTTGAAGCCGACGTTGAGGAGGAAGGGGTGTACACCTCCACTGTCGGAATAAGGTCTACCCCTGGAACACCAAAATGCTACGGCTGTGGGTCCACTAATCATAAATACAGATCCCGAGAGTGTCCCGCAAAGGGGAAGCGCTGTGGGAAATGTGGCCTGCTGTACCACTTTCAGCAGTCCTCTGTACACTTTGAGAGAGGGGAACATTGGAAAGGAGGGGAGTCCTCCGCAAAGGCGCCCACTGTGGTTTATGCGGTAGCACCATAGACGAGCGGCTGGATTTACTGCACGACATCACTGGTCAGAGTCGACATATCAATGCTGGTGGATACGGGAGAGGTGGCCTCTGCGTTGAATCTGTCTACGTTGAAAAGTTTGTTTCCCCAGCACTGTATGTATAAAACTTAAGCCCCGTTCTACAGCTACCATAGATGTAAGATCGCTGTGGTGGGGTATATAGAACTAATGGCCAGCTACAAGTCGAGAACGATACCAGAGGTCCAAATGGTGGTGACTACCACGGGATCCAAAGTGACGGGCTGTGATATGTTCTATGGCTTGGGTTTCTCAATCGTCAGTGACACCGGAGAGGAGTGGTCCAATTGCTGGCTGTGGAACCAGCCACTCCCGGACGAAGATGATGACGATGCGGTGTGGGACCTCGATTGATCTCGGGTGGAGGAAGATAACAGGGAAGGATGTCACAGGGCACCTCCCCGAGACGGACCGGATGTCGGAGCTCAAGTTGCCCTGGACGTGGGAGCTGGGCGGCATGACAGGGCCCCTGGGTTGGTAGGCGGTACTGGGACTTCTGTGCTGAACAACACTAGGGCAAGACCGGCAAGTGCTCGCCCTAAACACAAAAGGAGGCGGCCTTCGAGAAGGGCTTCAGGCCGGACCGGGAGTACGACCGGGTCCAAATGGGAGGCTCCCCTACGGCAGGTGGATCTGGATCGACCTGGAGCTCCTCTGGGCGTTATTGAGGAAGATTACACCTGGGTTGACGCTCAGTCGAGGAGGGTCCATGAGCGCCGTGGGCGAAACAATGAGAATGAGTGGCTGCAGGTGGTAGAGATCTGGGCTGATGACTACTTACACCTGGCAGAGGAGATGTGGAGGCACCCCGGTGAGCTGCGTTAAAGGTGGTAAGAAGTAGACGACACAGCCTGTCTCCAGGGATGAGGAAGAGAAGGTATCCTGGCTGGAAACCACGAGATGGCAATCCAGGGGGTGGCCTTTCCGCTGTGAAATGACTGTGGACTTTAAGTTAGAGTGTTTAAGTTCTTCCATTAGTCATTTTGTGTATAGGTTTTCTTTACTGAGTTGTGCCCTGAGTGTGTCTTAAGTAAATTTGTTTGAAGGTTTGAGTGAGAATGGTTTGAAGTGTGTGTGTATACAGTATATACATACTGTATATACGTGTGTGTGTGTGTGTATATATATATATATATATATATATATATATATATATATATATATATATATATATATATAATTTTTTTTCCCACTTCTGGCACCACACAAGTAGGCTGCCTTTTTGCAACAGTGGATCAATTTCTGTCTATTTCTATTTACTATCTGGCTCTCTTGCCAATCTTTCTGATCCAGCATCACCTTTATTCCATCCGAACACATAGATCGCCCAAATGTCTCCTGAGCCAGCGGACAGAGCCACTGTTTTCTTGCAGGAGGCAGTACAATAGAGACCAGCTGTTAGCACTTAACCGGCCCACGATGCTAACGCAAAAACTCGACATACCAGGAGAAATAAGATGGAAACGGCGTAGATGTCGAGCTGAAGTAAGACGGCGGGCGAGGAATATAAGGTACAGACCCGTCCTCCCATCCGTTATTATGGGGGATGTTCGATTGCTACTCAGTAAGACTGATGAGCTAGCAGCTATCTCCCGCTACGAGAGCGTCTTCAGAGAGATTAGCTTGATGTTGTACACTGAGACGTGGCTAACAGAACTAGCAACAGATGCTAACATTGAACTGGAGGGTTTCCAAGCAATACGGGCAGACCAGACACCAGACAGTGGAAAGACAAGGGCCGGAGGAGTGATAATGTATGTCAATAACAACTGTTGCAGACCGGGACATATCACGGTTAAGGAACAGCACAGTAGCAAAGACATCGAGTTGCTAGCTGTTAGCATGCGGCCTACATATCTCCCGAGGGAATACTCACACGTGATCTGCATTGTTATTTATGCAAATCCGACGGCTAACGCTGGGACAGCGCGTGACGTCATCCACTCAGTAACTGGCAGGCTGCTGACAGAACACCCAGATGCTCTTCTCCTCATCTCAGGTGATTTCAACCATATTTCACTGTCCCCCATTCTACCCACGCTCACCCAGTATGTCACATGCCACACTAGAGACAATAAAACACTGGACTTATTTTATGCAAATACTAAGGAGGCGTACACCTCATCACCACTCCCCCCACTCGGGAGATCGGATCACAACTTGGTTCATCTCCTGCCGGTGTACAAACCCCTAGTACACAGACAACCTCCGGTCATGTGCATGGTGAAGTTATGGTCTAAGGAGGCAATGGACGCGCTAAAGGACTGTTTTGAAACCACTGCCTGGGAGCAGCTCTGTGATCCACATGGTGAGGACATCAATGGCCTCACTCACACCATCACGGACTACATCGGTTTCTGTGTGGACAACACCATACCCACCAAGACCATACGGTGTTGCTCAAACAACAAACCCTGGATCAACCCTGAGATAAAAACACTTCTGAGAGAGAAGAAGAGGATCTTCAGGTCGGGGAACAGGGAGATGCTGAAGTCCGTACAGAGGGAGCTGAGGAGGAAGATCAGAGAAGACAAGGACAGCTTCAGGAAGAAGATGGAGGACAAGCTGCAACAGAGCAACATCGGCGGGGTCTGGAGAAACCTTAAAACCATCTCTGGGCTCCAGAATACCTCCCCCCCAGGCCACGGGGGCAGGGAGTGGGCGAACAATCTGAACCTGTTTTTTAATAGGTTTGACCAATCGCCCTCCCCCCCGACTGCACACCAACCACTGCTGCCTCTAAAGTCATCGAGACCTGCTGTCCACACCCCACTCCACCAACACCCCCCCCCCCCCATTCCCAGCACACAGCCCCCCAACCTGACCATCACTAAGACCCAGGTGAGGACGGAGCTGAAGAAGATCAAGGTGAGGAAGGCCTCGGGACCGGACAGCATCAGCGCGAAGCTCGTCAAGTCCTGTGCAGACCAGCTGTGTGGGATTGTGGAGCACATCTTCAACCTGAGCCTGAAGCTGGGGAGGGTACCACAGTTGTGGAAAACATCTTGTGTGGTACCTGTACCAAAGACTTCCCACCCCAAAGATCTGAACAGCTACAGACCAGTGGCCCTGACGTCTCACATGATGAAGACCCTGGAGAGACTGCTCCTTGCTCACCTCCGCCCCCTGAGATTGAGACTGAGATTGAGATTCAACTTTATTGTCATTACACATGTATGAATACAAGGTAACGAAACGTGACTTGGCATTTGGACACGCTCTGCAGAGCGCATCCAAGGCCGGGGCAGCCGCTAGGCGCCAGTCATAAAGAAGAAAGGAAAAAAAAAGAAAAGAAAGGATATGACACAATAGGCGAGAGAAAAAAACATGTTTTATCAAATTGACGCTTAATGAGTAAGCGAAATTTTGATTGCAGGCAAAAAAACCCTCAATGCATATTTAGCAGACATTTAGTAGACAAATCACACGCAGAAGGAGAGCAGTGTGTGTATATCGTATGCATGTAGTGTTGTATGCATTGTGTAGTGTAAATGTAACAGTTGTTAGTGAGCAGCAGAGGGCGCCTCCTGGCAGTGGATAGATGTTATAATCATGTGACTTATAAACAAGTCCAGAGTCCAGAGTCTATCTCTCTCTCTCTCTTGCTTGCAGAAGGCACATGGGCATTGTCCTTGAAGGTCCAATCCGCTGACGACAAACAACTGATTGTTGATTGTTTGGGGAGACATGAGCCGATCCTTCCGCTTATCTCAGTCAGGAGGAATGTAAACACGGGGCAAACAAGGTCAAATCAAATCAAATCAAATCAGCACAGTGCACTCAGAGAATAGAATTTGTCCTCATCCGTGTAGTTCTGTGCTTCCATTATATATGCAGGCTTAAACTGTTTTTCCATAGAGAGCACAGGGCTTCAGGATCCATTGCTGGTGGGACCAGCAATGGATCCACTCCAGTTCGCCTGCCAGCATGGCATTGGGGTGGAGGATGCAGTGATCTTCCTCCTTCACCGTTCTCTGTCTCACCTGGAGAAGCCCGGGAATGCAGTGAGGATCATGTTCTTTGACTTCTCCAGTGCTTTCAACACCATTCAACCGATGATCCTGAAGGACAAGCTGCTGTGCGCAGGGGTGGACCAGCACCTGTCATCATGGATCCTGGACTACCTCACTAACCGGCCCCAGTTTGTGAGAACCCGAGACTGTGTGTCTGACACGATCATCGGTAGCACGGGAGCCCCCCAGAGAACAGTTTTGGCTCCCTTCCTGTTCACCCTTTATACTGCGGACTTCTCACACAACACAACACACTGCCATCTACAGAAGTTCTCTGATGACTCTGCGATCGTTGGCCTCATCTCCAACGTAGATGAAGCTGAGTACAGAGGACTTATCCAGGACTTTGTGGACTGGTGCCATCGGAACTGCCTCCAGATCAACGCAAGGAAAACTAAGGAGCTGGTGGTGGACTGCCGCAGGCAAGGACAACCCCTCACAGCACCAGTAAACATACAGAGAACGGACATTGAGATGGTGACATCCTACAAGTACCTTGGTGTTCATCTGAACAATAAACTAGACTGGTCACACAATACCGACGCACTCTACAAGAAGGGACAGCGCAGGCTGTTCCTACTGAGGAGGCTCAGGTCTTTTGGTGTACAAGGGGTGCTGCTGAAGACATTCTACGGCACGGTGGTGGCATCAGCCATCACTTTTGGAGTGGTCTGCTGGGGCAATGGCATTACAGCAGCCAATTGGAAGAGACTGAACAAAGTGATCAAGAAAGCTAGCTCTGTCCTGGGGCAACGCCTTGACCCAGTGGAGGAGATAGGAGAGAGAAGGATGGTGGCTAAACTGTCATCTCTGCTGGAGTCCGAGTCCCACCCTATGCAGGACATATTGAACGCACTGAGGAGCTCATTTAGTAGTAGACTACATCATCCTAGGTGCACATCCAAGAGGTTTTGCAGGTCCTTCCTACCTACGGCTGTCAGACTGTATAACCTAAGCAGGGCTGCTTGCAGAGATAGCAAAAAATGTGACGACCTAATAGTATTGAATGCAAAAGACACAACAGACTTACACAAATGGTCCCCTTCAGTAAGATAAGATAAGATAAGATAAGATAAGCCTTTATTAGTCCCACAACGGGGAAATTCCAGGATTGCAACAGCACAGGGATAGCAACACTCAGAGCAACAATCAGAAGGCAAGAAAAAAAAAACAAGCAAGCAAGAGCAGCTAATAAACATATGTACGTATTACTATAAAATATATATATATACACACACACACAGACACACAGTGCAGAGCATTGTAGCTGGATGGAATAAATATATGAATATATGAACACACAGTGCAGAGCATTGTAGCTAGATGGAATAAATATGTAAATATATAAACACCCACAGTACGGAGCATTGCAGCTAGGTGGAATAAATATGCAAGTATATAAACACACACAGTGCGGAGCAATGTAGCTAGATGGAATAATATGTAGATATATAAATATATAAACACCCACAGTACGGAGCATTGTAGCTAGATGGAATAAATATGCAAATATATAAACACACACAGTGCAGAGCATTGTTGCTAGATGGAATGAAACAGCATAACCGTCTACTTAGTTATCCTACATGGTATGATTATGTGCCCATACATATTCTCACCCTCCATAGCGACCGGTATGTTCCTAGTTGTATGCCGGAGAGGACCATTGTGTAAGTCTATTGCATCTTTTGCATTCAAAAAACTATTAGTTTGTTACGTCTTTTTGCTATCTCTGCGAGCAGCCCTGCTTAGGTTGTACAGTCTGACAGCCGTTGGTAGGAAGGACCTACGAAACCTCTCGGTTGTGCACCTGGGATGATGTAGTCTGCTGCTAAATGAGCTCCTCAGTGCATTCAGTATGTCCTGCATAGGGTGGAACTCGGACTCCAGCAGAGATGACAGTTTAGCCACCGTCCTTCTCTCTCCTATCTCCTCCATCGGATCAAGGCGCTGCCCCAGGACAGAGCTAGCTTTCTTAATCAGTTTGTTCAGTCTCTTCCTATCGGCTGCAGTAATGCCACTGCCCCAGCAGACCACTCCAAAAGTGATGGCTGATGCCACCACCGTGTCATAGAATGACTTCAGCAGCGCCCCTTGTACACCAAAAGACCTGAGTCTCCTCAGCAGGAACAGCCTGCGCTGTCCCTTCTTGTAGAGTGCATCAGTATTGTGTGACCAGTCTAGTTTATTGTTCAGATGAATACCCAGGTACTTATAGGATGTCACCATCTCGATGTCTGTTCCCTGTATATTTACTGGTACTGTGAGGGGCTGCCCATGCCTGCGGCAGTCCACCACCAGCTCCTTAGTTTTCCTCGCGTTGATCTGGAGGCAGTTCCGATGGCACCAGTCCACGAAGTCCTGGATAAGCCCTCTGTACTCAGCTTCATCTCCATTGGAGATGAGGCCAACGATCGCAGAGTCATCAGAGAACTTCTGTAGATGGCAGTGTGTTGTGTTGTGTGAGAAGTCCGCAGTATAAAGAGTGAACAGGAAGGGAGCCAGCACCGTTCCCTGGGGGGCCCCCGTGCTACTGATGATCGTGTCGGACACACAGTCCCGGGTTCTCACAAACTGAGGCCGGTTCGTGAGGTAGTCCAGGATCCATGATGACAGGTGCTGGTCCACCCCTGCGCGCAGCAGCTTGTCCTTCAGGATCATCGGTTGGATGGTGTTGAAAGCACTGGAGAAGTCAAAGAACATGATCCTCACCATATTCCCGGGCTTCTCCAGGTGGGACAGAGAACGGTGAAGGAGGAAGATCACCGCATCCTCCACCCCAATGCCATGCTGGTAGGCGAACTGGAGTGGATCCATCGCTGGTTCCACCAGGGGGCGGAGGTGAGCAAGGAGCAGTCTCTCCAGGGTCTTCATCAAGTGGGACGTCAAGGCCACCGGTCTGTAGCTGTTCAGGTCTTTGGGGTGGGAAGTTTTTGGTACAGGTACCACACAAGATGTTTTCCACAGCTGTGGTACCCTCCCCAGTTTCAGGCTCATGTTGAAGATATACGTCACAATCCCACACAGCTGGTCTGCACAGGACTTGAGGAGCTTTGCGCTGATGCCGTCCGGTCCCGGCGCCTTCCTCGCCTTGATCTTCCTCAGCTCCGTCCTCACCTGGGTCCTGGTCAGGGTCAGGATGGGGGGCTGTGTGTTGGGAGTGGGGGGGTGTTGGTAGAGTGGGGAGTGGGCAGCAGGACTTGATTTCTTTAGAGGCAGCAGTGGTTGTTGTGCAGTCAGGGGGGAGGGCGGTTGGTCAAATCTATTGAAAAACAGATTCAGGTTGTTCGCCCACTCCCTGCCCCCTGTGGCCTGGGGGGAGGTATTCTGGAGCCCCGAGATGGTTTTGAGGTTTCTCCAGACCCCGCTGATGTCGCTCTGTTGCAGCTTGTCCTCCATCTTCTTCCTGAAGCTGTCCTTGCCTTCTCTGATCTTTCTCCTCAGCTCCCTCTGTACGGACTTCAGCATCTCCCTGTTCCCCGACCTGAAGATCCTCTTCTTCTCTCTCAGAAGTGTTTTTATCTCAGGGTTGATCCAGGGTTTGTTGTTTGAGTGACGCCGTATGGTCTTGGTGGGAACGGATTTGTCCACACAGAAGCTGAGGTAGCCCGTGAAGGTGTGAATGAGGCCATCGATGTCCTCACCATGTGGATCGCAGAGCTGCTTCCAGGCGGTGGCTTCAAAACAGCCCTTTAGGGTGTCCATTGTCTCCTCAGACCATAACTCCACAGTGTGCATGGCCGGAGGTTGTCTGTGCACTAGGGGTTTGTACACCGGCCGGAGATGAACCAAGTTGTGATCCGATCTCCCGAGTGGGGGTAGTTGTGATGAGGTGTACGCCTCCTTAGTGTTTGCGTAGAATAAATCCAGTGTTTTATTGTCTCTAGTGTGGCATGTGACATACTGGGTGAACGTGGGTAGAATGGGAGACAGTGAAACATGGTTGAAATCGCCTGAGATGAGGAGAAGAGCATCTGGGTGTTCTGTCTGCAGCCTGCTGGTTACTGAATGGATGACGTCACGTGCTGTCCCAGCGTTCGCCGTCGGATTTGCATAAACAACAATGCAGATCACGTGTGAGTGTTCTCTCGGGAGATATGTAGGCCTCATGCTAACAGCTAGCAACTCAATGTCTTTGCTGCAGTGTCGTTGTTTAACAGTGATATGTCCCGGTCTGCACCAGTTGTTGTTAACATACATGATCACTCCACCGCCCCTAGCCTTGCCACTGTCTGGTGTTCGGTCAGCTCGTATCATGTGAAAACCCTCCAGCTCAATGTTAGCATCTGCTGCTAGTTCAGTTAGCCACGTCTCAGTAAACAAAAGGAGAGAGCACTCCCGGTATGTGCTATCATAACGGGAGATAGCCGCTAGCTCATCTAACTTTCCCAGTATCGACCGTACATTTCCCATGACAACAGATGGAAGGGAGGGTCTGTACCTTATATTTTTTGTCCTCCGCCTTACTCCAGCCCGGCAGCCGCGGCGTTTTCGCCTCAGTTCACTCGGTATGTCGAGTTTTTCCAATGGGACCGGGTGGCGGTTGAATGCTAGCAGCTGTTCTCTGCTGTATCGTATCCTGCTATAGACAGTGGCTCCGTCCACCGGCTCAGGAGACATTTAGGACGATCTGTGTGTCCGTGATATAAGTGGGGTGAAAAAAAAAGACGGATCAAAAGAGAGAGGAAGGGAAAAAGACTCGGAATCGAGCCGCTGTTGCAAAAGGCAGCCGACTCGTGTGGCGCCGAGAGAGAAAAAAAAAAAAAAAACTATCCAGTATACAACTAGGACAATATCACTTGCTACAGAAGGTGACAATATGTATGGGTACATATTCATACTATGTAGGGTAACTAAATAGACGGTTATGCTGTGTATTCCATCTAGCTACAATGCTCCGCACTCTGTATATATATTTATGTGTACATATGTATATTCACTGCTCTTATTTTCTTTTCTTCTTAATTATTGCTCTGAGTGTCTGAGTGAGTGGGACTAATAAAGGCTTATGTTATCTTATCTTACCTTATATATATAAAGGGAATCCTGTAGCTGATCATTTGTGTTGGTTAACAGGCCCTGGGGTAAAGCCTGTTTTACAAATGGTTAACCCTCTAGTGGTCAAGAGTGGTGAATATTTTTTGTCAATAAAATAGTTCAGATTTCCAAGGCTATAACTTGAAAGTGGTAAGGGACAATGACTTACTGTAAAGATGTAAAATATGATCTTAAGTTTCAGATAGGAATAAATTTATGCATCTAATTTGCATAATGTCGCGGCACCTTTTTAAATTCCATAACTCAGTCAAAACTGGACTTTGGATGTATTTACACAAAAATACCAAAAAAAAAGTCTTTTGACACCATTTTTTGTACAGAGGTACCTCATCATCTTATCTTCAAAGTTTAACATTTATATAACATAAGCAAACATTTAAAAAAAAAAAATTCTCACTTACAGTGGGGCAAAAAAGTATTTAGTCAGCCACCAATTGTGCAAGTTCTCACACTTAAAAGATGAGAGAGGTCTCCAATTTTCATCATAGGTATACCTCAACTATGAGAGACAAAATGAGAAAAAAAAAATCCAGAAAATCACATTGAAGGATTTTTAATGAATTAATTGGTAAATTCCTCAGTAAAATAAGTATTTGGTCACCTACAAACAAGCAAGATTTCTGGCTCTCACAGACCTGTAACTTCTTCTTTAAGAGGCTCCTCTGTCTTCCACTTGTTACCTGTATTAATGGCACCTGTTTGAACTCGTTATCAGTATAAAAGACACCTGTCCACAACTTCAAACAGTCAGACTCCAAACTCCACTATGGCCAAGACCAAAGAGCTGTCAAAGGACACCAGAAACAAAATTGTAGAGCTGCACCAGGCTGGGAAGACTGAATCTGCAATAGGTAAGCAGCTTGGTGTGAAGAAATCAACTGTGGAAGCAATTATTAGAAAATGGAAGACATACAAGACCACTGATAATCTCCCTCGATCTGGGGCTCCACGCAAGATCTCACCCCGTGGGGTCAAAATGATCATGAGAACGGTGAGCAAAAATCCCAGAACCACACGGGGGGACCTAATGAATGACCTGCAGAGATCTGGGACCAAAGTAACAAAGGCTACATCAGTAACACACTATGCCGCCAGGGACTCAAATCCTGCAGTGCCAGACGTGTCCTCCTGCTTAAGCCAGTACATGTCCAGGCCCATCTGAAGTTTGCTAGAGAGCATTTGGATGATCCAGAAGAGGATTGGGAGAATGTCATATGGTCAGATGAAACCAAAATAGACCTTTTTGGTAAAAACTCAACTTGTCGTGTTTGGAGAAGAAAGAACACCATACCTACTGTGAAGCATGGGGGTGAAAACATTATGCTTTGGGGCTGTTTTTCTGCAAAGGAACCAGGACGACTGATCATTGTAAAGGAAAGAATGAATGGGGCCATGTATCATGAGATTTTGAGTGAAAACCTCCTCCCATCAGCAAGGGCATTGAAGATGAAACGTGGCTGGATCTTTCAGCATGACAATGATCCCAAACTCACTGCCCGGGCAACGAAGGAGTGGCTTCATAAGAAGCATTTCAAGGTCCTGGAGTGGCCTAGCCAGTCTCCAGATCTCAACCCCATAGAAAATCTTTGGAGGGAGTTAAAAGTCCGTGTTGCCCAGTGACAGCCCCAAAACATCACTGCTCTAGAGGAGATCTGCATGGAGGAATGGGCCAAAATACCAGCAACAGTGTGTGAAAACCTTGTGAAGACTTACAGAAAACATTTGACCTCTGTCATTGCCAACGAAGGGTACATAGCAAAGTATTGAGATGAACTTTTGTTATTGACCAAATACTTATTTTACAGAGGAATTTACCAATTAATTCATTAAAAATCATTCAATGTGATTTTCTGGATTTTTTTTTTCTCATTTTGTCTCTCATAGTTGAGGTATACCTATGATGAAAATTGGAGACCTCTCTCATCTTTTAAGTGTGAGAACTTGCACAATTGGTGGCTGACTAAATACTTTTTTGCCCCACTGTACTTTTGACAAAGTCAGTGAGAAAGCAGGCACAGTGCCGCGCTCTGCCACTGGGGGCACGCAAATTCTCACCCTCAAAGGGTTAATAGGTGTTCTGAGGCGTGTCCTGGGGCGTGTTAACGTGTAAGTAATATTGAGGAGCCTCAACACTGTATATTGTATACACAACATATTGGGAGCCTCAACACTGTATTTTAGTTTAATGTGCCTAGTGTGGGGTGGGAGTGTTGGGGTGGGGGGCCGCCAGTAGGGTGTGAAGAATATGTGTATTTTGTGTTAAGTTTTATTGTATTTTATCTGTTCTGGGGTTAATTTGATTTTAGGAACACTGCTCATTTTACTTTACGGACTATTAGGTGGAGGCAGCAGAATAATACGCCTAGCTGTGTAGGGGGCGCCGGTAGTCTACCCGGTCCCCCAGCCTTGGTTGTGTGAATGAATAGATTACTTATTTAGTTTGTACAGACTGTTTTTCCCCTGTTAATGCATGTGTTGGGATGCAAATTTGGGAGGGTTTATTGTCTGCTTGGTTTTTTTTGAAGTGGGGGAAAATGTTACATCTGAAAAACAGTAGTAATATGGCGGCCGGGGATTGACCGGGGAATAGAGGGTGGTTGGTGATCAACCCTTTGGGGGTGACAGCAGCCTGAGTATAAAGGCCCCGGCCGGAAGGGGCACGTCCTCTTTCGCCATTGACACGTGGACATCGAGTGTTGTAACCTACTGTTTGGTCTGTGAGTGTGTGATTAATAAACGTGGTAAACTGCCTTCCGCCCTCCTCATTTCATTGTTAATTATGGACACAACACTGTATATCTATCTTCTGTAGTATGTGCATCTGTGATGACTTATTTTTACATTCTGAGAGACATTCACGGACACTTTACCTTTAGTAATTCCTCGTTGTTGTGAGGGAATTACCAATAATGCATTGCCATATCTACCCTGAGAAGGGAGCTGCAGTTACACATTTACGACAGCAGTGTCACTGTTTCACTATTTAGCTGGATTTAATCCAAACCTTTTTAACTCTGTTACATACACCCCTCTTAAATCCTGCTACATTGGGGTGCAACAGCTAAGAAAAAAATGTGCACAAATCTCAGTTCTATCACAATACAAACAAAGGCTGTATCAGTTAGAAACTATTCCAGAAGGAATTAAGTCAGAAAGGGGGATGGCCAATCCCCAAACCAACAGAGATACTCAAAAGGTGCTGTTTACACCTCATATTAAACAATGCTCCAATAAAACCTGAGAGCCTGCAAAAAATATACATCCCCACATCAGTATCAAAAATTTATCAAACCAGAGAACATAGTACGCACAAAAGAAAACAATGAGTCAACTGTAGAAACTGGACATTGAATCATCCACCACTTGTTCATTCATTTCACAAATAAGGTAAGCTGGTGGTTGTACATGTCTACCCAACCTAGTGTTAAGTGGAAGCGGTTGTGTGCTGATGGCATAGCCATAATCATGTGTATGTGCACTTTGCTGTGTATCTGCATCAAGACACAGTAGGAGGGACTTGGTGACTGTCTCTATCAGGTACAGGGGCTTCCTTGGACAACTCACTATCTGGAGAGAGTTCAGGAGGACTATGAAGGAACTGCAGGGCTTTGACTGATGGATCAGAGGTGTGTACAATGTCTGATGCAGAGGGCTCATCAGCAGGAACATCTGCTTCAGTGGAGGAGCTGCACTCCGCTACATCTGAACTACAGTCCTGTAGATCTTCAGAGTCCATGTCACTGGTGTTTCCCATATGCAGAAGCTAATGATATGCATTTATTACCTTGGCATTCATTCGGAGAGCAGAGTAAGAATTTCATTGCTCAGGAAATGTTGCATTTCTTAACTGTGCACATGATAATAAAGCCTTTGAATCTTGAATCTAGTTCATCGACATTGTCTCACCATCTTGTGTGTCAACAGGGACCAACAGTTTACCCCGTTCACTTCCAGCAACTGAAAGGCAGGGAGACTTTAGATTTTCATCACTTTCTGCAGACAGAAAACTCAAAGGAAACAAGAGATTTCTGTGAACAACTTTCTCCTTTGACATCACAGGATCTTTGATGCAGTACACATTGATCTCAGGCTTCACAGGCACCACTTCATAGATTGGTGATTCCATTTGTCAGCAACTTTTCTTTTTCCTTGCTCACCACGGTTTGCAAGCAGGACTCTGTCACCAACAGTGAGTTGTGAACCTCTGGTTTTCCTGTTGTAGTTCATTGTCTGGTGAGTCTGTTCAGTCAGACTGTTCTGTTGGACAATGCGAGCAGCTTCAGACAGGTCACATTTCAGGTGAGAGACAAACTCCTGATGGTTGACAATAGTGCTGTGAGTGAGAGCATGCTGGAACATTACATCTACAGGTAAACGTGGGATCCTTCCAAACATAATGAAGAAGGGCAAAACCTGTTGTTTCATGTTGAGTGCATTTGTAACAAAATGTCAACATCAGAAGTACTGTATATGTGGCCACCTAGCTTTGGAATGTGGAGGTAGAGCTCTTATCATGTTCCCGAGGATCCTATTGTACCTCTCTGCAATGCCATTCCCCATTGGGTGTTACAGGGTGGTATGCGATTTCTGAATGCCAGCCATGTTGAGTAGCTCCTTAAAGAGTTGACTTTCGAAGTTGGCTCCTTGGTCAGAATGTATACATTTAGGGAAGCCATATATACAGAAAAAGTCATTCCAAAGACAGCGAGCAACTTGTTTTGCTGACTGATTTTTACATGGGAATGCATGGGCCAATTTAGAGAAGTGATCTGTGACAACTAAGATATCCACACTCCTTTTATTAGTGTGTTCTGCAGTCCAAAAGTCTATACAGATCAGTTCCATCGGTTCAGTGGTGCAAATACTCTCGAGTGGAGCACAGTCATGAGGCTCTGGGATTTTTCCAGCCACACACCGAAAGTAGTTTTTCACATGGATAATGATGTCACGTTCCATTCCAATCCAAAAGAATCTTTGCCTTGCAAGAGACAGTAGCCACGGTTACATGGGCAAAATTTCTTCAATCTGATTACAATTCAGATCAGAACTTTACTGTTTACATGGATCCTGAAAAAGCTGATCCGATTAAGACGTGCGTTTCCATGTGTCACACGTTTGAACGGAATAAATCATTTTGACATGTGCATGTCGATATTCTGAAAATAGTAGAAGAAGAAGCAACTTCCGGTGTTGGCAAGCCCCGCTTTGTGTCTTTCTCTTTTTGAAATGGACCTGTATTGTGTTATTCAGACTGTACTTTTGCTTCTGCTGGTCTCCGTAATGAAGCTACAAGTACATACTTCTGCATATGACGAACTGAGGGAGGCTGCAGGATGATACAGATCAGTTTATGTTTAAATAAACTAATGTTTAAATAAACGGCATGTTTAAAGGAGCCACGCATGATCTGGAGGAGTACATGGACCCTGTGAACTCATATATCCACTTTTGTGAGGAGAGCATTCTTCCATCGCGCACCAGGGTGAGGTACTCCAATGGCAAGCCCTGGTTCACTGCTAAGCTCAGACAGATCAGGAAGGAGAAGGAAGCAGCGTTGAAAAGTGGAGACAGGGACTGCTACAGGGAGGTCAAATATCGGTTTAACAGAGAGCTGAGGAGAGCTAAATCTGTGTATTCTGAGAGACTCCAGCAGCAGTTCACTGCTAACGACTCTGCTTCTGTGTGGAGAGGACTGAGGCAAATCACCAACTATCGGCCTCAGGCTCCTAAAGGTCAGGATGACAAAGCCCTTTGTCAAAGACTGTCCCAACACTATGCCCGTTTTGACACCTTGTCAGCTGTGTCCAACTCCCCCCCTCCCCCCAGCTCCACTGCCTCCACGGTCCCTACTTCATCAAAGGCGGCCCCCTCCTCCTCCCCCCCTGCCCTTGTCATCAGTGAGCAGGACGTGCTCAGACAGTTCTCCAGACTGAACCCGCGCAAGGCCCCCGGTCCAGACGGCGTGTCTCCCTCCACCCTGAGACACTGTGCGAAAGAGCTGGCTCCTGTCTTCACAGACATTTTTAACACCTCCCTTAAGCTATGCCACGTGCCGACCTGCCTCAAATCCTCCACCATCATCCCTGTCTCCAAGAAGCCACGGATCACTGGACTTAACGACTACAGACCTGTAGCGCTCACCTCTGTAGTCATGAAGTCCTTTGAGCGCCTGGTCCTGCCCCACCTCAAGTCCATCACCACTCCCCTCCTGGACCCGCTGCAGTTTGCCTACCGAGCTAACAGGTCTGTAGACGACGCAGTCAACCTGGCCCTCCACTCCATCCTGCAGCACCTGGACTCCCCAGGAACCTACGCCAGGATCCTGTTTGTGGACTTCAGCTCTGCATTCAACACCATCCGCCCCGCTCTGCTCCGGGACAAGCTGTCCCTGCTCAATGTGCCTGACTCCCTCTGCAGGTGGATCACCGACTTCCTGACGGACCGGAGGCAGCATGTGTGGCTGGGAAAGACTGTCTCAGACTCTGTTAGCATCAGGCACCGGATCACCCCAGGGCTGTGTACTTTCCCCCCTACTCTTCTCCCTTTATAACAACTCCTGCACCTCCAGCCACCAGTCTGTCAAGCTGATCAAGTTTGCGGATGACACCACCCTCATCGGGCTCATCTCCAACGATGACGAGTCCGCCTACAGGAGAGAGGTGGCCCAGCTGGCGTCCTGGTGCAACAACAACAACTTGCAGCTGAACGCTCTGAAGACAGTGGAGATGATTGTGGACTTCAGGAAAGTCACAACCCCTCTGCCCCCCTTCACCCTCACAGGCTCTCCCATCACCACTGCAGATTCCTTCCGCTTCCTAGGCACCACCATTACCAGGGACCTCAAGTGGGAGCCGACCATCAGTTCCCTCATCAAAAAGGCCCAGCAGAGGATGTTCTTCCTGCGGCAGCTGAGGAAGCTCAAGCTACCCACCAAGATGTTAGTGCAGTTCTACACAGCCATTATCGAGTCCATCCTCACCACCTCCATAACCGTGTGGTACACAGAAGCCACTGCCAGGGACAGACTAAGGCTGCAGCGCGTCGTGTGCACTGCAGAGAAGGTGATCGGCTGCAAGCTCCCATCTCTCCAGGATCTGTACATCTCCAGGACCCGGAGGCGTGCTGGCCGGATCATAGCCGATCCTTCACACCCTGGTCACGTACTGTTTGCCCCTCTCCCCTCAGGTAGAAGACTTCGGTCCATTCAGGCTAAAACCTCCCATCACATGAACAGCTTCTTCCCCTCTGCCATCAGACTGCTGAACACTAAGTGACTTATTGACTCTCGTGCGCTATGTACAGCAGCTCAACCAGACTCATGTCAATCATCACTGTTTTCTTTTTGCATTACCGACTGCACTATATGGTTCTCCACAATATCTGCTGCTCGCCAATATATTTAAAACTGCTGACTAGTGTTACTCATTCTTATTCTACACTTTACTAACTAACTAACTAACTAACCTGCACTTATATAGCGCTTTTCTAGTCACAAAGACCACTCAAAGCGCTTTCATTAATACTAACCCTCTATTCTAAGGGCCTATAGGAAACAGATATCTAGGGACAATTTAGAACAGCCAATTAACCTAACATGCATGTTTTTGGCATGTGGGAGGAAACCGGAGAAATCCCGGAGTAAACCCACGCAACACGGGGAGAACATGCAAACTCCACACAGATCACTGTTGGTCGGGGGCTGGGATCGAACCCACGATCCCACAATCCCCCGGCCAAGGGTAAACTGTGCTGCTGCAGTGCTAACCACTGCGCCACCATGCAGCCCCACGGGCTGCACTTTATTGCATGTATAGTTTATTTATTTTATTTTATCATGTTTAATGTTGCAGCATTGCACCGAGACAAATTCCTAGTTTGTGTACTACATGAACAATGGCAATAAATCTGATTCTGATTCTGATTCTGAGTTTTGTTTTACTCCCACTATGTCTTCCGCTAGCTGCTGTAAAGACGGAAATACGTCACGTCGACGTGTGACTGACGTACAGCCATGCGCAGTAAACATATTTTCTACCCAACCTTCAAAATAAGTGTTTTCATGCGCACCATTCAGAATTGGCATAACCCACTGATAGGATATATTCAGGTTTCATTGATTATTCTATATGATTTTAATGCTGTATTATTCTATTTTATATTATAATTGTATCTGGTGCATATAATGAGCCAATGTCTGATTCTCTGTGTTTTTCCATTGTCTCAGAGCTTGAAAAGAATGTCTGTTTCTCAGTGTAAGATTGGGCTGAGCAAGATTGTAAATGATGATGAAGGTTTTTGTTTTATCATACCAAGCTGTTCTGTTCAGAATGCCCGAAGTTAGGATGACTTAGGATGACCAGGTCATGTAAAGATCATAGCAGAATGTTCAGTGCTGTCCATAGATTAGAAGCAGTCTCGGGGAAAGATGGCTCCAGCCGTCTTTAGGTTTAGATAAGATCAGGGATGCCTGCCCAGGGTATAAGAAGCAACATCCTTGAACACATGTTAGGGAGTTGGTGCGAGCAAGCTCTGAGACACGTTATGCTGTGACCGGTGGCCTCCTTTTTCTGATCAGAAAGAGAATAAAATGGCTCAGAACTTGGAAACCGCCTATTGATTATTGATTCAGTCTCAATCAATTCATTTTTGATCTAACATTTTTGGCACAAAGAACAGGGACCCACATAAAGAGGTCCACAGCGTTTTCCGATGGATCCAGACTGGACTGTGCACGGTCAAAGAAGAGGAGAAGCCCACACTTCTGAGGAGCGCTGAATAGACATGCTGAATTTCCCTCTTCAAAAGCCCTGGAGAAGTCGGGAAGCGGCATGTAGTTCTGACGGGTCTACCGGAACTCAAAGAGGTGGATCCCAAGTGTGAGTAATTTATTTCAGTTTTTGTTATTGTTGTTATGGTCAGTGAGTGATATCCTAGACCGATTGTACACTGTGGAAGCTGAAAGAGTGAAACTAGCAGCTAAATTGATGAGTTATTTTTACCCACGGTGAGGATATCGCAATAATCCCTTGGGAGGAACGAGGTTTTCCTTTCCAAACGGTGACCGATATTTCAAGACCCAGGGTAATTCTTAGAATATTCACCGCTTTCTATGCTCAAGTATGTGCAGTGGAGGTCTAGAAGTGCATATGCAAAGAAAAAAGGGAAAGATTTGTGGTCTTGTTCCTGTGTCGAAGAGTCACGTGATCCCAGAGAAGTGAATTTTTCGGGGACAGATTCGTGCTTCTTGTGACCACTTCTGCTTATGGTCCAGGGTTTGGACCTCCAGCATTCGTGGGGAGGTTACGTGAACCCCGACGGGAGAAAAAAAAAAGAGATTTTTATTTTGTGAGTATTGTTGAAGCACTAGATAAAAAGTTACTGCAGTCTGAATTTGTTTTTGTCTCAGTGTTACATGAAATCTGCTCCAGTGTGAAACACAGAGAGGCTGAGTTCCCACGGAGGTGGAGTGAATAGGGTGTGAAATTGATGTCTGTGATTTTTTTCCTGATATTTGTGGAGCATAAAAGGGTTGGTTAGTTAATTGTTATCCTTTTGGGAAGTGTTTAAATTTATAGGTATTTGAAAATAGTAGCCTTGAGCAAAAACAGCGGACTGGTGCTGTGCTTTCACGATAGTGTAAAAAAAAAAGGAAAGAGGAGCTTCACGCCGCAAGTGGCGGTGTGAGGGTTGCCATAGCTGCGATTTTTCCACTAAGGTTGCCAGTTCTGGAGATTTATTGAAGTAATTTTCATGCTGTTTTGGGTTTTGGCATGGACCTAAAAGTCTTTATTGTATGACCTCGTGGAGATAACGCAAAAGAGAACATTGAGTCTGGGCACTGTCTGTCTGTGTGTGTGTATCTGTCTTGTGACTCTGTGTATGTGTGTCCTTGAGAGAGGGGAAAAAAGTAACAGAGAGAGAGAGAGCTTGGGAAAAAATATAGAAAAAGCTGTGTAGCTATTAATTTGTGTGTGGAAACATGGTAAAAGGGAAAAGAAGAACTTTCAAACATGGGTTGCTGTTACAGCAAGCAGGACATAAGACAGCCACAAAGTGTTCAGACAGGAACAAATAATGCCTCATTTTGCTGTAAGGGTTGCAGAACACAGCAAGATGAGAATGAAATTTATGTTTTGTCAGGAGATGGTAAATTTATGAACAAAAAAAAACCAGAAGTAGCACAAGGTTTCTGGCAAAATGGAGAAAGAAATTCAATTTCAGTGGGAAACAGAGTTAATGATTGTGAGAGTTTGATTTCTGCCATTAAATTAGCAGCAGATGGCAGTAGGCGAAAAGAGTTAAAATATGGACTCTCTGAAGCTGAACAATAGCTTCAAATTGCCAGGCAACGCCAAGCTGACTTAGACACCTCAAAAGAGACCCAAAAAGACTTGAATGTTTGTAATAAAAAGGGTTTGACTAATGCACATTTTTTCTCAAAATTCCGAGGTGAGGAGGAAGATAACGGCCAGAGCAGGTGGCGTAGAGAAGCCCCTCCCCTGTATCCGGACCTTGAAATGGTGACGGCCCCCACAGCACCGGCGGCAAACCTGGCTCCTTCCCGGCCTCCTCCTCCTTCCCTACAACACATGCCAGATATCAAGCCTAAAGTCCAGCGTTCTCATCTGGCAAAAGAGATAAGTGTTTATGCACCTTCACGTTATGCCACTTCAAAAGCACACACACCCTCATCCTTAAATAAACACATCAAGGAAGAAGAACATGCAGTAGAATTAGGACAATTTCCTATGATTGAATTATCTAACCCAACTTATGTTGGCCTAGCGGCTGAGGGCAATGAAGCTACTATTCAAAATATTCCCACTGTGCTAGTCTGTAGGCCGTGGACTGATGGAGATTTCAGTGAGGCAGTGAAGGAAATCCCTCACCCCCGAGAGAAGCCGACTCAGTTTTTCGAAGGGACGGCAAACCTCCTTCAATGTTTCAAATTAAATGGTCAGGAAACAGAGAGAGCATAACCTTTACCACCAACTGATGCAGTATTAGCTCAGCTGGTGAGGGAATTAAATGAGCGCATTGGGAGCAAGTGGAGATTAAAGCATGATTGGACAGCCATTCAAAATGTCACTCAACATAAAACAGAACGTGTTGAAGCCTATAGGTGTAGATTGCAGGATGTTTTTGACAGTCATTCTGGTTTGGAAAATCCTGCCGCAGATACAGGATCAGAACCCTATTGGCAACATTTGAAAAGTGTATTTCTACAGAACATGCATCCAAATTTAGCACAGTATGTACGCAAACACCTTGTAACCTATCATACATGTTCATTTGTTGATGTGTTGACATATGCATAACATGCAGAACGGTTGGAGGGGGAGCGTGTGGACAGGGAAGAAAGGAAGGCTAAAACAAAGCCCACTCCTGTTTATGTAATTGCTGACCCTCAGGGGGAGGCCTTTGGTTCCCCCACTTCTGTATTTTTCCAGGGTCCCCGGCGTGGAGGAGGGAGGAGGGGCCATGGTACTGGGTCTGCAAACCCCCAACGGGGGAGCCGTGACTATTGTCATGCCTGTGGGCAACAGGGCCACTGGAAAAAGCATTGCCCTGCACGTTCGGGGGGCTGAAGGGAGGGGAGGGGGAATACACCCTGCTCAGCAGCCACAACAACAACAACCGTACTCATCACATCCCAACATGTGACTGACCGAATCAAAGCTAAGTACAGCTACCAAAACTGATAATGACACAGTTGACATATTTCATTTACCTGACTTTGACCTAATCATGACACTAAAGTGTTTACCAGAGGTTACTCTAGAAGTTCAGGGAACTCCTTTGAAATTTCTTTGTAATACTGGGGCTTGCAGATCTGTGATTTCAGACCTAGATGCTGGGGGGCTCACAAAATCAGAACACACAGTGATCATTAAATCAGCTAATGGTAAACTCAAAAAGGAATGTCTTTCTTAAATTGTAACAGTAAAAGATCCTGTTACAGGGGACAGTGCAGAAGGTTTATTCATTTTGTCACAAGTGTGTCCAGCTAACTTATTGGGAAGGGATCTGCTCACAACTCTCAATATCGCCATAATTCCAACAGAAGGTGGTATGAGGGCATCACATTTCCCACATGTATCAGAAATTCATGTTTTGCAAGATTTTGCAGTACCAAGATACTCATATTCGCTTTGTTTGGTACCAGCCAGACCAACCAGGGTGACTGAGAGCTTGGAAGCCAAAATAATGCAACATTTCAAAACACAGGTTCCTACAACTGTGCAGGCTACAAATCAATATCATTGCAACATGTATGACAGATATCTGAGCGGCCCAGATGACAAATTTGAGAAAACATTTTTTGCAAACTCATCCTCCAGGATAGTCATTGCAAATTTGTACTGGTCACCAAAGGGCTATCCAGGAGCATCTGTGAGGTTATCAGACGAAGATAAGAGCCGCTTCAAACACTGGGAGTCGCCACACATTGCACTGATCGAGCCTAAACACATGCAGTGGAAGGATGTAGACAGGTTTGTGAACACAGCAGAGGAGTATGATCAATCTTGGAAAAGCACACCTGAACCAAAAGTTCAGTACTGCCCAAAGCTTGACACCTACTGTCTGCTTTTGAACTGGGAGGCACAAGTCCAAAAAGACATCAGTATTGACGTCCCTGAATCACAAGCATGACTATTTCTTTTGACAGAGGGAGAGGAAAATGAACTCTCAGAAATTCCAAATTTTTTCAGCATTCCCATTCACCCATATCATCAGTTTTGGTTTGCATTCACATTCTAAGGCAAGAGGTACACATTTACGAGGCTGCCACAGGGCCATTGCGAATCACCAACCATTTTTTCACAGGCAATATCAGCAAATTTGGCCCAGTTTGTTCCACCTCATGGGAGTCAATTACTCCTGTATGTTGATGACATTTTGCTGGCATCCCCTGATAAAATCACTTGCAAAAAAGACACCATCGCTTTGTTGAAATTTTTAGCTGAGCAGGGTCACAAGGTCAACAAAGCAAAGCTGCAGTTGTGGAAGCCAGAAGTGAAATATTTAGGCCACATTTTGTCAGCAGAAGGGAGACATGTTGATCCTGTTCGCAAAGAGGCTATTTTGGCAGCCCCTAAACCAACCACAAAAAGAGACATGATGTCATTTTTGGGGACATTCAACTATTGTCGCTCCTGGATTGCAAATTATTCATTTGAAGTGCAACCATCGTCTGACCTCATTTACAAAAAAAACCAATGGCACAAGTGGACAAGATTGAGTGGACACCTGAAGCAGAGGAAGCATTTGTCAGGATGAAAAAGCTTTTGGCCAGCACTGCAGTTTTGGCACTCCCTGACTATAAAAAGCCATTTATTCAAATTACAATTCAATATTACATCAACAGGGAAGCCTATTCAGCATAAACACCTCATTTTGGAGCTGCTTGAAAGTGTCAAACTACCATCACAACTGGCCATATGCAAATGTGCTGCTCAAACAGATGGCAATGATCCGGTTTCTAAAGGTAATCATTTTGTGAATCAAACTGTAAAGGCGGTTGCACAAGGCTTGCAACCTGGACAAAGCACATTTGATTCTATTCTGACACTGACTGAAGAGCTATAACATGATATTCTTGTTGAGGCTCAAAAAGCAGCACCAAAGGCTGAAATTTACAAATGGATAAAGAAGGGAGCTATTTTTGATGACACCTCAAAGCTCTACAAATGTAAGGCAAGCAAGCCTATTCTAACATGCAAACTGTTTCACCAAGTCTCTACCTTGCTCCATGGCATTTTGCATGTACCAAGGGGGGGATGGTATCTACACTGAATAAAACCTTTACTACCTATGTGTTTAGCCAGTTTGCCACACAGTTTTGTAAAAAAAAAAATGTCTGATCTGTGCAAAAAATAATGCACAGGGAAATTTCAAACCTAAGAGAGGCACTTTCCAGCCTACTTATCCATTTCAGAACATTTGCATGGATTTTATTGAACTGAATAAATGTGAGGGCAAGAAGTATTGTTTGGTCATTTGTCATATGTTTTCTAAGTGGACAGAAGCTTTTCCTTGCACACATCCAAATGCAATCACAGTGGCAAAGAAATTGCTTACCAAAATTGTACCTAGGTTTGGAATACCTGAGAAAATTTACTCAGATAATGGTACACATTTTGTAAATCAAGTTATATCACATTTAGGCACAGCACTGAACATCAGTTTGAAGAATCATTCAGCTTATCACCCACAATCTGCAGGATTGGTGGAATGCACAAACAGAACTATTAAAGAAAGACTCAGAAAAACAATGGCAGAAACAGGGCAAAATTGGATTTATTGCCTCCCATTAGTTTTGTTTTACATGAGGATAATCCCAACCAAAGGAAGGTTGTCTCCATTTGAAATCATGTATGGCAAACCATACTTGCTGCCATCTTTGAGGCCATTCAATCCTGGTGATGTAGAAGTGTATTTAGCAGATTACATGAGAAGGATGTTGACTAACAGAGATGTTATCTCTGCTACTCTCCCCAGGAGGGTTCACAAGGAAACTCCACTGATCTTGGCCAAGCCAGAGGACCTCGTCCTCATCAAAGCCATCAAAAAGAAGAATTGGATTGATTCACCCTGGCAAGGACCACATAAAGTTGTTTTGTCAACACCAACAGTGGTGAAAGTTGAAGGACGGGACTCTTGGGTGTATTTAACACACTGTAAATTTTACCCTACTCAGAACTCACAGCTAGGGACTACTGAATAAATATTTTCAACTTCATTCCATTAAAGACTTTCAGCAAGAGACTTTTTTAATTGTTTCCCTATACAAGTGTCGACTGGCGATGCCCTGTGTGGTATTCGGTATCAGCTTGGGATAGGGAAGCAAGTGGTTGACCATCATGGAGAGACAAGAAGTGCAAGAAAGACGTTCAAACATTAAAGGGTGTAGTTGTTGTTGTTTCCTTTGCATCATCATCCTAGGGGTGACATTATTACTTTGGTTTCTTATAGCTGCACCACAAACCATACACCGTAGTGCTAGGGACCTTGCACATATTCAGCATAATTGGCTAGAGCTACATGAGTATCACGATCATGAATATGCTGCCAATACGTGGTGGAGGTAGGCTAACTATATGGCCAGGGCAGCTAATCATTCCAATTGTTATGTTTGCTCCTTCGTGCCAACATCAGCTGGACAGACTGCTGTTGTAGCTAAAATGATGGAATCAGCAAAAGCTCTCTGTTTTTTTTACAGAAGGCTATGAAAAGGGACTATACAAAAAAGATTATTTTTGAATCACTATTGTGAAATCTTTCATCACTCTACCAATCAGAGAACTTATGGTACCCCTTACTCTGTAAGGGCAAGGTTAGTTTCATTAGGGACTTTTTCTTTTTGTCTGAACGGAAGTGGTAACAACCCTCTGGGAGACCTACCCCTTTCTCGGTGTGAGGCAGTGTACAGTATACACCGCACCTGTGATGCTAATACCCTGACCAATCGGATGGCCAGGTGGTGTCCACAGGCTAACCGTTGTTATTACGGACCTATCACCATGCTGGAGCTCTGCAGTGCTGCTATCTGCAACTTCCCTATACTTCCCCAGCCACCAACCACCCATCATATGGTGATGGGTGGTTGGTGGCTGTGCGGTCGTAAGGCGTATTCCCATCTGCCTATGAACTGGGCAGGAACCTGTGCCCCTGTCTTTGTGACTGACAACACCCTGATTATGTCAGTGGGTCAGGCGAGCAGAGGAAAGAGAGACCTATCACAGGATGCCATTTTCACACCACATGATTCCATCTGGGGTTCGGACATGCCAGAGCAGTTTAAGATACTTACTACAGGTCAAAAGGTAGTACAGTTGTTATTCCCTTGGGTGGGAGTGGCAAAAAACACCTTGTGGATTGAGACTCTTAATTATAGACTACAGTCTTTTGTGAATTTTTCCTTAGCTGCCTGGAAAGGTGAAAGGGAGGAAATGACTGCTATAAGACTTGTAGCAACACAGAATAGAATGGTACTTGATCAGTTGACTGCCGCCCGTGGGGAGGGTGTGCGCAATTGTAGGTCGGTACTGTTGCACCTTTATACCTGCACATGATGCAGATGGAGATGTCATTGCCTCAGCCATACATAATCTGACTGCTTTGCTTTGCAGACTGCTGGAGCTAACGATAATGTTAATGACTCATCACACTGGATAAACTGGTTGTTTTCCTCATGGAGGAGTCTTGTCATAAACTTGGTGATGATTTTTGTAGTGATACTTTTGATCTTTTCATGTTTCATTCCTTGCATCCGTGATATGATGCTGAAACTTGTTCATGTGAATTTAGTATTATATCACAAGGCCACCACTGGAGATGATGGGTAAACAACACCAGCTTAATGTTTTATGAGTACAGAGTAAAAGTATGGCTGACGTGCAGAAAACCAAAAGGAGATGTATGTTCATGATGTGAATTTGAAATGTACTGAGTTGCAAGAGTAATCAAATACAGACGTGGACAAAATCGTTGGTACTATTCTGTACTAATATAATATACTGTTGGTAATATTCACACAGTCAAATAAATCTTAGCGTCATTTACTCCCTTTTATATTTGTCAAAGTCTAACATGTGATTGCCTACATATAGGTTACACCTCTTTGTATTCCACTTTCAAACACAGTCTACATTTGGGCCTGGAAAGCTTGATTGGGATATTTGTTTCAGACAGGAATACTTGGTTCTACAAGCAATGCACTAGTGTATGTAATAATAGGTATTTACAATGGTGTGAAAATGTTTGCCCCCTTCCTGATTTCTCATTTTTTTGGTATGTTTGTCACACTTAAATGTTTCAGATCATCAAACAAATTTAAATATTAGACAAAGGTAACACAAGTAAACACAAAATGCAGTTTTTTTAAATGAAAGTGTTTATTACACAGGGTTACAAAAATAATTTCTTTGTTACGAGGCTAAATTTTATTTTTAGTTTTGTAAACGGCGTGAGGATTTTTCTCTACAGACTGGTGGCCGCAACATTATAAGAGGTGAACTGAAAACCTTTTTCAATAAAATACTGTTCCAGAAAGCAGAGTTGGAGAGAGCTTGGGTAATTGGTTTAAACCACGCAGTGGAAAGTATTTATTGGGTCCACTGAAAAGTAGAGTTACCTTGTTGTGCATAGTACAGTTTGTAGCTTGGTTAATCAGTTTAAACCCCACAGTGGAAAGTATTTATTGGGTCCACTGAAAAGTAGAGTTACCCCGTTGTGCATAGTACAGTTTGTAGCTTGGGTAATCGGTTTAAACCCCGCAGTGGAAAGTATTTATTGGGTCCACTGAAAAGTAGAGTTACCCCATTGTGCATAGTACCGTTTGTAGCTTGGGTAATGAGTTTAAACCCCACAGTGGAAAGTATTTATTGGGTCCACTGAAAAGTAGAGTTACCTCGTTGTGCATAGTACAGTTTGTAGCTTGGGTAATTGGTTTAAACCCCACAGTGGGAAATATTTATTGGGTCCACTGAAAAGTAGTTACCTCATTGTGCATTGTACAGTCCGAATTAAAGGCTCAAACCCCGGGGTGACTGATATAGGGTTACCAAAAAAGAGGTGTTATTCAGCTGGTACATAGCTTTGCCAAAAGGTTTAAACCTCTTGAGATCATTGCTTGATTTCAAAAAGTAGAGTTGGCACCACTCACATAATTAGCTCAGACCAAAAGGTTGTAACTCCTTGAGAAAATCGCAACGGGCGCGTCTCTAAAAGATAGTTGGTCTTACCGCATTAGTTAGGGATCTACTGTGTGTGAAATAAACACATAAGTTTTAAGTAACCCGATCGGGACAATCGGTTCATAGGTGATATATAATAATATAACTAAACTAATTATAGTAAAAAACACGGTGATGTGTGAGACAATATTGTCATGAGGAAGTGTAAATAAATAAGATCATAATAATAATTTCATTCTGTGTTATAAGATATTGATATTGGACTATAACATTTAAAGACAGATTAAAATGGCAACAAAACTGGATAATGATAAAGACTATGATAAAATGGATAATGATAAACGCAGCTCTTAGGTTAATTGGCTGTTCTAAATTGTCCCTAGATATCTGTTTCCTATAGGCCCTTAGAATAGAGGGTTAGTATTAGTGAAAGCGCTTTGAGTCGTCTTTGTGACTAGAAAAGCGCTATATAAGTGCAGGTTAGTTAGTTAGTTAGTTAGCTCTGAATACCCTTTGGGAAGTTTGGGAAATGCTGTAAAGGAGACGGAGGAAGTGTTAAAAACCTCTGTGTGTCGAGAGAAACTAAATGAAGAGCGAAAACAGCTTAAAACATGGGTAAAAAAGTTACAAAGAGATGGCTTGTTTGGCAATATAGGGGGTCCCCTACTAAATAAATCAGACAAAGCCGTTTATGTGGACTATTGCAGTTTGGGTTGTTTTGTCTTTGCGTAAATCTGCTCTGGCGTGGAAGAAAAAAAGGATGAGAGTTCTCCACGGAGATGGAAGGAGCAGGTTGTAAAACTATTGTAATTTTTTAGCATAAAAGGATTGATTAATTAATTGCTATCCTTTTGAGAAATGTTTAAAATTATGGGTATTTGAAAATAGTAGCTTTGAGCAAAAGGAGTCGACTAGTGTTGTGTGTCACAGCAGTGTAGAAAAATGGAAGGACCTTCATGCTGCTTCGACCTTGTGGAGATAACAAAGAGAGGAGCAATTCTGTGGGGGTTTGTGTGTGTGTGTGTGTGTGTGTGCGTGCGTGTGTGTTTGCTTTAGAAAAAAAAGAGAATGAAAAAACACAGGCTGTGTGGGTGCTGACCTGTGTGACAGGGGAGAGAAAGAGAAGTAATCTAAATATGGGTATTTTTGCAAAGTTTTGGGGTTTTACTTTTTCAATCTAACTTTATGGGTTTTTAACTCTAATGCTGCGTACATGATAAATTATTTACATACTTTTTAAAGCAATTTTTTGATGTACCACTGACCTTTTTCTTTGAAGCATAACAGTGCACTTTACAGGGAAAAAGGACACAGGACTAACAATTCCCTCATAGCTGTCCGTGCCTCCCTCGATGTGACCATAGGTACATAGAACACTAAGTTAAGTACAAATGCTTATATCTTAATCAATGTTACCAGCATGACAATGATGAAATTAATTGAATATTACAATATCATGATGTCACTTAATAATGCCTAATCACTGAAGGCTTTATGTATACCCTATATTACATGATTTAAAGCATAGAAGTTCAAAAGAGATTGATAATTAATGTGTTTGTGCATATGATTTGCTAGAGACTATGGATTATCAAACAGAGGTCTTGTAATTGTATGTTATGTTGTTGCTTTGTTTAAATAATACTATACTCACCTTTTAATAAATGACATATGCAATCTTATTTACATTTTGACCCTAGACCTGACCATGTAATAAAAAAAGGGAGAACACGAGAGCAGGATCTGAGACAGTCCATGTTGTGACTTTTTCCCTCCTAAAGAACATAGCAAGATGATGATGAGGTTTTTATTATCGGGAGATGGTAAATTTATGAACAGAAAAGACAGAAAAATCACAAGAATTCTGATAAAATGGAGAAAGGGAATTTAATTTCATTGGTAAACTGAGACTGATTAGTGAGTTGTGTCAGTCTGTGTCACCATGGGGTGAGACGCCGGCTCGGCGCTCAGCCCATGCTCCTTTTATCCCTGCCTCTCATTGGGCAGTGCCTCAGCTGGTTCCCAGCTGTCAGTGTCACGGGACGGCTGGGGCCAATTAATCCTCATCAGCTGGGGCGCTGTTAATGAGTATAAAGAGGAGCAGCTTCGATCATTCGGGGCTGCGACATAAGCACTGCTAGGCTGAAGCCCCTTCGTCTGGTGTCAGCCTCAACTCCCCTTGCAGCATTCCGGTGTTTGTATCCCGCTGTGAGTATGCACGTCTTGTTACCCCCACGTCCGGTACGAGCTACCTACCCCTGCGCTGTGCAGCCTGAGAATGTACGTCTGTATGAGTGTCTGTGCTCTCCTCATCCCTTATCCCTTACCCAGAATAAAACATCTCGACTCACTGGCTTGTCCCTGGCTCTGATTGCCCGGCTCCATAGAGCCGGATATGACAGTATGTCGCAGCCAGAAGAGTTGCCGGCGGCCGTGAGTCGCTGTGGAAATGTACCTTTCTGTCCGGGTGTCAGCGCTGCTAGCATGCCGTTTCCCAGGAGTCACTTCCGGCGCCAGGGCGACGAGCTGAGGTCCATCTCGGAGGCTGTCGACGGGACGTTCTTCACCCTGCACGACGCCTCCAACGTGAGACGCTGGCATCCGGGCCGTGCTGAGGAACTCCTGGACTGTCACCCTCACTCTCTGTACCATCTGGAGGACAGTGCCAGGATAGACGCTGCAGGTACACAGCAAGAGAAGCTCCACGGGGTGGATGGAAATCCCGGCAGGGAGTCGAAGTGGGCGACGTCTTTCCCCGCTTCGGAGTCCTGTTCCTGCCGCTATTCCAGTCCGGGAGTTCGCGCCAACCAGAGGACTTCCCCCGACCTGCGCCACGTCACTCGGGATTCCCTTCAAGGAGCCGCAGCTGACAGCAGTTATGTCCGGGGTCGAGTGGCTGTCGCGAGCTCTACTGTGTTTCCTGTCACCACCTTCAGGCATGTGGCGGCGGCAGTGAGATTGATGGTGAGGACTTCAGGGCTACGAAGCTTTCCCGTGCTCGACGCCTCCCTCGTCTCGATCTCCGATCTGGAGCGGCGAATCCTGGGTTTCCCCCTCGCTTCGTTCCCTGGGAGTAGTCGTCATCACATCGCCGAGTCACCTCTGCACGAACCTCGTCCGGATCCAGTTCTGGGTCATCGTCAGGACCGTTCCTCCCACGCAGCTGTCATCCCTTCGCCTCGTCAGTGTGGAGATTCTACAGCCTCGTCCCCTGAGCCTCGTTCCCCCGCTGTCATTTCTGGACATTCGGGCTGGCTCACCCCGGCTGTTTCCCCCTCCTCCTCGACGCGCTTCCTGACCGCTGTGTGTGCCTGGAATCCCGGCCTGGTGAGCTCTCTGCTGGAGACAACGCGAGCGACCCTCAGACGAATTCCCGGGGGGTCCTCCGTTATCGCCGGGCGGGGAGAGGAAGAAGCAGATTCCACTACAGCAGGCGATGCTCAACCTCCAGGGGGCAGGCAAGTCATTGTTTTTTCACACCTGCTTAATGATTTGCTCTGTCACATCCCTGGAGGAGAAGTTCAGGGTTCGCAGCTCCCTGAACTCTCCCCACCTGCTGTAACCTGTATGCCTAATCCCGCATCCTCTGTGTCTCTCTCCGCCGAGCGGTCCCCGGCTCCGGGTCAACGTGGTGGGATATGGAGAGGGCCTGTGGTTCCGCAGCTACATTGCGGACGGAGGAGGGGGACTGACTGCTGCGTGGAGTCTACGCTGACGACTGAGCGTCCCTGGGTCTCCACGGAGGAGCGGTTCGGTCCAGCGGGACGAGATTCTTCTGGCTTCACGCCGAGTGGGTCGTCGGCGGGGTTACCTGAGCTGGAGGGATCTCAAGCTGCGCTGACCATCGTGCTGGCTGCGGGGCCCGACGCGGCTAGATGGGAGCCTGACAACGACCTCCTGACGACGGATCCTGGATCTTCGCAGTCCTGGACGGCGTCAGAACCCGAGATCAGGCGAGTGCTCTCCTTTCTTTTCTCTCTTTTTATCCTTGAGCACTTCAGCCTATCTCCAGGGGAGACGAGCAGGGTGCAGCCGTCCGCTGCGTCTGAGCTCGTCTCGCCGGGTTCTGGCGCTGCCGGTGATCCTGATCCCGGTTCTGTTTTCTCTTCTGAGCCTTCTTCCAGGGTCACCGGCGAGGAGTTGCTGTTCCTCGTGGTGCTGGAGGGTCCGGGTTCAACGTTGGAGGTCGGTTCTGGTGCAGTGTCCAACGTGGGTTCGCCCGAGACCCAATCGGGGTCCAACGTGGGTTCGCCTGAGGCCCGATCGGGGTCCGACGTGGGTGCTGCCCCAGTGTTGTCCAGGTCCGGTGAGGAGGTGGCCGTTTCCCTGAGGCCCGCCGCCCTCGTCATCGGCTCTCCCCTGAGCCTCTTCCACCGGGATCCGCTCTGACCCTTTGTCCGTCTCAACGGTCCTGGTGGTTGAGTGATGCGGTCGACGACCCGACCCGCAAAACTTTCGGTTCGGCGATCTGGTTTCCCCCCACTGGTCTGTTTGCCTTTGGGCGGCCTGGTTCGGCAGCCGTTGGACTGGATTCCTGGGATCTGGGCCCAGAGTTCGCCGTCCGAACATTTCTCTTCCCCGGGTTGCCAACTGGACAATGGGCGGGGAGATTACCAGAACAATTCCGGCCGTTTTGGACTCTGCCTGCCGTCTCCTCGGGTGTCCTTTACTTCTTTTATTATTATTGAAGTCACTCGGGTGTAGTTTCTTTGTCCATTAGGGGATATATGTTTTTGTGCTGTGTGTTGTTTTTTTTTTATTAACCATACTCAGCATTTTTATCTTATTGTTATCCTGTTACCCTGTCACCTTTTTTTCCTCTTGGTGACTCACCTTATGTATTGCGCTGTGTATTGCATTTTCTTATCTTTACTCAGCGTTTTCATTCATCCTTACCTTAGCCTTGGCCTCGTCGGTGCATCATGGAGTATGCGTGTGGTTTCCTGTTCAACCATACTCTGTGATCACCCCATTCTGTCTTATTATCCTCGTGGGGGGCCTTCCCTAGCCCCGACTTTAACATTGACTGTGTTTGTTATTGTTTGAAGTAATGTGTTTCATTCCCACTTAACCGTACTTCATTATTACCCATTTGTCCTTGTCACCTCTGTTTCTTTAGGTGATCTTTTATATATTCAGTGCTGTGTGTTTTGTTTTCTTTAGTATCCATGCACAGCGTTTTTCATCATTTTTTGTCCTGACCTTTGTCTTGTTGGTGCATTATGGAGTAGTGTGTTTTGTTCCCCTTAACTATACTCTGTGATTGCTTTATTCATTCCTGCCACCTTTTTGGTGGGTTTTTGGTTTTCTTTTTTGCCCCGATCTATACGTTATTTGTATGCTGTCTGTAGTCATATTTGGTATTTTCCCTACCTGTGTCCTAACTCAGTTTTCTCCCTAACTGTGCTCTGGGTTAATCCTTTTCCCTGTGTTGTAGGGTATTGTATTTGGGTTTTTTTTTTCTCTGCCCTGCTGCCCTACATTGGTCTATTGTTTTTTTTGTCCTTCCCTTTGCATCTTCCCCTCCGGTCCTGCCTCCCTTCCGCCCACCCTAGGTGGGGAGGGGGGGGGGGCTGGGATGTTCCTGGTCGTTCGGGGGCCCGACCGTGAGGGGGAGGCTCTGTCACCATGGGGTGAGACGCCGGCTCGGCGCTCAGCCCATGCTCCTTTTATCCCTGCCTCTCATTGGGCAGTGCCTCAGCTGGTTCCCAGCTGTCAGTGTTACGGGACGGCTGGGGCCAATTAATCCTCATCAGCTGGGGCGCTGTTAATGAGTATAAAGAGGAGCAGCTTCGATCATTCGGGGCTGCGACATAAGCACTGCTAGGCTGAAGCCCCTTCGTCTGGTGTCAGCCTCAACTCCCCTTGCAGCATTCCGGTGTTTGTATCCCGCTGTGAGTATGCACGTCTTGTTACCCCCCACGTCCGGTACGAGCTACCTACCCCTGCGCTGTGCAGCCTGAGAATGTACGTCTGTATGAGTGTCTGTGCTCTCCTCATCCCTTATCCCTTACCCAGAATAAAACATCTCGACTCACTGGCTTGTCCCTGGCTCTGATTGCCCGGCTCCCTAGAGCCGGATATGACAGTCTGACCTAGATAAGAATAGACAGAATCAGCCTTCAAAAGGAAAAAAAAAACACACAGGCCACAGATTGTGGTCCTGTGCCATAAATTCCTGAAAACAGAGATTAGGTTTACACCTGCAGTTACTAATTCTAAATGCTGCACTGGTCTAAGGCTTTTAATATATGATACTGTTTTGTTTGAATATAATCCTAAACTAAGTGATTATCCATGTCAAGTGGTAAAACCTTAATTGATTCACAGAATATTTAGCGAATACTTGTTGTAAGTAGCAAACTCACGTTCAAATTATGGAAGCTTTAGGTGTGATTTAAAGTTTTTTCTGCTATTCTTTATTCTTTGTTTTTCAAAAGGAAAGGGAAAAGCATTTACAAAAATTTTTTAAGCTTTCAACAGGAATTAGATTTGCCAAATTAACAAGGAATCATAACATCATCATTACCTTTCAATTTAATAAATCTTTGGTGACATATATATAATAAAATAATAAAAAACAATAATTCACTTGTGTTTCTTAATATTAATAAACAACTGGGATAAACATTTAAAGGATACAAAACTAATGATGATCGCTGGAACATAAGTAAAATCAATTTATGAGGTGATAAAACTTGCACTCCTGTTGATGTAAACACTGATATGCAGACTGGGAAGTCGTAAGGTTTTCCCCAATTTTTTCTTTGCAGGATAGAACCGAGATTTGATCAAAGTGGGAGATGGAGCGAGGCCGGACAGTGGGTGTGTGTGTGGGGCAACATTGACTGACCACAGGAGAAAGGACCCCTAAATTGACAAGCATTTTTTGAAGCTAAGTATGACTTTGCATGACATTGTAAATGACATAAAGTATAACGATTTAAATGACTCTGACTTTACAAATGTAATGTTTGTATGATTTTGCACTGCAGGATACATCTGATGTTACTCACCACATAATGGTGTGACAACATCACATTTCAGGAATGTGACAGTAAAAAGGAATGTGTTTTCCCGATGCTCAGCCGTGGCCAAGCTGGGCCTCGGGACTACATTCCACCCCATAATTTACCAAGGAATGTATAAAATAAGGCATTCCTTGTACAAAATTAAACCAAATTCTAATTAGGCAATATGCCCACCTTTCCATTGACAGAAGGAGTGTGACGCAATCTTTATTCATTTATACAAATTCAACCTATCTGTGTTCAACTGGACAAACTGGCCTTACTTATCAATGCTAATTCATATCAAATCTGCACAGACAGCTATTGTGTTTTTCTTAAACAGAATTTGTAATTTAGTTCAAGAGACGTTATAAAAGAAGCCATGATTATTGAAATCTCATTTTGAAGGCGCTGTACTACCCATAAATTTCCATCTAAATTAACTGTGTGTAACACATAAAAGTGGTAACACGCTTCCTTCCAGTAAAAGATACTACCCATCAAGCAAATACCCTGTAATTTTGTTGTATGTTTAATTCAATTTAATTCAATTCAATTCAACTTTATTTATATAGCACCATTTCACAACAACAGTCATCTCATAGCACTTTCAACTGTAGGGGAACCCCCACAGTTGCAGAAAGACCCTAGCAATCTGCCTCCCATTGTACTTTTGGAAATTCTAGGTATTACAAGTAATCCTGCATTTTGGGAGCATAGTGCTCTGTTAGGATAATACAGTAGTATCAGATCTTTTAAATAAAAAGGGGCCTGATTGTTTAGAGGTTTGTAAGTAAGAAGGATTTTAAACTTAATTCTAAACTCTATGGGAAGCCAATGAAGGGAGGCCAGAACCGGAGAGATATGATCTCTCTTTCTAGTACCTGTTAAAACTTTTGCTGCAGTATTTTGGATTAGCTAAAGATTTTTAAAGATGTTTTAGGACAACCTGATAATAAAGAATTACAGTAATCTAATCTAGAGCTAACAAAAGTATGGATCAGTTTCTCAGCATCACTCTGAGACAAGATACTCCTAATCTTGGCAATATTATGCAAATGATAGAAGCCAGTCTTAGAAACAAATATAATATGTGAATTGAAAGACAGATCTTGATCAAAAATAATTCCAAGCCTCCTCACAGAGCTATTAAGAGAAAGAGAAACCGCATCCAAACGGAAAGTTTGATTTGGAAAGGTATTTCTAAGGTTTTTTGGACCAACAAGAATGACTTCAGTCTTATCTGAATTTAATAGCAGGAAATTACAAGTCATCCAAGCTTTGATTTTCTTAAGACAGGCTTCCAACTTGGCTAATTGATTACTATCATCCGGCTCCATTGACAGGTATAATTGTGTACGTGGCCTAAAGTTAATGAAGAATTGATTATATGAAGAATAAAGCTGCCAATAAGTGGGAAGAATTCTTTAAATAACCTGGTAGGAAAAGGGTCTAAAAGACAAGTTGAAGGCTTGGATGAGGAAACTATTTTGTCTAACTCTAAAAGGTCAATTGGAGTAAACTCATCAAGACAGATATCAATTGAAGTTGTACATTGGGGCAAAAAAGTATTTAGTCAGCCACCAATTGTCCAAGTTCTCCAATTTTCATCATAGGTATACCTCAACTATGAGAGACAAAATGAGAAAAAAAAAATCCAGAAAATCACATTGAAGGATTTTTAATGAATTAATTGGTAAATTCCTCGGTAAAATAAGTATTTGGTCACCTACAAACAAGCAAGATTTCTGGCTCTCACAGACATGTAACTTCTTCTTTAAGAGACTCCTCTGTCTTCCACTCGTTGCCTGTATTAATGGCACCTGTTTGAACTCATTATCAGTATAAAAGACACCTGTCCACAACCTCAAACAGTCAGACTCCAAACTCCACTATGGCCAAGACCAAAGAGCTGTCAAAGGACACCAGAAACAAAATTGTAGAGCTGCACCAGGCTAGGAAGACTGAATCTGCAATAGGTAAGCAGCTTGGTGTGAAGAAATCAACTGTGGGAACAATTATTAGAAAATGGAAGACATGCAAGACCACTGATAATCTCCCTCGATCTGGGGCTCCACGCAAGATCTCACCCTGTAGGGTCAAAATGATCATGAGAATGGTGAGCAAAAATCCCAGAACCACACGGGGGGACCTAATGAATGACCTGCAGAGAGCTGGGACCAAAGTAACAAAGGCTACCATCAGTAACACACTATGCCGCCAGGTACTCAAATCCTGCAGTGCCAGATGTGTCCCCCTGCTTAAGCCAATACACGTCCAGTCCCATCTGAAGTTTGCTAGAGAGCATGTGGATGATCCAGAAGAGGATTGGGAGAATGTCATATGGTCAGATGAAACCAAAATAGAACTTTTTGGTAAAAACTCAGCTTGTCGTGTTTGGAGGAGAAAGAACACCATACCTACTGTGAAGCATGGGGGTGGAAACATCATGCTTTGGGGCTGTTTTTCTGCAAAGGGACCAGGACGACTGATCCGTGTAAAGGAAAGAATGAATGGGGCCATGTATTGTGAGATTTTGAGTGAAAACCTCCTTCCATCAGCAAGGGCATTGAAGATGAAATGTGGCTGGATCTTTCAGCATGACAATGATCCCAAACACACCGCCTGGGCAATGAAGGAGTGGCTTCGTAAGAAGCATTTCAAGGTCCTGGAGTGGCCTAGCCAGTCTCCAGATCTCAACCCCATAGAAAATCTTTGGAGGGAGTTGAAAGTCCGTGCTGCCCAGCGATAGCCCCAAAACATCACTGCTCTAGAGGAGATCTGCATGGAAGAATGGGCCAAAATACCAGCAACAGTGTGTAAAAACCTTGTGAAGACTTACAGAAAACGTTTGACCTCTGTCATTGCCAACAAAGGGTATATAATAAAGTATTGAGATGAACTTTTGTTATTGACCAAATATTTATTTTACTGAGGAATTTACCAATTAATTCATTAAAAATCCTTCAATGTGATTTTCTGGATTTTTTTTTCTCATTTTGTCTCTCATAGTTGAGGTATACCTATGATGAAAATTGGAGACCTCTCTCATCTTTTAAGTGGGAGAACTTGAACAATTGGTGGCTGACTAAATACTTTTTTGCCCCACTGTAGTAGTTACTGTATTTAAGTTAACGGTGGGAAGAATCTGATTGATTTTATCTCTGATGGATGAAATTTTATTATTGAAAATGTTCATAAAGTCCTGACTAGTAAGCTCTAAGGGAATGCTAGGATTGACAGAGTCCCGACTCTTTGTCAACCTGGCTACAGTGCTGAAAAGAAACCTGGGATTATTCTTGTTCTCTTCTATTAATGCAGAATAATAACTTGTTCTAGCTTTTCTAAGAGATTTTTTATAAATTAAAAGATGATTTCTCCAAGCTAATGTAGCATCATTGTCTCCTCAAACCAAGACAGAAGATCACTTCTCTCCATTTTACAGGAATTTCACTTTATTCCTTATACAGGAATACCACTTTTCTGCATTTACAGGGATATCACTGGTTTTCATGTCGACTCATGCAGGCCTCTTCAAAGCCTGACCAAAGATGTTTGCTTTCCCAGGACCCCAATGTAAACAATTGCCTCTTGCAGAGATTGTAAGGATCAGAATTTGCTTTTAAAGGCTCAAAGGAACATAAAACTCAGGAGACCAGACCTCCATCGTGAACACTGCATTTGATAACGTACCTTTACAGGAAACCGATGCTATTAAAAGGATCATAAACGGCTTAATCAGACAGATTTATAGCCCCACGATACTACCCAGGTTTCCTCCCCAGATACCATGGACTTAAAGGAAATCATCTACAGCTCAACAGTACCTCCTAGCAGATACCTACGAAATGTGTTTCAGTACTTAGGATGACTTTTTAATTTGTTCTAAACATTGTTTCTTTCAGCTTATCCTTATTCTTGGATCCTAAGGACACTGAAAATCATCCCTCTTTTATCACCAACCATGGCTTGCTGTACTACATTAAACTCTGATCTAAATGTGAATGCATGTATTATAATTATGTATAAGAAATGTTATATTCATGAGTGTTATTCAAACAAATGTAATATTGGAGTAATGGTATAAATGCATGATCACCAAATATTAGCCAAGTCATTTAATTTAGTTAGATTTTATATTGAGCACCTAATTTCATAAGAACTGACTGAGTGTTGATTTTTCCTTTGCAATTTCATGGGATGGTGTCTTGGTTTGATTGGCTGCTCTCAAGCAAAGAAATGTTCTCACATTGGATGGCAGCCATTTCAAACTGCTTTTGAAAAAGTCGATTGGTCAGTCTTGCGATCGACATCATCAGTTTTACAACCCGGCGAGGTAACTTTAAAAGAGAAGTTAGATTTGAGTTTAGTCAGGGAAGAAGATTAGTAAAAAGAAGTAACAATGTAACAAGAGCAGCAAGATAGAGAACGGTGAGAGAATTAAGAATTAGAAACACAGAAAGAAGAAAGAGATTTTGAGAAAGATTAGGAACTAAATTAAGATTAAAGAAGCAGAATAGTAATCTAGATCTCAGAAGAAGATTTTATTCCACCGTTTCAAGGTCCTGTGAAGTTTTATTCTGTTCTTTGTGAAGTTTGTCAAGTCTTTCGTTATTTTCTGGTTACTGAGGAGAAACCACCTTTTTCTTCAGAGCTCGTTCTTTTAGAGAATCAAATTCTCAAACTTTTTCCTTCACCTCAGAAGCCATTCTTATCCTAGTAAATGTTTTTCTCATTTTTTTTAATGACTTTTCATGCCGTTAAAGTGGACCTTTAATTTGCCTAATTTAAAGTGAACAGAGACTGGGTTTCTTTTGGACTCTTGTCCCGGCCTCATACCTGCCTGACTGAGAAGATTTTCCTTCAGTTTTTGGGGTCGATCCCACTACCAGAGATCTCAAATTCGGACTCTTTTCCGAGGACTTTTCATGCCGCCCTGAGACAAACCATCCACGGCTGCCACTGTCTCCTTGAAGGGCCCCCAGCTGAGTTATCACCTCCACGGCTGTGAGGACAGCAGCCGCTTCCTCTGACGTCCTAACTTCAAAGCCCAGCGGTACCGACCCGCTGAAACGTGGACCTACAGCTGTTGTGTGAGTGAAACTCCTACTTTTCTTATCTCCTGGGTTAAAACGTGATGTCCTAACAATTAAATTACAATTGAATATGGCCCGTATTTCAGGGCTCAATTAGTCTCTCAGCCACAGGGTAAAGCTGTAAACTGAAGGAAAACTCTTAGTCATTTTTAAGTAACTGCCCGTAAATTTTTGTAGATTAATTCAGAAGCCGGGAGCGAGCCCAGCGGCTCTCAGAGAAGGAGGACACAAAGTCTGTGTCCAGCAGCAGCAGTTGCAGAAGTGAGATTGAGAGGGCGAGTTACAGAACCTGTGCAGTATTTATACCCAACTCAGACAATACATCAAAGCGGATTCACAGCAGTTGGTACGATCAAAGGGACTGCAGAACAGGCATGAGACATTTGCATTTAAGAGACCTACATAACAATAGGCAGATTTGCTAGCCTCTGCTCCAGGTGCAGGACAAAGAGGTTACAAGGCACATCTACATATTGATCTCAGCCTCTAGGTCACAGTAAGGACAGGACGCATGAACACTATACATGAATGGCACATTACATCACAATACATGAATGGCACATTACATCACGATACATGCATGGCACATTACATCTCAGTAGTGCAGCGGGACAAACCAAGAGAAGAGAGCTGACTGTCCTGTGTGTTGTGGGGGGGGTTGAATCAACCCGCCACAATAGTACTGAAACAGCCTTAGCGAAGGTCACTAACGTCCTCCTCATCGCATTTGATAATGGACTGGTTTCTGTACTTGTCCTTTTAGACATTAGTGCAGCTTTTGATACTATCGATCATAATATTCTACTTGATAGATTAGAACACTATGTTGGACTTAACTTCATTGTAATGGTTTAGATCTTATTTATCTAATAGGTTCCACTTTGTTCATGTAAATAATGAGTTTTCTTTCAACTCAAAGCTTAGTCATGGAGTTCCACAGGGATCTGTGCTAGGCCCTACTCTTTTTAGTTTATATATGCTTCCATTAGGCAACATTATTAGAAAGCACAGTATACATTTTCATTGTTATGCAGATGACCCACAATTATACCTGTCAATGGAGCCGGATGATAGTAATCAATTAGCCAAGTTGGAAGCCTGTCTTAAGGAAATCAAAGCTTGGATGACTTGTAATTTCCTGCTATTAAATTCAGATAAGACTGAAGTCATTCTTGTTGGTCCAAAAAACCTTAGAAATACCTTTCCAAATCAAACTTTCAGTTTGGATGTGGTTACTCTTTCTCTTAATAGCTCTGTGAGGAACCTTGGAATTATTTTTGATCAAGATCTGTCCTTCAATTCACATATTAAATTTGTTTCTAAGACTGCCTTCTATCATTTGCATAATATTGCCAAGATTAGGAGCATCTTGTCTCAGAGTGATGCTGAAAAACTGATCCACGCTTTTGTTAGCTCGAGATTAGATTATTGTAATTCTTTATTATCAGGCTGTCCTAAAACATCTTTAAAAAGTCTTCAGCTGATCAAAAATGCTGCAGCAAGAGTTTTAACAGGTACTAGAAAGAGAGATCATATCTCTCCGGTTCTGGCCTCCCTTCATTGGCTTCCCATAGAGTTTAGAATTAAGTTTAAAATCCTTCTTCTTACTTACAAAGCTCTAAACAATCAGGCTTCTTTTTATTTAAAAGATCTGATACTACCGTATTATCCTAACAGAGCACTACGCTCCCAAAATGCAGGATTACTTGTAATACCTAGAATCTCCAAAAGTACAATGGGAGGCAGAGCCTTCAGTTATCAAGCTCCTCTCCTGTGGAACCAGCTGCCAATCTGGATTTGGGAGTCAGACTCGATCTCTGTTTTTAAGAATAGGGCTATAACCTACCTTTTTGATATAGCCTACAATTAGGGAGGGATCATGTGTTTCTGAACCCTCCCTTAGTTATGCTGCTAATAGGTTTAGTCAGCCGAGGGACCTCCAGTAATGCACTGGGCCTCACTCCTTTCTTCGCTCTCAATAAAATATATTTTTTTTGCTGGTCATTAACATCTGTTTGTTCTCTCCCATAGATTGAGTCCCCATCGTGCTGTTTGCTCACTACATGTCTGTTCTTTTCATCTTCTCTGTCCCCTCACCCCCCAGCCAGTCGCAGCAGATGACTGCCCCTCCCTGAGCCTGGTTCTGCTGGAGGTTTCTTCCTGTTAAAAGGGAGTTTTTCCTCTCCACCGTCGCCAAGTGTTTGCTCACAGGGGATCGCCTGATTGCTGGGGTCTTTCTGCAACTGTGGGGGTTCCCCCTACAGTTGATAGTGCTATGAGATGACTGTTGTTGTGAAATGGCACTATATAAATAAAGTTGAATTGAATTGAATTGAATTGAATTGAAAACTTGCCCGATTTACAGCTGGTTGAAGTTGTAAGGGGAGGAGTCAAACTTCGCCATGGCGCCCAGGCCACACCTTTTGAGATTTTAACTTTCTTTATACAATTTTTTATGGCCAATGCCTATAGATGCCGCCATGTAAAAATGAGCTCAATCGGAGTAGGTCCCTAGGACTAGTTAGTTCAAATGCGAAGTGTGACTTTTTTCCGAATTGGAGGTGGGGCAACTTTGAGGCAAGATAGCGGCCTTCCTGATGGCGGTGGGTATGGGCCACAGTTATGGTTTTTGCATGTCTTGAGGTGATTCACACCTCACCCAAATTTTATATCTCTACGGCAAAGTTTATGGTCTCCAGTCTCCATAGACCTTGTACATTTGGGCCCACCCACAAAAATGAGGGGTGGGGGGACACATATCTTTTCCAGTTTATTAAGTTTTTTGCCAGGTCTTAGGGGTTTGCAAAAAAAAATCGCGTTTTGGTTAACATTCAGAGGATGAACGTTAATCTTGTAAGTCAAGACTTACAAGGAGTGGGTTTTCATGGCAACTGTGGTTATCGCAGTACAAAAGTGACTTCCACCGAGGGTAGTCCAGTTCACTCTGAGAAACCACTGAAAAGGTCATGTCATTGTGACTACTGGTCTTTGTGCAAAAAGTGATCCAATTTTATGCAGTACCTCATGTCAGCAGAAGGTGTGGGTGTGACAGTTTTGTGAATATTGATATACAGACATGTTCAGAGTGGGATCGGTATGATTTGTGCAAAGTTTTTTTCCAAATCAGGCGAGAATTGTCTGAGCTGAACTGTTATGTTTTGTATGGCGAGAAAGCCATTGAAGCACGCCGGTCACCATGGAAACAGTTCTGTACTATGTACATGTACTGTCAATGAGCCCAAGTCATTCCTTCATGTTTTTTTTTTTTCTGCTGGTGAGAGAAAAAGAAAGAAAAAGTTTTCAGCAATTCTTAATTTTAACAATAGGTGCGCTAAAACTTTTGTTTGTTATTTTTATGTAGACACGTTTAGTGCAGGACTAATATCGATTGTAGAAAATTTGGTTCAAATTGTACCAAGTTTGTCCAATGTACAAATGTCCGTTATTGAAAGGCAAGGAGTGGGTTTCCATGGCAACTGTGCTTATCGCAGGACAAAAGGGACATCCACTGAGGGTATTCTAATGCACTCTTAGAAACCACTGAAAATTTCATGTCATTGTGAGTATTGGTGTTTGAACAAAATTTGAAACAATTTTTTGCAGTACGTAATGTCAAGAGTAGGTGAAGGTGTTACAGTTTTTTGAATATTGATATGCACACATGTTCAGAGTGGGATTGGTATGATTTGTGCAAAGTTTGGCCAAAATCAGACGAGGATTGTCTGAGCTGTAACCGTCATGTTTTGCATGGCGAGAAAGCCATTAAAGAACGCCGGTTGCCATGGAAACAGTTCTGTACTATGTACATGTACTGTCAATGAGCCCAAGTCATTCCTTCATGTTTTTTTTTTCCTGCTGGTGAAAGAAAAAGAAAGAAAAAGTTTTCAGCAATTCTTAATTTTAACAATAGGTGCGCTAAAACTTTGGTTTGTTATTTTTATGTAGACACGTTTGGTGCAGGACTAATATCGATTGTAAAAAATTTGGTTCAAATTGTACCAAGATTGTCCAATGTACAAGTGTCCGTTATTGAAAGGCAAGGAGTGGGTTTCCATGGCAACTGTGCTTATCGCAGGACAAAAGGGACATCCACTGAGGGTATTCTAATGCACTTTTAGAAACCACTGAAAATTTCATGTCATTGTATTGGTGTTTGAACAAAATTTGAAACAATTTTTTGCAGTACCTAATGTCAAGAGTAGGTGAAGGTGTTACAGTTTTTGGAATATTGATATGCACACATGTTCAGAGTGGGATTGGTATGATTTGTGCAAAGTTTGGCCAAAATCAGACAAGGATTGTCTGAGCTGTAACTGTCATGTTTTGCAGGGCGAGAAAGCCATTGAAGAAAGCCGGTTGCCATGGAAACAGTTCTGTACATGTACTATCAATGAGCCCATTGTGTTGTCCACCCATATTGAACTATATATGAGAGAGACCTCAACATATGTTCCAAATTTTATAACTCTAAGACCTTCCCACCCCTCCCCATAAGCTCATGGATTGAGTGGCGAGGAGGGCGTGTCCATGGTAACACGTTTGATGTCATGCTAACAAGGATGTTCAGTTATGATCATTGCTGTGTTCTGATGAATCTCAGAAAATTTCACATCATTCTGGCCAGCCGCGCATGAGTAATAAATAAAACAGTTTTCAGCAATTCTTTCATTAACCACTATGTGGTGCTATATCTTTTGTCAGATATTTTGATGTAGTTGTGTTCAGGGTGGGACTATTTTCCATCATGGAAAGTTTGGTGCACATCGGACAGGTTTTGCCCGAGTTACAGGTGGTTGAAGTTGTAAGGGGAGGAGTCAAAATTCACTATGGCGCCCTGGCCATGCCTTTTGAGATTTTGACTTAATTTACATAATTTTTAATGGCCAATGCATATAGATGTCGCCAAGTAAAAATGAGCTCAATCGGAGCAGGTGCCTAGGACTAGTGCGTTCAAATGCGAGGTGTGACTTTTTTCCGAATTGGAGGTTGGGCGACTTTGAGGCAAGATGACGGTCTTCCTGTTGGCGGTGGGTATGGGCCATAATGATGTTTTTTGCATGTCTTTTGCATGGAAGCATGCTGTTCACCATGGAAGTAATTATGTACTATGTACATGTACTGTACTATATTGGAGTTTTCCCCGGTGGACGAAAGGGTTGCTTCCCTGCGCCTTCGGGTTGGGAAACGGGTCCTGACCATCATTTGTGCCTATGCACCAAATGATGTTTCAGAGTACCCACCCTTTTTGGAGTCTGTGACTGGGGTGCTGGAGGGTGCTCCTCCTGGAGACTCCATTGTCCTACTGGGGGACTTCAATGCGCACGTGGGCAACGACAGTGAAACCTGGAGGGGGGTGATTGGGAGGAACGGCCTGCCCGATCTGAACCCGAGTGGTGTTCAGTTATTGGACTTCTGTGCTAACCACAGTCTGTCTATAACGAACACCATGTTCAAGCATAAGGGTGTCCATATGTGCACCTGGCACCAGGACACCCTAGGCCGCAGGTCGATGATCGATTTTGTTATCGTATCATCAGACCTGCGACCGTATGTCTTGGACACCCGAGTAAAGAGAGGTGCAGAGCTGTCAACTGATCACCACCTGGTGGTGAGTTGGATCCGATGGCAGGGGAGGAAGCCATTCAGACCTGGTAGACCCAAACGTATAGTGAGGGTGTGCTGGGAGCGTCTGGCTGAGGCCCCTGTCCGGGAGGTCTTCAACTCCCACCTCCGGAAGAACTTCAACCACATTCCGAGGGAGTCTGGAGACATGGAGTCTGAATGGGCCATGTTCTCCACCTCTGTTGTTGAAGCGGCAGCCCAGAGCTGCGGCCGCAAGGTGGTCGGTGCATCTCGTGGTGGCAACCCCCGAACCAAGTGGTGGACACCAGTGGTGAGGGGGGCCATTAAGCTGAAGAAGGAGTCCTATCAAGCTTGGTTGGCTTGTGGGACTCCCGAAGCAGCTGAGGTGTACCGGCAGGCCAAGCGGAGTGCAGCTCGGGTGGTTGCTGAAGCAAAAACCCGGGTATGGGAGGAGTTCGGTGAGGCCATGGAACAAGACTTTCGGTCGGCTTCAAAGAGATTCTGGCAAACTGTTCGGCGGCTCAGGAGGGGAAAGCAGCTCCCCGTCCACACTGTGTATGGTGCGGATGGGACACTGTTGACTTCAACTGGGGATATCGTCGGGCGGTGGAAGGAATACTTCGAGGATCTCCTCAATCCCACTGATACGCCTTCCACAGAGGAAGCAGGGTTTGGGGACGAGGGGGATGACTCGCCTATCACAGGGGCTGAGGTCGCCAAGGTGGTTAAAAATCTCCTTGGTGGCCGGGCCCCGGGGGTGGACGAGATTCGCCCCGAGTACCTCAAGGCCCTGGATGTTGTTGGGTTGTCATGGTTGACACGCCTCTGCAACATTGCGTGGAGGTCGGGGGCAGTGCCTTTGGCATGGCAAACCGGGGTGGTGGTTCCTCTCTTCAAAAAAGGGGACCGGAGGGTGTGCTCCAACTTTAGAGGGATCACACTCCTCAGCCTCCCTGGGAAGGTCTATGCCAAGGTATTGGAGAGGAGAGTCCGGCCGTTGGTCGAACCTCGGATTCAGGAGGAGCAATGTGGTTTTCGTCCTGGCCGTGGCACATCGGACCAGCTCTTTACCCTCTCGAGAATTCTTGAGGGTTCGTGGGAGTTTGCCCAACCAGTTTACATGTGTTTTGTGGACTTGGAGAAGGCATTTGACCGCGTCCCTCGTGGATTTTTGTGGGGGGTGCTTCGGGAGTATGGGGTATCGGGCTTGTTGTTACGAGCTATTCGGTCTCTGTACGACCGTTGTGAGAGTTTAGTTCGCATTGCCAACACTCGGTCGGAGTCATTCCCAGTGAGAGTTGGACTCCGCCAGGGCTGCCCTTTGTCACCGGTCCTGTTCATAATTTTTATGGACAGGATTTCTAGGCGCAGCCAGGGAATGGAGGGTGTCATGCTTGGTGACCACAGGATCTCATCTCTGTTGTTTGCAGATGATGTTGTCCTGTTGGCTTCATCCAGCAATGACCTACAGCTCTTGCTGGGACGGTTTGCCGCTGAGTGTGAAGCGGCTGGGATGAGAATCAGCACCTCCAAGTCCGAGTCCATGGTCCTCAGCCGGAAAAAGGTGGATTGTCCTCTCCGGGTTGGGGACAGGCTCCTGCCCCAAGTGGAGGAGTTTAAGTATCTTGGGGTCTTGTTCACGAGTGAGGGGAAAATGGAGCGAGAGATCGACAGACGGATTGGAGCAGCATCTGCAGTGATGCGGACGTTGTACCGGTCTGTTGTGGTGAAGAGGGAGCTTAGTTCTAAGGCAAAGCTGTCGATTTACCAGTCAATCTACGTTCCTACTCTCACCTATGGTCACGAGCTTTGGGTAATGACCGAAAGAACGAGATCGCGGATACAAGCGGCTGAAATGAGCTTTCTCCGTAGGATTGCTGGACTCACCCTCAGAGATAGGGTGAGGAGCTCAGTCATCCGGGAGAGGCTCAGAGTAGAACCGCTGCTCCTCCACATTGAAAGGAGTCAGTTGAGGTGGTATGGGCATCTGATTAGGATGCCTCCTGGACGCCTCCCACTTGAGGTGTTTCAGGCACGTCCCACTGGGAGGAGACCCCGGGGCAGACCCAGGACTCGGTGGAGAGACTATGTCTCCCAGCTAGTCTGGGAACGCCTTGGTATCCCCTCTGAAGAGCTGGAGCAGGTGGCTGGGGAGAGGGAAGTCTGGGCTTCTCTGCTTGAACTGCTGCCTCCGCGACCCGGACCTCCGGAAAAGCGGTAGAAGATGGATGGATGGATGGATGGATGTACATGTACTGTTAATGAGCCCTAGTCATTCCTTCATGTCATTTTTTCTGCTGGAGAGAGAAAGAGGTAGAAAAAAGTTGTCAGCAATTCCCCCAATAGGGGCCCTAAAACTTTTGTTTATTATTTCTATGTAGACACATTCAGTGCGGGACAAATATCAATCGTAGAAAATTTGGTACAAGTTGTACCAAGTTTGTCCAATGTACCAGTGTCCATTATTGAAAGGCAAGGAGTAGGTTTCCATGGCAACTGTGCTTATCGCAGGACAAAAGTGACTTCCACTGAGGGTAGTCCAATGCACTCTGAGAAACCACTGAAGATTTCATGTCATTGTGACTACTGGTCTTGGCGCAAAATTTGATACAATTTTGTGCAGTACCTCATGTCAGCAGTAGGTGCTGGTGTGACAGTTTTGTGAATATTGATATGCAGATGTGTTCAGAGTGGGATTAGTATGACTTGTGGAAAGTTTGGTCCAAATCAGGCAAGGATTGTCTGAGCTGTAACTGCCATGTTTTACATAGCGAGAAAGCCATTGAAGCACGCCTGTCACAATGGAAACAGTTCTGTACTATGTACATGTACTGTCAATGAGCCCTTTTAATTCCATGTCATTTTTTTCAGCTGGTGAGAGAAAAATAAAGAAAACAGTCATCAGCAATTCTGCCTTTAATCATTAGGGGGCTGTATAATTTTTGCTTATTATTTGTATATAGATGCATTCAGGGCAGGGTGAATATTGATCGTATAAAATTTGGTGAAAATCATAGAAAGTTTGTCCAATTTACAAGGGTCCGATTTTGTAACCACTATGCAGCACTATAACTTTTGTTATTTTTATATAGGAGTGTTCAGGGTGGGACTATTATCCATTGTCAAAAATTTGGTCAAAATCAAAGTTTGTCCAAGATACAACTTTCCGATATTTCATGGTGAGGAGTCAACCTTTGCCATGTCATCATGGCAACACTTCCCTGTCAGTTATGTGTTGTTGACCTCAACCTATGTTCCAAATTTCTCCAGGACCTTCCCACCCCTCCCCATAAGCTCACAGATTGAATGGAGACGAGGGCATGTCCGTGGTAACACGTGTGATGCCATCTGAAAGTTGATGTGCAGTTATGATCATCCCTTTGGTCTGATGAATCTCAAAAAAATTCACGTCATTCTGGCACGTGGCACATGAGGAATAAATAAAACAGTTTTCAGCAATTCTTTTGTTTACCACTATGTGGTGCTATATCTTTTGTCAGGTGTTTTGATGTAAACATATTCCGGGGGAGACTATTTTCCATCATGGAAAGTTTGTTGGACATCGGACAAGTTTTGCCCGAGTTACAGCTGTTTGAATTTGTAAGGGGAGGAGTCAGATTTCACCATGGCGCCCTGGAAACACTTCCCTGTCAGTTATGTGTTGTGCACCCATATAGGACTATATATGACAGTCACCTCAACCTATGTTCCAAATTTCATGACTCCAGGACCTTCCCACCCCTCCCCATAAGCTCATGGATTGGACAGCGAGGAGGGTGTGTCCATGGGAACTCGTTTGATGTCATTCTAAAGTTGATGTGCAGTTATGATCATCGCTGTGGTCTGATGAATCTCAGAAAATTTCATGTCATTCTGGCCAGCCACGCGTGAGTAATAAATGAAACAGTTTTAAGCAATTCTGTCATTAACCAGTTGGTGGCACTATATCTTTTGTCAGGTATTTTGATGTAGACCTATTCCCAGCGAGACTATTTTCCATCATAGAAACATTGGTGCACATGGGACAAGTTTTGCCCGAGTTACAGCTGCTTGATTTTGTAAGGGGAGGAGTCAAACTTCATCATGGCACCATGGCAACACTTCCCTTTCAGTTATGTGTTGTCCACCCATATAGGACTATATGATAGTCACCTCAACGTATGTTCCAAATTTCATGACTCCAGGACCTTCCCACCCCTCCCCTTAAGCTCATGGATTGGATGGTGAGGAGGGCGTGTCCATGGTAACACGTTTGATGTCATGCTAAACTTGATGTGCAGTTATGATCACCGCTGTGGTCTGATGAATCTCAGAAAATTTCATGTCATTCTGGCCAGCGGCGCGTGAGTAATAAGTAAAACAGTTTTAAGCAATTATTTCATTAACCACTATGTGGCACTATATCTCTTGTCAGGTATTTTGATGTAGTTAAGTTCGGGGTGGGACTATTTTCCATCATGGAAAGTTTGGTGCACATCGGACAGGTTTTGTCCAAGTGACAGCTTTTTGAATGTGTAAAGGGAGGAGTCAAACTTTGCCATGGTGCCCTGGCCACACCTTTTGAGATTTTGACTTAATTTATACAATTTTTAATGGCCAATGCTTACAGATGCCACCATGTCAAAATGAGCTTAATCAGAGCAGGTCCCTAGGACTAGTTCATTCAAATGCAAGGTGTGACTTTTTTCCGAATTGGAGGTTGGGCGACTTTGAGGCAAGATGGCGGCCTTCCTGTTGGTGGTGGGTATGGGCCGCAATTATGTTTTTTGCATGTCTTGAGGTGATGCACACCTCACCCAAATTTTATGTCTCTACGGCAAAGTTTATGGTCTCCAGTCTCCATAGACCTTGTATGTTTGGCCCCACCCACAAAAATGAGGGGTGGGGGGGGCACATATGTTTGCCAAAAAAAAAATCGTGTTTTGGTTAATGTTCAGAGGGTGAAAAATTCATTTGTTTAGGCAGAAGAATTTCTTCAAGCTGAGCAATTACACTAGGGCTTCTGTCGACTGACGTCAGTGGCTCAGGCCCTGATTAAACCTTCAAGCAGGTGTAAACAGGCCTTTGCCCCCACGCACCTGTGGAACCCGGTGCCCATCGTCCCTTGCTGGCTCGGAAAATGTGCCGTCATCACTGCAAGGGCTGCATGAATAATAAAGTAAACCATTTGGCGCAGATCTTCCTGTGAGCAGTAAGTGGCACTATCCCTTCTGTCAAATATTTTCATGTAGGAGTGCGCGGAGTTGGACTAATCTCCATCATAGCAATTCCGGCAAATAATTTGATCAAGTGGAAAAGATATGATTTTTGTGGGTGGGGCCAAATGTGCGGAGTGGGATTAATCTCCATCATAGCAATTCCGGTGACAGTCTGACACAGTTTGTCCAAATTACAACTGTCCAACATATTGCGATCAGGTAAACTCGGACGTGTGGCCATGGTAACACGTACATTTTCGGTACATGTTGCAGACACCACAGAACTACAGAAGAGAGTCATCTTGACTTACTTTCCACATTTGGTGACTCTTGGAATTCCCCAACCCTCCAAAGTTTAAAACATATTGAATGGCAAGGAGTGGGTTTTCATGGCAACTGTGGTTATCGCAGTGCAAAAGTGACTTCCACTGAGGGTAGTCCAATTCACTCTGAGAAACCACTGAAAATGTCATTTCACTCTGACTACTGGTCTTTGTGCAAAATGTGATCCAATTTTGTGCAGTACCTCATGTCAGCAGTAGGTGTGGGTGTGACAGTTTTGTGAATATTGATATACAGACGTGTTCAGAGCGGGATCAGTATTATTTGTGCTAAGTTTTTTCCAAATCAGGCGAGAATTGTCTGAGCTGTAACTATCATGTTTTGTATGGCGAGAAAGCCATTGAAGCACGCCGGTCACCATGGAAACAGTTCTGTACTATGTACATGTACTGTCAAGGAGCCCAAGTCATTCCTTCATGTATTTTTTTTCTGCTGGTGAGAGAAAAAGAAAGAAAAAAGTTTTCAGCAATTCTTCCTTTTAACAAAAGGGCCGCTAAAACTTTTGTTTGTTATTTTTATGTAGACACGTTTGGTGCAGGACTAATATCGATCACAGAAAATATGGTGAAAATTGTACCATGTTTGCCCAATCTACAAGTGTCCGTTATTGAAAGGCAAGGAGTGGGTTTCCATATCAACTGTGCTTATTGCAGGACAAAAGTGACTTCCACTGAGGGTAGTCCAATGCACTCTGAGAAACCACTGAAAATGTCATGTCATTGTGACTACTGGTCTTTGTGCAAAATTTGAAACAATTTTGTGCAGTACCTCATGTCAGCAGTAGGTGCTGGTGTGACAGTTTTGTGAATATTGATATGCAGACATGTTCAGAGTGGGATCGGTATGATTTGTGCAATGTTTGGCCAAAATCAGACGAGGATTGTCTGAGCTGTAACTGTCATGTTTTGCATGGCGAGAAAGCCATTGACGAAAGCTGGTTGCCATGGAAACAGTTCTGTACTATGTACATGTACTATCAATGAGCCCAAGTAATTCATTCATGTAATTTTGTTAAGCTGGTGAGAGAAAAATAAAGAAAACAGTCGTCAGTAATTCTTCCTTTAATCATTAGGGGGTGCTATGACTTTTGTTTTTTATTTGTATATAGACGAGTTCGGGGAAGGGAGAGTATTGATCGTATAAAATTTGGTGCAAATCGTACAAAGTTTGTCCAACTTATAAGGGTCCAATATTGTTACCACTAGGCGGTGCTAAAACTTTTGTTATCTTATATAGGAGTGTTCAGGGTGGGACTATTATCCATTGTCAAAAATTTGGTGAAAATCAGACAAAGTTTGTCCAAGATACAACTTTCCGAAATTTCATGGTGAGTAGTCACCCGTTGCCATGTTGCCATGGCAACACTTCCCTGTAAGTTACTGTATGTGTTGACCACCCATATAGGACTATATATGACAGAGACCTCAACATATGTTCCAAATATTATAACTCCAAGACCTTCCCACCCCTCCCCGTAAGCTCATGGATTGAATGGCGAGGAGGGCGTGTCCATGGTAACACGTTTGATGTCATGCTAATGTTGATGTTCAGTTATGATCATCGCTGTGTTCTGATGAATCTCAGAAAATTTCACATCATTCTGGCCAGCGGCGCGTGAGTAATAAATAAAACAGTTTTAAGCAATTCTTTCGTTAACCACTATGTGGCGCTAAAACTTTTGTCAGGTATTTTGATGTAGTTGCATTCAGGGCGGGACTTTTTTCCATCATGGAAAGTTTGGTGGACATCGGACAAGTTTTGCCCGATTTACAGCTGGTTGAATTTGTAAGAGGAGGAGTCAAAATTCGCCATGGCGCCATGGCAACACTTCCTTGTCAGGTATGTGTTGTACACCCATATAGAACTATATGTGACAGTCACCTCAACCTATGTTCCAGATTTCATGACTCCAGGACCTTCCCACCTTTCCCCATAAGCTCACGGATTGAATGGCGAGGAGGGTGTGTCCATGGTAACACATTTCATGTCATGCTAAATTTGATGTTGAGTTATGATCATGGCTGTGGTCTGATGAACCTCAGAAAATTTCACATCATTCTGGCCAGCCGCATGTGAGTAATAAATAAAACAGTTTTCAGCAATTCTTTTGTCAACCACTATTTGGCGCTATATTGGTTTCCAGGTATTTTGATGTCATTGCATTCGGGGTGGGACTATTTTCCATCATGAAACATTTGGTGCACATTGGACAGGTTTTGCCCGAGTTACAGGTGGTTTAATTAGTAAGGGGAGGAGTCAAACTTCGCCATGTCACCTTGGCCACACCTTTTGAGATTTTGACTTAATTTATACAATTTTTAATGGCCAATGCCTATAGATGCCGCCATGTAAAAATGAGCTCAATCGGAGCAGGTTCCTAGGACTAGTGTGTTTAAATGCGAGGTGTGACTTTTTTCCCAATTGGAGGTGAGGCAACTTTGAGGCAAGATGGCGGCCTTCCTGTTGGCGGTGGGTATGGGCCACAATGATGTTTTTTTTCATATCTTGAGGTGATGCACGCCTCACCCAAATTTTATGTCTCTACGGCAAACTTTATGGTCTCCAGTCTCCATAGACCTTGTACGTTTGGCCCCACCCACAAAAATGAGGGGCGGGGGGCACATATGTATTCCAGTTTATCAAATTTTTTGCCGGGTCTGAGGGGTCTGCCAAAAAACAACCGCGTTTTTGTTAACGTTCAGAGGGTGAAAAATGCGATCATTTAAATTTCAAATTTCATTTTAAAAATTAAACCTGCAAGCAGGTGTGAACGGGCCTTCGCCCCCCGCGCGACCGCGGAACCCAGCGCCCATAGTCCCTCGCTGGCTGGGAAAATGTGCCGTCATCACTGCAACGGCTGCATGCATAATAAAGTAAACCATTTGGCTCAGATCTTCCTGTGAGCAGTTAGTGGCATTATCCCTTTTGTCATGGCATGTCCATGGTAACATGTTTGATGTCATACTAACATTGATGTTCAGTTATGATCATGGCTGTGTTCTGATGAAACTCAGAAAATTTCACGCCATTCTGGCCAGCTGAGCGTGAGTAATAAATAAAACAGTTTTAAGCAATTCTTTCGTTATCCACCTTGTGGCGCTATATCTTTTGTCAGGTATTTTGATGTCATTGCGTCCGGGGTGGCACTTTTTTCCTTCATGGAAATTTTTATGGCCATCGGACAAGTTTTGCCCGTCAGTAATTTTTCCTTTAATCATTAGGGGGCGCTATGAGTGTTGTTTATTATTTGTATATAGACGAGTTGGTGGAAGGGAGAATATTGATCGTATAAAATTTGTTGCAAATCATGCAAAGTATGTTCAATTTACAAGGGTCTAATGTTGTTACCGCTAGGCGGTGCTAAAACTTTTGTTATTTTATATAGGAATGGTCAGGGTGGGATTATTATCCATTTTTGAAAATTTGGTAGAAATCAGAAAAGTTTGTCCAAGATACAACTTTCCGAAATTTTATGGCGTGTAGTCAACCGTCGCCATGTTGCCATGGCAACACTTCCCTGTAAGTTATGTGTTGTCTACCCATATTGGACTGCATAAGACAGTGACCTCAACATATGTTGAAAAATTTAGACCTCCAAGACCTTCCCACCCCACCCCATAAGGTCATGGGTTGAATGGCGTGTCCATGGTAACATGTATGACGTCATACTAACATTGATGTTCAGTTATGATCATGTCTGTGTTCTGATGAATCTCTGAAAATTTCACATCATTCTGGCCAGCCGTGCGTGAGTAATAAATTAAACAGTTTTCAGCAATTCTTTCGTTAGCCACTATGTGGCACTATATCTTTTGTCCGGTATTTTGATGTCATTGTATCCGGGGTGGCACTATTTTCCTTGATGGGAAGTTTTGTGGACATCAGAAAAAGGTTGTCCAAGATACAACTGTCCGAAATTTCATGACGTGTAGTCAACCGTCGCCATATCGCCATGGCAACACTTCCCTGTAAGTTATGTGTTGTCCACCCATATTGGACTGCATATGACAGTGACCTCAACATATGTTGAAAAATTTAGACCTCCAGGACCTTCCCACCCCGCCCCATAAGCTCTTGGGTTGAATGGCGAGAAGGGCGTGTCCATCGTAACATGTATGACGTCATACTAACGTTGATGTTCAGTTATGATCATGTCTGTGTTCTGATGAATCTCTGAAAATTTCACGTCATTCTGGCCAGCCGTGCGTGAGTAATAAATAAAACAGTTTTCAGCAATTCCTTCATTAGCCACTATGTGGCACTATATCTTTTGTCCGGTATTTTGATGTCATTGTATCCGGGGTGGCACTATTTTCCTTGATGGAAAGTTTTGTGGACATCAGAAAAAGTTTGTCCAAGATACAACTTTCCGTAATTTCATTGCGTGTAGTCAACCGTTGCCATGTTGCCATGGCAACACTTCCCTGTAAGTTATGTGTTGTCCACCCATATTGGACTGCATATGACAGTGACCTCAACATATGTTGAAAAATTTAGACCTCCAGGACCTTCCCACCCCGCCCCATAAGCTCATGGGTTGAATGGCGAGAAGGGCGTGTCCATCGTAACATGTATGACGTCATACTAACGTTCATGTTCAGTTATGATCATGTCTGTGTTCTGATGAATCTCTGAAAATTTCACGTCATTCTGGCCAGCCGTGCGTGAGTAATAAATAAAACAGTTTTCAGCAATTCCTTCATTAGCCACTATGTGGCACTATATCTTTTGTCCGGTATTTTGATGTCATTGTATCCGGGGTGGCACTATTTTCCTTGATGGAAAGTTTTGTGGACATCAGAAAAATTTTGTCCAAGATACAACTTTCCGTAATTTCATTGCGTGTAGTCAACCGTTGCCATGTTGCCATGGCAACACTTCCCTGTAAGTTATGTGTTGTCCACCCATATTGGACTGCATATGACAGTGACCTCAACATATGTTGAAAAATTTAGTCCTCCAAGACCTTCCCACCCCGCCCCATAAGCTCATGGGTTGAATGGCGAGAAGGGCGTGTCCATGGTAACATGTATGACGTCATACTAACATTGATGTTCAGTTATGATCATGTCTGTGTTCTGATGAATCTCTGAAAATTTCACGTCATTCTGGCCAGCCGTGCGTGAGTAATAAATAAAACAGTTTTCAGCAATTCTTTCGTTAGCCACTATGTGGCGCTATATCTATTGTCTGGTATTTTGATGTCATTGTATCCGGGGTGGCACTATTTTCCTTGATGGGAAGTTTTGTGGACATCAGAAGAAGGTTGTCCAAGATACATCTGTCCGAAATTTCATGGCGTGTAGTCAACCGTCGCCATGTTGCCATGGCAACACTTCCCTGTAAGTTATGTGTTGTCCACCCATATTGGACTGCATATGACAGTGACCTCAACATATGTTGAAAAATTTAGACCTCCAGGACCTTCCCACCCCGCCCCATAAGCTCATGGGTTGAATGGCGAGAAGGGCGTGTCCATGGTAACATGTATGACGTCATGCTAACGTTGATGTTCAGTTATGATCATGTCTGTGTTCTGATGAATCTCTGAAAATTTCACGTCATTCTGGCCAGCCGAGCGTGAGTAATAAATAAAACAGTTTTCAGCAATTATTTCATTAGCCACTATGTGGCATTATATCTTTTGTCCGGTATTTTGATGTCATTGTATCCGGGGTGGCACTATTTTCCTTGATGGAAAGTTTTGTGGACATCGGACAAGTTTTGCGGGAGTTACAGCTGGTTGAATTTGTAAGGGGAGGAGTCAATCTTCTCCATGGCGCCCTGGCCACGCCTTTTGAGATTTTGACCTAATTTATATAACTTTTAATGGCCAATGCCTATAGATGCCGCCATGCAAAAATGAGCTCAATTGGAGCAGGTCCCTAGGACAAGTGCGTTCAAATGCGAGGTGTGACTTTTTCCCGAATTGGAGGTGGGGTGACTTTGAGGCAAGATGGCGGCCTTCCTGTTGGCGGTGGGTATGGGCCACAATGATGTTTTTTGCATGTCTTGAGGTGATTCACACCTCACCCAAATTTGATGCGTCTACGACAAAGTTTATGGTCTTCTGTCTCCATAGACCTTGTACGTTTGACCCCACCCACAAAAATGAGGGGTGGGGGGGCACATATATTTTCCAGTTTATCGAATTTTTGGCCCGGTCAGAGGGGTTTGCCAAAAAAAATCGCGTTTTGGTTAACGTTCAGAGGGTGAAAAATGCGATCATTTAGGCAGAATAATAATAAAAAAAAAAAAAATTAAACCTGCGGGCAGGTGTAAACGGGCCTTGGCCCCCCGCGCAACCGCGGAACCCGCCGCCCGTCCTCCCTCGCTTTGAACCCTACCTGCTGGCCATTTACTCCAATCGACTTCTTCAACGCAGAATTAGGTGGAGGTGCCGTAGTCATTGTGCCCAAAAACAATGTCTCCAAACTTTCAGTCATGTCCCTCTGCTGAAGTTGCTCCACTCTCATTTCAGGACAACACCTCACATCACCAGTAAATATACAGGGAACAGACATTGAGATGGTGACATCCTATAAGTACCTGGGTGTTCATGTGAACAATAAACTAGACTGGTCACACTATACTGACGCACTCTACAAGAAGGGACAGCGCAGGCTGTTCCTACTGAGGAGACTCAGGTCTTTTGGTGTACAAGGGGCGCAGCTGAAGACATTGTATGACACGGTGGTCTGCTGCGGCAGTGGCATTATGGCAGCCGATAGGAAGAGACTGAACACACAGATCAAGAAAGCTAGCTCTGTCCTGGGGTAGCGCGTTGTCCCAGTGGAGGAGATAGGAGAGAGAAGGACGGTGGCTAAACTGTCATCTCTGCTGGAGTCCGAGTTCCACCCTATGCAGGACATACAGAACGCACGGTGGAGTTCATTTAGCAGCAGACTACATCATCCTAGGTGCACATCCAAGAGGTTTTGCAGGTCCTTCCTACCTACGGCTGTCAGACTGTATAACCTAAGTAGGGCTGCTCTTAGAGATAGCCTAAAGACGTGACAACCTAATAGTTTTGAATGCAAAAGACATACAATGGTCCCCTCCAGCATACAATTAGGAAAATAGCGGTCGCTATGGAGGGTGAGAATATGTATGGGTACATAATCATACCATATAGGATAACTAAGTAGACGATTGTGCTGTTTCATGCCATCTAGCAACAATGCTCTGCACTGTGTGTGTATATATATTTACATATTTATTCCATCTAGCTACAATGCTCCGCACTGGGTGTTTATATATCTACATATTATTCCATCTAGCTACAATGCTCTGCACTGTGTGTGTTGAAGCACGCTGGTCGCCATGGAAACAGTTCTGTACTATCTACACGTACTGTCAATCAGCCCTAGTGATTCCTTCATGCATTTTTTTTTTCTGCTAGTGAGAGAAAAAGAGAGAAAAAAATTTTCAGTAATTCTTCCTTTTAAAAACCCCACAGCAGCCGTGGTTTTGTGACGTGTGCATTAGAGTAGTGCTGTAGCATGAGACAGTTATGCGCTATAACATGGTAGAACAATGATACATATTGATCATGCACGTCAGTTTCAACCCCTGAAAAGGTCATGTCATCATGACTACTGGTCTTTGTGCAAAATTGGAAACAATTTTGTGCAGTACGTCATGTCAGCAGTAGGTGTGGGTGTGACAGTTTTGTGAATATTGATATACAGACATGTTCAGATTGGCATCAGTATGATTTGTGCAAAGATTTTTCCAAATCAGGCGAGAATTATCTGAGCTGTAACTGTCATGTTTTGTTTGGCAAGAAAGCCACTGAAGTACGCCAGTCGCCCTGGAAACAGTTCTGTACTATGTACATGTACTATCAATGACTGGTGACAGTCCGACACAGTTTGTCCAAATTACAACTATCCAACTTATTGCGATCAGGTAAACTCGGACATGCGGCCATGGTAACAATTAGATTTCAGGTACATGTTGGAGACAGCACAGAACTACAGAAGAGAGTCATCTTTACTTAAGTTCCACATTTGGTGACTCTTGGAGTTTCCCAACCCTCCAAAGTATAAAACATATTGATAGGCAAGGAGTGTGTTTTCATGGCAACTGTTTTTATCGCAGTACAAAAGTGACTTCCACTGAGGGTAGTTCAATTCACTTTGAGAAACCACTGAAAATGTCATTTCATTCTGACTACTGGACTTGGTTCAAAATGTGATACAAATTTGTGCAGTACGTCATTTCAGCAGTAGGTGTGGTTGTGACAGTTTTGTGAATATTGATATTCAGACATGTCCGAGTGGGATCACTATTATGTGTGCAAAGATTATTGTAAATCAGGCAGGAATTGTCTTAGGTGTAACTGTCATGTTTTATATGGAGAGAAAGCCATTGTAGCACGCTGGTCGCCATGGAAACAGTTCTGCACTGTCTACATGTACTGTCAATGAGCCCTAGTGATTCCTTCATGTATTTGTTTTTTCTGCTGGTGAAAGAAAAAGAGAGAAAATAAAAATTTCAGCAATTCTTCCTTTTAACAATAGGTGCGCTAAAACTTTTGTTTGTTATGTTTATGTAGACATGTTTGGGGCCGTACTACCCAGGTGGCTTACTGCTATGCTTCCTAATATTAATAATGAGTTCTCATCTCCTCCTGAAATGAGGCCCACTATTGTTGTGTCATCTGCAAACTTCTCTATAATGTTTGTGGGATGAACAGGTATGCAGTGATATGTGTACAATGAATACAAAGTGGGGCTCAACACACAGCCCTGTGGACAGCCTGTGTTAAGCATTACTGTAGAGGAGGACTGACTACAGTGCTGCTGCAGCACCATCTCACCAGTGGGACTCATCTCCTCCTGAAATGAGGCCCACTATTGTTGTGTCATCTGCAAACTTCTCTATAATGTTTGTGGGATGAACAGGTATGCAGTGATATGTGTACAATGAATACAAAGTGGGGCTCAACACACAGCCCTGTGGACAGCCTGTGTTAAGCAATACTGTAGAGGAGGACTGACTACAGTGCTGCTGCAATAATTTAGCTGACATGTTTGGGGCCGTACTACCCAGGTAAGGTTGTGAGAAATCTGAACAACCAGAAACTTAAAAGCCTCTACCCTCTCCACACACTCCTTGACGATGTATAGAGGAGGTGGCTTACTGCTATGCTTCCTAATATTAATAATGAGTTCTGTTTTTTATTATGTATTCAGTAGCATATTATTATCTGAGCACCATCTCACCAGTGGGACTCATCTCCTCCTGAAATGAGGCCCACTATTGTTGTGTCATCTGCAAACTTCTCTATAATGTTTGTGGGATGAACAGGTATGCAGTGATATGTGTACAATGAATACAAAGTGGGGCTCAACACACAGCCCTGTGGACAGCCTGTGTTAAGCATTACTGTAGAGGAGGACTGACTACAGTGCTGCTGCAATAATTTAGCTGACATGTTTGGGGCCGTACTACCCAGGTAAGTTTGTGAGAAATCTGAACAACCAGAAACTTAAAAGCCTCTACCCTCTCCACACACTCCTTGACGATGTATAGAGGAGGTGGCTTACTGCTATGCTTCCTAATATTAATAATGAGTTCTGTTTTTTATTATGTATTCAGTAGCATATTATTATCTGAGCACCATCTCACCAGTGGGACTCATCTCCTCCTGAAATGAGGCCCACTATTGTTGTGTCATCTGCAAACTTCTCTATAATGTTTGTGGGATGAACAGGTATGCAGTGATATGTGTACAATGAATACAAAGTGGGGCTCAACACACAGCCCTGTGGACAGCCTGTGTTAAGCAATACTGTAGAGGAGGACTGACTACAGTGCTGCTGCAATAATTTAGCTGACATGTTTGGGGCCGTACTACCCAGGTAAGTTTGTGAGAAATCTGAACAACCAGAAACTTAAAAGCCTCTACCCTCTCCACACACTCCTTGACAATGTATAGAGGAGGTGGCTTACTGCTATGCTTCCTAATATTAATAATGAGTTCTGTTTTTTATTATGTATTCAGTAGCATATTATTATCTGAGCACCATCTCACCAGTGGGACTCATCTCCTCCTGAAATGAGGCCCACTATTGTTGTGTCATCTGCAAACTTCTCTATAATGTTTGTGGGATGAACAGGTATGCAGTGATATGTGTACAATGAATACAAAGTGGGGCTCAACACACAGCCCTGTGGACAGCCTGTGTTAAGCATTACTGTAGAGGAGGACTGACTACAGTGCTGCTGCAATAATTTAGCTGACATGTTTGGGGCCGTACTACCCAGGTAAGTTTGTGAGAAATCTGAACAACCAGAAACTTAAAAGCCTCTACCCTCTCCACACACTCCTTGACGATGTATAGAGGAGGTGGCTTACTGCCATGCTTCCTAATATTAATAATGAGTTCTGTTTTTTATTATGTATTCAGTAGCATATTATTATCTGAGCACCATCTCACCAGTGGGACTCATCTCCTCCTGAAATGAGGCCCACTATTGTTGTGTCATCTGCAAACTTCTCTATAATGTTTGTGGGATGAACAGGTATGCAGTGATATGTGTACAATGAATACAAAGTGGGGCTCAACACACAGCCCTGTGGACAGCCTGTGTTAAGCATTACTGTAGAGGAGGACTGACTACAGTGCTGCTGCAATAATTTAGCAATTCGCCATGGCGCCATGGCAACACTTCCTTGTCAGTTATGTGTTGTCCACCCCTATTGGACTATATGTGACAATCACCTAAACCTATGTTCCAATTTTCATGACTTCAGGACGTTCCCAACCCTCCCCATAAGCTAACGGATTGAATGGCGAGGTGGGCGTGTCCATAGTAATACGTTAGATGTCATACTAATGTTGATGTTCAGTTATGATCATGGCTGTGTTCTGATGAATCTCAGCAAATTTCACATCATTCTGCCCAGCCGCTTGTGAGTAATAAATGAAACAGTTTTCAGCATTTCTTTCATTAACCACTATGTGGCGCTATATCGGTTGTCAGGTGTTTTGATGTCATTGCGTTCGGGGTGGGACTATTTTCCTTCATGGAAAGTTTTGTGGACATGGGACCATTTTTGGCCGAGTTACAGGTGGTTGAAGTTGTAAGGGGAGGAGTCAAACTTTGCCATGGCGCCATGGCAACACTTCCTTGTCAGTTATGTGTTGTCCACCCATATTGTACTATATGTGTCAGTAACCTAAACCTATGTTCCAAATTTCATGACTCCAGGACGTTCTCACCCCTCCCCATAAGGTCACGGATTCAATGGCGAGGAGGGCGTGTCCATGTTAACACGTTTGATGTTATGCTATTGTTGATGTTCAGTTATGATCATGGCTGTGTTCTGATGAATCCAAGAAAATTTCACATCATTGTGCCAAGCCGCTTGTGAGTAATAAATGAAACATTTTTCAGCAATTCTTTCATTATCCACTATGTGGCGCTATATCGGTTGTCAGGTATTTTGATGTCATTGCGTTCGGGGTGGGACTATTTTCCTTCATGGAAAGTTTTGTGGACATGGGACCATTTTTAGCCGAGTTACAGGTGGTTGAAGTTGTAAGGGGAGGAGTCAAACTTGGCCATGGCGCCCTGGCCACGCCTTTTGAGATTTTGACCTAATTTATATAACTTTTAATGGCCAATGCCTGTAGATGCTCCCATGCAAAAATGAGCTCAATTGGATCTGGTCCCTAGGACAAGTGCGTTAAAATGCAAGGTGTGACTTTTTTCCAAATTGGAGGTGGGGCGACTTTGAGGCAAGATGGCGGCCTTCCTGTTGGCGGTGGGTATGGGCCACAATGATGTTTTTTGCATGTCTTGAGGTGATTCACACCTCACCCAAATTTGATGTGTCTACGGCAAAGTTTATGGTCTCCAGTCTCCATAGACCTTGAAAATTTGTGTACGTTTGGCCCCACCCACAAAAATGAGGGGTGGGGGGGAACATATCTTTTCCAGTTTATCGAATTTTTTGCCCGGTCAGAGGGGTTTGCCAAAAAAAATCGTGTTTTGGTTAACGTTCAGAGGGTGAAAAATGCGATCATTTAGGCAGAATAATAATAATAATAATAATAAATAAACGCGAGCGGATACAATAGGGCTTTCGCCGACTGACGTTGTCAGTGGCTCAGGCCCTAATAAAGAAACGTGAGCGGATACAATAGGGCTTTCGCCGACTGACGTTGTCAGTGGCTCAGGCCCTAATAATGAAAAAAAAAATTAAAGCTGCAAGCAGCTGTAAGCGGACCTTCGCCCCCCGCGCGCCCGCGGAATCCGGCGCCCGTCGTCCCTTGCTGGCTCGGAAAATGTGCCGTCATCACTGCAAGGGCTGCATGAATAATAAAGTAAACCATTTGGCGCAGATCTTCCAGTGAGCAGTAAGTGGCACTATCCCTTTTATCAAATATTTTTATGTAGGAGTGCGCGGAGTGGGACAAATCTCCATCATAGCAATTCCGGCAAACAAATTGATCAAGTGGAAAAGATATGTGCACCCCCACCCCTCATTTTTGTGGGTGGGGCCAAATGTGCAGAGTGGGATTAATCTCCATTATAGCAATTCTGGTGCCAGTCTGACACAGTTTGTCCAAATTACAACTATCCAACATATTGGTAGTCCAATGCACTCTGAGAAACCACTGGAAAAGGTCATGTCATTGTGACTACTGGTCTTTGTGCAAAATTTGAAACAGTTTTGTGCAGTACCTCATGTCAGCAGTAGGTGTGGGTGTGACAGTTTTGCGAATATTGATATACAGACACATTCTGAGTGGGATCAGTATGATTTGTGCAAAGATTTTTCCAAATCAGGTGAGAATTGTCTGAGCTGTAACTGTCATGTTTTGTTTGGCGAGAAAGCCATTGAAGCATGCCGGTCGCCATGGAAACAGTTCTGTAGTATGTTCTGTAGTATGTAGTATGTTCTGTAGTATGTGCTCCCATCTCTCCAGGACCTGTACATCTCCAGGACCCGGAGGCGTGCTGGCCGGATCATAGCCGATCCTTCACACCCTGGTCACGTACTGTTTGCCCCCCTCCCCTCAGGTAGAAGACTTCGGTCCATTCGGACTAAAACCTCTCGGCACATGAATAGCTTTTTCCCCTCTGCCATCAGACTGCTGAACATTAAGTGACTTATTGACTCTCATGCACTATGTACAGCAGCTCAACCAGACTCATGACATTCATCACTGTTTTTCTGTTGCATTATCAACTGCACTGTGGTACCCCATATTATCTGCTACTTGCTAATTTATTTAAAACTGCCTTGACTAGTATTACTCATTATTACTATTATTATTATTATTATTACTTATTTTTCTACACTTATTGCATGTTTTTAGTCCTTTAGTTTTTTAGTTTATCTCTTTATCTCATCATGTTTTTAATGTTCCAGCATGGCACCGAGACAAATTCCTAGTTTGTGTACTACATGAACAATGGCAATAAATCTGATTCTGATTCTGATTCTGTACATATACTATCAATGAGCCCAAGTCATTCCTTCATGTAATTTTGTTAAGCTGGTGAGAGAAAAATTAACAGTCGTTGTAGCGGTTTGATTCAACCCCCACAACACACAGACAGAACACAGAGACAGTCAGCTCGCACTCCTGGGTTTTTTCCGCTGCATGCTGCGTTTACAGCCGTGAGGTTAAATTGTCATCCATGCATTGTGTTCATGCATCCTGTCTGTACCTCTGATATGCAAATGCCCAGATTAACTGCTGTGAATGTCTTTGATCTATTGTTTGAGTTGAGTATATAAGCTGCACTGTGCTGCAAATCTGCCTATTGTGATGTATGTCTCACAAATGCAAATATCTCATGCCTGTTCTGCAGTCCCTTTGATCAGACCAACTGCTGTGAACCTGCTTTGATGTATTGTTTGAGTTGGGTATAAATACTGCACAGGTTCTGTAACACCTCCTCTCAATCTCTCTCACTTCAACCTCTGCTGCAGGACACAGACTTTGTGTCCCCTCTTCACTGAGAGCCGTGGGCTCGCTCTCGGCGCGCTTGCACGGCGCCGGGAGCGGAGCTTGTGACGGTGGTATGATAATAAAACTCTACTTAAAACCTCCAACAACGCTGCCTTATTTCATCATCCGCCGCACTGGTGACCCGACGCTGAAACGAACACGCTGCCAGCGAACACAACACCCGGCGGTGATTCTCCGACGACAAGCAAACGCGGCAGCCTGACTGATCTGCCCTCCCTTCTGCTTCAGGGAGACCTCAACGCGGAGTTTCCATGCGAAACTCCCCGGAGAACACCCACGGCCGGGAAAGCTGAGCAACGTTTCATGGTGAGATCTGCACGCCTAGATTGGCACATCCACGCTGGACCGGCCGCGCTCACAGCTCCTCCACACGAGAGTGCATGCACCTTGTCCCCTCTCCATGACGGCGATCCCCATGGCCGACGGCGCACACATGGACCTGAACGCACCATGACCGAGCGAGTGACAGAGCGTCTACTTTCCTTCACCGCTCCAACACACTGAACAGGGATGATCAAGCTCCCTGACCCTGGTTCTCCTCTCCAGCTGGCCCACACACGCACGGAGCCCCCACACACGCACCGGGAAGTTACGAGGACGGCGCACACCACGCACGGGACAAATACGGCTTTTCTGATCGCCTTCCTTCTGCTGCACACTGGCCCTTCAGGCTTGCTCGTTCACCTGAGGCACGCAGCTTGCTCACTGGATTTTATGGTCTTAGCCACGGCACACAAGGGAAATTCAGCGGTTTGCAGTTCCCGAGAGCTTTAAGGTTGTGCCCGCACCTAAAGCCAACACGCCAGTCCCTCTGCCCTCATCACAGCCGCCACGCAGCCTCGTCTTTTCTTCATGGCCGCTATTAATCCTTGCAGGACTTAATTGCGAGAGGAGCCAGTGACTAATTTTTCTTCTTGTGGACCTCTGCACGTTCAACGGGACAGCCCTAAGACATCGCGGACCCACAAGCAATTTTTGCGCGGCCCGGACGTTTTCATCGTCTCCGGCCGGCTTTTTCTACCCCCCACCCCCTCCACCCCCTCCTGCACAGAGCTTTTCCCTGCTCGCTGCCCAGACTGCAACATCGAGGTCACGGTCCCCTACCGTTCCCTCTGGGGGGGGGGAGCAGTGTAGCGGTTTGATTCAACCCCCACAACACACAGACAGAACACAGAGACAGTCAGCTCGCACTCCTGGGTTTTTTCCACTGCATGCTGCGTTTACAGCCGTGAGGTTAAATTGTCATCCATGCATTGTGTTCATGCATCCTGTCTGTACCTCTGATATGCAAATGCCCAGATTAACTGCTGTGAATGTCTTTGATCTATTGTTTGAGTTGAGTATATAAGCTGCACTGTGCTGCAAATCTGCCTATTGTGATGTATGTCTCACAAATGCAAATATCTCATGCCTGTTCTGCAGTCCCTTTGATCAGACCAACTGCTGTGAACCTGCTTTGATGTATTGTTTGAGTTGGGTATAAATACTGCACAGGTTCTGTAACACCTCCTCTCAATCTCTCTCACTTCAACCTCTGCTGCAGGACACAGACTTTGTGTCCCCTCTTCACTGAGAGCCGTGGGCTCACTCTTGGCACGCTTGCACGGCGCCGGGAGCGGAGCTTGTGACGGCGGTATGATAATAAAACTCTACTTAAAACCTCCAACAACGCTGCCTTATTTCATCATCCGCCGCAGTCGTCAGTAATTTTTCCTTTAATCATTAGGGGGTGCTATGACTTTTGTTTATTATTTGTATGTAGACGAGTTTGGGGAAGGGAGAATATTGATCGTAGAAAATTTGGTGCAAATCATACAAAGTTTGTCCAATTTACAAGGGTCTAATGTTGTTACCACTAGGCGGCGATAAAACTTTTGTTATTTTATATAGGAGTGTTTAGAGTGGGACTATTATCGATTGTCAAAAATTTGGTGAAAAGCAGACAAAGTTTGTCCAAGATACAACTTTCCGAAATGTCATGGCGAGTAGTCAACTGTCACCATGTTGCCATGGCAACACTTCCCTGTAAGTTAAGTGTTGTCCACCCATATTGGACTATATATGACAGTGACCTCAACATATGTTCAAAAATTTATAACTCCAAGACCTTCCCACCCCTCCCCATAAGCTCACGGATTGAATGGCGAGGAGGGCGTGTCCATGATGACACATTTCATGTCATGCTAAAATTCATGTTCAGTTATGATCATGGCTGTGTTCTGATGAATCTCAGAAAATTTCACATCATTCTGGCCAGCGGCGCGTGAGTAATAAATAAAACAGTTTTCAGCAATTCTTTTGTTAACCACTATGTGGCGCTATATCGGTTGTCAGGTATTTTGATGTCATTGCATTCGGAGCGGGACTATTTTCCATCATGAAAGGATTGGTGCACATCGGACAGGTTTTGCCCGAGTTACAGGTGGTTGAGGTTGTAAGGGGAGGAGTCAAACTTCGCCATGGCGCCCTGGCCACGCCTTTTGAGATTTTGACTTAATTTATACAATTTTTAATAGGCAATGCCTATAGATGCCGCTTTGTAAAAATGAGCTCAATCGGAGTAGGTCCCTAGGACTAGTGCGTTCAAATGCGAGGTGTGGCTTTTTTCCGAATTGGAGGTGGGACGACTTTGAGGCAAGATGGCGGCCTTCCTGTTGGCGGTGAGTATGGGCCACAATGATGTTTTTTGCATATCTTGAGGTGATGCACACCTCACCCAAATTTTATGTCTCTACGGCAAAGTTTATGGTCTCCAGTCTCCTTTGACCTTGTACATTTGGCCCCACCCACAAAAATGAGGAATGGGGGGGCACATATGTTTTCCAGTTTATCAATGTTTTTGCCGGGTCTGAGGGGTTTGCCAAAAAAAATTGCGTTTTGGTTAACGTTCAGAGGGTGAAGAATGCGATCATTTGGGCGGAAAGAGAAAAAAGGAAACGAAGCAGATACAATAGGGCTTTCGCTGACTGACGTTGTCAGTGGTTCAGGCCCTAATAAAGAAACGGAGCAGACACAATAATGCTTTCACCAACTGACATTGTCAGTGGCTCAGGCCCTAACAGATATAGCGCCACATAGTGGCTAATGAAAGAGTTGCTGAAAACTGTTTTATTTATTACTCACGCCACGTACTAGAATGACGTGAAATTTTCTGAAATTCATCAGACCAAAGGGCTGATCATACCTGCACATCAACTTTTGGATGACGTCACATGTGTAACCATGGACACGCCCTCTTCGCCATTCAATCTGTGAGCTTATGGGGAGGGGTGGGAAGGTCCTGGAGTCATGAAATTTGGAACATAGGTTGAGGTGACTGTCTTATATAATCCTATATGGGTGGACAACACATAACTGACAGGGACGTGTTTCCATGTTTCCATGGCAAAGTTTGACTCCTCCCCTTACAAAATCAAGCAGCTGTAACTCGGGCAAAACTTGTCCGATGTGCACCAAAGTTTCCAGGATGGAAAATAGGCCGGCCCGGAATGCACCTACATAAAAATTCCTGAAAAACCATATAGCACCACCTATGGGTTAACGAAAGAATTGCTGAAAACTCTTTTTTTTTTGTTACTCACACGCCACTTGCTGGAATGACGTGAGATTTTCTGAGATTCAACAGACCAAAGGGATGATCATAACTGCACATCAACTTTCGCATGATGTCACACGTTGCCATGCACACGTGCTCCTCGCCATTCATTCCTTGATCTTAGTTGCAGGATTGGGAATGATCTGGAGTCATGAAATCTTGAACAAAGGTTGAGGGGACTGCCATATATTGTCTTATATGGGTGGACAACACATAACTGACAGGGAAGTGTCTCCATGGCGACATGGCGAAGGTTGACTCCTCACCATGAAACATTGGAAAGTTGTATTTTGGACAAACTTTGTCTGATTTTTACCAAATTTTCGGTAATGGATAATAGTCCTACCCTGAATGCTCCGACATAAAAACAACAAAAGTTATAGCACCGCCTAGTGGTTACAACATTGGACCCTTGTAAATTGGACAACCTTTGGACGATTTGCACAAAATTTGCAAGAAATGACTTGGGCTCATTGACAGTACATGTACATAGCACAGAACTGTTTCCATGGCGACCAGCATGCTTTGATAGCTTCCTCACAATGCAAAACATGACAGTTACAGCTCAGGCAATCCTCGTCTGATGTGGACCAAACTTTGCACAAACCATTCTGATCCCACTCTGAACACATCTGTATATCAATATTCAAAAAACTGTCACACCAGCACCTACTGCTGACATGAGGTACTGCACAAAATTGTATCAAATTTTGGGCAAAGACCAGTAGTCACAATGACATGACATTTTCAGTGGTTTCTCAGAGTGCATTGGACTACCCTCAGTTGAAGTCACTTTTGTCCTGCAATAAGGACAGTTGCCATGGAAACCCACTCATTGCCTTTCAATAACGGACACTTGTACATTGGAAAAACTTCGTACAATTTGCACCAAATTTCGATATTAGTCCCACACCGAATGTGTTTATATAAAAAGAGTAAATAAAAGTTTTCGGGCCTCTTTTGATTAAAGGAAGAAATGCTGACAACCGTTTTCTTTTTTCTTTCCCCAGCAGAAAAAATGACATGAAGGAATGACTAGGGCTCATTTACAGTACATGTACAACTGTTTCCATGGCGACCAGCATGCTTCAATGGCTTTCTCGCAATGCAAAACATGATAGTTACAGCTCAGACATCCCTTGACGGATTTGGACCAAACTTTGCACAAATCATACTGATCCCATTCTGAACACGTCTGTATATCAATATTCAAAAAACCATCACACCAGCACCTACTGCTGACATAAGATACTGTACAAAATTGTTTCAAATTTTGCGCAAAGACCAGTAGTCACAATGATATGACATTTTCACTGGTTTCTTAGAGTGCACTGGACTATCCTCAGTGGAAGTCACTTTTGTCCTGCGATAAGCACGTTGCCATGGAAACCCTCTTTTGGCCATTCAAGATGTTTATTTTACTTTGGAGGCTTGGGGAAGTCCAAGGGTTGCCAAATGTGGAACGTAAGTCAAGTTGACTCTCTTCTGTATTTCTGCATTGGTTTGCAACATCTACTTAAAATGTTAAGTGTTACAATGGCCACATGTACAAATTAACCTTATCCCAATACGTTGGACAGTTGTAAGTTGGACAAAATGTGTCAGATTTTCACCGTAATATCCATGATGGACATTTGTCCCACTCTGCACGCACCTAAATAAGAATATTTGACAAAAGTTATAGCGCCACTTACTGCTCTAAGGAAGTTCTTGCCAAATGGATTACTTTATTATTCACGCAGCCCTTGCAGCGACAACGGGAAATTTTCTGAGCCAGCAAGGTAGGACGGGCTCTGGGTTGTGCGGGTGCATGGGGGGGCAAAGGTCCGCTTGCACCTGCTTGCAGGTTTAATGTTTCTTGTTCTTTCAGTTGAATGTGCAGTTTGTCATACGTCTGCTTTCTTTGACTGTATGTTTTGGGCAGCACGGTGGTGCAGTGGTTAGCACTGTTGCCTTACAGCTAGAAGGTTCCTGGTTCGAATCCCCAGGCTGGCAGGGGTTGGAACCTTTCTGTGTGGAGTTTGCATGTTCTCCCTGTGCTGCGTGGGTTTACTCCGGGGGCTCCGGTTTCCTCCCACAATCCAAAGACATGCATGTTAGGTTAATTGGCTGTTCTAAATTGTCCCTAAATATCTGTTTCCTATAGGCCCTTAGAATAGAGGGTTAGTACTAGTGAAAGCGCTTTGAGTGGTCTTTGTGACTAGAAAAGCGCTATATAAGTATAGGTTAGTTAGTATGTCCACTCAACTCCTTTCTCTGTGAGACGGACCTCTCTCCCTGAAGCAGTGGTAAATAGCCTTTCGTTTTCTTCAGATGCCATCTTTATTTCCCTCTAAATACAGAGTTTTTACTGTTGCTGTGGTTTATTCTCTACTTTTTTATGTAAAAACTGAAATGATACAAAAAGAGAGAAACAAACTTTACCATTGTTGTAAACCCAACATACAGTATATGGCATGAGAAATACACCAATACACTTTAGAAAAGAACATTATTTAATTAATCGACTTTATACCTCTGTTTGGGGGGATAAACTGTTCAGTGTATCTGAACTCCGCGGAACATGGGTGGATCCTTTACCTGGGGTTGCATGACCAGCTAAATTTGGGAAAGGTCCACTGAACGACTGGAGGACACCTTTGGCACACTTGTCTCATCATGGCTTGAGCTCACAGGAGCTGAAGGGCTTGATGTGTTAAGATGTGACATAATGCTGTCTGCCAGTTGCTGTCGTATCTGCTGCACAATTGCTGTCATCTGGTCAGATAGCCTGAATTCATCAGGTGGAGCTGGGCCTAATGTGTTTGAGCACTGTGGTGCAGCTAGCTCATTAGTGGGTCAGGCATGAGCTCTAACTTTATCTTTACATACAAGCGAGACATGTTCACCACTAGAGACTGCATACTCTGACTCATGATCATTCAAGGAAAAGGGAACTCTACACATGCACCCAAAATTGAAAATTTTGGCTATATACCAGCATTTTAGAGAAATTTTGATATATCGGCCTATGCTGCCTAAATCATCAAGATGTGACAGGGGCTTTACCAATGCTTCAGTCTTTGTTCTCCCGAGAGACATCTTATTTCCAATTTGGGAATCAGGCAAAATCTTTTGATTGAGTTTGTGTCCACAGTCAGCGCTGTTATAGCTGAGGCTGTGTTTGACCATGTGGTATACCTGCAGAAATGGGCAAAAATAGACTTCCTGAAAAAAATTTAATTAGTCTACAGCAATTAAGAACAGTAATTTGTAACTGGAAAATATACAGTGGTGTGAAAAAATGTTTGCCCCTTCCTGATTTCTCATTTTTTTGTATGTTTGTCACACTTAAATGTTTCACATCATCAAACAAATTTAAATATTAGACAAAGATAGCACAAGTAAACACAAAATGCAGTTTTTAAATGAAGGTGTTTATTATTAAGGGTAAAAAAAATATCCAAACCTGCATGGCCCTGTGTGAAAAAGTGACACCCCCCCCCCCCGTTAAAACATAAATTAACTGTGGCTTATCACATCTTTGGAAAGCTGAGTTCAATTTCTCTAGCCACACCTGTTCTCAATCAGGAAATCACTTGAATAGGACCTGCCTGACAAAGGGAAGTAGACCAAAAGATCTTCAAAACCTAGACATTATGCTGCAATCCAGAGAAATTCAGGAACAAATGAGAAACAAAGTGATTGAGATCTATCAGTCTGGAAAAGGTTATAAAGCCATTTCTAAAGCTTTGGGACTCCAGCGAACCACAGTGAGAGCCATTACCCACAAATTCCCACAAATTCATTACCCACAAATTCCCAGGAGTGGTCGGCCTACCAAAATTACCCCAAGAGTGCAGTGACAATTCATCCAAGAGGTCACAAAAGACCCCACAACAACATCCAAAGAACTGCAGGCCTCACTTGCCTCAGTTAAGGTCATTGTTCATGACGCCACCATAAGAAAGAGACTGGGCAAAAATGGCCTGAATGACAGTTCCAAGATGAAAACCACTGCTGAGCAAAAAGAATATAAAGCTCATCTCAGTTTTGCCAGAAAACATCTTGATGATCCCCAAGACTTTAGGGAAAATACTCTGTGGATTGATGAGACAAAAGTTGAACTTTTTGGAAGGTGTGTGTCCCATTACATCCGGCGTAAAAGTAACACAGCATTTCAGAAAAAGGAACATAAGATAAGATAAGATAAGATAAGATAAGATAAGCCTTTATTAGTCCCACAATGGGGAAATTCCAGGATTGCAACAGCACAGGGATAGCAACACTCAGAGCAACAATCAGAAGGCAAGAAAAAAAACAAGCAAGCAAGAGCAGCTAATATACATATGTACATATTACTATAAAATATATATATACACACACACACACACAGACACACAGTGCAGAGCATTGTAGCTGGATGGAATAAATATATGAATATATGAACACACAGTGCAGAGCATTGTAGCTAGATGGAATAAATATGTAAATATATAAACACCCACAGTACGGAGCATTGCAGCTAGGTGGAATAAATATGCAAGTATATAAACACACACAGTGCGGAGCAATGTAGCTAGATGGAATAATATGTAGATATATAAAAACACAGTGCGGAGCATTGTAGCTAGATGGAATAAATATATAGATATATAAATATAAACACACCCAGTGCTGAGCATTGTAGCTAGATGGAATAAATATATAGATATATAAATATAAACACACCCAGTGCAGAGCATTGTAGCTAGATGGAATAAATATGTAAATATATAAACACACACAGTGCAGAGCATTGTTGCTAGGTGGGATGAAACAGCATAACCGTCTATTTAGTTATCCTACATGGTATGATTATGTGCCCATACATATTCTCACCCTCCATAGCGACCGGTATGTTCCTAGTTGTATGCCGGAGAGGACCATTGTGTAAGTCTATTGCATCTTTTGCATTCAAAAAAAACTATTAGTTTGTTACGTCTTTTTGCTATCTCTGCGAGCAGCCCTGCTTAGGTTGTACAGTCTGACAGCCGTTGGTAGGAAGGACCTACGAAACCTCTCGGTTGTGCACCTGGGATGGTGTAGTCTGCTGCTAAATGAGCTCCTCAGTGCATCCAGTATGTCCTGCATAGGGTGGAACTCGGACTCCAGCAGAGATGACAGTTTAGCCACCGTCCTTCTCTCTCCTATCTCCTCCATCGGATCAAGGCGTTGCCCCAGGACAGAGCTAGCTTTCTTAATCAGTTTGTTCAGTCTCTTCCTATCGGCTGCAGTAATGCCACTGCCCCAGCAGACCACTCCAAAAGTGATGGCTGATGCCACCACCGTGTCATAGAATGACTTCAGCAGCGCCCCTTGTACACCAAAAGACCTGAGTCTCCTCAGCAGGAACAGCCTGCGCTGTCCCTTCTTGTAGAGTGTGTCAGTATTGTGTGACCAGTCTAGTTTATTGTTCAGATGAATACCCAGGTACTTGTAGGATGTCACCATCTCGATGTCTGTTCCCTGTATATTTACTGGTGCTGTGAGGGGCTGCCCATGCCTGCGGCAGTCCACCACCAGCTCCTTAGTTTTCCTCGCGTTGATCTGGAGGCAGTTCCGATGGCACCAGTCCACAAAGTCCTGGATAAGCCCTCTGTACTCAGCTTCATCTCCGCTGGAGATGAGACCAACGATCGCAGAGTCATCAGAGAACTTCTGTAGATGGCAATGTGTTGTGTTGTGTGAGAAGTCCGCAGTATAAAGAGTGAACAGGAAGGGAGCCAGCACCGTTCCCTGGGGGGCCCCCGTGCTACTGATGATCGTGTCGGAAACACAGTCCCGGGTTCTCACAAACTGAGGCCGGGTCGTGAGGTAGTCCAGGATCCATGATGACAGGTGCTGGTCCACATCATATCAACAGTAAAATATGGTGGTGGTGGTAGTGTGATGGTCTGGGGCTGTTTTGCTGCTTCAGGACCTGGAAGACTTGCTGTGGTAAATGGAACCACAAATTTTGCTGTCTACCAAAAAATCCTGAAGGAGAATGTCCGGCCATCTGTCCGTGACCTCAAGCTGAAGTGCACTTGGGTTCTGCACCAGGACAATGATCCAAAACACACCAGCAAGTCCACCTCTGAATGGCTTAAGAAAAACAAAATGAAGACTTTGGAGTGGCCTAGTCAAAGTCCTGACCTGAATCCGAATGAGATACTGTGACATGACCTTAAAAAGGCAGTTCATGCTCAAAAACCTTTCAGTGTGGCTGAATTACAATAATTCTGCAAAGGTGAGTGGGCCAAAATTCCTCCACAGAAATGCAAAAGACTCATTGCCAGTTATCGCAAAAGCTTGATTGCAGTTGTTGCCGCTAAGGGTGGCCCAACCAGTTGTTAGGTTTAGGGGGCAATCACTTTTTCCACACAGGGCCATGTAGGTTTGGATTTTTTTCCATTAATAACACTGGTCAACACCAAATTTATTGTCTAAGTTTTTTTTTAGCTAATTTAGGACAGTTTTGATGTGCTGAATCCAAAAATCACATTGGTTTTGCTCAATCAGGTCAACATATTGAAGTATGGCCACATATTGTTTTTTATGTTTTTGTTTACATGTACAGGTATTTTTGCTTTATGTGATGCAAAATTCTTTTTTATTTCTTGAAATTTCTCGAACTCTGATGAGTTTGCATGTGCCAATTTATGACATTGTTATGATGGCTGATTACTGTTGGACTCTGAGGAGAGACATCCCTGCCGCTGAGCATTCTAGAGTTTCGAATAAACGGAAGTTGAAGTTTGGAATTTTGAACAATGATGACATAACATTCAATTTACATGTACTTACCTTTATCAATGTCTACTATTCAATTTACAGTAATCAAAGTTTGTAACATTTAATCAATAAATTGTGTTAGAAAGCATTTTTTTTTTCTCTTAAAAATCTATTTCGGATGAGAAATATTAACAAAAATCAACCGATAAGGTCACAAAAATGTAATCGATTTAGTCAGAAGATCAGATTTTTTGTGACCTGATCGAGAGAAACGGATGTCATTTTCAGATTCAGCAGTGCAAAATTGTCTTTAACCAGTTGATAAAACAGACAACTTACAAAGAAATTATTTTTGTAACCCTGTGTAATAAACACTTTCATTTAAAAAAAAACTGCATTTTGTGTTTACTTGTGTTATCTTTGTCTAATATTTAAATTTGTTTGATGATCTGAAACATTTAAATGTGACAAACATACAAAAAAAATGAGAAATCAAGGAGGGGGCAAACACTTTCACACCATTGTAAATACCTATTATTACATACACTAGTGCATTGCCCGTAGAACCAAGTATTCCTGTCTGAAATGAGTATCCTAAACAAGCTTTCCAGGCCCAAATGTAGGCTGTGTTTGAAAGTGGAATACAAAGAGGTGTAACCTATATGTAGGCAATCACATGTTAGACTTTGACAAATACAAAAGGGAATAAATGGCACTAAGATTTATTTGACTGTGTGAATATTAATTACAGAATACCTGAATATTGAAAATGAATGGGACATCCAATATTAGTGAGTGTTTCAGATCCCTTGTTAATTTGTTTGTCAGATCACTTATTTGTCTGATCTTTTATCACATATTCATAATAGTGAATCTTCATTTTAGGGAATGGGAGTTGTTCAGTCATCATTATAATTACTTTTGTTTATATCACTGTTCAGTGATGGAGTTCAGTGGAATATTGAATTTCTTCGGTGTATCGTCAATAAACTCAAGCAGTACTATAACAGGACACCTTTACAAATATACTGCTCAAGAAAAATAAAGCGAACTGCAGCGGCAAAGGAATAATAAACTGCAAACTGAGAGTTTTAAGTAGTGTTTATTAAATCACACCGCCGTCACAGGATCCCCGCTCCAGCCCAAGTGTGTGCAGGCTAGAGCGGGATCCTCAGGCTCTCAGAGAAGAGACACAAAGTGCGTGTCTGCAGCAGCAGTTGAAGTGAGTGAGAGAGCGAGTTACAGAACTTGTGCAGTATTTATACCCAGTTACAGACAGTACATGAAAGGGCATTCACAGTAGGTGGTATGATCAAAGAGACTGCCGACAGGCATGAGACATTTGCATCTGAGAGACACAGTAAGAACAGGATGCATGAACACAATGCATGAATGGCGCATTAACATCACAGTACAAAACCGGAAAAAGCCAGAAGAAGCGAGGCTGCCTGCAGACATCAATACACACATTTCACTGTTAAGTTAATTGCTCTAGTCGAGCGCTGTTTCTGTCCCAGTCTGTTGTGGGGGGTTACGCCACAGGAACACTGAAAACACATCAGATTTTAATGGGAAGAAATAAGCTGGATATCGAAATTGTGGCAGGCTAGTCCAGCTTACTCAGATTAAAAAGTGTTCCTTTAATCTGAGTAAACTGGACTAGCGTGCCACAATTTCGATATCCAGCTTACAGTGGGGCAAAAAAGTATTTAGTCAGCCACCAACTGTGCAAGTTCTTCCACTTAAAAGATGAGAGAGGTCTCCAGTTTTCATCATAGGTATACCTCAACTATGAGAGACAAAATGAGAAAAAAAAATCCAGAAAATCACATTGAAGGATTTTTAATGAATTAATTGGTAAATTCCTTGGTAAAATAAGTATTTGGTCACCTACAAACAAGCAAGATTTCTGGCTCTCACAGTCCTGTAACTTCTTCTTTAAGAGGCTCCTCTGTCCTGCGCTCGTTACCTGTATTAATGGCACCTGTTTGAACTCATTATCAGTATAAAAGACACCTGTCCACAACCTCAAACAGTCAGACTCCAAACTCCACTATGGCCAAGACCAAAGAGCTGTCAAAGGACACCAGAAACAAAATTGTAGAGCTGCACCAGGCTGGGAAGACTGAATCTGCAAAAGGTAAGCAGCTTGGTGTGAAGAAATCAACTGTGGGAGCAATTATTAGAAAATGGAAGACATACAAGACCACTGATAATCTCCCTCGATCTGGGGCTCCACGCAAGATCTCACCCCATGAGGTCAAAATGATCATGAGAATGGTGAGCAAAAATCCCAGAACCGCACGGGGGGACCTAGTGAATGACCTGCAGAGAGCTGGGACCAAAGTAACAAAGGCTACATCAGTAACACACTACGCCGCCAGGGACTCAAATCCTGCAGTGCCAGACGTGTCCCCCTGCTTAAGCCAGAACATGTCCAGGCCCATCTGAAGTTTGCTAGTGAGCATTTGGATGATCCAGAAGAGGATTGGGAGAATGTCATATGGTCAGATGAAAGCAAAATAGAACTTTTTGGTAAAAACTCAACTTGTCGTGTTTGGAGGAGAAAGAACACCATACCTACTGTGAAGCATGGGGGTGAAAACATTATACTTTGGGGCTGTTTTTCTGCAAAGGGACCAGGACGACTGATCCGTGTAAAGGAAAGAATGAATGGGGCCATGTATCGTGAGATTTTCAGTGAAAACCTTCTTCCATCAGCAAGGGCATTGAAGATGAAACGTGGCTGGGTCTTTCAGCATGACAATGATCCCTAACACACCACCCGGGCAACGAAGGAGTGGCTTCGTAAGAAACATTTCAAGGTCCTGGAGTGGCCTAGCCAATCTCCAGATCTCAACCCCATAGAAAATCTTTGGAGGGAGTTGAAAGTCCGTGTTGCCCAGCGACAGCCCCAAAACATCACTGCTGTAGAGGAGATCTGCATGGAGGAATGGACCAAAATACCAGCAACAGTGTGTGAAAACCTTGTGAAGACTTACAGAAAACGTTTGACCTCTGTCATTGCAAACAAAGGGTATTTAAGTACTGAGATGAACTTTTGTCATTGACCAAATACTTATTTTACCGAGGTGTAGCACCATCGTCTCCTCAAACCAAAACAGAAGATCACTGTCCGGTTATGGCTGCCACGTAGGACGGACGTGTCTCGCTCTGCTCTGCTCCTGGAGAAAAAAAATCGGCAAATAACTCTCTCATTTGGGACAGAACATATCCCAGCATTTGGGCGAGGATATGTCGGCGAAGCCTAAGGCTGGAAAACCAGGAAAAGGAAAAAGCGAGCCGCCGAAACAGTCCAAATTAACGGACTTTCAGGTCCGTGACGCAGCAAACAAAACTCCATATATGGCGGAGGAGGCTGGCAATGGTGCGATATCTGCGGGGAATGGCGCAGATGCGCTGATGGCTGCCATGAGTTCAATGAGAGCGGACTTTTCCTCTAGATTTGATGGGATTATGACAGCGTTGGAAGGAATAAGAAAGGAATTGGGTGACTGTGTAGAACGAACGGCGCAGATGGAGCTCCGTCTCGCTAGTGCTGAAGATGACGTCACCCGTCTTCAATTAAAGGTGCGCACTTTGGAAAAAAAAAAAAATCTCTGGAAGATAATATTTTGGATTTGGAATCTCGGTCGAGACAGAATAATTTGAGGCTGGTGGGTCTTCCAGAGGAATCAGAAGGTCGGGACGTATGTTCCTTTCTGGAAAAGTGGATTCCGGAGGTGCTGGGCAGCGAGGAGTTGCAATCAGCAGTGGTTCTGGAAAAAGCACATCGTATTGGCCCACGGAGAGATAAGGGACCGCCGAGGACCTTAATTATGAAGTTTCTTAGCAACAGAGACAGGATGAAGATCTTCAACGCTGCACGTGCTAAAGGAGAGATTAAACACCAGGACCAGCAGGTGCGGTTCTACCCAGATTTGCCACAGGAATCCAGCAATTGAGGAAGCAGTTTGATCCCGTACGTAAGGAGCTGTGCAACCTTGGGATTCGTCATGGTGTAATCTATCCTGCGAGACTGCTGACCACGTATGAGGGCAGAACCCACATCTTCAAGACCCCAGAGGAGGCGCAGGAGTTCATCAAGAAGATCAAAGAAGAAGAAGAGACTGGTGGGAGCTAAGCATGAACAAAATATAAGGTAGAATAATTAAGCATTTGCACAGGCATCTGACTGACTTGAAGTAAATAGTAAGTTTACAAAATATAGATTGTATTATATATTAAAAAAACAAAACAAAAACAAAACAAACAAAAAAAAAAACTATGATGTACAAAGTTGTTAAAAATTTTGGAGTTAAGTTGGAAAACTACAGAGGAGAGTTAATGTTACGTCATTAAAAGCAGTAGAGTTAGGGTGATTGGGAGGATGAAGAAGGAGTGGCTTAGGCTGTTCCCCGTGGGTGTGGAACGGTCGATGGCTATATCGGGAGACAGAATTTTTCTTTTGATTTTGGGGGGTTTGCCACAAGTGTGGGAAGGGGAAATTTGTTTGTGTGTAGTTTGTAGGATGAATGTTCAACCACTCATGTTTTTGCTTCTCTGTATGAGCATGTTTACACTGCAAGGTAATCCCAAACTCTCTATTGATCATGGACCAAAGTGTTAATCTTAATTTAACTTCATGGAATTGCAGAGGTCTACAAAATTTAAAAAAACTTAAACAAGTTATGAATAAAATAAAGGACATGGGTTCAAGAATTGTGTTTTTACAAGAAACTCATCTGATCGAGGAGGATGTTAAAAGAATTAGGAGTAGATGGCAGGGAAGTTTATTCACCTCTTCATTTTCATCCCGAGCCAGGGGAGTTATGACTCTCATACATAAATCAGTTCCTTTTCAAGTGAAAAATGTAATTGGAGACAAATTTGGAAGATATGTAATCATTCAAGGTTCTTTGCTATTAGAAAATATAAATCTTGTGAACTTATATGGTCCCAATATAGATGATCAGAAGTTCTTTGTTAATTTATTTCTCATCTTATCATCACTTACAGGGCAACATATAATAGCAGGGGATTTTAATTGTACATTGAATCCAGGTGTGGATAGATCAACAGGACTGGATTGTACGCACATTGGATGTAGGATGACTATTAATCATTTTATGAAAGAATTGAGATTGTTAGATATATGGAGAGAAATGAAACCACAAGTTAAAGCCTATTCTTGTTATTCCAGTACCTACAAGACATTCTCACGTATTGATTATTTTTTGATTTCCACAGAATTAAGGTCCAAGATTCAAAACTGCTTTTATGATAACATCGTGATCTCTGATCATGCACCCTGTTGTCTAATATATGTAGATAAAAAATTGACAAAGGAATCAGGTAGATGGCAATTTCAGCATACATGGCTTCAGGATGAGGAATTTGTCAAGTATATAGAAAAACAGATAGACGAGTTCTTTGACATCAATACTACACAAACATCAGCATGTGTAAAGTGGGAGGCTTTCAAAGCTTTTATTAGGGGACATATTATTAGTTATACAGGATCAAAATCTAAGAAGACTCGAGAGGAGAGAGCTAAATTGGAACATAAAATAAAAAGTCTTCAGGAAAAAGTGTATGCAGGAAGTGACCCAAGGTTGGAGAATGAATTACTGATTTTGAGAGCTGAATACGACAAAAAATCAGCGAATAGAGCTGCCTCGAGTCTTCTAAGATTGAAACAATCTTTTTATGAACAAGGTGAAAAATCAGGAAAATTATTAGCATGGCAGATTAAACAATTGGAAATTAAAACACCAATTACCAGTATTATAAGTAACGGACAGGTAGTTATAGATCCTTTAGAAATTAATAGAGCCTTTAGGGATTACTATGAAAAATTATATGATACCAAAAATGAACCTGATTTAACAAAACTAAATGGGTTTTTGAACGAACTATCTATACCGTGTATTCCAAATGAAAACAGGGAGATATTGGAGTCTAAAATTAGTCAAGAAGAAGTTGGGCTAGCCATTGATAATATGAAATCAGGAAAAAGTGCAGGACCAGATGGTCTTCCAGTTGACCTTTATAAAAAATTTAAGAATAAATTAATAAAACCTTTTTTGGAAATGGTTTTAGAAGCATTTCAAAATAATAATTTACCATCATACATAAATAATGCCTTAATTATACTGCTGCCAAAACCAGGTAAGCCCTCTAATAAATGTGAAAATATGAGACCAATAAGCCTATTAAACGCCGACCTTAAGATAATCTGTAAAATTTTAGCAAGACGAATACAAGAAATTTTACCAAATATTATTAATCGAGATCAGAATGGCTTTATAAAGGGTAGACAAGGCTTCCATAATGTAAGAAGACTATTTAATATTATTTATTTTAATAAAGAAGCACCGGATACAGCTCTCCTATCATTGGACGCCGAAAAGGCCTTTGATAGAGTTGAATGGCCCTTTCTTTTTGAAGTCATACAAAGGTTTGGACTTGGAAATAATTTCATAAAATGGGTTCAAATAATATACAATAATGCTACAGCAGAAATCCTAACAAATAACAATATTTCAAAACCAATAAAAATCAATAGAGGATGTCGACAAGGCTGTCCACTTTCACCTTTACTGTTTACTATGGCAATTGAACCTTTAGCGATAGCGATACGTTTACATTCACAAATATATGGAATTAAAGTTGGACCAACAGAACATAAAATCTCCCTGTACGCCGATGATATAATTTTGTTTATGTCGAATCTAAAAAAATCAATTCCAACCTTGTTGAATTTAATAATGAATTTTGGGGAAATATCAGGATATAAAATAAATAAAACTAAATCTTCAATATTAATGCTAAATGAGACCCAGAGAAATTACCCAGCCCCTGAGGTAAATCAATTCAATGTTGTAAATCAGTTTAAATATTTAGGAATCCAAATTATGCCTAAGCTAGAATCTGTCGCCAGTGTCAACTATAAAGCCTTAATGTCAGATATCAATGAGTTAACTCAGAGATGGATGTCACTACCAATGTCGATGATCGGGAGAATCAATATACTTAAAAGTAATATTTTACCTAAAATACTTTATTTATTTCAATACATTCCCTTATCACCACCTTTAGATCTATTCTCAAGAATAAAAAAAAAGTTAGTGGAATTTATATGGAACAACAGGAGGGCTAGATTACGTTTGTCTTTATTATATTTACCATTTGATCGTGGAGGTCTGAAATGTCCAAATTTTATGTTGTATTATTGGTCGGCACAACTGAGGTCTATGACATATTATTTTTCATCAAATGATCTCCCTCACTGGACTGAAATGGAATCATACAATTTACCTTTACCTCTTCCCATATTCATATACTCAGATTCGGCAAAAAAATTACAAAAACAAGTTAAAAATCCATTTGTAAAGCATATGATCAAAATATGGTGTGAAGCTAAAAACTATTTAAAAGAACCACAGTTATTGTCACAATTTAGTCCAATATGGGGTAATCAATATTTTAAACCAGGGAGAGCGGACGCTGTATTTAAAGTATGGAATTTAAAAGGGATACAAAAGATTCAGGATTTATATTTGCCATGTGCAGACAACATAATGTCTTTTGAAGAGCTGAGGATCAAATTTAATCTCAATAGAACACATTTTTTTAAATATCTTCAACTTAGAAACTTTATTCGATCAAATCAAAATAAAGCTCTCACTCGACCTATTTATTCATCCTTGGAAAAAATGATGATGAAAGATAGTAAAAGAAAGGGTATTATTTCAGAGTTTTATAACTCATTGACACTATCTTCAAGTGAAAATTCACTGAAAAGATTAAACTACTGGAAAGAAGATCTGCAAATTGAAATTTCAGAGGAACAATGGGAATTGGCTTGTACAGAAGCTCAAACCAAATCAATAAATGCACGCCTTAAATTGATACATTTCAAATGGTTAATGCGGATGTATGTTACACCGGAGGAGTTAAATAGATATAACAAAAATATACCAGATACATGCACAAAATGCATGGAAAGTAAAGGAACCCTATTTCATTGTTTATGGGAATGTAGATTAATAAGAATGTTTTGGGAAGAGGTGAGGGTAACAATTGAAAAAATAATCTCAAAACAAATCATATTGAATCCTAAACTGTTTTTGTTGGGTCTGTACCCAGAAAAGCATAATTTTAATAAAAGTGAAAGAACATTCATAGACCTCAGTTTGCTTAATGCCAAAAAATGTATTGCACTATTATGGAAAAAGACTCATAGACCAGATGTGACTCAGTGGTTAAGACAGATGTTAACAAACCTTCCATTAGAAAGAATAACATATATACTGAAATCAAAGGAAATTGTGTTTGAGAATATATGGAGACCTTTTATTGATTATGTAAAAAATTTAAACATAACTCATGAAGAAGAAGGTGAATGATGTGTGTGGACCTTGTAAATTCCAAACTGGTGAACATAATATGTATACTTATGTATTGGATTGTCTAGACTAAACAGAGGAGCATTGTTGAAGACTTGATTTTGTTGGTGGTTGTTGGTGTTTTTAGTGCATTTTTTTTTGTAGTACTTTAGTGTTAGTGTTTGATTGTTTGTATCATGTTTGTTAAAAAAAAAAAAAGGTTCAATAAAGATATTGTGGAAAAAAAACAGAAGATCACTTCTCTTCATTTTATAGGAATTTCACTTTATTCATTACACAGGAATACCACTTTTCTGCCTTTTCAGGAATATCACTGGCTTTTATGTCGACTCATGCAGGCCTCTTCCAGGCCTGACCAAAGATGCTTGCTTTCCCAGGACCCCAGTGTAAACAGTTGCCTCTTGCAGAGATTGTAAGGTTCAGAATTTGCTTTTAAAGGCTCAAAGGAACATAAAACTCAGGAGACCAGACCTCTCAACGTGAACACTGCATTTGGATAACGTACCCTTACAGGAAACAATGCTTTTAAAAAAGAGTCATAAACCGCTTAATCTGATGAGTTTATAGCCCACGATACTATTCAGGTTTTCTCCCAGATACTAAAGGAAATCATCTACAGCTCAACAGTACCTCCTAGCGGATACCTACGGAATGTGTTTTCAGTATATAGGATGACTTCTAAATTTGTTCTAAACATTAAGTTTCTTTCAGCTTATCCTCTGGATCCTAAGGACACTGAAAATCATCCCTCTTTTATCACCAACCATGGTTTGCTGCATGGTTTGCTGCAATTTGATCTAAATGTGAATGCATGTATTATAATTATGTATAAGAAATGTTATATTCATGAGTGTTATTCAAACAAATGTAATATTGGAGTAATGGTATAAATGCATGATCACCAAATATTAGCCAAGTCATTTAATTTAGTTAGATTTTATATTGAGCACCTAATTTCATAAGAACTGACTGTTGATTTTTCTTCTGCAATTTCATGGGATGGTGTCTTCATTTGATTGGCTGCTCTCAAACAAAGAAATGTTCTCACATTGGATAGCAGCCATTTCAAACTGCTTCTGAAAAAGTCGATTGGTCAGTCTTGCGATTGACATCATCATTTTACGACCCGGCAAGGTAACTTTAAAAGAGAGAAGTTAGATTTGAGTTTTAGATCAGCAGCAGAGTAAGAAAAAAAGATCAGACAAAGAACAGTAAGGGCAAGATTAACAAGAAGTAAAGATTAGTAACAAGTAGCAAGATAGAGAACGGTGATAGAATTAAGAATTAGAAACACAGAAAGAAGAAAGAAAGAGATTTTGAGAAAGATTAGGAACTAAATTAAGATTAAAGAAGCAGAATAGTAATCTAGATCTCAGAAGAAGATTTCATTCCACCGTTTCAAGGCCCTGTGAAGTTTTATTCTGTTCTTTGTGAAGTTTGTTAAGTCTTTTGTTATATTCTGGTCACTGAGGAGAAACCATTTTTCTTTAGAGCTCGATCCTTTTTTAGAGAATCAAATTCTCAAACTTTTTCCTTCACCTCAGAAGCCATTCTTATCCTAGTAAATGTTTTTCTCATTTTTTTAATGACTTTTCACACCATTAGAGTGGACCTTTAATTTGCCTAGTTTAAAGTGAACAGAGACTGAGAAGATTTTCCTTCAGTTTTTTTTTTTTGGTCTATCCCGCTACAAGAGACCTCAAATTTGGACTCTTTTCCAAGGACTTTTCACGCCGCCCTGAGACAAACCATCCACGGCTGCAACCGTCTCCTTAAAGGGCCCCCAGTTGAGTTATCACCTCCACAGCTGTGAGGACAGCAGCCGCTTCCTCCGACGTCCTAACTTCAAAACCCAGCGGTACTGACCCGCAGAAACGTGGACCTACAGCTGTTGTGTGAGTGAAGCTCCTACTTTTCTTATCTGCTGGGTTAAAACGTGATGTCCTAACAATTAAATTACAATTGAATATGGCCCGTATTTCAGGGCTCAATTACTCTCTCAGCCACAGGATAGAGCTATCAACTGAAGGAAAACTCTTAATCATTTTTAAGTAACTGCCCTTAAATTTTTGTAGATTAATTCAGAAGTCATTTTTAGATAATCAGCTTATGAATTTTCCCCATAAAATTGCGTTGTTTTGTTAAAACATTTCAGCCTCATTTACCGTTGAAACATAAGTCTGGTTCCTCCCTGGTTCTACAGAGGTGTAACGCTGGATGTTATGTTCAGGAACCCAATATCAGTTGATGTGATATATTATGCTGTTATCATCTGAATCTGTTTATTCATCATTTGAACGCCATGCCATGTAACCTGAATAAGTTTAATAAAGGGTAAATGAGAGAAGTTGAAGCATTTTCCTTTTGCATATACAGGTTTCCTAATCACGGCAGGACAAGAACTCACTGAAACTTTGAGACTGATTCATTAAGTAATTGAAGGTACAAAATTAAATAAAATTAAAGTTAATATTATTGTCCGTTAGGACTGGTGCCCCTTTTACGAGTGCTTTTATTTAATTTAGCGGGTGTAGAAGTGATGGGTTAACTCCGCCCCCTTTCACACCCACTATTAAATAAAATAAATAATTCCTGTACCTTATGACAAATATTTTATAATAGCCAATTCATCCTACAGTTTATTGGTGCCCCCGTGTGACGCCTGTGTAATTGGGAGACGTATATGCAAAAAGAAAATTCATAAGCTGTTTTTTTTTTTTCCTGCAAATATTGATCCACTATTCGGCGAGTCTGTGTGTTTGTTTGGGAGGCTGAGGCCGAGTCTCTCCCCCTGCCTGTGTGTCTGCTGTGTTTGTTTACCTAACCTCCCGCTGAGGAGTCTGGTGGCTGATAGCTGCAAAGCGGGGTGAGTGATTCACCCACTAAGGTCAACAGCTTTTGATGCATGCAAAGAAGTTTAAGCAATATTATTATATGCTGGATTAAGAAAAATAAAGGCCTAGAGTGACAGAAACGCGAAGAAAACCGTCCTGTCTCTCGCCAGTTTAACCTTTCGGCGATTATCCCGATAGGAGTAATTAAACTGGCCATTTCTGTAATTACCCAGGCGTGGTGACGTCAGATTAAGCTGGACGCGGTTTGATCTTGTCACTGAATAAACCGCTGGGAAAGTAGCGCTAAACTATACCCGGAATTAAAGGGGTAACATTATTTGTGAAAGTTGGAGATTAAACTCTCATTTTGAAAAGCAAGGCGTGGCGTGTCGATAAGATTCGGCGCCCGCATCACGTGTCACGTGAACACGCACAGTCGCGCGCGTGACCGAAAGGCGTGCACGAAAAATTGCGCATGAGCAGAGTAAGCGTGCAGACGCCATTTTGAAGGCGCTAAGAGGGAGTCACCCTAGCCGCCATTTTGAGTGAGACCGGTAGACCCGCCCAGAGCGACGTCACCAGTGTCTCCTCCCCCTGGGAGGGCAGAGATAACTGCCTACATCGTGTGGTCAACTATAGGAGTTGCATTTCTTGCATGAATGCACACTCGGATTAAAGCAGAGCAAATCTATTAAGCTGATTTATAATCAAACAGAGCTTCCAAATTAACTTTAAATCAATCCGAATTATCCGGAACAACCTAAATTTAAACCCAAATCAAAGTTTTATCCCAAGAACCAAAAGGAAAAAGAAACTTGTGGGTTTGAAGTTTGTTCTCATTGGTGGAAGAGCTTTTGACTGCATATATACACACTGAAAGAACATAGAAGCAGAGACTTTGTATTTACTCACATATGTTAACCACATATCTTAATCTTTTTAGTTAAAAGCACATATTCACACATCTTACGCTAAAAGTCTGCAAACTTTTTAAGCTATATATATGTGTTTTGTTTGTAAAGATCACTTTGTGAGATTTCTTTCACAGGAAGCCATTCAACTTAGGGATTCAAATAAATGACAATGTTCATTTAGACTCCAGGTAATGTTAATCCTGTGCATGTTGGTAAAGGATTTAGTGATTTACTAAATATTTAATGAAAATTTTCCAAAATTAGGAAACCACATCCAGCAATTAACACTTGAAAGCTTTAGCTTATTTACAGTCAGTGTTGCTTTTGATTCATGTTTCCTCCCCAGGAGAAGGAAAACATTTAACCAACTCACTATCTCTCACCAGGATTTGAAATAAGTCAAAAAGTGAAAACTTTGACTAGTCTGTAAAACATTTTATTTATTTTTTTTCTCTTTTTAAATAATCATTAACTTTAATTCTAAGGAAGCCTTAGTGACAATACGCAAAGACAATTCATTTGTTTCCTAACTTGTAAATATTAAAACATTGAAAGGCTTTAAATGAAGATAAGCTTTAACAAATAGAACAAAGCCAATTCTAACTTTAAAACAAAGTGAAGACTTATACTGTAACCCTAAAGCCTTAAAGCATTTAACCTTTTCTATTTTGTTGCTTTCTTTTTCTTTTGAAAATAAAATCATTACTTTCAAGTGAGATTCAACAAAAAGTCACAACCTAGTTGAGGACTATTCCAAAACTATGCTTTGATAATTGAACTGAAAGAAGTCAATCGACACAAATTTTTTCAAACTTTTTGCTTTTGTCTTGTGAAATACAAATCAAAATACAGTGTCAACAAATAAACTAACACGTATTCCACATTTCTAAAGAATTCCCAAAATATTTGCTTTCCTTCTTACAAGCCTGGAAGTTGAATCAAACTCCAAAAGGAAGCTTGTAATTACCCTCACTGTAAAACAACACTCAAGGTTAACTCTTGACTCACAACTTTAGCTATAATCAACGAATTGATTTCAAGCTAAGCGTTACACAAACGGTCAAACATGTTGAGTCCACTTGACGAATTAAATGACCTTCAAGTAACATTGGAAGAGTTGGCTTCCGACCTTATACCCAGTTTCTCCAAACAAGTTCAGGATACTCCACCCAAAGATTTGAAGCAAATCACAAAAAAACTTTTGGATGAATGCGAAACTAACCCACCGAAAGCAAAAGAAATCCCCGGTGTGTTAGGAAAGTTTGCACTAGCATTAGTTGCAAGGCTAAAACGAGCTGAAACCCAAGTACTCTATGCCGAAAAGGAACTGGTGAAATGACAAACAACCATCCTTTCTCTTCAGGAAGGGAACAAATCCCTTGTGAAAAAGCAGGAACAAGCTCACATAGAGAAAGAAGACACCCAAGCTACGCTTAGTCAGACATTGCTAAATCTGGAACAAGCAGAGGAAGAAAAGCAATGACTAGAAGACTACAATACCTCACTTCAGCAAGAAAACGAGGAATTGAGAACCGCCCTGCTTCACAAAGAGAATCAACTCAAGGAAGTTGAAGGTCAATTGGACGAAACAAGCTCCGATTATGGGAAATGCAAACTGCTCCTACAAGAAGCACAACAAGGTCTTCAGGACATCAAAGAAGAGCTGGAAGACCACCGCAAACGAAGGGATCTGAGACCAGAAGCCATG